>JALMGA010000006.1:91012947-91612947 GCA_023333525.1 Aspidoscelis tigris stejnegeri | reverse complement strand
TTACAAATCTGTGGTAGAGGTACACCTAGGGAAAAAAGCCATAATGCAAGAACAGTGCATTTTCCATGCAGAAAAAAGCTCTCTACAGAAAATGTGAATTGGAAGAAAAACACTGTACACTGGATTTGAGATCTCATATTTTGGTGTGATTTCCCCATGTGGGAAGATCAGGTATAAGATTTCCCCAAGCTTCTGTGTAGCTGTTCCCTCTCTGCCTCTCATCACCCCACCCTTATCAGATTCCTGCCATCACAATCTGTCTTGCTTTTGGAACTGCAGGAGGAACAGGTTTGCCCTCTTACCAAAACAGCTTTACCCTGGTCAGCTTCTTCGTTTTCCAAAGACACAGAAGGATAAAAACAGGCACTTCAGAGGCGCTCACTGCTGCTTTCTTCAAGGTAGCACGTTTTCCCTCCAACTCCTTACACAGGAGGCTCCACCAAATCAAACTGAATCAATCTGCGGAATGAAAGAGGCGGCAGCATCTCGCTTCTGCCCCCAAAGTGTATCTGGGTGTTGTGTCACAGAAACCAGAAGCATTTCCGCCGAGACTTTCTAGACTCTGCTTTAACAGGCAGCCTTGAGACTGGCGCTGGCTTCTGCACCGTTGCCCGGGAGCTTTGCTTCAGCACAGGCTCGATGGAACTCAGCACCTCCAGGAAACGCCCCTCCTGCCGCTGGAAATCACGTTCTACACTGTGGAAGCAAGTCAGACGGCATTGTGGGCATTCCCTCCAGAACTTTCTTGCAGTGCCCCAGCCAGGCCTGCCACAAAAGCACCCCCATGGAAGGGGGACTGGCAGGCACTGAACTGCACAGGTTAAGGCTGAGGGGATGCCCTGAACAAGAGGTACCTGAGACAGGTGGAGGGTGAGGAGGAGAAGGGTTTGGGCAGCGGCATACGCCTTTGTCAGCGTGGCCCACCTGAAAGAGAACTGCCACACAAAGATGCACCCAGAGGTCTTTCTCATGGCTCCAGCTCCCTTGCTGGGCACCCCTGAAATGTTTTATGCCAGTGGTTCTCAAACTGTGGGTCAGGACCCCTTTGGGGGTCAATCTACTTTTTCACAGGGGTTGTTATGAAGTAGCAACGAAAATAATTTTATGGTTGGGCGTTAGGAATAGGGTTAGGTTGGGGGTCCCCACAACATGAGGAACCGTATTAAAGGGTTGCAGCATTGGGAAGGTTGAGAACCATTGTTTTATGCCACTTTGGGATATTGCAAGGCATGAAACGGCCTCATCAACCTTAAGCCCCTGAGTTGGCAGGCTAGCACATTTCCTGGCAACCCAGGCCCTCTCCAAGGTACCTTCCCAAAACTGCAGGAGTAGGAGAGCCTTCAGCCAACAGGCAAGAACCGGGAGCACGATTCCCAAGAGCAGGCCCAGCCATCCAGCACCCGCCCTGTGGCTTCTCTAGGAAACAAGGCCAGTGTCCTTCTCCACCTGCAGCCCAGAACCAGATCACTCGGAGTCAGGGAGGCTGGACATCCCTGCTGCCCCCCAGACAGTGTGGAGCAGCGGGAGGGCTTCTCCTAGCACTCTGAGCGCCCCATCACTGGTGAAGCAAAGCAGGAAAGCGAGCTGGGGGGCAGGACACCCCCAGAGAGGGGCCTCAGGCCAGCAGCTTCCCTGGCAGGGAAACCAGCACTGCCACACACAAGCTGCAACCAGACTGGCAGGTAGGGATAGGGGCTCAGATTCTGGGCACGCACTTCTCGGCTCCATTGCACTCTCCCAAAGGCCTGCCGATGGGAGCCAATGGAAGAGAGGCAGCCCTGCCCACTACAGTTCTCAGAATCTTGGCTCCCCCATGCCAGACAACTCCCTCTGCCCGCCCCCTCGCCATTCGCCACTGCTCTTGGCTGCCACAGAAGCCGTCAGGCCGAATTAGAGCTGAACCCTCCTGTGAGCCAAGCAGAGTGTGCCAGCGGGGCTGGAGGCACACAGAAAGGCAGGCAGGGAGGGGGAAGCTTAGACGGGCAGAACAACATAGGCTAGGAAGCAAATAAGGACACTCCTGTGAGGAAGCATGAGGAAGTCACCCGGCATGGAACACAGGAGGCAAGATCACAGATGAATCTTCCTCATGCCAAAATTGAGGGGGAGGTTGGTCCTGGGTAAGGAGGGAGCCTCAGATCGCCCCCTCCCAGCCAACACTTGAGCTCCAAGGAAGGTGTGGAGAAGGAGGTCCCAAGGCCACCTGCCTGTCAGAAAAGCCCCTGACAGAAGAGCACAAGAGGTCGTGCGGTTCAGGCAAAGAAAGGGAATATTCCCAGCTTTGCCCAAGCAACCTTTTGCTTCCACAAAGGAGCCTGGCTGGCAGAAAGGACCCTCCTATTCCATGCTCCCTGGCCATGGCCAAAATAATCCCCTTGGGCCACTAGCAACATCCTTTTGCCTATGCTGGCCCTCTCCAAAGGAGCCAGTTGCAAGGTGTTTGGGGGCTTTCCTCTGGGAAACCCCCAGTTGGTCATAGGGAGTTGCCTGACCTGCAGCAAACAAGCCCTTTGCTCATCATGGCACGTGTTTTGCAGCTCAGCTGATCTACCCCCCCCCAAGGGGTGGAGCTGAGGTGGGATCTGAGGAGCTCAGTCTGGAGCAAACAGCCACCTTCCCCTCCCAGCTCACTGGCCAGTTCTGGGGGGACGACGACCCAATCCTCTCTCCCACACCCTCCAGCCAGGACTCCACTGAGGGGAGCAGGTTGCTGAGCCCATTATAATGGGGGGGGGGACACAACCCCTGCCAATGAAGAGCAGGAGCTGACAGCGCATACTGGCCTGCCACTTCAGCCAGGCAGTCTTTGGATCACACTTGCCAGAAACAGCCTCAAATGCCCAGACAGGATCTTGGCATTAACCACAAGCAGCATGTGGAAAGATCTGGCCCTTTCCCATGTCCCAGATGCCCAGAGCCTCCTTGATCGGTGCTGGTGAGAACGACTGCGCCTCACACGCTGCAGGGTTGGGGCCACGGAGGCGCCCTGCCACACACGCTACTGCCCACGGCAACGCTTGTCAAAGGAAGGGAGGAATTTCAGGGAGCCAGGGCAGAGGGCAGGCGAGATGCCAAGGTCCTGGGAACGCCTGGGGTTCAAAGGGGGCCGAAGGGCTCAGCCTGCAGGAGCAGGGCTGGATCCACCACGCAGGGCCCCCGGAGTGCCTCAGGCCCAAGAGCACCGTCCTCTGCTTCCCCTTGACCACAGGGAACAGAAGGTCCGTCACACCTGTAAACAACATCTTTTATTTCTCACTTCTTATCTGGCTGTGGTCATATGCGTGCAAGAGGTAAAGTTTGCTTCCAGTTTGGTCTAGTGGTCAGGGAGCTCAACTCTTATCTGGGAATACCGGGTTTGATTCCACCCTCCTCCATGAAGCCAGCTGAGTGACCTTGGGCTAGCCACAGCTCTCTTCTGAGCTCTCACAGCCCCGCCTACCTCACAGGGTGACTGTTGCGGGGAGAAGAACGGAAGGTTTGTCAGCCACTTTGAGTCTCCTTAAATGGGTGAGAGAAGTGGGGTAGGAAAGCCAACTCTTCTGCTTCTTCAGCAGAATTTACACACTATGGAAGTTTGTACTGAGGCCGGCCATACAAGTCTGGGGCAAACAAGAAGGATGCAGGCAGTTGGGCAGGGGGAGCCCCAGGAAAAGGTACACCTGTGTCTGGCTGCCAGGAGCACAAAGACACCCATGAACCAAAGAGCACCAGTGTGGCCCACAGAGCCTCTGGCACACCTTTCCTCACCTCCCCTGCATAAGAGCTGCCTGGGCAGCACCTCAGCTCTTCTTCCAGAGGTCTCAAGGGCTCCATCAAGGTGATGCCATCTCTGCCCGCAGCTGAGTCCCAGGGACATGACAGCAGGCATGACCAGCGACAAAACCCTATAGGCACAAGGCTGCCCTTGGCAGCATAAAGGCCCACAAGTGGCCAAGGAAGGAAAGGCTTAAGGCAGCCAGGGTTGCATGCCAGCAAATCCCCCCACTTCATGCCAAGGCTCAGCTCTATTCTGCAGTCTTCCTTCTCACAGGGACAGGGCAACATTGGGACTGGCACTGACAGTGGGAGAGGGTGGGGGAGGGGAACGCCATTAGGTTGCTAACCGGAAATGGAGAAGCAAAGTGGGCAAAGAGGATCAGAGGTGCTTCTGGGTCCCCTCAGCCTCTCCTGCGGCCATGTAACTAGCAGTCCCCTACCTGCAAATAACACAAGCACAGTCCCGGCACGTCCCACAGTGTGTGACGTTCTGACCCGTCCGGTACAACCATCTCCTGCAAGAAAGCAGAACCGGCATGAGCAAAGGCACCTGCTGGAAGGGCCCTCTGAACTGGCTCCCTGGCAGTCAGGGACCCGGGACAGCGGTCGCCCCTGACACAAGAGCGCTGATAGCAAACGGGCAGCCTAGCAGGTGCCAGGGCGGCCAGGCAGAATTAGGGCAGCAGCATCCAAGAGTCTTTTAGGGGGCAAGTCTGGCAGGGCCCTTTCAGAGGGAGCGGAGGAGACAGTTCACTGCCCATGAGGCCCCAGGCCAGTGCAGATGAAGCTGTGTCTCACCTTCCTCAGCCGCAGCCAGGTTCTGAGGGAGACTTGAAAGCAGAGGGGGAGGGGCTGGTGGGAGGTGCGTGGCAGAGGGCTCCCTGCCACAGAGGCCACGGGCAAGGGCCCAGGGTAGACGCAAGGGCGCCATCAGCCCCTTGCAGCTCAGCCTGGTTTCTTCTTTAAGACACTTAGCCCTGGCCCATATCACCCCAGGGCCACATTATCCCCAGCCTCTCGGGCCTGGGAGAGATAGGGCAGGGCCTCAAGATGACTTTCTCTGGGGCCTTGCCAGCCAGACACTGCCTCTGAAGCAAAGCTATGGCTGGGCTGGAGTCCTGGACCAGACCAGCCTCAGGGTTTCCCCAAAGCTGACCTGCGCTGAACTCGCCTCCTGCACTCCAGACACGAGGATGCAGAGACCTCTGAGACAGGCTGCTGAGCCAGAGGAGCACAGCCACTGCAGGAGGAGGCCGGGCACCCGGGCAATGGGCCTGCAGAAAGGACGGATCCAAAGGGCCTTCAGGTGCACCAGGGAGAGGATTTCTCCTCTGCTGCAGCTGGCGCAGGTCGAGGACTAAAGTGAAGTTCCAGGAAGCAGAGGGATCTTGCGAAGGCTGTCCAGTGCCAAGGGGTTCTTAAGCAGGGCCAGGTGGCCACCTCCTGAGGACAGTGGAAGAGGTTCTTATACAGAGCAGGCAGCAGGACTAGAGGACCTCCACGGCCCCTTCCTACTCTCACACCCTAGGACTTGGTGGAAGCTCCCTAAGCCACCTCCCTTGGGGCGCAGGGAAGAGCAAACATCCTGAAGGTGCTCCAGAGTTAATGGAAGGGCAGCGTGGGCGTGCCCTTGGACCGTGGATGCAGGAAGTGACCGTACAAGGGCAAACCATCCAGCCTGGGTGTGGGAACAGTCTAGCCATAGCAGAACAGAATTCCTGCGAAGAGGAAGAGTCCCTAGGGGATGGCAGGGCAGTTTCCGCTGTAGATGCCAAGGCCAAGGACCTTTTTCCTCTGCAGGGCATTTGGGCTCCCTGCAGCTCATCCACCTGGCCTCCGCTGGTCCAGCATGACTAGTTCAGGAGCAGGATGTTCAGTTCACCTGTCCTGCAAAGCCTCGCTTGCTTTGGGGGAAGCACGGCAAAACCACAGAGTGGGAGAAAGCTGTTGGGGTCCGGAGCTGCGACGCTCTGCAGGCTCAGCGGAGGAAACACCTTTGGGGGGGGGGTCTGGAGACTCCAGGGAGCAACAGCGATGCTGCAGTTGCCTTGCTCCTGGGCTCCCCTTGCCAGCTGCACCCACAAAGCCCCTTCCCAAGGAAAAGCAGCCTTCAGCTGAAACCATGCCAAGGGCCACCTCCAAATCTTCCGATCGCAAGAGGCTCTGATAGGCAGCAGGCAGGGGGACAGAGGTGACCTCCTGTGACCAGTTAGGTCTGCTCCCCCCTCCCAAAAACAAAATTCTCAGGCCAGCAGAATTTCTTGCAGTGAATTTGCACTTTACATTTCATGGCAAACTGCCTCAAGGAAAATTCTGGAAGAGAAGGAAGGCAGATGGTGCATAACAACATCTCCCTTCCCCAGGCAGTTAAGCAACTGGTACAGACCTTTGAGGGTCATCAATCCCAAGCTAAGTTGAAAGGCGCCCATCCTTACAAATGGAGAGCAAGGTGCAAAGAGCTGAGCCTTTCTTCCCCCTCTTCTGACGTGCCCATCAGATTTATTTCCAGTTCATTTATTACGGTTCCCTGGCCTGCCCCTCCGGCAGCCACACTCACCCTTCTGTCTGCGCCCCCTTCTCCTCCAGGTCCTGAATCACACCAAGTAGCACCTTGATCGTCTGCCGGCTGCCCTCCAGAACGCCCTCCAGGGACTGCAGCTGGGCGCAGTCATTTCTCGCCTGCCTGCCTGCAGGAGCTGAGGACGCTGGCGGCTGGGCATCCCTTAGGCCCACCAGCTGCACAAGGTCCTGGAAATGGCCCGGAGCGCCCACTGGCTTAGAGGGTGGCTCACTCTCCAGATACTCAGTCAGGAGAACTACACATCTGAAGAGTCGACGACAAGGTCCACAAATATTACTCCAATAGGCACTGAGAAACCTCTGGAATGGAGAGGAAGAAATGGTACTGCAAAGAAAAAGAGGAGAGTAGTGGTCATGGGAGATTCACTTTTAAGAGGAACAGAGGCAACTATCTGCAGACCTGACAGTAACTCACGAGAGGTGTGCTGTCTCCCAGGGGCCCGAATCAAAGATGTAACTGATAGCATATCGAGGCTATTCAGACCTACAGACTACTACCCATTATTACTCATACATGTAGGCACAAATGATACGGCAAAAAAGCACTTTGAAAACATCTACAGAGACTTTGAAGATCTTGGCAGAAAAGTAAAGGAACTGGGAGCACAAGTAGTCTTTTCATCTATCCTTCCGGTGGATGGTCACGATAAAAGTAGAAGGGATAGGATTCTTGAGGTGAACAAGTGGCTACGTCGGTGGTGCCAGCAGCAAGGATTTGGATTTCTGAACCATGGAGAAAACTACCTATATGACGGACTCCTTGCAAGAGATGGGTTGCACCTTACAGGGACAGGAAAGAATGTATTCGGGAAGCGCCTTGCTTCGGTTATTAGGAGAGCTTTAAACTAAAACAAAAGGGGAAGGGTAACAAAAAGTCAAGCAAAAATACTCAGTCAATCAAACCAGGCGATATTCTTACTCCCAGAATTAGTACCAATGAACAAACGCATAAATTTTGTAAGGAAAACAGAGGAGGCAAGCTCGCAATAGATATCAATTACAAACTAAAATGCCTCTACACGAATGCCCAAAGCATGAGAAATAAAAAAGGGGAGCTGGAGATCCTGACCCAGGTAGATAAATATGATGTCATAGGTATTACGGAAACCTGGTGGGATAACACACATGAATGGAACACAAACATCGAAGGCTACAACTTGTTTCTGCGAAACAGACTTAACAAAAGAGGAGGGGGTGTTGCGCTGTATGTTAAAAAAGAAATTGTCTCCTCAGAGGTTCAAGTTTCAGAGAGTGGAAGCTCAGTAGAATCGGTATGGGTAAGAATTCAAGGAGAGAGCAACAGAAAGGATACCATTGTAGGAGTCTATTACAGGCCCCCTGGACAAACAGAAGATATGGATGACCTATTCCTAGACCAGATGGCTAAACTTTCACGAAAGCATGACATAGTGATTATGGGAGACTTTAACTACCCAGACATTTGTTGGGAATCTCGCTCAGGAAAAAGTCACAAGTCTAATAAGTTCTTATCCTCTCTCGCTGACAATTTCATGTACCAAAAGGTGGTGGAGGAAACAAGAGGATTGGCTATCCTTGATCTAATTCTTACCAACAGAGAGGAAATGGTGGAGGATATCAGAGTTTCTGGGGCATTAGGAGGCAGCGATCATGTTATCCTTGAATTCTGGATAATAAGGGAAGGAAAGCATGAGAGGACTCAGACTTCAAAGTTGGACTTCAGAAGGGCGGATTTTGATGGACTCCGGAGGAGGTTAGGAGGGATCAAATGGTTAAATGTACTAAAGGATAGAAATGTCCAAGAAGGATGGGATATTTTGAGAAATGCAATATTAGAAGCGCAATCATTAACAATTCCTCAAAGAAGGAAGAATGGAAAACATCTAAAGAGACCAGGGTGGATAAACCTAGAACTTAAAAACTTGATAAAAAAGAAAAAAGAAATGTTTAAGAAATGGAAGGAGGGATACATATCTAAGGAGGAATATAATGAAATCAGTACAATCTGCAGGGCAAGTATCAGAAAAGCTAAAGCTAAAAATGAACTGAGGCTTGCAAGAGAGACTAAAAACAATAAAAAAGGGTTTTGGGGATATGTCAACAGCAAAAGAAAAGTCAAAGAGGTTTTGGGAAGTCTGCAGGGAGAGAATGGAGAAGTGATCGAAAGTGATCTTGAGAAGGCAGAGATTCTGAACTCCTATTTTGCATCTGTTTTTTCCAAGAGGGATAATGTACATGCAACAGTCCTTCACTGTACTGATGAAGGACTAGGAGAATCAAGACACAAAATCAACACTGAGAGAGTAAGGGAACGCTTAGCTAACTTAAACGAATTTAAGTCCCCGGGTCCAGATGGATTACATCCTAGGGTACTGAAGGAATTAGCAGAGGTAATTGCTGAACCACTTGCTGTAATCTTTGAGAAGTCATGGAGAACAGGAGAAGTCCCAGACGATTGGAGAAGGGCAAACGTTGTTCCTATCTTCAAAAAAGGGAAGAAGGTAGACCCAGGGAACTACAGGCCTGTTAGCCTGACTTCAATACCAGGAAAGATTCTCGAACAAATTATTAAACAACACATATGTCAGCATTTGGATAGGAATTCAATAATTAACAGTAGTCAACATGGGTTTGTATCAAACAAGTCGTGTCAGACTAACTTGATTTCATTTTATGACAAAATCACTGAATGGGTTGATCAAGGAAATGCAGTAGACATAGTATTTCTTGATTTCAGCAAAGCATTTGACAAAGTATCTCATGCGATCCTCATTGAAAAATTGATCAAATATGGGTTTGACAAGGCAACTATAAGGTGGGTTCAAAACTGGCTTAGTAATCGTACTCAAAGAGTGGCTTTAAATGGCTGCACATCCAAATGGAAGGAAGTGTCAAGTGGAGTACCACAAGGTTCTGTCCTGGGCCCAGTTTTGTTTAATGTTTTTATAAACGATCTGGACGAGGGAGTTGAAGGGAAACTGATCAAATTTGCTGATGACACAAAGCTAGGGGGGATTGCAAACACCAGAGAAGAGAGAGAGAGGATTCAAAAAGATTTAGAGAAACTCGAACAATGGGCTGCAACTAATAAAATGGTATTTAACAAAGAAAAATGCAAGGTTCTGCACCTGGGCAAGAAAAATGAAAAAAGCACATATACAATGGGAGGAATTCGGCTGAGCAGCAGCACATGTGAAAAAGACTTGGGTGTCCTGGTAGATCATCAACTGAACATGAGTCAACAGTGCGAGGCAGCTGCAAAAAAGGCAAACGCAATCCTGGGGTGTATTAGGAGAAGCATAGAGTCCAGATCACGTGGAGTTATTATCCCCCTCTACTCTACCTTGGTCAGACCTCATCTGGAGTACTGTGTCCAGTTCTGGTCACCCCAGTTTAAAAGAGACACTGACAAGCTGGAGCAGGTTCAAAGGAGAGCTACCAAGATGGTGAACGGTCTGCAAACCATGTCCTATGAGGAACGGCTTAAGGAACTAGGAATGTTTAGTCTAACAAAAAGAAGACTGAGAGGAGACATGATAGCTGTCTACAAATACCTCAAGGGTTGTCACAAGGCAGAGGGATCAGCCCTGTTCTCACTCTCTCAAGGAAGGACTAGAAACAATGGGGTGAAACTGCAGGGGAAAAGATTTAGTTTAGATGTTAGGAAAAAATTTCTAACAGTAAGAGTGATCAACCAGTGGAACAGGCTGCCACGGGAGGTGGTTGGTTCCCCTTCGTTGGAGGTCTTCAAGCAGAGACTGGACGGCCATCTGTCTGAGATGGTTTAGGAGATCCTGCCTTGAGCAGGGGGTTGGACTCGATGACCCAGGAGGTCCCCTCCAACTCTACCATTCTATGATTCTATGATTCTATGATTCTCGCCTGCCTGCCTGCAGGAGCTGAGGACGCTGGCGGCTGGGCATCCCTTAGGCCCACCAGCTGCACAAGGTCCTGGAAATGGCCCGGAGCGCCCACTGGCTTAGAGGGTGGCTCACTCTCTTGGGAACCACTGCCCGGCAGCAGCTGGCTCCACGGAGACTCTTGGAAGTGGCACAGAGGGGCACCTTGTTGTGGGGGTGGGACAGCTTCTGGGGGCGGCCAGGTGGGGCTGAAGTGCCTCATTGAGCCCAGAGAGGCTTCAGGTTTCCTTACTGTGGAGGCCACAAGGTGTGTGGGCAGAGCCAATGGAGGGCTGGTGTTCTGAACCTGAAAACCCAGAGGTGAGTGTCTAAGGAAGGAGCCCAGAGCGACAGTGTTGGAGGGAGCGGGGCCTGGTGGAGGAGGGGCCTTCCCTGAGGCCTGCTCGGGAGGAGGTTTGGAAAAGGGCCAGGTCTGCAGGGGTGGCGGACATAGCCACAGAGCCCCTGGCCGGCCATTTCCCAGGGGAGGTGAAGAGGGGGTGGTGCAGCTCGAGTGTAGGGTTGGGCATGGGGCCCCCAGGTGTGGGGGCTGCTGCTTGAGCCACAGAGCAGAGTGAGGTCTGGGCTGTCTTGGGGACAGGCGGGGGGCAGGGCAGCGGCAGTGTGCAGAATAGCTTGGGGTGTCCTCCGGGGAGCCTGGACCCTGGCCAAGAGCCACCTCCTGGGGCACGTCGTGGGCACTCTTGCTGCGGAAGGGGCAACTTTGGAAGGGCCGCCGGAGCCTGGGGGAAGTTTGGATGGCCTTGTGGGAGGCAGGCCTGGTGATCAGGCAAGGCTTGGCCTGGGGCCAACTCCGCCGGACACAGCTTGCCTCCCACTCATCAGCTGCAAAGGCGCGTGACGTGACGTTATCCCCTGCGGACACTGCGTGGGTGCTACTCTCGACCAGGTCCTTGAAGCGCACCTGCTGGGGTTGGTGGCGCCGGCGCTGCAGGGGACCCTCATGGTCTGGCAAGTCCCGCTTCAGCAAAACAGAGCGCACCACCGCTGTGACAGCTTTTTCCTGGCTCTTGCACTCAGCTGGCTGGTCCAGGCTGCTCTCTGTCTCCTTGCTCACCATGCTGTCCACTAGGTCGTTTGGTCAGGTGCCCCTCCCAGAATCCTCAGTGCTGCTGCTCTCGGGAGAGGGTGGCGCGAAGCATCTTTCTGCTGACCTGATTCTCAGCTGGCAGACGCCTGGTCTTACTCCATTGTTTGCTTCCCATCGTCATGGGGGTCTCTCTGGCCTGCAGGAACCCATCTGCCTCAGCTCATCCTTCCAGGTAAGCAGGCAGGAAGAGTGTACAGGCAGCCCATGGCCTCCACAGGCATGAGACCTGCAGGAGAAAGGATGGGATGCAACAGACAGCCATGTTGATCGATTGCACAGGCAGGAGGCTGCAGCCCCTCTGAGAAGCTAATTTTACAAAAGAGCTGATAGCATGGTCCCATTAACTGGATGGGGAGGCAAGGGACCAGGAGGGGCAAAGAACAGCTCCTTGCACCCTTAGGGCCTTTTCACACTAGACCAAAAGGTGAAGACAGGACATTCCCACACGGTGCAAGAGGCACTTTTATACCAGGGGTGGCTGGGAAGGCCCTGCATGTCCCACCTGCACCTCCTCTGAGTAGAAGAGGTGCAAACGGAGCCTGTGACTGGGCAGCGCAGGTGGGGTTGCATATCATATATGTCATTTTTTACTCGAATCTTCCCAGACACTGAGTAACCCTTTTCACTACGGTAACATTCTGTATGAGACCTGGTTTGGGGAGAAGGGTAGTGGTCACTCTGCACTGGCAAGGCATTTGATCCATATCATCTATCCCTCCTATACAATTCAAGTCATACCCATAATCAGACCCCGTGGGGGGTTCGCCCCTTTTACTTGATACGTGACTCACCATGGCTGTCCAGTCGCTGCAGCATTGGTGCCACACGTGCCCACCGGTGATGTTGCTGTGCCCCTGCAATGGAGGCGACTCCTGCAGTTCATGCCTTGCCAGCACTCAGGGAAGTGCTGTGAGGTTTGTGACGGATCCGACATCCCAGAACTATCCCCCCATCTTCACTTCCCTGGAGTGCTGGTCCAAGTGAGTGATGGTGCACAAAATCCCCAAGGGTCAGTGCCATTACCGAAAGTGGTGAGTGAAGAGGAGATCTACGTGAGAGCAGGTTTAGGGAGGGGGTCTCTAGACCTTTCCCAGTTTGCCCCCTCTGACACAGAAGGGGCTTTCCAAGGCTCCAAAGGAGGCCCACGGGAGAGCCAAATCTGTGTCCATCATCAGGCGGTCCAGGAGCCGAGTCCCTCACTTCTGCAGTGGATCTCGGTGGCACCTCCACACAAGAGGGGCTGCAAGTCAGGAGCAGGTCCTGCTCACCTTGCTGCCACCCTCCCCCACTCAGCTCAGCAGGGGCACCAGACAGAGAGAGGCAAGTGCTGGTCTTGGCCGTCCCTCCCCCACGCACCCTCCTGCATGGGAAAAGCAGTGCCTTCAGCACAAACAGGCACGGGGGAGCTGCACGCCAGCCAGGCTGAAGCGGCTAAGAATAGCAACATTGCCTTCATGGAGACAGGCATCCTTGGCCCGAGGACGCAGCGGGGGCAAAGGGGAGGCTGAAACGGGAGACTCTCTGGCTTGCCACAGCCTGGACTGGTCTAGTGGCGTGGGAGACAGACCTCCCGATCCAAGGACACCCCCTCTCCCCCCCCAGCCCTTACTCTCTCTTCCCAGGGGCAGGTGCCACTAGCGACGAGCCACTTGGGGAGGGGTTTGGAGGGGCAAGGGTTGTATCGGAGGGGTCTGATTCAGCAGAGTGGCCTGCAAGAGCAGCCTTTGAAGACATCAGCCTCTGGCAGCTGGACACTGAGGGTTTCCGGACAGACAAGGATTGTCTTTACGAGGCTTCCATACACAACTGTTCCCCTGCCAGGACAGGGTCCAACACAGCAGAGTGCCTCTGTTGCTCCTAGGAGACTTCAGGAAGGCACTCCAGGTGGGCCTCCGAAGGCCAGGTGCCAGGGTAGGGTGTGTCCTAATGTGGGCTCCCATGTGCAGCTGGTTACCGTCTGATGGGCCACTGGTCCAGCTCAGCAGGGCTATTGGGGCTGCTGCTTTGTCCCTACATGGGGCCAGTTCACAGGGACAGATCCAGCTGCACTGGCAGTGCCACAAGGACAGTCAGCTCATGCTACCACCACACCCAAGCCACATCAACAGAGGGTAGAGTTCTCTGCATGGGAGCCCACAGGGAGACAACTGCTTTTGATGGTCCACCACGCGCCCACTCCCAAGGCCACTCTGGGTCCTACCCTGGCACAGTGGATTTGACAGGCATCCGGTCTGGTTGCTAAGGGGGGGAGGAGGGGTTGGCACCTCTAGAGTAAAGCATCAAGTTTTGCAGGCTGAAGGAAGCTGCTTGCACCAATGCACAAAATGTGGAGTGTTCTCTGCACCCTCTGCGGTTGTGACAGCCAAAGCTGCTTTCTTCTGCTCTACAGAAAGGCCCAGAGGTCAGGAGGGGCAGGGTACCTTCTGGGAGGGGTCCAAAGAGGAGGGAGGTGGCACTTTGGTTACACGAGAAGCAGCAAGAGGCAGCTGCAGCTCTTTCATCAGGCCAGCAGTGATTCTTCCCTCCCGTAGGGGAAGCCCAGACCCCAGCCAGCGAGGGGTTTTGCCCTTCGGCTTCCCTGGGAAAACTCACCTCTAAGGAGGCAATAGCATTGCTGCAGCAACAGCAACAACAGCAGCACGCATGTGCAGTACCATCGCTGCGGTGACTGGGCAACCCGGTGCTCAACCACACCTGTGCTGCAGGTCCCAAGCCCCATGTGAACCTCTTCCACCTGAAGAAATGCAACTGTCCCAGCCCTGCCACTAGTACAGAGGCTACCACTGTACATGCAAAGAGAACCCCCGGCACATGGGGAGTCCCTAATGGTGAAGAAGGGGCTCCCTTCATTGTGGATGAAGTGCCTGGAGTCAGGTACAAAAGGGCTCCATGTCCAAAAACGAAAGACAGCCCCTCCCCTCCCCCCCAGGACAGAACAGCAGCCGAAGCAGCAGCAACCACTCTGAATGCACCCAGGGGCAATGAGACTGGCTCCAGAAGGACCATGGCTGCCCAGGGCCATTTTGCAGGGGTGCCAAGCAGCAAACCTTCTGCCAGGAGCTGCTGCCCAACAGCCTGCCATTCTAAGCTCCCCCAGCAAATTGCAGGAGTCAAACCCAGGCAAGGACATTCCAAGGAAAAGGTCCATCCCCCTCCTGAAAGCAGGAAGCCACAGCCCTTTCCCACAGCCCCCCAGGGACACACCGCCAGCACAGTCCCAACTGCCCTGGATGCTGTTGCCAGGTGGGAGCCCTGTCATTTGGCACCCCTGGAGGAACCTTTGTCCCAGTCATCAGGACCCTCTGGAGAGCCAGGCCCTGCACTAGCCCCTACTAGAACCCAAGGGTGCCAGCCGTGGCTTCCCTTCTTGAAGGCTGCTCCGCATAGCACGCCCAGGGCTTTCAGGTGCCACCACCTCCCCTGGTGAGCCAGGTTGTGCTCAGGCAGTGGACGGGCCTCCACAGCTCCTTCCACCCCAGTGGGCTGAGGGGCAAAGCCAGGTTAGTTCAGGTGCACCAGACCACCCTACAGCTGTTTGGAGGGCTGTGGCCCAGGTGGACGCTTCCCAGCTAGGGCTCCACTGTGATCGCTTGTCAGGTGTTGCCGGAGGACAGGGCTGCAGAGCGTAAAACTGCTAGAAGTGACAGGGCTGATTCCATCCGACGGAAGAACCCGAGGACCTTAGCAGCATCCAATTTGTGGCCTTTCTAGCCCAGCTGCCCAGGGACACCCACCAGGAGAGGAGCAGCCCACAGCTTGTTCCGCCGGCAGGCCCCAGCCGCCGCTCCCTCCTCCACCTGCATCACGCATTCCATGGGAGCCAATCGCCACCGCGCTCATCTTGGGAGAAGTTCCCCTTTGACTGTCCAGGTTTCACCTCCACGGAAAGACCCGTCCTCGGGTCCCTCCCGCCCCCCTTCTCGTGTCCCAAAGCGGTTCCAAGGAGCGGCTCTGCTGCCCCTTCCTGATCTCCGCTGTTCGCCAGCCAGAGCTATGATTTGATCCTTTGCTCCAGCGCGCCCTGCGTCCCTTCCAGACCTAATGCTGGGGGTCCTGTCGACGCTCTCGTTCGCAGGCCGCTTGTTCTTTCTGCTCTGCACCATCCGCATCACCAGCCTACCTGTTCCGTCGCTCACGCAGGACTCCATTCCTTCCTAAGGGGGCTTTGGGTTCACGTCCGGAAAGTGGAATAACCCGCGGCAACTCGCAAGGTTCCGTCTGCAGCCGCCGGGGTTGGGGCACGACGACCAAGGGAGGCTTACCCGCTAGCCCGCTAAGTGCAAGGGGGCGGCACTTCTTCCCGTCCCAAGAAGGACTCCGGCCTGCTCCGCTATCCTCTAGCAGAGCCGTCGCGCACTCACCCCGGACTGAAGTGGATTCCTCGGCCCGCCCTGGTGGCCCCCAAGCTCTGCTCCGCCCGCGCCCTGCGCCTCCCGGCGACCAGGAGGCGAACGAGGACGCACTCGCCCCTGCGACGTCCCCTACCGGCCACTAGTCGCGGGTGCTGCGACCCGAGGGCGTTTGCGCCTCTAGACGGGATGGGCAGCGCCGGGCTCCCTTGCCAGGCAGCGAGCGGAGCTTTTC
The DNA here is from genome assembly GCA_023333525.1 of Aspidoscelis tigris stejnegeri. NCBI lineage: Eukaryota > Metazoa > Chordata > Lepidosauria > Squamata > Teiidae > Aspidoscelis > Aspidoscelis tigris. Next base: position 91,597,038 of record JALMGA010000006.1, on the reverse strand, counting down.
GGAGGAAAAGCCAAGCGGGCCCCGAAGGTGCCTTACCTGGCCCGGCCTCTTCCGCGGCGACCACGCGGCTCCGGGTCCCTCGCCGGGAAAGTCAAACAAGCCGCCGCCGTTGCTTCGCTCGCCTCTCCGCTCTACAGCCGAGCAGCCCCGATGTCCCGTCACCAACTGGCCCACGAAGAGCTGCAGCGGCCGCTTCCCTCCCGCTCCGACGTAGTCCAGCGGGCAGGGGACTCGTGCCAGCTCCCTGGGCAAGCCCCCCGCCCGCCCGCGCCGTGCTGTGCTATCGGGGACGCTGCCGCTCCTGCCGCTGAAGGAAGAAAGGCGGAGCTGACTAGGAGCGGTCGCCCGAGGGAGAGGGGCTCCCTCCCCGCCGAGAACAGCGGGTCCTCGGCCGGCGAAGCTCCTTCCTTCCTTCTTGCCCCGTCACCACCCTTTGCTTCCACTCCACGGAGTTGCTCAGCAAGGGGCCAAGCGCCGCCCGGTGCTCCGTGACCCGCGAAGCACCGCCGCCCGCTCCGGGGCACCCGCGGGCGCTCCGGGGCTGCTCGGCGGCGTCTCCCCTGCCCTGGCACGAAGCTCTTTGGTTGCGGGGAGGGGGGAGCCATCAGCATGGCGGGGGAACCACAGTGCCCGTGTAGGAACGACTGGGCAGTGAAAGTGGCCCCGTCAGTCCGGACTGGAGCGTTGGGGCCTCAGGAGCTCGCACACCTTGATGGGCAGCCCCTACCCACACGTGGGGGCCCCTGTCCGAAAACGGCTGCCTGACCGCCTTGCGCCTTGCTGTGGGAACTGCTGGTAGAGTTCCTAATGCTGTACTGCCATCATCTCTCTGCTGAGATAAGGGGGAAGCAAGGCGAAGGGATGGAACACCACCAAGAACAGCAACAGACTTCAAGGGAGGGAACATAATCTTTACGCTGACCCAGCAATATTGGGAGGGTCCTGATAAGGCTCTTTAGCACACAAAGAAGCCTGCTGCCTATAGCTGGCCTGTTAATTAGGCCTGGGGGAGGCTATGAATTGTACACCTAATGCTTCTGTCAAGGTGTAAGAAGGGGCACAGATTCGAGCAATGGCTCCTGGTACCCTTATTGCTCACAACAAAGAGAGTCGCAGCTCCTGCTTCCCTGAGTCATTTTGGACGCAGCGTGCCAGGCGCAAACCCAGGAATCGGGCCGGTTTCTGGACTGGCAACTGAAGCTTTGCACCTGCACTTCTTAGTTAGCAGGACTGCGTAGGACAGCACACTGACGCTGCAGCCTGCCTAGGCCTTGCGCATGGCCTGGAAACAGCGCCTCAAGTGACGTGTATTTGAACTGCAGTCTTGAAGTCCAGGCTGCTGCCCATTACTGTCCATCATCACAGCACCAAGAGAGGCATCTCGCACACAAGGATGCAGCTGAGGCCACCACCTTTCCTCGGCCCATCTTTGGGTGGGCTTGGGGGGGGTCTGGGGTCCAGTGGGTTTGCACTCCTCCCTCCCCCCACCATCCTAGAGGAGCTGAAACAGGGTGGGGGCGGGGGGCTTGCAGATGAGGCTGAACGTGGCGAGTGCCAGCACAGTGTTCTCCTTGGCCTGCTGCTGCCGCTGCCGCCACTTCCAGCTCAGGGCTTCTCCTCTGCACATCAGGCACCACCTTTCTCCCTTGGAGATGCCTCCTGTCTCTCCTGTCCCCTTGGAAGCACCCCTGGGGAAGTGGCACATGTTCTGCCAGCCATTCTGCCCCAGATGGCACCTTAGTCCCAAGTGAGGGTGCCTGAGGACACAGTTGTGCAGGTTCCTGGTGCCACATGGACTGTGGCCTGCTTTGGGCCTTGGTCGGCTGGGCACTGTGCAATTCCCCAGTGGCAGGGTGGTCACATGCACCTTCCCCCCCCAGCACCAAGGCTCTCTGGACATTCTAAGCACACAGATGCGACACTCCTGCAAGATGCAGGACATTTTGTCTCCAAAGGGAAGTGGCCCCTGGCTGGCACGAGGTGGCTCATGGCGAGGCCCTGATTGGATTGCTGAATGCCTGGGCTTGATGCCTGGGAGCTCTTAAGAGCCTGATCACTTTCATGCAGACACTTGTACGATGGTGGGCGATTACGTGGGAGAGAACAAAAAATGCTGTTTCCCAATTCCCTCCCTACTTGAAAATTTGGGGGGTCACATCATTTTGGGGGATCCAACAGGATCCCTATGACCTTTTAAATCATTATTATTGCTGTTGTTGAATTTATTAGATTTCAAAGTATAAAACTACCATGTTATATTGAGTAATATTTAAGATAATACATAAAAAACTAAAACTAAGAAAAATAAGTGAAAAGTTAACTCCTGAGGCATTTTGCACCTGCCTTCCCGTCCACTGGATGGAAAAGGAGCGCGATGACTGACCGTTAACTATCCCTCGCGCTTGCGCTGCTTGTCACTAACAGGCCAAGCCCTACAGTCATTCACCTGTGACCGATCCAGAGGCTGGTTTTCTTCTGGGCACCACCATTGTGGTTGCGGCACGCTCCACAACTGCATGTGTGTCAGTGCCGTCACCATGATGATGATGATGCTCTGCACACACGCAGTTGCGCCTATGGTCATCCAAGGTGCCAACGTACTTCAATTTCTTTTTACTTTGGAACAAGCCTGCCACACAGTCCGGAGACCAGAAAATCTTACTTCTTGTTGACACAGAGCTGTTGAAATTCTACCTCTTTTCCTACAGCTCTGCACCTGCAAGAATCCACACGGCATTTCCTTCACCACAGGACAGACACAGCAACAAACCCTGCTTGTCTCGGGGGCAGAGTCCACACCTTGTCATGACTTTGGCAGCTCAGAGAAGGGCAAGCAGCTTTCTGTGGGCGCCATAGTGCAGGCCTGGTGAAGCCCTGGAGGACAGGAATCCTGGTTACAACTGCCTAGAAGGCAAGGAGCCACTCTTTTTGTGACTGTCTGTGGTCCTTGGACAGTGGGCTGCAGGCTGGGCGCACCACTTCTGTAGTCCTCACCATGTGTGGGTACATGGGCCTGGGACAGGCAACTGCTAGGTGCCACACGGGCAGCATGCCCTCCACACACAAGGTCACCTGACCATCCCTTGCCTCACAAACTTGTTGGAATTATTTGAGAGTGTCAATAAACACGTGGATAAAGGCGAAGGAGTAGACATTGTAAACCTGGACTTCCAGAAGGCTTTTGACAAAGTTCCACATGAAAGTCTACTGAGTAAACTCATCAGCCATGGAATAACAGGACAGGTTCTGTCCTGCATTTGTCACTGGCTTAAGGGCAGGAAGCAGAGAGTAGTAATAACCGGCAAATTCTCAGGGTGGAAAGATGTAAAAAGTGGGGTCCCTCAAGGCTCAGTATTGGGACCAGTGCTTTTTAGTTTATTCATCAATGATCTAGAAGAAGGAGTACATAGTAAAATAGCAAAGTTTGCTGATGACACTAAATTATTTAGGGTAGTAAAATCTGAAAGAGATCGCCAAGAGCTCCAGAGGGATCTCTTAGTATTGGGTGAGTGGGCAACCAAGGGGCAAATGTGCTTTAATCTTAACAAGTGCAAAGTAATGCACATTGGGACCAAAAATCCAAGTTACGTCTATAAACAGATGGGGTCAGAGCTTTCTGCAACACACCAGGAAAGGGATCTCGGGGTTTTGGTGGACAGTTCAATGAAGGTGTCAACCCAGTGCACAGCAGCAAAAAAAGCAAATTCAATGCTGGGAATAATTAGGAAGGGAATAGAAAATAAGTGAGCAAGTGTCATTTTGCCTCTTTATAGATCTGGTGAGGCCACATTTGGAATACTGTGTACAATTCTGGTCACCACACCTCAAAAAGGATATTGTGGAACTAGAGAAGGTGCAGAGAAGGGCAACCAGAATGATTAAGGGTCTGGAACAAAATCCCTTACAAAATCAGGCTGCAACGTCTAGGCCTCTTCAGTCTGGAGAGACAGCATTTGAGAGGGGACCTGATTGAAGTATATAAAATTATGCACGGTATAGAAAAGGTGGATAGGGAAAATTTCTTTTTTCTATCACACAGTACTAGAACCAGTGGGCATCTATGAAGCTGATGGGTAGGAGAGTCGGATCCACCAAGGGGGAGTATTTCTTCACCCAAAGGGTCATCGGTTTATGGAATTTGCTGCCGGAAGAGGTGGTGACAGCTACCAGTCTAGATCACTTCAAGGTAGGGTTAGACAAATTTATGGATGTATCAATGGCTACTAAAATGCATGCCTAGGTTCATCTTTCAGGCTGGGGTGGGAAGCAGAAAGCTTCTAAGGCCATTTGCTGGGATTCAAGAGCAGAAAAATGTTTGTCCTTGTATCTGTTTGAGATGCCATGAGCATTTGGCGGGCCACTGTGTGCAACAGGATGCTGGACTAGATGGGCTGTGGCCTGATCCAGCAGGGCCTTTCTTACGAACTTCTTATGTTCCTGCTCATGTCTATGTTTCCCTTTGGTAACACTACTTGCAAAGTGTCCCAGTATCTGCACTGGATAGTTTCAAGATATGCTCATTTTACTTAAGCTCAAAATGACTAAGCTCTCAACTTCCGGATGTTATTTTTTGTCAAGCTCTCTTATGTAACGTTTATTTGGATTCTACAAAAAAAGCCCCAAATTCTGTTAAATAAACTCAAGCACCTAAGAGGAGCCCCACTGGATCAGGACAAGGCCCACCTACTCCATGGGGTTGCAGCCAAACACACAGGTAACAACGTTCTTCCCACCACCCTTCCTGCGGTTCGCGTCTGAACAAAAGGGCCCAATTTCTGTCCACCTGAAAGCGCTTACTCCCAAAACAGCAGAGCCGGCACATTTCCTTCCCACCCGGACCATCTCGGTCTCCTCCTTGTTCTGCATCTTGCATTCAGAGTTCAAAGGCTGTTTCCCTGGCTGGACTTTTACTTTGTTCCAGGTATTCTGCATAGTTTTCGTGTTGCAGATCTACAGACAGAGTGACCATTCACAGCTCATTTGCCTTCCCTGAGGTGACAGCAGGTTCTCAGCCCTTCTGTCCCGCTCGGCTACTTTTGGGAACAGACGACTTGAGCATCAGGTGCACTGAAAGAAGGCTGCCTCCCCCCCCCCCCCGACTCTTCCCGGCATCCTGCGGTTCCCAGGGGCCTCCTTTGCTCTCCTGGGAGTCCATCTTGCAGCCCTCTTCTCCACCCCCCATCCCATTTTCCCACCAGGGGCTTCCGTCCCATGAGGCTGGGCCAAGCCCTCCTCCCATCCCTTCCAGGCTCCACTATCAGGACGTTCCTGGAGAGACAGGTGAGCAGCCTGCTGCCCAGGCAGAAGGAACACCCTTGTGGGGACCGCAGATCCCCCTACCGGGTTCTTCTGAGCGGACAGCCAGAAAAGCATCCAGCCCCGCAGAGCTGGCCCTCCCCACCTTTTTGGGATCCTCGGGGGCCTTTGCTGCCGCCTGCAGCACTCGGCCTGTTGCCCACCGTTCTGCACCGCCACAAAGGCCTCCGAGCCGCGACTAGGTCCCCGAGCCTCCCGCAAGGGCCTACTGGCAGAGGCGGCACCTGGCGCCCCGCCTTCACGGGGCCCACTGGCACGGAGAAGAGGGCAGCCGGAGCCTCCCCGCTCTGTACCGCCTGGACCACCCTCGGCAGCAGAGGCCGGTCAGGGGTCGTACGGCTGCCAAGCGAGCAGGACCCGCACCCGAGGAGCCTCAACCGGGAGGGCCACGGCCGGGCTTCTCGCCTCGGCGTGCCGCCCCCGTATCTCCGACTGGACCGGGTCAGGGCGAGGTCCCCGCCGCCCTCGGGCGCCCCGGAAAATCGGAGCGGTACTCGGGGCTTCCCGCCGGACGATGACTCGCGGGCAGGGCCGGAGACCGATGCCCGGTGGGCGCTTCCTCCAAGCGGGGGGAGGCGGCCCCGCGGCCGAGGCCCGCCCGCGGAGGCGCCCGACGCAGCGCGGCTTCCCGGCTCCCGGCGAGGGGAAGGAGACCGCCCGCCGACTGGGGGCCGCCGCCGCGCCTGCGCGAGGACAACCGACCGACCGACCTCGGCGACGCGGAAGGGGCGAGGCCGCCAGGTGTGCGGCGGCGGCGGCGGCGGCGGCGGCGGCACGACGCGCGGGTGGGCGGGGCCGGAAGCGGGCCTGGCTCTCGATCGCCATTGGCTGCCTGTGCTCGCGCGGGGGTCACGTGCGCCGCCCCTCCCAGTCCCAGCCCAGGTGAGGCGGGCGGGGCGCAGCTCCCTCCCTCCCTCCGCTGCCACCGCCGCCGCCTGCGACGACGTGTCCGCCGGCCGGGAGGGGAAGGAGGGCGGAGGAGGCCGGGAGAGCGGGGCGCTGCGATGGCGGGGGCGCCGCCTCCCTCGCCCGGGGCCCTGCCCTGCCTGCAGCCGCCGCCGCCGCCGCCCGGAGCGGGCGAGCCCGGCGGCGAGGGCGAGGCGGCGGCGGGCGCGTGGTGCCGGTGGGCTGGCGGCGCGCCGGCGGAGCTGGAGGTGAACCCCTTCGACGGGCTGCCCTTCTCGTCGCGCTACTACGAGCTGCTCGCGCGGCGGCGGCGACTGCCCGTCTGGGCCTCGCGCTTCGCCCTCCTGGAGCGCCTCGAGGGCGGCGGCGCCGTCGTGGTCTCGGGGCCGCCGGGCGCCGGCAAGAGCACCCAGGTGAGCGGGCGGAGGAGGCGCCGGCCCGGCCCGGCCGGCGGGGGCAGGGAGGTCGGTGCGGCCCGGCCCGCCTAGCGGAGGAGAGGCCGCGTCGGGCGCGCCTGTGTCGGAGGCGAGGCCGAGGTTCCCGCCCGGTCTCGGCGAGGCCCCGGGGCCCTGCGCGCCCTGCGTCCGGAGGGCTTCCTCCCCGGCCGGGCTTCCTTGCCCGGCAGGCGCGACCGGCTCGCCCCTCCCGGCGGCTGCCTTACGGACAAGGCCGTTCTCGTTGCCGTCCCGCCGGGGCTGCACCGGGGCGGCGGAGGCTCAGCCTGAAAGCGACGCAGGAGAGCGGAGGAGACGATAGGTGGACGCGGCCCACTGCAGGGGCGCGACTCGGACCTTCTGCCCGGAGACGGTGGCAGCCTGGACGGCTCTGAGGAAGGGCTGCACGCTTCCAGGGGTGACAGGTGTATCAGGAGCTGCGAGAATGGAGGCCCAGGTTGGGGAGACAGGCAGGAGGGCGCTGAGGCCATTTGAGGGAGTGAGGAGCAGGCGGAGGTTTTCTCTTTGTCTTCTGCTTGGGATGCTCAAAAGCCATTGATGCATCAAGTGCAACAGAGGATGCTGGACTAGATGGGCTGTGGCCTGATCCAGCAGGGCTCCTCTGAAGTTCTTATGGGCTAGATGGGCTCTGGCCTGATCCAGCAGGGCTCCTCTGAGGTTCTTATGGGCTAGATGGGCCGTGGCCTGATCCAGCAGGGCTCTTCTGAGGTTCTTATGGGCTAGATGGGCTGTGGCCTGACCCAGCAGGGATCCTCTTAGGTTCAGATGGACTACATGGGCTGTGGCCTGATCCAGCAGGGCTCCTCTTAGTTTCTTATGGACTAGATGGGCTGTGGCCCCATCCAGCAGGGGTTTCTTATGTTATTAGAACTTTTCTTTAATAATGTTTTTTACTTACAATTATAGATATACAAATACAAACATTCAAAAACAATACAAGATACAAAAAAATACAACAACCAATACTAAAATATAAAAGCAAACCCCCCCTTACACTTACTATATACATCATATATCATTTACTGCAGACTTATAAGAAACTTACTTATTATTTCCTTCAAGTTGTTATTTATTTCCAGTTTGGCAATACAGCTATAGAAGTATTTCCAACTATCTTCAACTAAGGTTTTAACATTCCCTCCCAAGATCCTCATTCTTCTTTGCCTGATCATATCGTTTTTAAACTGCTCAGATATATAATAATACCATGTATTGATTGTACACTTATCAATATATTTCCAAGATGCAGCTATGGTTGATAATGCCGCCATAAACAATACATCTTTCCAATCTTTAATTTGACTCACTACTTTTTTCCATACTAAGTTATAATTAGCTATTCCCAGTTTATTCAAATCCTTTAAATACACTCCCAGCTATTTCATTTTTTAAACTCCCATTTAATGGGCAGCCTTGTTTAGTTCCTTGTTTTATGTGTAATTCATTCAATAATACTCCATTAACAAATACTCTTGCTTGTGAGTTACGATAAACTTCTTCTGTAGTTTTACTGAAACTATTGTCCAGGTCAAGCTGCTTAATTAGGTCCTGTAAGTATTTATGATTAATGGTATCAAAGGTTTATAAACATCCAGCTTAAGTAATCCTAGCTTTCTCCTCATTTTTCTTGCATTGTACATTACATTTATTATATTTTATGTTCTTAGAACTGTACAAAACATCAGAACACCAAATGGCCCAAAGGTGCCAAATTTAAACCCCGCCATCACCTAAGGAAATAGTGGGAAAGTGCTACTTTGTGGTGTGAGAGTCACAGCTACAAAGACACTCCACAGATACACGGAAGTCCAAAATCTTGAAGCTGGGAATAATTCCAGGTGACTGTAGGAGCCTTGGGGAGGGCTTGTGGCTTTGAAGAGGAGAGGCATCCAAAGGTCTGGGCGGGTGTCTTGGGGCATTCTGAAGAAGGCCTTTCTTTCTCACACCTTCCCAACAATGGTCAATGGTACAGGTGAAGCACGATTGCCCCCCTGCTCCTGGGGCTCAGACTCCTTCCTTCCCATCACTTGGGCTCCATCAGCACCTAGCTTAGAAGGTTGGCTGTTGGGTGTTGCTGTCCCCATCCCACCTCTAAACAAGGCTAAAGCCCAGCGAATGCCCTTGCCTTCCATGGGTACTGAGGCACCAGCAGGCAGGTGCTGCCGCTTTGGAGCAGGCATGGGGGCAGCCTGGATCTCTCCACTTCTTCTGTGGGACCTTCCTGAGCTCCCTGGAGGTAAAGGTGTCAGCAGGGCAAGTGCTGAAGATCCTTGGCAAATTCCACCTGTGAAAGAGAAGATGAGGCAAAGAGGAACAAATAGGAGTTGTGAGGTATTAAAAAAGGCGAACGCTGGCGATTTATTCGGTGGGCTTAAGCAGCGGCTTGAAATACATCCTGACTATAAAAGTGGCTTATTGGTGGAACGATGGCCAAAAAGGACGGAGGGCTCCCCTTCCCTGGAGTCAGAACTGTGGAGTTATGGGTGGGACGGGAGGAGGGCAGAGTCAGCCAGGCCGCCTGCAGTGGTGCCTTTGGCCCTGCTCTGATTTCGGAAAGCGCCGCTCCTTGCTCCTCGCCTGCCTCTTTCCCTTCAGGTGCCTCAGTGGTGTGCGGAGCACGCGCTCTCCCTGCAGTTTGCCCACGGACAGGTGGTTTGCACGCAGCCCCATAGCCTGGCCGCCCTCAGCCTGGCCTTGCGCGTGGCCGATGAAATGGACCTGAACGTGGGCCATGAGGTTGGCTACTGCGTCCCCTATGAAGACTGCTGCACCTCAGAAACGCTGCTCAGGTGAGGACCCTGACTGTTAAACCTGAGCTTTTATTAAGATGGACATTTTAATTTCAGTACGTGACATCGCCGTAGGGACCTTGTGTTTTTGTTTTGCATTGCCCTTTGGCGCAAAGGGCACTATAAATATAGGCTGTTGTTATTATTTTATTATTATTATTATTAGCCACTTGGGCAAAGGGTATCTTGATGTGGGCAGGCGGTGGGGCTTCCTCTGGAAGGGTCTAGTTGCTTCTGGCTCTAGTGGGACCCCCATGCGCAAAAAAGGCTAAGAGCCGTCTGCTCTCGGTGCCGCAGGCTGGGAAGAGACGTGGCGGTTGATTTCCCCCATCTTGTTCTTGATGTCATACCCAAGGGGACAGGAGGTGTCTCGCATGCAGTCCCTTCTGTGCTCTGAAGTGATAATAATGAGCCATTAATGGGCGTGAAAGATCATTCCTCTTGATTTTGAGGATCAGCTGCTGGGATTCATCACATAAGCTGACTGCCTCTGTCCAGGGGATGGGCGGCCACTGCAGAATACAGCTGCTAGACTGGAACAGCTGGCAGGACGCACATCACGCCAGTGTTAAAATAGTTGCATTGCCTGCCAATTCGCTACCGAGCCCAATTCAAGGTGTTAACGCTGACTTATAAGGCCCTGAATGACTTGGGCCCCAAATATCTAAAGGAACACCTTCTTCCATATCAACTTGCCTGTGGCTTAAGATCTGGAGGGGAGGCCCTCCTGCTTGTTCCACCACCCTCAGTGGTCATAGGGGTTTGCGCCCAGGAGAGGGCCTTCTCAGTGATGGCCCCCAGGCTGTGGAATAGTCTCCCCCTTGAGGTGCGTCAGGTCCTCTCATTGTATATGTTTAGGAAGGCAGTGAAGACGCACCTCTTTGCCCTGGCCTTTCGTTAAATGGGAATATACTGTCTCTTCCCACTTTACAGACACTTTTACTGCTTAAATATAACGTTGTTGTTTTAATATATGTCTGATTTTAAGTGCTGTTACCCACCTGAGACCTTTATAGGGCGGTATAGAAATACAAATAATAAATTTAATTAATTAAAAGAACAGTTCTGGAAGCACTCAACCCCGCCTCCTCCCCAATAAAAAACTCCCACCACTTACCACCCTCCCGTTAAAAACACACACAGAGAGGCGGGGGGTGGGGGCGCTCCCTAGTATTCCCCAAAGAGGAGGCTGCTTTGGTGATGTCCCTGCTGACCCAGTGAGCATGCCTGTACGGGCCTGGAGAACCTGCAGGTGTTGATCAATGGCTGCAGCTGCCTCAGGCCCACCCCTGTCGAAACTTCCTGCTGCTAAGAGTCTATGAAGCAGCTACAGTAGTGGGCCCAGTGTGGTGTTCTTCAGGAGCAGCTGCAGGCTGACACTCCGCCAGGTTGAGCCATAGCCTAGGTGGCCACTCTTCTGCAGTGGAGGCTTCGCTCTAGTAGGGCCACAGACCAGGCTTGTGTACCAGAGCTGAAATGGAGGGGTGAGCTGGGGAGAGACACCTGAGGCCCCGGTTCAGCCTTCATTCAGGGGAAGAGATACGCCTTGTTCAAACTAGAACCAGGGCCTTTTCTTGTGTAGCCCCAACCCTGTGGAATACTCTCCCACAGGAAATCAGGGCCTCTCCATCTCTGATGACGTTTAGAAGGGCCTGTAAGACCTGGCTGTTTGGGAAGGCCTTTGGTCAGGGTGGTTAATTAGTCAAAATAGTAACCAGTTGGACTGGGGTGGTCTTACGAAGGTTCTTATGCCCTGGTTAAATGACCCTTAAATTAGAGGAACCTTTTTGATAAATGGTATCGTTTGTTGTAATGTTTTAAAGCACGAGAATGAAGTGTGTGTTTTTAACTTTGTTAGCCGCTCAGAGTCCACCAAGGTGGAGATGGTGGGGGATAAAAGCTAAGTAAGTAAGTAAAGTAAGTAAAGTAAGTAAAGTAAGTAAGTAAGTAAGTAAGTAAGTAAGTAAATAAGTAAGTAAGTAAGTAAGTAAGTAAGTAAGTAAGTAAAAGTAAGTAAGTAAAACTAACTAACTATAACTAACTAACTATAACTAACTAACTAACTAACTAACTAACTAACTAACATAAGAGTCTGGTGTGACTGCGACAGATTAGTCAGGGAGTGGAATGCAAAAGACGCCCAGGGGAGGCACTCCCAGTTGCAGGAAGGGATCATCTTGCTCAGCTTTGGGACTTGCCCCGGGGGCGACAATGAGCCCTCAGCCCCTCCCTTTTTGGAAAAATTCAGGGTGATTGGAAGACATTTGGAGGAGGCAACAAGGACATTTTGGGAAAACAGCCGAGGGAGTAGAGCAGGAACTTGCCTGGCGCTTGTCCTCACAGAGGAGAGCATCCTGGCCTGCTTGCCGTGCAGTTTCAGGGCAAAAAGCTGCTAGGCAGGAAGCACAACGAGGGCAGCAATCTTGTCTCCTTCCCTGGGGCCTGTTTGCGCTTGGCCTTTTTCTCAGGTGTATCTCCCGATAGGGGTCTACAGCCTGCAGGCTAATGCAGATTCTGGTAGGCCTCACCTGGGGCCTGCTGTAGTCTGGACTAGCCTGTAGACAGCAGGCCCTATTCCGGAATATATTCCAGAATAAAGCCAAGTGCAGACAGGCCTCTGGACTGGCAGCTGCATTTAGACACTTCTACATGGAGCTAGGAATGGGCCATATGGCCTGAGGGGTGGCACTAGGCGCAGGGAATCTGTGGCTCCTTCCACACTTGGCCTCATTCTGGACCGTGTCCCCAAATAGGGACCTGCCGTCCACATGCTGGTGACTAGGATCTGGTGCAGGCGAGACCCCTAACCCAAGATATAATCCAGAATAAGGCCCACTCAGCCCTGTCTGTGCCCACCTGTGAATTACAGATTCTGCTCTGATGAGGTTCTGCTCCGGGAGATGATGTCAGACCCGCTGCTGCATCAGTACGGCGTGGTGGTGCTGGATGAAGCCCAGGAGCGCACCGTGCCCACAGACCTCCTGCTGGGGCTACTGAAGGATGTCCAGCAGCAGCGTCCAGAGTTGCGCCTGGTGGTGGTGACGGACCCCTCGCTGGAAGAACAGCTGCGCCGGTTCTGCCGAGACGCCCCAGTTGTGCAGGTCCCAGGGCGCGGCCTCCCCGCCAGCCTGACCTTCCGGGAAACCTTGCCAGGGGGACATGTGTCGGCTGCCTGCCAGGCTGCAATAGAGCTACACCGGCAACGGGCAGAGGGCGACGTGATGGTTTTCTTGGCCAGCAAGCAGGTGGGGCTTGGATGCTGCCCTTGGCCCTCCGTGGCAAATCCACCTTGCCAGTCAGTTGCTCTGGCTGAGTGCAGGATACTGACCCCTTCCTATTCCTGAGTAAAGCTCTGTGCCCTTTATGGGTGCAGTGACCCAGAGGCATCTCGAGGAGGTGGAGTCATTCAGGGACACCAGGGCAATTGGTGGCCTCATGGTGTCTTGGGGGAAGGTGATGCCTGTGTGCGCCCCCCTCCCCGGGGACAGGTGGCATCTCCTTCCTTCTCTCCTTGCTGCCACAGGAGATCAGCGAGTGCTGTGAGGCCATTGGTGCTGAAGCAGCCAGCCTGGATCCCAGCCTGGGCCCTCTGCTGGTTCTGCCCCTTCACTCTGCTGTGGGGCGGGGTGTCCAGAGAGTGTACGAAAGCAGCCTGGAGCCCTCTGACCCCGTTCGCGTCCGAAGGATCATTGTCACCCACCAGCTGGCTGACGGCTCTTTCTCTGTGGGAAGCGTCCGCCACGTCATTGATGCTGGGCTGGAGCTGCGCAGTGTGAGTGGTGGGCAGGGGTCTATGGGGTGGGCACAGGTGCTCCCGGCTGTCCCTCACTGCACCAAGGGGCTCTGGCTCCCCAGAGGGACATGGGCCAGGGTGGGGGGGCCAGACAGACCCTGCCCCTCAGTGACTTGCTACCCCCCCCCCCCAATTCTTTACTGGGAGAGGCTGAGCTCCTATGTTCCAAGGGACTAGCCAACAGAAAAACCCTCTCCATGCCACAGAGACTATGGGTTGCGTTTCTGGAGGCTTCAAAGGCCACTTGATTGGTTGCCAGTGGCTACTGATAGCGTGGGCGATGCTCCTTTCGAGGCAAGGGGAGACATTTTCCCTCTGAAGACCCTAGCAGGGGCCGCAAAGCCCAGAGTGGGCGATGGTGCTCCAGTGGGCTGCCAGTTTGTTCCAGCTGGCTGGCAGCTGCCTGGAACTCTGGTTCAGATACCACCTTGGGGATTTAATGAGGCAGGTTTTACACACAGTTGAGTTTGCGGAATGCATCAGTTCCTCCCAGGCGATAATCTCACACGATTATCGTACCTTAGCTTAAAAATCCCTGTGTTTGGATGGACCACGGAACTCCGTGGCCCAGTGGCAAGCACCCCAGAAGGCTGTCCCCCTTGTTCCTGTCTGGGGCAGGTGCCTGCTTCTGGCACCATCCGGGAGCCGCACAAGCCTCCAGCAGCTTTGTGGATGACTGACAGCGCCCTCCGTTTGTGTCTTTTGCAGGTTTACAGCCCCCAGATCCGGACGATGTCAGAGGTGTTGCGGCCCATCAGCAAGAAGCAGGCGGAGGCACGGAGGATGAGGGCAGCCGGCAGCCCCCCGGGTGAGCACCCCCGATAGGCGGCCTTGGGCTGACAGGTAGCATGCAGCATTAGCTGTTGCCCCTCGGGTTTGCGCACTGACCTCTGTGCCTGGCCCCGTAGGGTCCTGTGTCCGCCTCTACTCGGAGACCACCTACGAGCAAAGCTTCCCGCCTGTGCCCCCGGCGCCCCTCACTGAGGCCAATCTCAGCCGGCTGGTGCTGCTCCTGAAGCGGCTGGACATTGCGGACATGGGGCAGTGTGACTTCCTGGAGCGGCCAGGTGAGCCTGCGTGAGGGGAGAGGTGTGTGAGCGGAACTGCTAGGCTCCACCCCATTCACAGGCTGGTTCATCTCTTTCGACTAGCCCCTGAGTCACTGATGCAGGCCCTGGAAGACCTGGACTACCTTGCAGCGCTGGATGACGATGGGAACCTCTCTGAGGTGGGCATCATCATGTCCGAGTTCCCTCTCGACCCCCAGCTGGCCAAGGCCCTCCTGGCCTCCTGTGAGTTTGACTGCGTCCATGAGATGCTCACACTTGCTGCCATGTTAACAGGTAGGCGGCTGGCTCCGGTCTGGCTCAACGGCCCCATCCCCTCACCTCCAGCAAACAGGCGTCTTGCTCCTGCCTGGGGAGAGCTAGGGAGGAGGGAGGGCATAGGCGGTGGGCTGCTGCCTCCGCTCCTCAGTTCAGTCAGAGGAGGGAGGGAGGAATGGCGTGTGAGGCCCCAGGATGTGCAAGAAGAGGGTGTCACTCGGGGGGGGGGCTGGGCTCCCCCCCTCCGTAGGCAGCTCTGTAGGGAAGGCCCGCTCTTGCCTCAGCTGCTCCCCTCTCTCCCCAGCCTGGCCCTGCTTCCTGACACCTGCAGCCCGCTGGGAGGAGGCCGTGGTGGCCAGGCAGCGTGGCCTGTTGCACCCGGCTGGGGACCACTTCACCCTCATCAACATCTTCAATGCCTTCCACCAGCGTGAGTGTCCAGCGTGCGGCGGGCGGAGGCGGGCTCTCCTGCCCCCAGTGGCTGCTGCTCACTGCCCTCCTGTTCTCCAGAAAGCGACCCAGAGAGCTGGTGCCGGAAGCACGCCGTGAGCGAGGCAGCGCTGCGGCTGGCGGGGGCTGTGCGGGCTGAGCTTCTGGAGGTGATGCAGCGCATTGAGCTCCCCATTTCCCCACCCGCCTTTGGCACCGACAGCAACGTCCTCCGCCTCAAGCGGGCGCTCATCTCGGGCTTCTTCCTCAAGGTAGGGCAGCGGCTGCCCGGGAGGAGAGCGGGGGCGGGCTGGGAGCCCCAGAGCCCAGGGCTGGAAGGGTTACAGGGCCACCGTCGTCCAGACCGCCCCCCCCCTTCTCTTTCTAACTGGTGTTCTATTTTGCCAACCTCCTGGGACCCAGGTGCAGGGCAACCTGGAAGCAACACGCACACGTAAACAAGTAAATAACTTCACTCACCTGTAGGGCTTTCTGGCCGAAGGAGGGCGGCACCTGTCCTCCCAAAACCCCTGGTGCCATCCTGCAGTGGTTTCCTGAGGGCTGTGGGTCCGCCTTGTCCTCGGGGTGCCAGCAATTCAGTGGGCCTGGGCCTGTGCTGAGCCATGGCCAGGGGCGGAAGTGAGCGGATTCCAGTCCAGTTTGGAGGGACACGTGGTTTCCCCGCATATGCTGAACAGAAAGGGGATTTTTCCCGGTGGTGCAACCCAGATGAAAGGAAGTCTTTCCTTAGTTTGTTTAAGGGCTTCTTGCCAAGGGTGACACTGGGGCCCTTCCATGCAGGTGGCACAGGACATCGATGGTGCTGGCAACTACCTGCTGCTGACCCACAAGCATGTGGCCCAGCTGCCCCCCAGCTGCTGCTACCGCCTGCGTCGCCCGCCCCCCCCGCCCGCCCCCCTGGCTGCTGTACCATGAATTCACCATCTCCCAGGACAACTGCCTCAGCGTCGTCTCTGAGATCCAGCCAGAGATGTGAGTGTCGGCCGGGGGTTCAAGGTGGAGCCTCCTCTTGCCTGGCAGGCTCCAGTTGACGCTTGGGTAGACGTCAGGCCCGGGGCTGGGCTGGCATGGGGCCTACACCTTTCCGGGTGTGTGTCTGTGTGCCTGTCTCCACTGAAGGCTCTTTCTCTGCAGGCTGGCGGAAATGGCTCCCCAATACTTCCTGAGCAATTTGCCCCCAAGCGAGAGTCGGGACCTGCTCCTGGGGCTGCGTGAGAAGCTGGCAGCTGGAGCAGAGGGGGCTTCCCCTCCGCCTTTGGGGGAAGACGAGGCCTCCCAGGTGCCCCAGGCTGCCGCTGCCACCGAAGGAGAAGATGCCTGCATGCTCCAGTGAGCTGCACTGAAAGCTGCCTCTGGGCTGCCCAGGCTCCAGGGCGTTCTGTGCCTTTGGCTGGCCTGGCCAGGCACAGGTCCCGTGGCGGGCCGGCCGAGGGCCCACCAGTGCTTTCTAGGTAGAGGAGAGGGTGGGCGGGGGTGGAGGAGGCAGGTCCCACCATCTCAGACATGGCCGCGTATTCTCCCATCCACCCTGAGCTGAGGGCACTGGGGAAACTGAGGCAGCTTGCCAGGCCTGAGCTTGCCGCCTGGACAGCCATGAGCAGCCTTGTCAGGAAAGAGCTGCCCTCCTGCCTGCTGCGCCAGAGGGCAGCAGGCCTCTGTGGCCTGGCCAGGGGGCCGGCGAGTCAGGGGAGTGGGGGCTCATAGATGGCACTGGGCCTTCAGCTTTGAGGAAGGGCTGCGCAACTGCTGCTTCTGAGCCGCTAGCTGTGCCATCCCCGCTGCCCGATTCCCCCCCTGCTCTTCAGGTCGGTGGAGCCTTTGGCCCCCGGGGGCCTGCGTCAAGGTCTGCTGGGCCAGGAGCACCGGCAGTCACGAGGGAAGGGCCCTGTGTTCCTTGCTGGGGTCCTTGAGGCTGCTGCTTTCTTGCGCTCTTCCAGGCTGTCTGGCAGGGACAGAGCTGGGTGCCTCCAGCGTACCCTGCTGCCAGGCTTCTTACGGGTTGGACGCGAGGGAGGGTGTACACTCTTCCATACTTGCTGCCACCCTAGGGTGACCATGAACTTACTCAGTGCCATCTGCTGGGCTTGCCAGGGCTGCCCTGGAATAAACTTCAAGCAAAGTAATTAAAAGTCTTTTTATATATTGGGGCTGGACTGGCTCTTGAGTTTTGGTCACCCGATCTCTGGGTGGAGGTTGGCGTGGCATTGAGGCTTCCCTTGGGCAAAGCTGACTGCAGCAAAGCCGCACTGCATGTTCTGTGTGCTCGAAGGACAAAGGCCCAAAGCGTGCGTAGGGTCGTCCCCAGAGCACCACGCGCGGCTCTCCTGCCCCCTTCCTGGGACCAGTGACTGCCTGCATGACTCAGCGCAGCTGCCCAGGCCCCCAGGGGCTCCCAGGAGCCCTCTCCCCCAGGAACAGGCTGTCCTTCAGCCATGTATTGCTCCCCAGATCCAAGTGTGCAGAGGCCTCCAACCACCCAGGGCCCTTGCCTAGCCCCCCCCCCCCCAGAGCAAGACAGCACTTCCTGGGGAGGGGTTGGTGCTTGGTTTGCTCCTGGGCCGAAGCTGGGGCTGCCTTTATGACGCCCTTCCCCTGGCTTTTGGGGCAGGGGTCTGGTGCTCAAGATGTCTTCCAGAGGACCTGGCCAAGCCTTCTTGAGCCCTTGGGTCAAATACAAAACATCTGTAAAGGCCCACAGAAGCAGCCATGGGGGGTCGTTGGGGCGGGGAACACACACCCCATGTTGAAACAGGCAGGAGAGTTGTTGCCTTCTTCCCCTTTGGCTGACGGTCCAGGTCAGGCTCCCCCCCCCCCCCCCGGGGCTTCTGCAGGAGCGCATGCAGGATGTACTAGGAGTGAGTGAGGAACAAGGTTGCCGTGTAAATCATGCAGGAATCTCGCCTATGAGAGAGTCGCAGTAGCTTGGTGGTGGAGCAGCGTGCTGGGAAAGCAGAGGGTTGTCATGTCGATCCCAGCAGCTCCCTGGGAATAGGAAATGGCAAACCACTTCTGTATTTCTGCCAAGAAAACATAGGGCTGCCCAGGTGGAATTGGACTGCTGCCGGTGCCTGCCAAATGCAGGTGACAAGCAGGCCTTGAGAACTGCTGACCGAGAAGAGGCTCTTGAAAAATGTGCAGAATTTACATTTGCTAAGGGTAGCAGAAGAGCAGAATTACTCCTCCTGTTGTCATGGGAACAACTCTGGGCACGTGTCTATTAAGGTTCTCGTATTCAGCGTTTTTATGCCACCAAAGGTTTGGTTTAACACGCCACCCAATCGGCAGCCAGTGCTCAGGGAGGGGAAATCATTAGGCCACGCTGGATACAAAGGGCGAAGTTGCATGTTGGCAAAGTGCCTCTGCGCTTGCAGGCACCCAGAGCGTTCAGAACTCAGATGGTGTTTAACTAAATGCCAGCTAGGTGCAAATGGGCACCGCTGTGGCAGACATGGCAAAACTGGCAACGCAGCTTGATGAGATCACATTTGCACTGCCAGTCCTGTCGTTCCCCAAGCCTCTTTCACAAGACAGAGGTAGAGAAGGAGCGAGCAGGGCTGAAGTAGCCCTGCCTCTGGTGTAGGTGTGGAGCAGTCTGGGAGCCCACTGGAGACAAACCACGCGCCCAAGTGCAGAAGGGCACCAGGATTCAGACGTGGCTGCATTCTGGGCCATTTTGCCCAAAGTTTCCCACGACCAGGAAGCCAAGTGCAAAGACACCTGTCATCAAAACCAGAAAATTTTACTCACTGATAGCAACAAGGTGGAGGGAGAAGCAGTAAATAAACACAGTTGAATGGCAACATGTATCAAGTGGAGGCATTTTATCTGTAGCCGTGGCAAAACCCTGCAGAAATCAGCTTTGGATAAATATATACAAGGTGGAAAAGCGAAACAGAGAAGCCAGTGAGTCTCAGGTTACAAAAGGGTATTTCCAACCAATCAACATGGTTTCTAGGTGAGAGAAAGCAGACCAGAGGAAGACAAGCTGTGGGTTTGGGGCACCTGGTTTTGTAGCTTGGTTGAGATAGCACCTGGATCAAAGGGCCTTGAGGTGATCAGCTCTTCCCACGATGCTCAGATTGAGCCCCATCAGTTGCTGCCTACAAACCTGTATCAGCTGTTCCCAAACAGCCTCATCAGCTGAGAACTTAAAACGAGTTGGAGGATCCAAGGGACCACAACTCCTTATTTCTACAATGTATTCAACATTTATGCAGTCGAGCAAAAGCAGAGAAGAAACAAGCAGAGGACAAGGGCATGGGATAAGATTATACCTTTCTTGGGATCTTTGTCAGGATCGGGCTTCATGGCTCAGGCAGAGAAACAGGGTTGCCAAAGAACACACAAGCGCTCAGACCGGTCGCAGAGCCAAGTAGGTTTGGTACCAGAGGCGAGAAGCTCAGTCAGGTAGAAGTTCCTGGTGCTCTGAGGAACTTTATTAGTATGCCAGTGCTGGGAAAGTGAAGGCAGGGAGTCCAGAAATTTAATCAGCCCCCTTGAATGAGCCAAAGCAAGAGCTCATGAACAATTGATTCCACACCAGAAGTCCAGTTGACCGCAACACTCTCCCCCCCCCACATGTCCAGTTGTTCATGTTTGGAGCACCCTAAAACTTGAGAGGAGCTCAAAGTCTTAAAGAGCCAACACAGGTGCCTTCCTCCGGTTCGAGTTACAGTTTTAGCCCTGGTAGAAGCAAGAACCCACTCAGTGGGCAGCCTTCTTGTGTCTCTTGGGAGGAATGTTCACACAGGACAGGAAGTGCGAACTTCCCCAACGTCAGGTAGTCCTGTTTAAGCACAACAGATCAACTGAGGGGCTGCTCAAATACAGATTCTGGTGCACGGCCACATTCCGTGCTTCAGCATTCCCTCAGCCTTTCTGATTCATACTCCTTGCATGTGAGCAACCTGTGCCTAATTTATATCATGTAACACTATAATCTCCAAACTACTAGAGGTTGCACTTAAGGACCCGTCTGTACCAAGAGAATGCAACTGCTTGTGACCAAAACTGTGTAATATGGAACAAGTTACAAGCCAACAAGTAAAAGTGAATTCCTGGGCCTATTCAAAATATTTTAACTGAATTTAATTTTTTTTTTAAAGGAGCATGCAATCAGTAATAAAATGGATGTAGAAACAGATACCTCTAGCCTTCTGTATCCTAGGTCTTTAAGAACATGGGAGGAGCCCTGCGGGATCAGGCTATTGTCCATCTAACCCAACACCTGGACTCACACCATGTCCGTCAACTGCTCCGGGGCATCTCAACCAGAAGACAAAGGCAAAACCTTCACCCGCTCGCAAATCCCTGCAAATCCTGCCTGCCTCTCCAACCTGAAGGCAATGCTTAGGCATCCATTCTAACATGAATTTGTCCAAGTATTCCTTAAAGCTATCAAGGCTGGTTGCTGGCACCTCTTCTGGTAGTAAATCCCACAGACCAACAACGCTCTGGATGAAGAAAAAAACTTCCCCTTGTCAGTCCAACTCTCCTGCCCCCTGGTTCTAAAGTTGCATCATGATTATTTTTCTCTTGATTCACTTTTTCCGTTCAATATACTTCAATCAGGTCCCTTCTTAATATTGTTCCTCGTAGACCTTGCTGGGGGGGCCTCAAGCAGGCCTCCCTCCCTTGTATCCAATGGTTCTTTGTCCTTCACCACTTCCTCCCAACTCTGCTGCTTCTCTCCCACCCACAGATTGGTGTGAAACCAGCAATGCTGAGGGTGAGCAGTTTCCTCTGCCCCGTCACTTCTGATCTTTTTCAGCCTTCCTGCCCTTTCTGGCTCTCTTCCAGCAACCTAACAACACCTGTCCTAAAGCTCACCACGTCTGCCTTTTCCTTCAGCAGCTTCCCTGATTTGCCCTCTGAGCTCTTCTCTCTTTATACCTCTCAGCATTTCTCTGCCTGATCAGCCAAAATTCTGCCCCGGGTCACAGGCTTGAAAAACTAGACCTCTGCTTTCGCATAGTTTTCACCCAGACCCTGTGCAAGATGATGGAACATATGGAGTAAACTTTGAAGTCAGAAATTGGGCAAGGGATCATCATGGCTTCCTACCAAAAATACATGCAAAACATTCTAACTGAAGGACTGAACTTGTTTCCCATCAGTCTGACCCTGGCCAGGAGGCTGCAACACGAGCCACGCCCCCTTTGGCTCCCCAGGCACCTGGCTTCCCGGAAGAGAAGGAGGTGTGGCCCTGGCTGGCAGTTCAAGGGGTCAGCCAGGGAAGGGTCCAAGAGGCAACATTTCCACGGGCGCGTCTCCCTTCAGGGCACCTTGGAGAGAGAACTCCCGCCGACTCCCGCCTCAATGGTTTTGGAAATCTCCTGCTGCCCAGGAGGAGGAAGCCGTGCGCTTTGTGTGTTGCGTTTGATCAGGTCTGCTCTGGGCCACAAGCAGCTCTCAGTGGAGATCTGGCGCTTGGGGGAAGGAAGCGTCTTCAGGACTAGCCACTCTGAGCATGAGGGAGAAGCAGCCGTGGCGCCAGCAGCTGAGAAGAGCAGAAGTGGGTCACAGGGAGGCACCCAGTGCCAGCCGTACCCCTGGGGTGCTTGTGAGAGTTTCTTATATGAGGAGACGGGGGTTTTAACAAGCGCAAAGTACTTTATTGATTTTCAAAGAAAGCATCTCAGGAAAGTAGCAGGAAGCGACTAATCACTCTAGAAGGTCAATGGACGGCAAAAGAGAAGCTGCTCAGCTACTGTCATCTTGCAAGTTTCAGATGCGAGGAGAGAGGAATACAGATCACCTGAAGTCCAGAACCAGAAGCAAACTTTTAAAGTACAATCTGAAATACTAGTCTACAAATAGTTTTCAGTGACCCAGGGCTCTACCCTGCAGTGCAAGGGCCGTGTGCCTGCCTTCCCTCACCGCACCTGGGCACCAGCCACTCAAAGGCAGGGCTGTGAGAGGGCCAGGCTATGGGGGCCGTTCCTCAACATGCCGCAGCGACAAACACTGCGGCCCCCGGACACCTTCCCAGCAGCACTGCTGTCTCTGCTAAAATGTCACAGCAAGCAGACTTCAAGGGCCCACTCTAGATGGGCAAGGAACAGTGTGAAGGGGGTGGGCAGCACTGATGGTAGGGGCTGAGACCCTGGTGTGATGGCGTGAGCTGGGCAGAGGCCCTGGAGAGAAGCCACAGCCTAGAGGGGCCTGGGAAATCAATAGGGCTTGTGGCTTTTAAGAGCCTCCAGGGACACCAAGTGGCAGCAGCAGTGGACAGGAAGCGTTTTGGAGTCCTGGAGGAGCAGGGCCTCCTAAGAAGTAGCTCCCACAGCCCCTTAGGAAGGGACCAGGTCTTCGGGGCAAAATGCCTGAGACCATAAATGGGCATTGGGGGAGAGGAAGAGGAACAAGAGAAGATCCCACCTGCATGTAAAGATCCCTCGTGGCTCCTCGTGGCTCATCAGCAGTGGCTCAGCCTGCGCCCCCCCCCCCCCAGCAACTGCCTACAGCCTTCTGGCTCCAGAGGGCAGATGGAAGCGGAGCTCAGCCCACGTATCTCTGCACCAGATAATGGGACACAGAACCCCAAGAGGGCTAGATGGGTGGCAGGCTGAGCATTTCACCCCTCGGATCCAGGCCCAGACCAGGGGAGGCAGCGACGCGTGCGTAGTTGCACTCTGACATTTCAGGGCCCAGGGCATTAGAGGAAGGCGATGGCGGGGGGGGGGGGGTGCTGTTCAGCTTGGGGACCAATATGCATGAGCAGCCATGCAGGGGAGAGGGGCACAAATGCGCTGGCTAGTAGCCATTTGTATCAATGGCTACTAGAACGAATGCCTAGGTGCATCTTTCAGGCGGGGGGGGGGGGGAATGGGGTGCTTCTAAGGCCATTTGCTGGGATTCAAGAGCAGGAAAAGGTTTGTCCTTGTCTCTGTTTGAGATGCCCATGAGCATTTGGTGGGCCACTGTGTGCGACAGGATGCTGGACTGGATGGGCTGTGGCCTCATCCAGCAGGGCTTCTCTTAGGTTCGTATGTTCTTGTCGCCTGCCTGTTCTGACCAGATGCAGGTCAGGTCAAAGGGGACTTGCCAGCTCTGTGTGGACTCTGTGGGACTCCTGCAGAAGGGTGTGTGAGAGGGAAAGGTGTCTTCCCCAGGCCCCCCTCCCTCCCTCCCTCCCTCCCATTTAATTTTGGGGCTGTGAGGCAGAGGGCAATGACGCTTGTGTTTGATGTGTCGGCAAGCCACTCCCGGGGCTCCTGGCCCAACCAGCAAGGAGGGCAGGGCATGCGGCGCTGGTCCTCACCTGAGCCCCAACAGCGCCAGTTCAGCTGCACCTTTGGGCGCTCTTACTTATTCCGCTGCCTGTGGATATTCCAGCATAAAGCGTGGAGATTCCGGAATACCCTGATATGACAATGGGTTAGGGCACTGATGTCTGGATGTGACCTTCTCTCCTCCCCCCTTCCTTTTTCAGGCCATGAGGGGCAGAAGACATGGTGTTCCAGGGACCATTTTCACAAGCCACCCCCCACTTCAACTCCCCCCACTCTGAGTCCTGGTCCCACATGTTTTTGGCTGCCTTTGTGTCTTCCACCCCCCCCACCTCCTACAGTGAAAGCACCCCGGTGGGGGGAGGGGTTCAATGGGGTTGGGGGGCTGCAATGAATAAGCACTCCTTGCTCCTCCTCCTCTGTTACTTCAGCAGGGGCTGCCAGGCACCCGTCCTCTCCTCCTCTCCCTCGAGCAGCTTCCTGTGGAAAAGACGGGCAAGGAGGCTATTAATACCAGTCAGCCAGCATCCCCAGGACCCCAGGGGCCACCAGCCCCCCCCCATTTTGGCCCCACCGACTTTGGCAGCAGGGGGCACAGGAGGCAGCTGGAGGCAGAGGGAGGGGGCCGCCACTGTACACGTTTAAGAAGGCAGTGAAGATGTACCTCTTCCCTGGCCTTGGGTTAAATGGGGATACACTTTTGCTTTCCCAATTGCAGAGGCTACTGTTTTAATACCTACTGTTATTATTTTAATATGCTTGCTTTTAAATATTGTTACCCGCCCAGAGACCCTTGGGTATAGGGCGGGATAAAAATACGAATAATAAATAAATATAAACAGGTCTGATCCAGCCAGAGCTTGGATCAGGGGCCCCGGTGAACCCAAAGTGGGCACAGGCAAGGGAAGAATCCTCAGCAAGCGTCGGAGACTTCCCCCTTCTGAAGACAGACAAAGCCACTGAAAAGGCATCCTGGGTGGCAGCGGATAAAAAACATTTGCGAGGTGGGGGAGGCGGTGACCCTCCCTCCCTCGCCACGGCTTCTCTGACAGAGGTTCAGCTTTGTTAATGAGCACTAATTGGAACGCCTCCTTTTTAAAATCAGGCTGTAACGTCTAGGCCTCTTCAGCCTGGAAATATGGCATTTAAAAGGGGACCTGACTGAAGAATATAAAATCGTGCATGATGTGGAAAAGATGGAGAAATAAAAAGTTGGAGAGAGGGGTGTCTTTCGGCTCAGAACCCACCTGTATGCGGCAATCTCTACATCCAGGGCCATCTTGACTTTCAGCAGCTCTTGGTACTCACACATGTATCGTGCCATCTGCTCCTTGGCTTCTGTGACCTCACGCTCCAGTTCCGCCATCCTTTCCTACAGGGCAAAGGCAAGGTTGCTGCTGTAGTGAAGACAGTCCGAGGTGGAACTGACAGTGCCTGGACCATCTCCAGGTAAGCGGAAGTGAATTTGGGGACAATGCAGGTGCTCTTAATGAAAATGCAGGTCACCGTCTCAGAACTTAAGGTCAAAGAAGCCCTAGGTCTTCTGCTTGAGATGCCCAGAAGCAATTGGTGCCCAATCTGTGAGGCAGGAAGCTGCACTAGATGGGCTGTGGCCTGATCCAGCAGGGCTCCTCTGAGGCTCTTAGAAAGTTATGTGTTGAACTGCGATCTGTATAAAACAAACCGCCCAGAGACTCTGCCAGCAATGGTTCCCAGCACCACCGAGACGGGACTCGCCCGGTGTGCCTTGAAGGGGCTGGGGCTATTGCATGAGGCAGTCCAGACTTCTCTGCAAAACCCACCATGTATTACCTCCAGATAATACTAAGGAACAGGTTGATCCTGCTGTTGCTTACTGAAAAATTGTACTTCACATACGTACAATTGATAGATCTGAGGCCAATTACACTTGGCTTCTTAGTTTATAACTAGTTAACATCTGGGCAAGTGCACCTGCACTTGCAGGAGCCGTTTGCAGCCAACAAATGACCCCCGCTCTGCCCAGATTTAGCTAATTACAATCTAGTGGAAATGCACTAAATTGTGCACCGCGTGCAAGCTAGCATTTACCTATCACGACCAGAAACTTACGTGGAGTGTCCAGTAGTGACCATCTGCACTGTTTCCCATGCAAAGGGGGCGTCCTCTGAGGTGCTGTGCAAGCATGCTGAGCGTCACCGTCGCTGTGAGGATGGTGCTGGCACACTCACACAGGGCATCACAAACAAAATGGCAGCACACTGCCAAGGATGGGATGCACAACCACACACAGGGCTTAGGCTATTGTGTGCTAGTGAACGCTAGTGCACGTGAGTCTCTAATGCACCTTTCTTGTCCAGCGCATGGCAAAGCAAGTGCCCATAGCCAGCAGCACCAATCTCTGAATGCACATCTGGCAAAAAAGAAAAACAGCTGCAGCTTCCAGGGATACTCTGAATGGCATGCGCTAGACCAGTGATGGGGAACCTTTGGAGCTCGGTGTGTCAAAATTTGCAAGAAAACCTAGCTGAACTCGGGTGCTGTGTCACATCTAGAAATACCCATAATTTTGTGATATTTGTAGCTCTAGTAAAAAAATTATATTTTTGAGCTATGTATTTTATTAAAAGCAAAAACAATTCTTTACATTAGTGACTTTTGTTGCTGAATTTTGTTTGCTAATATTCAATTGAAAGTTGGTATTCAAGAACAAGCAAGCACTACAGGCCCAGGTGCCAGGGTGACCATGTGTGACACGCGTACCATAGGTTGGCCATCACTGCAGAGCTGGCAAGCCCTTTTGGGCAGGTTTCTTTTCTTTCTGTTCCTTCTGTGCCCTAAGCTCCCAAAGGCTGCTCACCCTCCCGGACTCAGAAAGGAACTGGGGGTGCCCTTCCCCAGTGGGCAAAGACCTGCCATTCTCCTACCGGTGGCGCTGCTTCTTTAAGACCCCTTGCACCCGTGAAGGCTCCCGAGGGCAGTCAGAAGACAGACCCACTGGAGCCTTGTACCGCATGTGGCGGGGGGGGGGAGCGTAGGCACGCTCTCCCCTATTGGGCCGAGGCAAACCCCTCCCCGGCACTGTGGCTGTCCTGGCCACCCCCACGATGAGGCCGGAGCCGCGCTGTTTCTAGCCGCCCTCTAAGGAAACTGCGCCGGGACTCCACAGCCGGCGCTATTCCTTGGGCCACTTCGGCCAAAGTGCTTCCCGTGATACGGCCGGGCCCTGCCGATGAGCCCCGACAGCCGCCGCCTAGCTCTCCGCAAGGGCCCGCTGAGAGAGTGAGTGCGCCCCCAATCCCAAGACCGACGCGCAAGCCAGAAGCAGCAAAGGGGAACTGGCAGTGCGTGGGGAGAGCTGCGCGCTCTGCCTTTCAGGATCGGCTCAGGCAGAGACTCCGCTTTGGACGGCAGGGGGAGGCAGGGAGGCCCGAGATCTCCCACAGCGTCCGTAGCCCGTAAGGGACCCAGAGGAGTCAAGAGGCAGCGGCCGACGGCGGCTCCCCGGGACACGGAGCCCCTGGAACTGAACTGAGCGTCAGACGGGGCGAGCGCGGACGAAAGGTCACAGGCGCGCCACATGGAGAGTGACGCCAAGGCTGGGCTACCTGTGGCCCTTCCTTACCTGGCAGCGGGCCACCTCGGCGCCCTGCTGTCCCTCGAGGCTCTCTAGCTGCCCGTGCAGCGCGTCAATGGCGGCGCGCAAGGCCTCGATCTCCGCCGAGCGCGACTGGAGCAGCCTCCGATATTCGACGGTCTGCTGGCGGACGCTGCGCAACGCCTCCTGGTTGCGGCTGGCCACCTCAGCCACCGAAGCGAACTTGGATCGGTACCATTCCTCGGCCGCCTGCATGTTCTTGGCCGCCAAGTTCTCATACTGGCAGCGGATCTCGCGCAACGCCGTCGAGAGATCGGACTTCGTGGGCCCCGCCGCCGGGGTGCTTGCCGCCGCTGCCGCCGCCGCCGCCAGTTCGACCTCAGCCGCTAACTCGGCTCGCTCCTCGGCCAGCAGCTTCTGCACGAAGGCCAGCTCGGCTTTGAGGGAGCCGGCCGCCCCGTCGGCGTCGCTGGTGGCCAGGGTGGCTCGAGCAGCTTCATGGCGCAGGCAGCGCAGGGTCTCCTCGGCGTCGAGGCGCAGGCGGGCCTCCTGGGCGCAGCGCTCCCGCAGCTGGCCGCAGATCTGCCGCAGACGGTCGCGCTCGGCCTCCAAGCGCGCCCTATCGCCGGTCTCCGCCTCCAGCAGCGCCCGTAGGCTGCGCGCCTCCTGCCGGTACAGCTGCGGGAGTCGCGGCGGGCTCCGCTCTTGCTCCCGCAGCGCCTCCAACTCGCGCAGCAGAGCCCGGTTTTGACGCTCCAGTTCCCGCACGCGCTCCACGTAGGTGGCGAAGCGGTCGTTCAGTTCCACCAGCTGCTCCTTCTCCTGGGCGCGCAGCCCCAGCAGCTCCGCGTTCAGGCTGCTCACCTGCACCAGGTCCAGGCGCTCCAGAGGGCCCAGCGAGGCAGCGAGGCGAGCGGAGCGCCGGGGCACCACGGGCGGCGAGAAACCGACGCGGGCCGGGGCCCCCCCGCTGCGGGCCCTGTCCCACGGTCGGAGGCAGCTGAAGGTTTCCGAGGCCATGCTGACCTCGTGGGAGGACCCGGCCGCCGGCGGCCCCGATAGGCTGCCCTCAAACCCTGCTCTACCCGCCGACGCCGCCCTCCCCGCTCCGCTCTCTGCGCCAAATGCCGCTACCACCGCAGAGGCTCCCGCCTTTATAGAAAGCGGAGAGCGCCTGAACAGCCAATCGGGGAGTGCCGCGGCCCACGCAGGAGGAGCCCCGCAAAGGACTCTGGGGGATGAAGTCTTTTTGGCCACCTCACCCCTCCCAGACTTCAGTAGGGGGCGGCCTGTTTGTCCTTTCCACCCTGCCCCCCCCGGGACGCCTGAAGGGTTCATTCTCCGGCAAGGATGGGGGGCTCCCTCTCCTCTTCGGTGGACAGCAGCCAAGAACCGCTGGGTCACGGGGGAGGCTACAACGGCGCCAACACTCAGAGGGCGGCCGAGATCTTTCCTGCCAAGACCGGGGGCAGCAGTGTTTATGGATAACCAAAGCGGGGCGGGGGGGTGGGTGGGCGCTTCCAGCCGCTGCAATGCCGGGCTCTACCACTGAGCGTCGCTCTCGTCCCACTCGCTGGCCCCATCCCCCGTGTTGCCCCTCCGGCATCCAGTGCTGCGTCGGAACGTTGCCCAGGGACCCGCCGGAGGGCCAACCGGCCAAGCCAGTGTGCCGCCACGGGTCGGAGCCCAGAGAGGTTGCGGAGGTGAAAGAAGAGGAGAGGTTTAGGGAGCGGGGGGGGGGGCAGGACGCACGTTTCCCCAAGCAGCTCTGGAAGGATTTCACCCGGGAGCGCACTCCGCAGCCGCCGCCCCCCCCGGCCTTGGCTGCTGCCCTTTCCTCGCCCCGCCCCGTCCCGCCCCGCCCCGCCCCGGCAGGTAGGAAGTTCTCTGAGCTTGAATCCTGACCCGTTTGCTCGCTTCCCTTCCTCTTCTGCGCGGGCCCAACGCCCTCCATGAAGCATACAGCGGCTCCTGTGGAGATCCGGTGGCGAGACACGTGGAGACCCTCGAGAAATGCAGCCAGCCCTACTGAGAGACCCGCGCGCGCCCCCATTTTGCCGCCGAAGGAATCCTGCCCCTCGGCGACCTGCCCTTCCCGGTCCTTGGCGGGACTCCAGGACCCTGGACAGATCCGGCAGCACGCAGAGGCGCGTGCGCCGAGCGAAAGGGCGCCCGACGACCTGCTCCTCCGTGCCAGGATGCCGCGTGGGCGACCGACCGCTGGGACAGGCGGCCTCGGCGGGGGCAGAGGGAGTCCGAACGGGGGCACTCGGGGCGGGGACGGCTTTTGCCTCGGCAGAGGAGAGGTCGCGCACGTCTGAAGGGAGGCTCAAACACTTTATTTTTCCAGGACTATAAATGAGCTGTAGGGACGCAAAAGGGCGGGCGGCGCAGGGTCTCGTCACACCAGGGTCGCTGCTGCGCCGGAAACCGAGGTGACTTTGTGGTCCTCTGCCCAGGGCTGCAGGCTCTGCAGGGCGAAGAGCGAAGCGTTGTGCAGGCAGAGCGGGTCGGGTTGCAGGGGCGGACCCAGGGTCTTCTGGAAGGCTTCCTGCTGGAGGTGCAGCATCAGCCGGTTGGCCTGCTGGCGCTCGGCGTCGCGCTCCTCTGCCGTCTGCCGCCTGTGAAGGAAAAGGCAAGCGGTGGAGAGAGCGGGGGCTGGACCGGAGGACCTCAGGGCAGCGGGGGGGGGGGGCTGTGCCAATCTCAGCACAGCTAGCAAGGATGCCAAGGTGGGCATCGGCCCTGCAGGAGAGGGAGTCAGAGCGGGGACACATCCAATACCCCGTCGAAAGACACACTCCGCAAAGGGCTGGATCCCGGCCGGCGCCGCCCAGCTGTCTCTCCTTCCCCCGCATCCCCGCCGGTACCTCCACTTGGTGCGGCGGTTCTGGAACCAGGTCTTGACCTGCGCGTCCGTCATCCGCAGGCCCTTGGCGAGCGCAGCCCTTTCCGCAGACGCCAGATACTTCTGCCGGTGGAATCGCTTCTCCAGTTCGCAGATCTGCGCCCGCGAGAAGGACGTGCGCGGCTTTTTGCGCTTCGGAGGCGTCCGGTTCTGGTAGGGGTGACCAATGCGTCGGGCCACTGAGAAGGGCGGCACTGGCGCTGTGGGCAGCAAGAAGGGGCAGCACCGTTAGAGCCCCAAGAACACAGGAGGCACATCGTGAGCCTCCTTCCTCCCGAGGAGCGCCCGAGCCAGGGGCGTCGAGGCTGCCGCTGCCCACTCTAACAAGCGCGTTTCTGCGGGGGGAACCCGCTTCACCCCAGGCGGGAGGGTCGGATGGGCTCAGCTGCCCGCCTTCCTGGCGGCCACGGACAACAGACGGACTTGGATGGGAGGGGGCTTCGGAAGCGTGAAGCCTTCCAGGATGACTTTTCCATAGGAAGCCACCAACCTTGCCTCCAGGGGACCCTCGAAACTGCCTCTCACTCTGCGCCCCTGCCCCGCAAAGATCTTCCCAGACTCACGGGTGTGCGTCCATTCGCTCCCCTCGAAGGGAAGGGGGCGGGACACGGGACACGACTCCCCCCCCCCCAGTGAAAGGGCACACAGTCCGGTTTGGCAAAGAGCCCCCCCCCCGCGCTGCTCGCGGAAGGGAGTGGCTGAGCTGGGCAGTGATGTGCGCGTCTCACCTGCCATCCGTTCCTTGGCCAGCCGTCGGTTGCTCTCCATCCAGGGAAAAGGGAGTCCGGCTGCCCCAGGCGGGGGAGGGCCAGGCACGGTGGGGAGCGGCCTGTGCGCTGGGACGCGGATCACGCCGCCACTGCTCGGACAAAGCCCAGGAGGACCGTAGGCGCAAGCGGGCCCATAGGCTGCCCCGTACGCCCCGGGCAAAACCGCCACGTCTGCCTCCGCGTGTGCCCCGACAGCAGCGGCTGCCGAACACGTGCTCCCCGGCGGCGGCGGCGGCGGCAGCGGGCAACCCAGAATCCGATCAATGCCGAAGCGAATGGGCTCCTGGGGGGGCGGCGTGTGCGCGGGGCCCTCCTGCCCCAGCCCCAGGGATTGCATGTTGCGCCTACTAGGGCGGCTCCTCCAGACGGGCTTCGCCCCCGGTGGGCCCCGCGGACCTTAGTGCAGCGCTGCATGGCCCCTGCGTGGCCCCATGAGGGTGGGTGGGCCCCTCCAGCAGGCACAAAGGCTCGGGCACTGTCCAGGGAGGCTGGGCGAACCACCGCCTCCGCCCGGCGGCTGGACATACCCGGACAGCACAGCGAGGACGCAGCCCGCGGGCGCTTTTCTCTCCCGCTCGCTCTCCGCCTGCCAAAATCTTCGGCTCCAGCTTTCTGATTGGTGGCCCCGTCGTTGATTGACAGACCCCTCGATGGAGGGGCGGGGCAGCGAGGGTCTCGTGGGAAACCGCCCTATCTCTCTCCCCCCCACCGCTTCTCGTCATGCCCGCGTCCCCAGCCGGCAGGGAGGCAGGGAGGGAGGGGGCAGGGGTGTGCCCGCCCCACCGT
Organism: Aspidoscelis tigris stejnegeri; assembly: GCA_023333525.1. Classification (NCBI taxonomy): domain Eukaryota; kingdom Metazoa; phylum Chordata; class Lepidosauria; order Squamata; family Teiidae; genus Aspidoscelis; species Aspidoscelis tigris. Next base: position 91,565,732 of record JALMGA010000006.1, on the reverse strand, counting down.
GGAACTGAGCCTGCGAGTCGCCCCCTCGCTGCCGATATATTCCCATCGGGGCAGGCAAGGGACCGTCCTAGACGGCGGCGACCCACCACACTTAGGGAAAGGTCCGTCCCACCCGTCCAAGGCGGCACCGCCCTTCTCCAGCGCCCACGCCGCTCGGCGCCCCGGTCCCCTCGCGCGGCCTCTCTGGCTTGGAGTCACTTCAGAGTCCCCAGACCTGCAGGGGGGTTGCTGCCGGAAGACCCCGGGCGGCCTCAAGAAAGGGAAAATAATCCAGCGAAGGAAGCCTGCTCGTGGGAAGACTTTCCCCGCAAAATGGGGCGAACCCCACAGTCTGGCGCACCATCGGAACGGGGTCCCCGCGGCGGCGCCCCGGATCGCTTTCTCCCCTGCAAGTCTAGTGCTCCGCTGTGGCGTCCAAAGACCTAAGGCAGCCGCCTGCCGCCCGCTCCGCCACGTCCACCAGAAGCCAGGCCGGTCCTCTTCCGTGGCCCAGGGCGCTCCGCGGGTGGAGGGCAGACCTTTCCCGGCTCCCTCCGTGGCACGCGGGTGCCACCGCAGCGCAGGCCGCGCCCTCTTCCGCCAGGCCCCGAGCTCGCCCGCTCTGGCTCTCTCCCGCGCCCTGGACGAGCAGGCGCCTGTCGCTCTTCGCCACGGCGGCCCGGACCCCGGCGTCGGAGGAGGCGGGGAAGCGCTCAGTGGCTCTGCGGCTACCGAGCTGCCCTGCGAAACCGGATTCCTAACGGCCGCAGAGGGACGAACGGGTTTCTCTGCCGTTGTAGTTTTCGCGTTTCATGTCCAAACGGCTTCGAAATATTTATTGAGTCAAAAACACGCCGAGGCAGCAACTCCGGATTTGAACTTGCGGGTCTCCATTATGGCCACGTTGCGCCCAGGTTAGGAGGCGTTTGTGACTGGTCCGCCGCTCGGGTCGTTCCCAGGGACCCAAGACAAGCGGTCCCGGGCGCGCAGCCTTCTGCAGCGGCTCAGCGAGGGTGGGGCACCCTCGCCTCCCCTGCTGTGGACTTCCAAGGGCGGTGAGTGTCGTCTTTTCAGACATTTTATCGCAGAACTGACATTTAAATGCGCCTGATATTAAATCGCAATAAACATTTAGCTTTTTATTTCTTTAATCTATGTTATCTGCCTCTGTTTTAATCGCAAATCTATGTTTTATCTGAGTCTTAAATGCACACTTCTGTTGCATCCCTAATACCTACTTCTGATTACACTCCTGACATGAGTGAATAAACGTGAACAAAACCAAACATTGAGCACTTGGACTGGCTGATCTGCGGCTGGTGGTCCCTCTGGGCTCCATGGGCCCTTCTACCCTACATGACCCCCCAACCCTAACGGTGAGGGCTGCCCAGTGGTGGCCTCCTAGTTGATCTGCCCTATATTACAGGCATGTCCACTGACTTCCTTTGTCCCTCGGTCGCCTCCGACTCTTGGTGATCCCTGGACCGCAGCACCTCCGGCCCTTCTGTGCTCCTCTTCCGCCCCGTCTGTCCACCTCCCCCTACTCCACCGCCCTCCCCTTCTCCTCTTGCCTATCATCTTTCCCTGCTTCAGGGACCAGTGGAGCTCGGGTTCTCCAGACCCTTTGTCAGCAAGGTGATGCCTCCACTTTTTATTTATGCTGCCCAGGGCTGCCACAGCGGTCCTAAGGACCAGACTTCTCTTAATTTCATGGCCCAGGAAAATAGAGTCTGCCACGATTTCCATATCTTCCCCGTGGGAGATGATGGGACCAGGTGCCCCCTGCAATGGTTCTTCAGACCAAGAAACCAAGTTCGGATTCTGCTTGCCTTTCTTCCCGTTTGCCAGGAAGCGATGGGACCGGATCCGCGGTCTCCGGGTCTTAGTTCTCCTTCTCACCCCATCAGAGGCTCCTGAATTCTTCGCTTTATGGACGGGTCTAGGGCAGTTCTTTGGGTTCTAGCCCTTGATTTGCCGGGCCTGGACTATTGCAAGATGCCCTGTCTTGAACCAACCCGGCTGTATATTCATCACTTCAGCTACGCAACTGGTAGACAGGGAAGCACTTTGGTCCAACGGTTAGGAATCCGGTGTCTTGTCTGTGAATATCAGGTTTGATTCCGCCCTCCTCCACGAAGCCAGCTCGGTGGCCTTGAGCTAGTCACAGCTCTCCTCTGAGCTCTCACAGCCCCACCTACGTCACAGGGTGCCTGTTGTGGGGAGAAGAACAGAAGGTTTGTCAGCCGCTTTGAATCCCCTTAAATGGGTGAGAAAAACGGGGTACAAAAGCCTTCTCTCCTTCTTTGGCTGCTACTGGCGGCTTCCTGTTTTTCCTGCCCTCCGATGACTCCTAGTCTTGCCATTCGGATAATCCGCGCGTGTCTTCTCTTTTGTTTGGTCCTATGGAGGGGCTCATCAGAGCTCAGTTCGAACCCTAAGAGGGGCTTACGGGATGCACAAAGCTCATTTGCAGAGTGTCCCCAGGGTAGCTCCGGCGCCTCCCAACCTGGCCCCGGCCCGAGTCCTTCCGCAGTGAGGCGAATGCGCTGCAGCTCTGCCTTTTTCTTCCGAAGATTCGATTTCAGTGCGCGGAGGGGGGCGATTTTAACAGCCGCCGATTCGCAAGGAAAGCGCTTTCGTTCCACTCTGCTCTCCTGCGCTGTGGTGGAAGGCACAGCGACGAACGAGGAATCAGCCCGAGGAGTCTGCGTTCGCCGCGGCCGAAAATCTGTCCCTCGTTTCCGCGCTTGGGAAATCGAGATCAAACGGTCAGCTGAGCGATGCCTTGGAAGGCGCCGCCCGGCAGGAAGGGATGCTACCAACACGTGGCCGAGGTGGTGGCATAGACGTCGCCCCCGGGTCCCACGCACGGAGCGAGCAGCAAGCCCCGGCGGCGTCAGGCGACTCTCGAGGCTTCAGCCAAGCCCGGCGCCGGAGGGCAACGGTGCTCTCGTGCCTGTGGAGACCGGGGCGAACCGACTGCCAGACCCCGTTCAGAAGCCTGCAGGCGAGCCGGGCCCGGGGGAAGCGCTCCGGCTGCGCAAGGGTTCGGTAAGCTCCGCTAGAGATGGGAGGCCTTGGAGAGGATCGCTGGGGGAAGGAGGTTCACTCGCCGTCGAGGCTCTCTAAGGCCTCAGGAGGCCGAACGGCCCGGATTTCGGTTTCGCCATTTCGAAGTCGGGCAGACAGTGGCCTAAAAGGGCAACTATGCACAAGTCAGCTGGAGAAAAAGGCGCCCTGAGCGGCCTTTCCTCTGTTGCCTCCGTCGCAGAGCGGGGAAGCTCACCCTGGAATAACAAGGACGCGAGGAGAAAGGAGGCCACCGAAGGGTTTATTCAAACGCGAAAGGAAAAAGGACAAGTAAATGCACTTGTCAAAGGCTTAATCCGGCTTCAGTCCAATTTCAGAACGACAGAATACATCAACAAAGTGATGAGCAGTTTTCTTTCAGTGTTAAATTACTCAGGAAATTCACTTTGGAATAGATAATGTGGAACTGAAGCTGGATTAAATCTTAGGTGTGATCACAGCCTAAATTTTAATCCAGCTTCAGTCCACTTTCAGAACAAGAGAACACAGCAGGAAAGGGTCAGGCTATTTTCTTTCAACATTATCTGACCCAGAAAATCCATCTTTGGGTTAGATAAAGTAGAAGGAAAACGACTGCTCACTTTGCTGATGTCTTCTCTCACCCTGAAGGTGGTCTAAAACGTAGGTGTGACCACAACCAAAAAGAAATTAAATCAGACTGATGTGATCACCGCAAAGGTGGCCAGGGGCGGCATTACCACGGTCGTGTCGGTAATGATCAGCCTTCGCCCGCTGGAAATGCAGGACGCCCGCCTTAGCACCTGTGTGCCTCCTGAGTGCGGGAAGCCGTGGCGCTGGGCGGCTGGACAGGCAGCCCTTGCGAATGCTGCAGCGGGGCAAGGCGGCTGCAGGTGATCCAAGCCAGGATCCCACGCCGGGGCTGCCGCTGCTGCTGCTGCTGCTGCTGTGTGTTTGCTGCCTCCCGGTCCCATCGGCCCCCTTGCCTGGACCCTGGGAAACCAGTCTAGAGACTGATTCTGGTGTGTTTTGTGCTTCCCAGCAGCATTTTCATGCCTCTAAGTGGCCGGCGCAGGCGCCCCCTCCTGGGTCCCCCCATGGCCAAGGACCGGCAGGAGCTGGTGGCTGGAGAAAAGGCAGGCCACCAGGAGACCATCGCCAGATGCAGCCGGAGGGCTTCCCGTGGGATTGTCAGGTTTGCCTTAACCTCGAGGGGCTCAGGTGAATTTCCCTTCTACCCCGTCCAAAACTGGATTAGGCAGCACAATGCAGGCAGTGAGTGGCCACGGCTCTGGTGCCGGAGAAGGTAAGTGCAGGTGTGGAGCCCTTAATCATGCTCCACAGGTAGTTGCCTTCCAGTGCTTTCCTGCAAAGAAACACCTGAGTGGGAAACAGCTCCTCCAAGCGCGGGGCCGAGTTTGAAAAGGCCCTGTCCACACGCTACTGCCAGGCTATGGCAGGCCCCAACTGAGACCTTCCATAGTTCGTGCCAGATATATTCCAGACAAAGAGCGCAGGAAGGGCCCAGGGCAGCGACCACGACCTCGGGTAACAATACCCTCTGGGTGAAACTGGGGGGGAAAGTGTTCATATGCATCTCGAGCGGGAATGTGAAAAAATACAGAAGGATAAAAGTGGGATAAAAGAGCATAAGCAACCATAGAGAAAAAGGAGAAATGTACATTGCGCAAACAGAGGTAACAGGTATTAAAACGGGTCAGTGACCGTGTGGAGATGAAAAGCTGATTCCAGATGGAACCAACAGAACTGGTTTCATTATATTATATAATGGCTTCTATGAAGTGGATATTTAGCAGTCTTGTCCTCCTTGATCCAGAATGGATTTTGAGGTTAGGGAGGAGAGGGAGGGAGGGAATAGACAGATCTAAAGATTTGTAAAAATGTATAGAGAAGATAGGAATGTGGGATTTGTGTAAGATAATAACAAAAAAATAAGAAAACGCTTCCCTTTGTTAGTCCTAATTCTCCTGCCCACTGACGTTTTAGGGTGCCCTGGATCTAGCATTGTGTGATAAAGAAAATAATCTTTCTCTGTCCTCCTTTTCTGTACCATGCATGATTTTATATACTTCATTCAGGTCCCCTCTTAAACGCCTGAAGAGGCCCAGACCTTGCAGTCTGATTTCCTAAGGGATTTTGTTCCAGATCCTTAATCATTCTGGCTGCCCTTTTCTGTACCTTTTCCAGTTCCACAATATCCTTTTTGAGGTGTGGTGACCAGAACTGTACACAGATTTGTACTATAGATTTATAAAGAGGCAAAATGACACCTGCTGACTTGTTTCCTAGTCCTTTCCTAATTACCCCTAGCGCGGAATTTATTTTTTCTCTGCTGCTGCACACTAGGTTCATTGAGCTGTCCGCGAGAACCCCGTGGTTCCTTTCCTTGTCTGCCACAGAAAGCTCAGCCCCCCTCGGTTTACATGTGTAATTGGGGTCCTTTGCTCATTGTGATGATACCCCTGTATAGAGTGACGGAATGGAATTACCAGGGAAACTGTGCACTTTGGGCCGTCACTTCTCAGAAGGGAAATCACAGACCTGGAGGCTTCTGGAGGGAGGGCCGCGTAATGGCAACCGAGTTGGAGGCAGGGAAAGGGTTGGGGTTAGGGTCCTTTGTTGCTCTTCTTAGTCTACAAAGGAAGCAAGTGGGAGTGGACAAGAGGAGGGTTTTCTGCCCTCCAACTAGAAGGTACCCAATGAAACTGAACTGTGGCAGAGAAAAGGATTTGTGGTTCTCCGCTGAGGGGAGAATGAAACTTTGGAATTCAATGGCGGTGGGTGTAAGATTGGAAGCCGTCAAGGAGGGTCTGGGGTAGGGCCACGAATGGTTGCTAGCTTCGGTGGCTGGTGGTTTCCTTTGCCACGGGAGGCCGAGGGCCTGTTCAACCTACTAATGGGAGGCTTTGGGAGCAGAGCTTGTTTTGAGCTCCAAGCGCCATCAGGGCCATGTGAGAACAGACTGATGGCCTGGATGCGGCAGCAGCTAGTTCAGCAGGGCGGGCGTCCTTGGAGGCTTTGCGTTAGTTCTGTTTGAGGAGGACACATCCAAGTTGCAAAAACGTTTCTGCGAAGAAAACTGCTCCAGAGCCCCTCCTGACACCCTGGCCCAGGCCCTCCCTGCAGGAAACAGGTGCAGCCCCCTTGCTGTTCCCGAGTTCCTTTATTCAAAGCATCTGACTCCTGCTTCTCATTGAAGACATCTCAAAGCAGTTTATGGGAAGGCCAAAAACAAGGGCAAACACACACACACACATGGAGATCAACAATTTGGAGCACGTTAAAAGCAGGGCGGAGCAACTGGCCCACGGAGGGGTGCAAATGGCACCCAAAGAGAGCTATTGACACACACATGCTTTCCTGTGGGTCTTGCTCAGAGGATGCAGACAGATGCTGCCTTGCTTTGCCCCAGGAGTCCGGGGGTTCTGGGTGTTTATTGGCGCCATCATGGCAGAGTTTACGCCGGGCACTTTCGGAGGCAGCCTGTCGGAGCGCATCTCAGTCGAAGTAGCCCCCTTCCAAAAGCAACGCAGAGCAGTCCTGGGGTGCGTTGGGTCTGTTTCTGCATTTGGCTTTGCTCTGGCTCCCAGGGTTAATCACGCGGAGCTCAGGGAAGGCCGCTGAACAGCCGCGCCTTCAAGCAATTATTTACTGCGTTGTGCTTATGCTGGGGCCGATAAGGAAGCTGCAAGGGAGGCTCTGTCCTGCCGCCTTCACCCCGAGCCCGGTACCCGGAGCACAGGGCAGGCTGGCCCAGGGGGCTGGTCCCTCGGTGCCCCATCGCTCCTCAGAAAGAGGGTTTCAACGGGCTTAGGGTTGCTGGGCGCCCCTCCCAGTATTTTCCTAGGCGGCAATAACTCTGTCTTGCTTCAGAGGAATCCGACAATTCATGGATGGTTTAGAAGATGAGGCTGCGAGAAGCCCCAGTGCAGCGGACGGTCATCGGCTTTCTAAATCGGGCGCGCGCCTTCCAGAGCGTTCTGCTGAGCCCTGAGGATCTACGGGCGCGGGTGTTTCAGGCTTCGTCCGGGTTTCCCATTCAAGGGCTCCAAGTGAACCCAGGATGAAGGCGGGGCCCCCAGCTGGCTTCAGGATCTGGGCTGCTCTTCCTCCGAATCCGCCCAGCTCAGCACCGCCAGGCCTGCCTAGGACACAGCCGGGAGACTGGACTGGCGTACTGGCCGCTGTTGACCATCGTGGCGGCTCTGGGTCTTGTAAAGAAGCTCTGGATTGTGGTGCCCTGTGAGGCCTGCAGATGAAGGCTGCGAAAGGGAAAGGTCTAAGAAAAAGCTCTTTCCACGAGCGGAGCTTCACCCTGCAAGGCATTTTTTCATTATTGTGAGTTGCCCACAGAACCTTCAGTTATTTAGCATTACTAGAATACAAAAGAGAAATAATCCCCGAGAAAGGCGAATATTTCTTGCTGCTTCTTTTCCTTCTCTTTCCTCCTTAGGGACCATGGAATCTCTTTTGGTTCTCATCATCCTGAACAATTAGTGTCCTCAGCAAACTCACCCCTCCTTCCCGATCATTTGTGAATAAACTCAAGAGCACTGAGCCCAATACGGAACCCGGGGGGGGGGGGCGGTGGAGGGATTTCACGTTCTACTTCCGTCCACTCCCCACTGTTCCCTGTCTATTAGCCAGTCACCAACCCGGGACGGGACCGCTTATTCCACGGCTGATGAGTTGATTCAGGAGCCTTTGCAGAGGGACTTGGTCAAGGGCAAGGTCAACGGGGTCCTGGTTGACCTTTAAGGAGGCCTCACCGAATTTCCTTCAGCAGCGCTTACTGCTCTTCGCCTTCTGATTTTACCCATGCTGCTTAGACCATAGATGAAGCCGAGTCTACCTCATCGCCTCGTTTTGCTCCCGCAGAGCCCTCAGCGTCTGCTGCAGCTCCTTGGCGGTCCTAGGAAGCATGGAGGGTGAGTGACCACTCTGAGCTGCACCGCCTGGCAGGTCTTCACCACAGCTTCCAAAGGGCGCCACCGGGATTTGAGACCGGGAACATTTCAGCAATTACCGCGTGGAGGACACGAGACCTCCTGGCGCTTAGGGGCGCCACGGGCACCTTCTCCACGATGCAGGGCAGGCGTGGGCAGCTGCAGGCAGGACCCTCTCCGTGTCCCCCTCACCGTGGATGAGTCGCGGGGCCTCCACCACCACCGGTCCCAGGCAAGGGGCCGCAGGCAGCCCTCCCTGCACAGCGGAGGACCCTTCGTCCCCCTGGGCACCGTGAAGAGAAGGGGGTGATGCTGCGATTCCACAGAGCCCACGGACTCAGATGCCTCCCTTCCCCAGCGGCAGAATGTTCCAAACCTCCTTCCTCCGCCCTTCACGCATGTTGCTCCCCTGCTGAAAATGAGCGGAGTCCGTCCTTCTTCGGGCGAAGGTGGAGCGCCAGCGCTGGGCTTGGCTGCCATCTCCTCCCGAGCCACCCACCCCTGGGGCCTGGGCAGGCTGCGCGGGGATCCTTCGCTTTAATCAGGTGCTCATGCCGCATGGCTGCAGTGGAACCGGATCCGCAGCACGGAAGACCGCCCTGGACCCGGTGGGCTCACAGGTCTGTTGCAATGAATTGAGGCTCACACGCAGAATGGTTGCCAGGTGAAAGAGTCTGTGTTTTACTGAAGTTTTAGGGGCTTTTTATGCCCAGTTACAGAATACATTTCTCAATGGAAATTTCCCCCCGGCGTGCCCATATTTGGCATCACCGGATAAGATGTTACCATCCTTGAGTGCTGTACATTGTTTATACATACACAGTGGATGTTTTACCAATGATAAGAGGATATTATACAAATGATAAGAGGTGTTATGCCTTTTCTGAGACCTTGTTTCAGAGAGATATTAGGAAAGTTACAGTGACCCAGGATATATCCTTTGTCCTAGTTACTTCAGCTTAGCAACTGTGCTTTAGCTGAATGGGCAATGCACCCCCAATCAAACCCACACAGGTCGAAGGGGAAGCGAGGAGAGCGGAGCGCGGAGTCCTTCCTGGGCAGATGGGTGAAGTACTCGAAAAGAGTTACTTACGGGCTGCCGTCGGAGGACGAGGAGGCTGCGGCCAGTCTGCGTCAGGGGCGGGGAGTCCCTTCGTCGTCCTTCAGCCGGTGGTAAGAAGCCCACCTGGCCCATTACGGAAGCCTTTGGGTGCATTGGGCCAAACCCAGTCGTCCCAGGCCGTAGCTTGACTGCTTCTCGCCTCCGCTCCGGAGCCAATTGGCACGGAGTTTGCTAGTCAGAGGCAAAAAAAATAATCAACATAGAACCCAAAGAAGCAGAGTGGAGGCCACGCCGCTCCCTACAGGTGCCTGTGCCAACACTGGGCTTTTCTCAGGAGTTCCTGGTGACGCCAGGGATGCCCTGCGTGGAAAAAGACCGCACAGGGACACCTGCCATCAGGAGCTCCGGAAAGAGTTTCGCATCCTGGAGGGGAGGGGTCGGAGGAATTCCCGTGGGGCCCAAAGGCGCTTCAGACCTGCCTGCATCTGGAACTCCATGGAGACGTCATTACCAAGGGGGTGGGGCGCCCCGAGACAAGAGCCTGTGGCCCTTGTGTGCCCAACCCTCCTCGAACCGGCCTTTCCTAACGCATTTGTTGCTGTTTTCTCCGGAAAATAAGCTTTGAGCCATCCTGGCTTTTCCTCTCGAACTTTACTCTGCTTGCTTCGCAGCTCTGCCACCTCGAGCCCTGGATGGGGGGGGGGCACATACAGGCAGGGATCCAGACGGGAGAACCTGGGCAAAGCACCCAGGTGGGTGGATCTGGAGGCGGCTGGAAGAGCAGCAGAGGAGAGCGGCGTTTCCCTGGGCGAGGTGGGGCAGCGGGCATCTAAAGGGAGGGCTTCATGGCGCGTGCGTCCTGAGCGCCTGATGGGGTTGCCTGGCCTGCCTCGCCGAGAAAACAAGAGGAGCCCTGCTGAATCAGGATCAGGCCGTGTAGTCCAGCATCCTGCCTCACACAGTGGCCCACCAATTGCTTCGATGACAAGGGCAAAACCTTCACTGGGGTCCTTTCTGCACTTTGCCTTAATCCGGATTATAACTTGGAATAAGGTCTTTCCTGTCCACATGCTAGTACAGACTATGGTACATCTTGGGTGAGGCCTGCCATAGTCTGCACCAGCATGTGAATGGTAAATTCTATTTCAAGATATAATCCAGATTAAGGCAAAGTGCAGAAAGGGCCCTACTCTCGGCTCCCTGCAAATGGCCTTTGGAGTAATCATGCCTGTAGGAAGTACCCGGACATCCATTCTAGTGGCTATTGATACATCTGTCCTCTAAGATTTGTCCCACCTTTCCTTAAAGCCATCCAGGCTGGATGCTGTCACCTCCTTTTCTGGCAACAGATTCCATACACCGAAGACCCTCTGGGTGAAGAAATGCTTCCCCTTGTCTGATCCGACTCTCCTGCCCATCGGCTTCATAGAGTGTGATAGAGAAAATAATTTTTCTCCTTCCACCCCTTCCATACCATCAGCCAGGTCCTCTCGTAATCTCCGCCTTTCGAGGCCAAAGACCTTGCAGCCTGGTTTCCTAAGGGAGGTTCCAGACCCTTCATCATTCTGGTGGCCATTTTCTGCAGCTTTTCCAGCCCAAAATATCCTCCTTGAGATAAGCGACCAGAACTGCACATACTGGGCGTTCCTGCGATTGCCTTCCCGTCCCCCAAGCAAACCTCCAACCCCCTGACACAGGAAGGTTGGGACCGGGAGGCGCCCAGGGATGGGGTTCCCCAGGACGTCACACCAGGAAAGCAGGCACTGACTCGGCAGTGGGTGCGAGGGGCCCTGGAAGTCATCTGCTCGGCCCCCACCCAGCCAAAAGGCTCCCTATTTGGAATCTGCTTCTGCCCCTTCTGTCATGGTGCTTCTTGTTTCCAGCAAACCGGGCCACGCCATGGCCCCTAAACACCTGCAGGGGACCAGCAACATGGCCGGGCTTCTGGGAAGGCTTTGGGGTAACTTGGGGCCGCCCTGCAAATCGCCTGCGCCCCCACTTACTGCGAGTCGCATGAGTAGCACAGCAAAGCCCCCCCCCCCAGCCCGGCCCAGGACGCGCTTTTCTGCAGCGCCCCCGCAATCTCTTCTCCCACCCGCTGTACGCCCCACGCCCCTCCCACGCCTGCCTGCCTGCCTGCCTGTCCCTGCCGCAGGGCAGGCGCGGACGGGGCGCCCCTCGCTCGGCTGGGTTAATTCGGGGCTAATTGGATTGCGGCGGGCGCAGATTGCATTAGGCCGGCCCTGCGCAGGGTCCTCGCGCTCCCAGGAGGGCAGCTGGCGCCTCTCGCCTCCTCCAGACACGTCGTAACCGCATGAAGCGCTGCTGGGCCCCCACCCACCCCCGCGCCGGCAGCCCTGTGCCCTTCCCGGTAGCCGAGCCCCAGGGGCCACCAAGGACCAGCCGCAAAGGGTCTGCTCCGAGCGGGAGCGGGACGTGGGAGTTCTTGCCCGGACCCTGCAGTCGTCCGCCCCCACCCGCCAGAGCCTCCCACCCCCAGGAGAGGCGAGCAGGCGAGAGCATCTTCTCCCCGAAGATCCCCAATTGCTGCCAGGGCACCGAGAGGGTCTCCAGCTAGTGCACACCTCCGGAACACCCAGCGCCATGGGCAGCTGACAGCATAGGTCCAAGGGGAGGGGAGGCACGCCGAGCTGGGAAGGCGTGAACGCAGCTTGGACCAAGGCTCTCCCTGGGGGAGGATAAGGGCCAGGCACCTCCGGCAGCAAAAAGGGCCCTCCACGAAGATGTCCCTCGAACGACCCACCTCCAGAGTGGAGACCCTGCAGGGTTCGTGTTGGGGCCGATTGGGGAAGGGAGGGGCACTTTGGGGTGCACAAAAACTCTCCCCTCCCCTTTGTAATGAGAAGGGAAGGTGCTCTGCCGCTCCCCGCTAAGAAGTTAGTCCCTGTTTTGCCCAGGCAGAGAACATGGCTGCCGCCGCCCCCCCCCCACGCGGCAGATCACCCTGCAAGCTGGAGCAGGAGACACCTGGTGGCATCCGCAGGCATCGCCGGAGACGGAAGTGGGGGAAGCACCTTGCCACAGGTGGCAGGTAAGGGGGAGGACAAGATGGAAGGGGAGGGGAACCGGCGTGGCTGCAGCGCCACGAGAGCACGCCGCGGGGAAGCAGAGGTCGCGGTTTGGATTCCCAGCCTCTCCACGTAAGTAAGCAATGGAAAACCACTTCCGTACTTCTACCAAGAAAACTGCCTGCAGTCGGACACAACTTGGCGGTGCCCAAGACGACCTTGGGGAGAGGATGCTGAAACCCCCGGCGTCGGCCCTGAACGGACAAACGTGCGAAGCCCTCCCAGTGCCGCCCCTCAGAGTTCTCCGTGCCTGTGCCCACCTGCGGCAGCCGCACCGCCTCTCGCTGCTCCCGCTCGCTCTCCCAGAAGCGCTTTGGGATTTGTGCCCAGGATTCCTCCTGCTCAGGCCCTCCTGTCCAGCCGCAGGTCCTCCTCACAGGCTAGGTCAGAATTCACATCTTTAAACAAAAGCAGAGTTCAAAAGACACTTTCCCGTCCTATTGGGGGGGGGGTATGGGAAAGGTGAACTTGCTAATGCACATCAACCAAGCAACCAGCCCCGCCCCCGCATTTAGCTTGGTGCAGAGGCTTGTCCGGGCACCACCGCCCTTGGTCCTGGTGCCTGAACATGTGCGATCACCAGGATAATGATGGCACAATGCACACATGCGTCGTGCCAGCACTTCTGTGCACCATAGAGGTGCAGATGGCTCGTCGGGGACGGTACTGGTCAGGGAAGGTCGAGGCAGGTGCACGCGTGGAGCCCTTTAGCGTGCTCCGCAGGTGGTCGACCCACGTGAGCTCCTGCACGGGAGGAGACTCTTCTGAGTCGGAAACGGCTCCCCGCAGTGCGGCTGCTCCATCTGGGAGAGGACTGCCGGTCGACTAGCGGGCCACGAGCGGAAGGGTCTCGGCGGCCCAGTCTGGCTGCACAAGAAGGGACTTTACGGGGCGTCGGGCAAGCCGGTGGGCCGCGGCGTTTGCAGCCTCTGTTGCCTCGAGGCCGGCGTAAGCGATCGGTCCTCTCAGGACCAAGGGTTGGGGGAGGGGCGCAGGCCCTTCCCCTCTGAAAAAACCACGAAGCTGCAGGCTTTGCGGCCAGAAGGTTCTTTACCCGGCCACGGGAGGGGGGGCTCCTCGGGGGAGCGGACTTCCCGGGAGGGCAGCTACCGCCAAGCAAATGAGCCGCCCGGGCCCGTCTCCCTCCGCGCCCCCAGACCTGGCTGCCATTAGCTCAGGCTGGAGCACCGCGGGCGCAGTAGTCCTGCCCGTAGGGGGGTCGCTTCTCCGTCGGCACCGGAGGGGGCTTTTCGGCTCACGGCCGCAAACTGGCGGCTGCAACAGGGCGTCCAGACGAGGGACGCGCCTCGGCCTCGGCTGCTTCCCTGTCGCTGAATCCGCGTAGTACCCGACGGGGCCTCAAAAGGGAAAGGAGCTGCCGCTGCCGCTGCCGCCCTGGCCTAGACAGACCCTCCTTGGCACCACGGCTCCCCTGCCTTTCCTTCCCTTCCGCGCAAGCGACCTGCCCGGCCGCCCTCCCCGCCCGGCGCGCTTTCCCCGAGGGACCAGCAACTCCCTTGCCCCGGGCCTGCGCAGGCAGCCGGGCCTGGAGGCTCCTCTCCCTCCCCAGGTCAAGCCCCAGCCCTGGGCAAGGCTGCGAGCCAGAGACGGGTGGGTGAAGACGATTTCCCGACACGCCTGGAAAATACTCCACCTCCTCTCTGCGCAGGGGAGCCTGGCCCTGGCCCTAACCTCTAACCCCTAGCGCCCCCTCCCCGCTCCGAGAAAGGTAGAGCGAGCGCCGAAAAAAACATCCAGGTGTGACGGCAGCGAGGGAGTTGGGCGGGGCTGCGCCCCCTCCGAGCCGCACGCCGCGCAGGTGCGATTCCGAGCAGCAAGGGGCTCCGGCGCGCCCAGCGCACTGTAGGCCTCCGGGTCGGTCAGCCCCGCTGGACGGGCAGTTCCGGGGGGCGCAAGGAAGCCTTGCACTCCGCGCGCACCCCGAGCTTCGAGGCTGGGCCGGGCGACCCGCCCTCGGACCTCGGCGGGCGGACGGACGGACGGACGGGCGGAGGAATCCCGGCGCTGCAGCCGCCGCTATGCGGCTCCCCCTGCGGGACGCCGGCGGACGAACTGGCGGCGATATCGTCCTCGGCCAGGAAGGACGGCCGCTTCCCGCCAGGGTAGCGTGGAGTCCAGCAGAGGGGGCGAAGGGGGCGCCGAAAGCGCCGTGTAACACTGCGGGGGGAGACCCGTCGCCTCTCCCTGTGGGCGACTGAGAACCCCGACGCGTCCTCTAACTTTCTTCGGCCTCAAAGGTGGCAGCAGGGCGGCTCAGCGCCATCTGGCGCCCGTTTATGGCCTTGCAGTCCACGCGCTTGCCAAGAGGGGAGCAACCTATCACGCGTCCAGACGGTGGGGGCTGGTTTCATTTTTGTGGGCGGGGGGTGAGCAAGCGAGAGGGGCTTTCTCGCAGACGGAAGCGTCTTCTTGCCAGCAACCCTTAAAAGTGAAAGGCCGTTAGTGACGGACACAAGAAAGGACGTCCCGCCCTGCTGCCTGGCCTGGATCTACCCCCACCGCTAGAAGAATTTAGCAAAAGAAAGTCTAAAGGGACTTTAGACTTTGCCAGGAGTGAGACGCAGCCATCCAGAGCCCAATTCGCACTTATCCGGTAGTGAATGCTGGGAACGCCTCTGGGAAACACCATCTGCCCTTGCCAGAGGTGTTTCCACAAGGTCCAGTTCCTTGCCTTTCCCACCAGGGAGAGAGCGTTCGCTTCTCTTCTGGTGCCTGGGGCTAAGCACGTTGGCACCTCTGGTGACCAGAAACATAATTGCCTGTGCACCGCAATCACGCTGGGCTCTGCTGAGAAGATGGCAGCGCCCCGACGTGTGGCCAGATCCAGGTGTCTGGCCACATGGGGGGCTGGTTTGGCTTGCACTAGCATTTTCAAATGTGAATGCTAGTGCCTGCCAGTGGGAATCTATTATGCTCATCCCATGGAGGGGAAGCAAGTGCAGAAAGGTCGCAGGTCATAAAGTGGCAGCATCTGAGCATCCCCTCCACCACCACCTTCTTGTTGGTGTTCACTGCAGCTGAACCCCTCCAGGCCAAAAGTCACCCCCTCCATGCAAAAATGAGTTTGATCCCAGCAGGAAGGAAAGGCGCTGACTCGCTTAGAAAAGCCTTTCTTGCCCTGAGTGCCTGGGAGACAAGAGGCATCTGGAACGCATCCTCGGAAGGTTCATAATAATAATTTTTATTTCTACCGTCCCTTCCACCAAAGGGCAGTACAAAATTACACAAAAAAGGCTGAAATATAAAACAAAACAAAACAAACTTAATACATAATAGGACTTAAAATCTACCCTATTAACAGCTCAGATAACATTCACTCTGGAGAATCGAAGAGAAAGGTCTTTAAGCCCTTCTGAAGAGGACTAAGTCTCTCTAGCCTGAGTTCTAACTGGACAGAGTTCCAAAGCCACGGAAGCAGAGGCCTTTTTGCACCAGGCCCTCCTGAACGCATCTATAACATACACACAGCTGTCCCAAGGCGTTCTAGACTCATTCTGGGTGTGGAGCACTTAATTGCGCTCTATACCCGTCCCAACCTGTCCCCAGGCCTACCTGCTGCGTTCGGGAGGCAATCAATTCGCATTACTGCCTCCTGCTGCACAGGGCTCCCGCCCTCCCTCCTCTCCTATTGGCTGCTGCCAACACGTCATCCTGTGGGAGCAGTCAGAAGCCGGGAGGAGAGGGCTTGATATCCTGCTGACAGCTGGGTGGGTCGCCCCTTCTCCACACTCCCCAGAGCTGGCCAGAGGGGTCCTCCGCCACATGCAAGGTGCCGGGGGAAGCACCCCCTGGCCCGCCTGACTGCATGCAGAGCCAGGCTCCGGAGCGTCGAACTTGGGAGACGTGGCTCGGGCAATACCGCCCTGCAGGGTTCCTCCCACCAGGCCAGGGTCCCGCGGGGAATGTGGGACGGCCCAGGGGAGGGGAGGGTGCTAGCTTCCCCACCAGGGCTTGGGGATCCGCTCAGGGCCCCCCGAGCACCGCCTGCCTCCCCTCTCACACCCGGCAATTTGCAAAGCCGGGAGGCGGGGTGCAATCAGAGGGCCCCGCCTGCCCCTTCCCTCCGCACTGGGGTCTTCAATGATGCGGGGGCCCTTGATTCGAAGAAGCCGAGCCGCGCGTAATGGCCACGCATCACGGTCCGATGCAGGGGGGACTGACGCGCGGCCATTTCACGCGGCTGGGCTTGTTCAAATCGAAGGACGGGACATGGAGGGCCGATCGTGTGCCACCAGGATAGCTCCCTGCGGCCTTGGGGCGCCTCCCCTGTAGGCCCGTGTCACTGAAGACGCCGGTGTGGATGGAAGGGTCAGGAGGGGCCTCCAATCACGCCCCGCCTACCTGCATTGCTAATTGCCGGGTGTGAGAGGGGAGGCCAAGTGGGTCGCCAAGTCCTGGGGAGAGGATGGCACCCTCTCTCGGGCGACCCTGCGGGAGGGAATCCTTGGATCCTTGCGGCCCCCACCTCCACCCCCACCACCTGGGGCAGGCGTGGGGGGGAGACACTGACAGACCCCGCCTGGAACACGTGGAGGAGAGCTTCCCATTTGCACCTAGGCAGGTAAGGGATGCCTTGCAAACCCATCCCTTACCTGCCAATGCATGTGGGAAACTGTCCTCCACGTGTTCCAGCCAAAGCGCACTACAGCTAAGACAGGCCTCAGGTCTTGAAATGCCTGTAGTCTAGAGGAAGCATTCTGTGTTACAGGGACCACCAGCAGAGCTTTACCTGCTGACCTAATTCCTGATCGGCATATTCCAAGATAGCCTGGACCCCAGGCAATTTGGGTTATTTAATCTGTGGGTCTTGAAGGCCACTACCAGGATTTTAAATGGTGCTCTAGCTCGAATTGGCAGCCAGTGGAGGGATCTGTGGTGGACAGAGGTGCGCTTATATTTTCGTAGATTAAAAACCACCCGAGCAGCCGTAGCTTGTACTTTTTTTTTTTTCATCATTTTTTTTTTATTTTAAAGAAAATTACATAGTTATGCACTTATACATTCTTCCCTCTTTTTTTTTTCCCCCCCCTCCCCACCCCCTCCCTCCCCTAAATAGTAAATATTCAATAACATTTATGAGCTAAGGGTTACATTTGGAATACAATTCTTAGCTGTAATTTTACTAATTCACTTCTGACACTCGCTTCCAGGTAATTTTTAACCTCCCTCCATTTATTTTTACACCTTCTTATTTTTGCTAAATCATTTTCAAAATTTTCCCGTAGCTTGTACAAGCAGCCGTAGCTTGTACTAAAGTAAGCAGCAATAAGGAACCCTGGTGAAGGCCGGCCAGGAAGCTGTTAGAATAATCAAGGCAGGAGGTGACCAGCGCCTGGGTTGTTTCGGCCGACAAGAATCTTCTGGTCCTGTAGCTACTTCTGGCTGTGGCGAGAGGAGAAACAATTACATCCTGTGCTGCACCTGTGAGACTGAAGCCTTTCCCACCCCCTTCCCCAGGTTGGATATAAAAACTGCAGCCGCAAGCGTGAGATGGACGCCTTTGCCGCAGCCTCTAGTTCCAGCCGAAGATGGAAGAACAGAAAATCACTTGAGTTGGTTGCTGCTGCTGCTGCTGCTGCTGCTTGGCTGCAATTTCTGTTTAGTTTCTCCTTTGACATCTTGAGTGTCATCAGCATACCTGAGATATTAAAAAACCCACCTTGCTATACATGGTCCGAGCGGAAGGACATACAGTTGAAAAAGGAGAGGACTGAGGACTGAAACTTGTGGGACCACAATGGAAAACTCTGACTGAAAGCTGACCGAAAAGGAGCAAACTTCAGCCCGTCAGCCCAACATCCGCTGGTTCCGCACTGCCTGCCCAGCCATTCTGCTCCTCTGGCCTCTCACCAGAACAAAGCGCCCCGTCAGCAGGGCTCTTTCTAGGGTAATCGGGGTAAAAAGAATGGGGAAGCATGTGGGGGTGTGATTTGCCCATTTCAGCTAAAGTAAAAGTTACTAGCTACCAGGCCAAAGGATAAATTCCTGGGTCACAGTAACTTAGATATCTCTCTCTCAAGGAAGGTCTCAGGAAGTCATAACATCTACAGTACGTGTAAACAATAAGCAGCATCCTGGTGCTGACACGCGCTTTACACATGCATAAGCAATCCCCAGAGACAGGCTTCTATTGGTCCCTGAATAACACCATATATGGCATTTCCTATGTAGCACTATCCTTATATTTAGGCTGTTATATCTGGCTATATACTGGTTCTGTCCAGTCCTCTTGTTGTAACCATATATGGGTTTCCTGAATGTACTTTTCCATTATTCAGAGAAAACTGTATAAAAAGCCTTGCCATGTGTTAATAAAGAGGGCTTACTTCTTTCACTTGGCAACTAAAAGATTTTGAGGAGCACATTGCTAAAAACATCAAAAGAAATAACAAGAACTTCTCTAAGTATATCAGAAGCAGGAATCCAACCAGGAGAGCAGTTGGACCACTAGATGGTAAAGGACAGAAAGGGGTAATTAAAGAAGAAACTGAGATTTCAGAGAGACTAAATGAATTTTTTGCTTCCGTATTTACGGAGGAAGACAGAAGACACATGCCAGTAGCTGAGCCTGTATTTTCTGAAGAGTTAAACTGTACAGAAATAACCAAGGAAGAGGTCCTGGCATGTCTTAATAAACTAAATGTGAACAAGTCACCGGGACCAGATGGTATTCATCCAAGAGTCCTTAAGGAACACAAATGCGAAATTGCCGACCTTCTAGCAAAAATATATAATCTTTCCCTAACATCAGGCTCCGTACCTGAGGACTGGAGGGTAGCAAATGTAACACCAATCTTCAAAAAAGGATCCAGGGGTGATCCAGGCAACTACAGACCAGTTAGCTTAACGTCAGTTCCGTGTAAGGTGATGGAAACCATTATTAAAGACAAAATTAGTGTGCATATGGAGGAGCAAGCATTGCTGAACAAAAGCCAGCATGGCTTCTGCAAAGGTAAATCATGCCTCACAAATTTATTGGAATTCTTTCAGAGTGTCAATAAACACGTGGATAAAGGTGAACCAGTAGACATTGTCTATCTGGACTTTCAGAAGGCTTTTGACAAAGTCCCACATCAAAGGCTACTGAGTAAACTCATCAGCCATGGAATAAAAGGACAAGTTCTGTCCTGGATTTGTGACTGGCTTAAGGGCAGAAAGCAGAGAGTAGTAATAAACGGCAAATTCTCAGGGTGGAAAGAAGTAAAAAGTGGGGTCCCTCAAGGCTGAGTACTGGGACCAATGCTTTTTAATTTATTCATCAATGATCTAGAAGAAGGGGTACATAGTAAAATAGCAAAGTTTGCTGATGATACTAAATTATTTAGGGTAGTAAAATCTGAAAGAGATTGCCAAGAGCTCCAGAGGGATCTCTTAGCATTGGGTGAGTGGGCAACCCAAGTGGCAAATGTGCTTTAATCTTAACAAGTGCAAAGTAATGCACATTGGGGCCAAGAATCCAAATTACACCTATAAACTGATGGGGTCTGAGCTTTCTGCAACATACCAGGAAAGGGACCTCGGAGTTCTGGTGGACAGTTCCATGAAGGTGTCAACCTAGTGCGCGGCAGCAGCGAAAAAGGCAAATTCAATGCTGAGAATAATTAGGAAGGGAATAGAAAATAAGACAGCAAGTGTCATTTTGCCCCTTTATAAATCTATGGTGAGGCCACATTTGGAGTATTGTGTACAATTCTGGTCACCACACCTCAAAAAGGATATTGTGGAACTAGAGAAGGTGCAGAGAAGGGCAACCAGAATGATTAAGGGTCTGGAACACCTCCCTTACGAAACCAGGCTGCAACGTCTAGGCCTCTTCAGTCTGGAGAGACGGCGTTTGAGAGGGGACCTGATTGAAGTATATAAAATTATGCACGGTATAGAAAGGGTGGATAGAGAAAATTTCTTTTCTGTATCGCACACTAGAACCAGGGGGCACTCTATGAAGCTGATGGGTAGGAGAATAAGGTCTGACAGGGGGAAGTATTTCTTCACCCAGAGGGTCATCGCCTCATGGAATGTGCTGCCGGAAGAGGTGGTGACAGCTACCAGTCTGGATGGCTTTAAGGTAGGGTTAGACAAATTTATGGACGACAGATGTATCAATGGCTACTAGAACGAATGCCTAGGTGCATCTTTCAGGCTGGGGGGGGGGGAGGAACTGGGGCGCTTCTAAGGCCATCGGCTGGGACTCGAGAGCAGGAGAAGGTTTGTCCTTGTCTCTGCTTGAGATGCCCATGGGCATTTGGTGGGCCACTGTGTGCGACAGGATGCTGGACTAGATGGGCTGTGGCCTGATCCAGCAAGGCTTCTCTTATATTATGTAATCTGTTACAACATATTGGCGCCCAAGCGTGGAGCCCCCCCAGCCTACAGAAGGTGTCTGGCCTAAGGAAAGGCATGAAGATTTGTCCCAAGCTGTGGCTATAAGGAAGCAAACAGAATCCTTGCCAGTTTCCCACCACCAGCTTTTGAAGGCAAAGAGCTGACCTGCTAGCTGCCCCCCACCCCAGCATCCTGCCTCTCTGCTCCTATTGGTGAACTTGGGGCTCTCCGTCTGTAGCACCTAATGAGTCTCCCAAGGTTGGCCAGGGACAGGAGAGTGGCAGCAGCTATTGTGGCCTGGCTCATTAAGGGGGCCAGCAAGATTATTACTTTCTAGCCAAGCAGGTATCAACATCAGGCCCTGGGGGCTTGGGGATGTCAGAAGACGACAGATAGCCTGTGATCTGCATGGAGGCACGCAGGGCAGGATATGATGAGGAAACATGATGGGAAGGGGATGCAAACTAAGCCCCACCCTGTCCCACCCTGTGAGGCCTCTGGAGACCCCAAAAGACCTTATTGGACATCAGGTGCAAAACTGGCTCCCGTGCACCGCGAGAGACACCAGAAACCTTTCAAGCAAACCGGTCCTGGGAATTGCCATCCGTGCGCTTGTGGCTCACGGGGCCCAGGGTGCCCCTTCATAGCCTCAGCAGAGGCCAGGCTACAACTGAATTTCACCCTAGATCAAGTTTGGTTTCAGTGCCTCCCATTCTGAGACTTCAGGTGAGGCTGTGACATGCTGGGAATTGAACCCATGGCAGGAAAGCACCTTCTGTTCCCAAGAGTCCTCCAGGAATATGGAAACAGGAGCACTTGGAAGTTTTAAAAATGGGTGTTGGAGAGCCTTGGGGATTCCGTCTGGAACAGAGGCTGCTGTGGCAAATAGGATCAGAAGTGGAAGCCTGCTGGATCAGGCCACAGTCCATCCGTCCATCATCCTGTCTCACACAGTGGCCCACCAGTTGCTTAAGGACATCTCAAGCAGAAGACAAGGGCAAACCTCTTGCTCTTGAATCCCAGCAAATGCCATTAGAGGGGGCGGCAGGTCACCCTCTGCACATGTTCAGAAGCACACATGCACAAGGGATTTTTCAAATTGGTCTTAGCATGTTAAAAAATTTACACCTAAAATCTCACACATTCACACATCAAGAAATCAATTGTGGATTTTTCCCGTTATTTATTTAAGCATGTACATTAAAACAGAAGCACAAAATCACAGGACTGTGGAGTCAGAAGGATCCACAGAGGTTATCCAGTCCAGCCCTTTGTAATGTTTAGAAAAGCAAATTGAACCACTGCCTCTTCTTCAAAACCTCCAGAGATGGAGAACCCACAACCTCGATAGACTGCTCCACAGTTTTACATTTTATATATGCAAAATAACCTCACAACAATATTATATTAACCATGACAAAATAAGCAGAGGCAGAGAAGGAAGGGATCCAAATTTCTCTGAACATGTCAGAGTGCCTGAACATAAGAGTCTTGGGAAGTCCTGCATGTTCCTTTTAGGATTCTCATTAGAGATGCTTGCTAGACCCAAACAGCAAATGGAAATAGATGCAGATGAGAAACTAGTTCATTTTCAGCAAGGGAAGATCCCTGCGCAGAGCTGTACGTATCACTGTACACCTTGTGGCGTCTCTCATAGCCAGAATGTCCCAGACCAGAAAGGAGGAATTTGCTTGGCCGCCCTCGGTTGACCTGCCAGGCTAAGACGTTTTGCACATGGAAGCCAGAGGCCTTTTCGCACTACACCCGTTCCATTTGGAACGGATGTAGAGCACGTGGGCTAAGTAACTTCAGGACGCTTTCAGCATTCACACACAGGAACGCAGGAATGCGTGCAAATGCGTTCCTGTGCACCTGTGTGTGAATGCTAAAAGCGTTCGGAAGTTGCTTAGCCGGCAAAGGCCGGCCAGGGGCGGGGATACGGCCTGCAAGGCTGACTCCCATTGTGTGCAAGCACCTAAGGGGCGGGCAGCACTGTCAGGCCGCTTGCCCCGCTTTGTGCCGGCTCTACGGGGCCCGATCGGGCCCCGTGCAGCCAGCACGAAGGTGCCCGGGCATCCGGGCACCCACCCTGGGGCAGCTGCCTATGGGGCAGGACCCCATTGGAGACTGAAGCACATGGCTCCGTTCTCCGAACGCTTCCCCGCCACTCCGATCACAGCCCTCTGCGGGGTGTAGGCGCCTGGATCTAGGCGCCTACACCTCGCATATGATTCCCACCCCCACCCCCACTCACGCCGCACCCACCCCACACCCCCTCACCCACCCCGGGCACTGGAAAGCGGTGCACGCGCGCGCGCAGGAGGCCTACCTTCCCGGCGTCCAGGCTTGCAATGAGCAAGGAACGCTGAGAGCGCGCCCCACGTGAGTGTGTCCCCAGCGTCCCTCGCTCATTGCAAGCTTAGACGACGGGAAGGTAGGCCTCCTGCGCGCATGCAGTGTCCCCAATGCCCGGGGGGGGGATCGGGGGGGCGATCGGGGGGGCGATCGGGGGGGGCCTCCCTCTCCCCCTCCCTCTCCCCCTTCTGGCATCAGAAGCTTTTACTCCAGGTTCCAACGTGGAACCAGGAGTAAAGGTTTTCCTTCTCCCTGCCAGATCGCAGGCTTGGAGGGGTGGGGTGGGGCGCCCCCCCTGCTCCAGGTGGGCACCCCTGGGGCCTCTCAGGAGCAGGTGGGAGGGAGCCCCATGCCCCTCCCCCCCCAGCGATCTGGCCAGGTAAAACTTTACTCCACGTAGGGCCCGCTCCCGGCATCCAGGGCTCAGTACGAGCCCGGACACCGACCAGGTAGGACCTGTGTCGCGTGTGCGCATCGTCCCTGGGCCCTGGGAGGGGGGGAAATCATCTTCGGGGTGTAGGCGCCTACACCGTGAAGATGGGTGCGATCACGGGGGGGGGGGTGCGGGGGGGGAGATCTGCGTGGCGTAGGCGCCTAGATCCAGGCGCCTACACCCCGCAGATGGGCATGTTCGGGGTTGGTTGTCCCTCAGCCCCTCACCCCCAGCCAGCCCGAGATCGGCCTCGTCCCACCCTGGAGAGGGGTGAGAGGAAGCCGATCCTTGTGGCTCCCCGACTCCGGCAGCTCCACGCGAGTGAGGCCGCCAGCAACCTTGCCTGGCTGGCGATTGTGCAGGCGCGCCAGCCCTAGTAGATAGCAGACAGGACCCACTGAATCGTGGGTCCGCTCTGCCATCTACCAGCGCCAGTGACCCTGGTAGATAGGACAGGGGACTCACAAATTGGTGGTTTCCCTGTCCTGTCTACCAGCATCGGCGCGCCTGCGCTATTGCCAGCCCGGCAAGGCTGGTGATCAGCGCACCTCAAGCCAGCTGTGAGGCGGATTTTCGGCCAATGCTGGCGGTGGGGGCGTGCCCACGGCTGTCAGGGAGAGAAGCATGTGCGAATGCTTCTCTCCCCGAACGGCCGCAGACACTTCCGACGCGCACGAACAGATGTAGAGCACTTTAAAGTGCTCTACGTCTCGAACGCGCGGAAGACAGCCCGGGACGAGCTGGGACGCAAACCTGGCCGCGGCAATGCGAATGCCGCGTCCCGAGCTGTCTTCCACGCGTTCGAGAACGAAAAGGCCTCCTGCCCACCCCTCTCTGGCCATCAGATAAGCAGGGAGTCGACTTCCCTTCGTACTTGCCATGCTCTGTCTGAATGTTGTCCTGCTGGGAGGAAGGCTATATTTTAATTGTTTTCAAAATAGTTTTTATTTCATTGTTCTGACCTGCCCTGGGACCTTCAGGTGAAGGGTAGGATACACTGCAAATATTGAAAAAATAAAATAAAATCTGGGAGCATATCAGGTTCCTTGTCAGCCATTTTGGGATCTCGGGATTTTGGGATAATGAAGGGCAGAAGCTCTGTGAACGGATTTTGCTTGCCGCCCTCAGCTAAAGTGGGATGTTTTCATAAGCACGATCAACAGACGGGGTGCTGGCGGCAGGGGGGATATGCGGCTGCTAATTACGTAGAGATATACAGTGGTACCTTGACATACGAGTTTAATTCGTTCCGTAACCTTGCTCTTATGTCAAATCGCTCGTATCTCAAAGCAATTTTCCCATTAATCCATTCCAGCTCCCAAAACACCACCTCAGTTGTTTTTGTTATGTACTGTACTGTATTTACATACTTGTATCTCAAATCTTGCTCTCATCTCAAAGCAAAATATCACTCGCTCGGCGGCTTGTATCTCAAAACACTTGTATGTCAGGGCACTTGTATGTCGAGGTACCACTGTATGCGCCATTTGGGGGACCTGAACCGTGAAATTCCTCTCCTCGCACCCAGAGAGCCAAAGGGACACAAGGTGCCCGAGGTGACCCGGGCTGCCTCCCAGGCAGCTGCCCCCGGCTCCAGGGTAGGCTCGGGCCAAAGAGCCCATGGATGCCGAGAGGTCCCAGTGTGCAGGAGTCCCTGGGCCCCCAAGTCGGGGGTCTGAAAAATGATGGGAAGGTCCGCAACACCTCGCAGGATTTACCACCCCGTTTCCAGATCACAATCCGAGAGGACCGTTGAGCAAAGGCGGCAAAGAGATGCGGCCGCAGCCGGTGCGCCACGGACAGCAGGCGCGGGCGTCGGTGCATCGCAGGGAGCGGGACCGGACGGGCTGCAGCCTCGCTCTAGCGCCCGCCCTCCAGCAGGGCTCCCGGGGGCGTTTAATCCGCATCCGGCGGGGGAGGAACTCTGGACACGCGTCTGCCGGCGTCCCCACGTTCGGGGTCGCAAAGAACTGAAGGGTCGGGCTGAGGGTCGGCGCTGGGCGGGAAACGCCTCGGGCGCCTCGAGGGGGGAGACGCCACGAAGGGCCGGGCCGGGCCGGGCGCAGCGCCGCCTGGTGGCCACTAGGGCGAACAGCAGCCTCGGCGGGACGAGCGTCAGGACGCCCTCCGCGCGGGGGGGGGGGTCTGGCGCTGCTCCGGCCTCGGGCGACCCCGGCCCCTCCCGCCGCCCAGGCACGGAGCCCCCGCCGCCCTCCCGCCCTCTGGCCGCCACGGGCCTCCGGGCTGGGCCGCCTTACCTGCCGCTTCCCCTCCCGGCCAAGCCGGCGCCCCGCGGGAGGAGCCCCCGGCCCCGAGCCTGCCCTGCGCCCCGGCCGGCGGCAGCGACGGCGCCCGGGGGCGACGGTCCCCTCGGCACCGCTCCGCGGGAGGGACGTGCCGCCGCCTCCCCGCTCCCGCCTGGCGGCCGACCCCACCCGCCTCGGCCGAGCGAGGCCCGGCCGGCCCCCTCGGACCTCGGGCGGCTCCCGAGCGAGCGCGGCGGCCCTCTGAGGAAAAGGGGCGCCGCCGCGCCTCGGACCGGCCTACGCTTCCCAGCCTTCTCCGCGCGCCCGCTACGGGGCATGACGGGGGCTGTAGTTACTGTGGCAACAGGCCCCGCCCCTCCGCAACCCGGAAGCAGGGGAAACGGCGGCTCCAAGATGGCGTCTCCTCCTCAGGGGGGCCCAATGGCGATCGCGATGCGGCTCCGGAACCAGCTCCAGGCCGTCTACAAGATGGACCCCCTCCGCAACGAGGTGAGGCGGCGACCGCGGCGGTGTGCGGGCTTCTTGCGCCGCCTGAAGAGCAGCGGCGGCAGAGGGGAGCCGGCGCTTGCGCGTTGGCGGTATGCGGCTGGCCGAACGAGGCGCGCATGCGCCTGGCCAAAGGCGGGGCGAGAGGAGGAGAGGAGGGGGCGGTGTCTCGCGTCTCAGGAAGGGGCGGGGCGGGGCGGGGACCACGTGGTCCGGCCGTTCGTTACTGCTCGGAGTGGGGGGCAGTTCCTGAGAGTGCGAGCCCCGCCTCCCGGAAAGCCGCCGCCGCCGCGCACGCGCATCGCGCCTCTCCTCCTGGGTCGGCTGCCGGCTCGCTCCAGGGGACCTCGAGGGCATCTAGTCCACCCGCGGCTCTGCGATGACCCGCTTGCCCCGCGTCCCTCCGCCCGGGCCGCGCGTGAGGACCTGTTGGCCGCCTGCTCCGTCCGGACGTCCCGGGAAGGGCCCCGCGCGTGGAGGCCGCCCTCGAAGGCCGTGGGCAGGCGGTGGGCGGCGTCGCGGGGCCCCTGGGCTGCCGGCAGCACCCTCTAGGCGCCTCGGCCCCCGGCGGAGCACGGGGAGGAGGACGAGCTGCCCTGTGGGGCCCCAGACGTGGCGGCGATGGGCCCCTGCGGTCCCCCGTGGTCTCAGGGCGCCCGTGCCTTTGCCTCGCCCAGGAGGAGGTGAAAGTGAAGATGAAGGAGCTGAACGAGCACATCGTGTGCTTCCTCTGCGCCGGATACTTCATCGACGCCACCACCATCACCGAGTGCCTGCACACCTGTGAGTGGGGCGCCCGGGTGGGGTGGGGGACGGGCAGGAGGGGCCCTGGGGCCGCACAGGGAGGAGCGTGCCAGTCGCCTCGCGGGGAGGCCTGGGGCCCTAGGAGCCACAGAGAGACTGGAGAGCCTCCGGTCCGAGGACGCACCGTCTCGGCAGCCCGGGTCCGCGTGGCTTCGGGAGGCCGGCTTTAGTGGCTGGGGGCCCCAGTTTCAGTCCTTTGTCCTTTGTTCAAAGCCGCAGGTCCTGGAGAGCCCCAGAGACAGGAGTTTAACTCTTTTCCTCCCTCCTTCCCTCCCTGCAGTTTGTAAGAGCTGCATTGTGAAGTTCCTGCAGACCAGCAAATACTGTCCTATGTGCAGCACCAAAATCCACGAGACGCAGCCGCTGCTGAACCTCAAGCTGGACCGCGTGATGCAGGACATCGTCTATAAGCTGGTCCCTGGCTTGCAGGAGAGTAAGTGCGGGGGGGGGGGGGACGGACGGCGAAAGCTTCAGGCCCCACAGCCCCTCACCAGAGGCTTAGGAGTTCCAGAGGTGCACCTTGGCAGCAGGACAGAGAAAACCTGTTCCCGGAGTCTGGCCCGTCCTCTTGCTGCCCCGTTGCCTGGCCTTCCTAGCCCCTTCAGCTCCCTTGTCACTGGGGCATGTGTGGGCAGCGGTTTGGCTTCATCAGACAGCCTTGTCTGCCTTCTTTCCCTCTGCACAGGTGAGGAGAGGAGGATTCGGGCTTTCTACCAGTCCCGCGGCCTGGAGCGCACCAGCCAGCCCAGCAGTGAAGGTGCTTCCCTCCCCCCCAGCAGGGCAGAGAGGGGCTCCCCCGGGCTCCTGTGGGGCTTCCCTGGACACCTGACGCTGCTCTGCCCTCCTTGTTTCCCAGATAATGCCTTGGACCGCGTGGGGCTACCCTACGCCACTTTTGACCACTCACGGGCGCACTACTACCGCTTTGACGAGCACGTCCTCCTCTGCCTGGAGAAACAAAGGTGACTGTGCCAGCAGCCAGGGGGGCAGTTGGGGGCAGCTGCCTCTTTGCGGGGGTCCGTGGGGTTTTCGACCAAGTACCTCTTGCCTTTGTCCCAGGCTGCTGGGATCCCTTGGTGGGGGGCCCCACTTAAAACCTGGACGGGAGCACAACCCTCTTATTGGGGCTGGTGGATCCCAGCTGCATCACCGAGCGCATCAGAAATGGCCTGTGGCCCCTCTGGCCCCGCAGCCTGTTCTCCCAGTGCCCGGAGAAACCCAGCAGCAGGCTGTGAGCCCACAGGCTCCTGGTGGCTGCCTGTCTGCCAAGACACGAACTGCCTGTTGCCCCGTGGGCAGGGCTGCAGCTGGGGGCTAGAAGGGCTCTGAGTGCTCCTGGGAAGAGCCTTGAAAGGAAGACCTGTGGTTTGTCACAAGGGGTGCTCCGCTCTCGCCATGTGTTTAGGATCCAGGCAGGTGGTGCTGGAGGCCCCAGTCTCTTCCTCTGCCTGCCTCGGCCTCAGAAGCAGGACGGGAGTGTTGGAGGAGAACTTGGCCTCAGCTGGCCACAGGGGAGGGCAGCGCCTGCTGAGCCCTGCTATCTCCCTGCCCCAGTCACTGTCATTTTCTCCCCTCCCTTTGTCTTTCTGTCCGCAGTTCTGGGAAAGAGAAGAGCAAGCACATCCTCCAGGTGAGGCCTGCAGACGCCGTGGAGACTCGTCTCCCGGGACCCTGGGCTTCCTAGAAAGCTCAGCACACACACACCCCAGCGGCTCCCTTCTCAGGACCATGGGGTGGAGGGAATGCTGTGGGCTGGGCCTGCTCATCTCTTTCCCTCTTGCCCCGACAGCACAAGTACGTCCGCTGCTCTGTGCGGGCCCAGGTCCGTCACCTCCGCCGGGTCCTGTGTTGCCGACTGGAGCTGGCCTTGCAGCACGTGAGTGAGGCCCTGCCTGGGGCTGAGGCATCTCTGCGGTGCCTTCAGAGTTGAGGGTCCCAGAAGGCTAACTCCCCCCCCCCCCCGCTTCCCTTCCGCCCAGGTGCAGATCTTCTTCAACAGTGAGGTCCTCCCAGATCACATGACCCTGAAGCAGCTCTGGCTCTCACGCTGGTTTGGCAAGGTAGGGGCTTCTGGCCGGGGGGTCTCTGGGCCCATTGCCTTCCGCTGCAGAACTGACCTCTAGCTCTTCCCTTGCAGCCGGCGCCCCTGCTGCTGCACTACAGTGTGAAGGAGAGGAGGAGGTAGGGGCATCAGTGGGTGGAAGGCCCACCTCTGGCCCTGCGACCCTTAAGCCTACTAAATTAAGCCTTTTTCTTCTTGGATATGATTTTATTTTTGGAATAAAAGCTCTGAAAATCACTGTTTATGTGTTTCTTTGTTGTTGTTTTGAGACAAATGGTAGTGCCACCCCTAGGAAGGAAGAGGAGGTTTCCTGCCGGTCCCTTGCACTTTTCCAGAGCTGCCAGCAGGTGGCAGAAGGGCTTCCCTGGCCGGCCTGTCTTCTGCCTGTGGAGAGGCTGGAATCCCAGTGGAGAGGAGGGTCTGAACGCAGCTTCAATCCCCCCCCCCATTCCTGTGTCATGATTTAATGTGCTGCCAGCTCAGGCACGTTTACCAAGCGGCAGTTGCTCTGCCGGCTGAGTAGATTAATCTCCGTCAGGCCTCCCTCCTCCCCGGCTTTGGGTGTCAGAATTCCAATGAGGAGTGATGATGAACAAATCATTGCCCTGCTAGAACCCGCCCCTCCTGCCCCCTCCTTCGCCTAGATTGTGCAGCAGAGGGACGGGGGGGGGGCGGAGGGGGGACTTCCCCTGCCTCTGGCTGCCAGTGCCCCTGCAGATGGCTGAGCAGGCAGGTCCTTTGCGGGCAGCTGGACCAGGAATGGCCTCAGCCCCGGCCCCAATTCTAAGGGCTGCCTGGCCCTGGCTCTTAGGGCCTCGGCCTGGTCTTCTGAGGGGGCTGGGCAGCAAGAGCCCATCAGGGCCAGAGTGCTGTATCTCCGGACCTTGGGACCTCGCTTGCTTCCTCTCTTCTGAAGCGGGGCAAAGAGTGCCTTTGGGGTGCCCTTGCCCTTTCTAGGGGGCCTTTGGGAGCAGTGCATTTTTATCTCACGCTGTGCCCAGTGTTGTCAGGACAGGCTATTGCAGCCAGAACAACCCACCAAAACAATAGCAGTGCCTGAAGGGGGGTGAGGAAGGAAGCGACAACCACTCTGTGAAATAGTGAGCACAATGGAAGGTACGGGACAAGGCCAAAGGGGGAGTCAAGCAACACTCACTGACCCAATAATAATAATAATGGTGGAGGTGGTAATAGAGGGGGGGGGAACCACCCAGATATAGGACTCCCAGATAGTGTGGCGGTGACGGCGGCAGCAGCAGCAGCAAAAAGCCCAGAGAAATTAACAAAGACCCTGGTGCAACCCAATGCAATCCTCATACTGCCCCCCTCACACGAAAAGAAAGCAATAACCCACCAAAGTAGAGAAGAGAAGCAGCTGATGGTTCAGGCAGGGAAAAGGAGGAGACCCTCAGAGAGAGAGAGAGAGAGAGAACGGGGGGCTTTCTTTGGACATGCAGCTATGGCAGACTGTAGAGCCAAGCATAACAAGTGCTCAGCGAGTCAGCGCCCTTTTGCACTTAGGGATCCTGCCATTCAGAGCCTATGGACCATCCCCTGGCCTGGATAGGGGTGCTCCGCACCTATACCGCCAGCATCTAGGACGTGCCAGCACCCTGGCCTGCACCCTTTGCACTTGCCCTGGGACCTTTGGTGAATGGCGGGATATGAATTTCTCAAACAAATACTTATGTGTGAAGGGGGCAATGCAGGGCAGTTGGGGGCCACATCGTGTGGTCACCATAGCAATGGCCAGCACACATGTCCCAGGGAAGCGAAGGTGCAAAAGACCCTCGGTGAGGCTGCCCCGCTTGGATCACTCCAGATCCAGCTGCCCAAGTAGGCACGGCTATCAGCTAAGGGCTTTTTTGCGCTTAACCTCCCTGGGACAGCGTCCCACGTTAAATCCTGGTGTGGTGGCCAGAAATTGCATTTTGAGCACTGGAACCGTTCCAACTTCATCGCCACTTACCCGGAGGCCTCAAAGTGCAGACAGTCCCATTCTGGACTAGCTGCATCATCATAGCAATGCCATGCACTCTGGGCTATTGCTGTGGCAATTGTCAGCGCACGACTGCGCAGCCCCATCCCTGAAGTTGCCAGAGAGGCCCCCAAGCATTCCTTGGGAGCCAGAAAGCACCGATGGCCTTTTCTTCAGGGGCTCCACTTCTTCAGAGGCCAAAGGATCCCATGTCTGCAGCAGTTTCCTTTGAGCTGGTAGCACTACGGGGTCTTCCTTTCTGAATTCCCCTTACGGGGGGCCTATTCGCACTTGGCTTTATTCTGGAATGTATCCTGGATAGGGGCCCGCTGTCCACATGTTAATGCAGGTTACAGCAGGGCCCGGGTGAGGCCTACCAGAGTCTGCATTAGCATGTGGGCCACACACCCCTATCCTGAGATATATTCCAGAAAAAGGCCAAGTGTGAACAGGCCCAGCGTGAAGAGCTGCTCTCTGCGGCCTGAAATGCTTCCTCCGGTCTTCCTGCTTCATCTTCCGGATGGAGGAGGCATTTTCCTCCCCTCTCCATCCCCCCAGCTTCTCCCTCGGCTGCCGCCCCCTCCCCCCTCCCGGCTGCCTCTTGTGCTGCTCCTGTGTCTTTCAGTTCCCTTCCCTGGCTAATGATTTACAAGTCACCTGCTGGTGGTTAACCATCCTTGTGGCCTGTGCTTAACCCCTGAGCAAATGGAGCGGCTGCTGACCCAGAGCTTACCCCCCCCTTCAAGTGCAGCCCTTGGAGCCACAGCGGAGGAGGGATCTGGTTACCCTGCCTGGGCAGTCCAGCTGTTGGCTGTTTCTCAACCGTCTGTCCGGCAGGGTTGCCAGTAGTGGGGAAGGGGGGAAGGGTCATTCTGCCCCCCTCGGCGGGCCTGTTTTGAAAACCCAGGACTCGCTAAGTATGTGGTGAAATGCAGGGTGGGGGGTCAGAGATCAAAACCATCTGGCCCAGGAGCCTCCCGGTCTCTGAGGCCGAAGGACGTACCAGCCCTCCTGGCCTTCGCAGGAGTGCCTCCGGGATTCTCCGAGCGCCCTGGGCCCTGGGCTTCCGGTACTCATAAGGCAAGGGGTATCTGGGTGCGAGGGGGTCTCACTGTTGGGGGCGCTTGGCAGCTACGTGTGTGCGTGAAGCAGGCTGAGTGGTGCCCTCTTGGGCATAGGGGGAGAGAGGCTTTAGGGACATTTTGGGGCACCCTGTTCCTCTCCTGGATACCCTCCCTCTCGATTGCTTATTCCCTCAGGCCTGGGGAGCTGCATTTGGCCCTTCTTCAAGAGGGTGAGCAGCCAAGGAGGCAACCTGGTCTCCCGTGGGGGGTCCGCCCCATGTCTTGTGGCCACGCGAGGTCTTCATCCCGGCCAGCACACAGCTACCGCTTCTCTTTCACTCCCAGCTGCAGGGTCCAAAGTATTTTAGACTATCTCAGGACTGGAAGGGAGTTGGGAGGTCATGTAGTCCAACCCTCTGCTCAGCCTTCCCCAACAGGAACCTACAGAAAACCTCCACTAGGGCAGAATCTGCTTAACTTTTAAGAAAAAAAGAGAAAAAAATTAAGACAAAAGCTGATGCTGCATGAGGCAGGCGTTGCATCCTGGAGATGCTTCCTGCCTTCTTGTTGGCCCAAGGGCCATCCAGGAAGCAGAGGAAGGCGAGAGGGGCGAGGTTTGCTCCATCTTGCAAGTGGCAGCCTGAGGAGGCTGCAGAGACTGGGAGGCTGCCCCTTCTGGATGGCACATTGGTACAGGGAACTGAAACAGGCAGAGGCTCAATGCTGGACCCGGTATGAGGTGCTTGGGTTTGCTTCTGCCTTCCCTTGAGAGGCTGGGCTGGGAGATTCTGCTGGCTGCTCTTGCTGCCCTTACTGTGTTGTGTGCCACTTTACGCATGCCCAGGAACCACCTTGGCATCTGGGGCTAACTGCCCCTTGCTTCTGTCAGAACCACACCCAGGCAAGGGGACATTTCCAGCTCCCCTTTTGGGTTGCACTGGTGCTGAGCAGAGGTGGCCCAGTGGGAAGGAAGGAAGCCTTTGGTTTTTGCAACCCCTCTCCAGTCGGGGAGCGGGGCAGCTGATGCCTGAAGTCCCCAAGCTGCAGACACAGAGGAATCCTGGCCTTTGGCCGACAGGGGTGGAGGGGGAGTCACTTTGGGTGGCGGAGCAGCACCTCAGTCCCGCTGGGCAGCCTGGCCACAGAGTGAGGCCTTTGCTGGGTTTTTCTGGCACGTGTCACCAGCCAAGCTCCACCTCTGGCCATGGTGCCACCCAGACCCTGATTGGATCAGCTCAAGAGTCCTTTGTTCTCCATCTCTTTTCTACCCCCTCAAGGTGCCTGGGGTGCTTTGAGTAGCCCAGCATAAAGCCCCCTGGGGGCCCGGAGGCACTGGGGGAAGCCTCTGGGATGGGCCTGTGAGGGCAGTCTAAGCAGTAGGCCTCCTTGCTCTTGGCTGGTGGAGGATCACCGCCAAGGTGGCTTCTGGGCTGGAGAAGAGCAGCTGGCAGCAAACCTGGCCACCCTGCCAAGTCTCCATGGCTCCCGAGGCACCAGCCCCTGCTTGGCTCTCAGCTTCCTGCCACCTGCAGCTCTACCAGCCTGTGAGGCCCATGGGCCAAGGACGGCACTCCAGGGCTGCTTTACTAGGGCCATGTGTGGCTCCCTTGAATGGCCTGGAAGTGCTGGTGATGCCAGAGCTGGGTGCTGTGAATGAGTGAAGCTCAGTCCAGATGAGGTGCAGGTGCTGCTGGTTCATCCATCAAGGCAGGAGGCATCCAGCCTGTCCCAAATTGTGCTCTGCTGCTGCTGAGGACCAGGCACCAAGCCGTATCGCTGGAATCCCAGGCAGCTTCCGGCCCTCAGCTGCCGTTGCCCCACTGCAGCTGACACATCAGCTGCATCCTTTCCTGGCTGGGGATATCCTGGGCCATTTTCACACCTAGTGTTGGACTGGATTATGATCCATTTTTGGGCTCAGAGGCGCAGCCTGGTAGTTGTGCCTACCAGTGACAGTTCAGGGAGGGAGGCTGTTGGGCAACACAGTGTCCCAGGCACTAACCCAAGACTGACACTCACTTGGGCAGGAGTCCCAGAGAAGCAGAAAAGTTCCTGCGGACCCCAGAGCCCCTTCCCCACTCCTACCCAAGCTTCCAGAGATGCAGGCCAGGTCTGCTCTTTGGTTCTTCATTGAACCCCAGATGTCTGCAGTTCTTTTCTGAACTGATCTGGCGTTAAGGGGCAGGCACCAGCACGGCAAGGAGCGGCCAGTCAGGCCACAGGGCAGGTGGCTGGGACCGGTGCAAGAGTGCAGCCCGCCCTCCCCTCACTGTAGTTTGCCAGCCCCTAGCCAACACCCGAGTGCCTCCACAATGGACCCTGTGGCCTGGCAGTGCCCAGCGCATTCCTGCCTACGTGCCACCAGCTCTGACTTGTGGGAGAGGCAGGGACTGTTTGCCAGAACAGTGGTGCCCGTGACTCATTATCTTGGCCCACTCCTGGCACCGCCGGATTTCCCATCTCTCTCAGGGGAGCTAGACGCTGTGAGGAGCGGAAGAGCCGAGCGCCAGGCTTCCTGCCCACTTCCCGGATGCTGCCGCTCACAGGCACTGGCACCGTCTCCCCAGCCCTTGGCCCATTGTTCCACCATGGAGGGCAGAGGATGGAGGGCAACAGGGACCACTGTGGTGGGGCTGGGTGGCGGAGCAGTCTGCAGCGTGAGAACCAACTAGCATGGAGCTCTCTTAGGCAGAGGGAGAAATGGAGGGGGGGTTCCTCCCTCCCCACAGGGGGCCCCTCAGTTGCTGCTTTCCCCTCAGGCCTCCAGACTGTCATCTTCTCCTCTCCCCTCTTAGCTCAGATCCAAGAGCCCTGCTCTTTTCCAGACAAAGGCAGAACGTACCATAGATGAGCTGTGGCCCAGGCAGTGGGCAGCTTTAAAAGCAGGCAGAGGTCTTGCAGTGCCCGCAGCTGCCCATCCGATGGCTCTGGGCTCCCCCAGCCCTGGAGTCGGCCTTCTGTTAAGGGCTGCCAATGAGGGACTTGCGGCCCAGCGTAACCTAGCAAACAGCTTGGAAAGAGGCCGCTGTACTGATCAGACACCCGTTGCCCTGGTCCAGCCATGGGATGGCTCTGGCGCTCCTTCTGGTCCCGTCCTTGCATGCTGGGAGGGCCCCCTGACACCATGGTAAGTGGGGAGCATTCTAGTAGCCACTGAAACATCTGTGATCCATGAATTCGTCAAACCCTTCCTTAAAGCCATCCAGACTGCTTGTTGTCACCACCTCTTTGGGCAGCAAATTCCATAGACCGATGACCCTCTGGGTGAAGAAATCCTTTCCCTTGTCTGATCTGACTCTCCTGCCCATCAGCTTCATAGATGCCCCCTGGTTCCAGTGTTGTGTGGTAGAGAAAATATGGTTTCCCTATCCACCTTTTCTATACCATGCATGACTTTATATACTTCAACCAGGTCCCTCTTAAATGCTCCTTTGAAGGCTTTAAAAGGCCTATACATTTCCAGCCCCTTCACCATTCTGGTTGTCCTTTTCTGTACCTTTTTCCAGTTCCACAATATCCTTTTTGAGGTGTGGTGACCAGAATTGTACACAATACTCCAAATGTGGCCTCACCATAGATTTATAAAGGGGCAAAATGACACTTGCTGTCTTATTTTCTATTCCCTTCCTAATTATTCCCAGCATTGAATTTGCCTTTTTAGCTGCTGCCGCGCACTGGGTTGACACCTTCATTGAACTGTCCACCAAAACCCCGAGATCCCTTTCCTGGTGTGTTGCAGAAAGCTCAGACCCCATCAGTTTATAGACGTAATTTGGATTCTTGGCCCCGATGTGCATTACTTTGCACTTATTAATAATGAAGCACATTTGTCACTAGGTTGCCCACTCGCCCAATGCTGGTAGTGGGCAACCTTTTCTCACCCTTTTTCAGGGGACTCAAACCTTCTGGCTAGCCCAGGGTCACCCAGCTGGCTTTGTGAAGGAGTGCAGAATCAGACTAGGGACTCCTAGACCAAACTGGCCCACAGACCACTAGGTGGAACTACGTGGGAATGAAGAATTTCACTGAATTCTGAGGAACGCCCTCCCTGTGCCTTCCCTGGCTCCCAGTGGGGCAGAGGTGGGGGCTGCAGATTTGCTTTGCTCTCTTCCACAGGAGTACCTGGGTGGGTTACCAGTGGTATTTTCCAGTACTTGATTCTGTGAAATAAAAGGCAATTTGGGCATTCAAGGCCTCACGGAAATATCAGAGCCCCTCCACCACCAGCCTGGTTCTAGGAAACGGGGGTCATTTTGCCCCACACCCAACCCAGAGGCCGTGGTCCAGAGAGCAGCCCTCCCCTGCCCCTGCAGCAGTTTCTGTCCAACAGCAGCTGCCTGTTGCAGGAGTTGAGGACCTGCCCGCCCCCCCCCCCCAGCTGCCTTTCTGGAGCCAGAGCTGGGTGTGGTGCCGCCTCTGCTCCCGAAATGCGTTTGAGCCGGGAGGGGAGGGCAATCGATGCCGGCTTTTGGGCATTGCCGACGGATGAGAACGAGGCTCGCTCTGCACCATGCTTGGGCCACGTGGGCAGCGGGTTGGTGCATTTAGCTGAACTTTTCTTTTTAATTAACCTTTGCGTCTCAGCGCCCAGCAGACTTGTTGGGGTTAATGATATCATTGACCCGGCACACAGCCTGATCAATACCTTGCGCTTGGAGTGCCGATTCCTGCCAGACGCGACACTCCTGGAAACATAATCCTTCCCGCCTCTCCTGCAGGGCTGACTCTTCCAGGGGTGGTAGCAGCATACAGGGCAGGCCTGGTTGGTCTGGCGGTCATGAGCAGCGGTCACCGAGGGCAGAGGACTTTTGGAAGAGCAGGAGAGACCCAAGGCCTAGGATCAGTGGGCATTCTTTGACAGTCACATGTCAGATCGGGGGGCTTTATGGAACTAAGCTATGAAGGGCACTGAAGGTCAACACTCCTGTGTTGTCCGGGGTTTTTTGGAACTGACAAAGGACCATCCAAATGCGTTCAGAATGTTCAATCCAGTTCATAGACTTTCATCCCTCTTCTGTACCAACCACACTTTCTAGAACGGTTTTTCGAGGAAACTGCAAATAGCCGCCAGCTGTGGGACGTTTCTATAGTGTGAGAAGCTGTGGCCAGCCGACTGCTGCCCCTGTAGGTGGATGATGAGCCGGAGAGCAGATGGAAGGGTCTCCAAAACTATTCCTGATGGACTTTGCCTGTCAGCTGGGTGCCTGAACTTTCCAGCCTCATCTGTGGGCAAAGATCAAATCTCCCCCCTATAAAGTAATGGTGGGCCTCTCCCCATTGCTTGCTAAGGAGGCTACTCAAAGGTTCAGGGTTGGTCCAGCCACAGTCCAGTACTGAATAACTTTCCAAGGCAACAGTCTCACCATGGCAAGAGCGCTCCACAGTTCCCCTGGCCCTGAGAGCGAGCACAGTGGGAACTCAGGTTACTCTTGGGATCACCCTAGCCAATGAAATCAGAGGAGGTAGGGAAGCCAAGAGGAATCCACAGTAGGGGTTCTGCAGAAGTGAGAGGCCACCAAACCCTGAGAGAAGGAAGCCCAAGTCAAACCAAGACGTGAAAGACGGAAAAAAGCATCCCAGAAGAAAGTCGTGGCAAACCACTCCCGGATTGTCTCCAAGGCAACATCATGAACACGGCCATTGAGCTGTGCCATGTGTGGGAGACAATGAGACCCTCAGGACTTGCAGCTGCTGGGGTGCAGTGGTGTGTGGCTGGGTCAGAGAGGTGAGGGTTTCTGCTCCTGATATTGCCAGCCTTGAAGGCTGAGTTTCTTGCTTCAATAGGTTACAGAACAGGGGAAGCTTGAAGCAAGGAATCCTGCAACTGTCAAAGCAGATGAGCAAACGGGACATTCTGAGAACAGGTGGCGACCTCAGGTGGACCAGAATGGGTAGTCACATGGGTGCCTTTTATGTGGATGCTCTCAAGATTGGGGGCCTGTTTGCACTTGGCTGTACTCTGGAATATATCCCAGAATAGGGGCCTGCTGTCCACATGCCAGTGCAGGCTACAGGGCCCCAAGGGAAGCCTGCCAGAGTCTGCATTAGCATGCGGACAACAGACTTCTATCCTGAGTCCAGAATATGGCCAAGTGTCAACAGACCTGTGCTTATTCAGAACACTAGTCCATGTGAAGCAGTGATGGTGAAAGAGAAGGTGGCTGTAAATCTTATACAGTCTTCCTTTGCATAACTTGGTTTTACTGACCACAGTCTTGGGGTGTGTTTGCAACTAACTTTGTGGGACAGTATTACAAGACCATCCCACTGGCTGGTGTTCACACTGCAAGCACCATCATGATCCCCAACTAAGGTTGCTCACATTGTGGACAGTCCATCCCAGACTGTCTCAATCTCCATAGCAATGACCAAGGCAATTTCCGCCGTGTGCCTGGTTGTTGCTATGGTGACCACAACACAGCATGCACCTGTGCAGCCCCACCCCCATGCAACATTTGCACCCAGAAGTGGGTGTGAACACTGCATTCAGGAGCAACTGGGAGTGTATTAGATGCTACTGGTCAAGCTGCAGAGAAAGCTGTGGGATCATTTACAAATTTTGAGACCTGAGGCTGGAGACAAAGCACTTAGGCCCATCCAACCTACACCATGGGTCAAGAAGGGCTGCTGAGGGAGGTATGACTTCTGAGGTGGGGTGGCTGTCTGCTGGCACTGGGGGGCCAGGCATCAGTCACAGGTGTGAAGCCGGGCCCGCCTTTGTCCACCTCCTGGGGGTCTTCCATCACCAGGCAGGGGGCAACCTCTTGCCTTGGCCCTCCTTCGGGCTGATCTCTGGGCCCAGCAGCAGCCCCAGCCTTGCCCTGCCAGGTTGCCACAGAGACGGCGATCAGGGTTCAGCCTGTGCCCTCCCCACAGAAGTGGCACATTTGGCACCTGGCACCCAGCACTTAACCCGCAGAAAGGGAGCCATCAGCAAGCCTTGAACTGCCTCCTAAGAGGGGTGGCTGGGCCAACAGGGGTTCTGTGATGAGATCAATAGGGCGCTGCTGTGAGGGACAGTGGAGGCCACAGGAGGGGGGGAAGGGGGGAAGGGGAGGCGCCCCTGCCCACCCCTGCAGGACCAGATAGGGCGACCTGTTGTCCGGCCGCTGATGGCGCGACCTGGGACTCGTTCAGGGCAAGGAAACGCAAGGGCGTTCGGCGTCCTCGCTGGAGCTCATTTGCCCTTTAGGGCTGGAGGCGGATTTCTGCACCGCGGCAGCTTCTCTTCTGAATTCATCTCCGGGACGGGACAACGGTAAGCGCTCGCGGCCCCGCGCGGGAAGCTGCTCGGGGCACCGGGCGGGCGTTTCTTGGCCCTGGCCGGGTCTTCCGCTTGGCTTCTGCCTCGCGCCCTCCTGCAGGCAACGGCCGCTGCAGGAACGGGGACTCCGTGGCCCGAAAACGGCCCGGGACTCCCTGCCGGGAGCGCGGCTCTGCTCGCGAGACAAGCACCGGTTCTGCCTCTCCGTCATTTCCTTGCGGTTTGTTAATTACTCGCCAGCCGCCTCGAACAGACGGAGAGGAGGCCACAGCGGGAGGTGCTCAGAGGCCTTCCGAGAGGGCGAAGCGCCAGGGCGCAGACGGGGCGGAGAGCGGCGCCTTTCGACGGCCCGGCATTCAGTTTCGGCGGCGGCCGCAGGCGGGCAGGCGGGCGTCTTGGCTTTATCCCGCCGCAGCGCCGCCGATCCCCCGGGCGCTGTTCCGGCACAAGCGCCTCGCACCGGCTCCTCGCCACTCCAGCTCAAGGAGCAGCACCAGAGCCGGCGCGGTTGTCACCTGGGGTCACGCCCGGTCGGCGGGCGGAGGGCTCTCGGGGGTCGGGCGCCGCGGCCAACGAAGCGGGAGGTGGGCACCAGGGAGGCTTTCGGGGCAGAGCGAGGCCGAGCGAGCGGGGGAAACAAGCCTCCCCCGCCCGGGTGGGGCGCTGGCCGCCGAAGGAGGCAGCAGGGAGGCCGCCTCAGGGCCGGGGCGGTGGAGGCGGGCAGGGCCCGGTCGCCGCCCGCGCCGCCCGCTGATCTGCTCCGATTTCTGCTGCCGGCGCCCATTTCCCTACCGCCTGGTGGTTAGTGCAGTGCCGGTGCCCAAAGGTGCTCAGCACCCAAAGGTGCTCAGCGCCCGGCTTCCTGCAAAGATGCAGGAGAAAAACGCAACCCTGGCAGGACGGCTTGATGGGCAGAGAAGCGGCAGAGAGGCGGCTGCCAGAGCCCGCCCGCCCCCTCCTCCTTTCCCTCTGTTCCATCTGACGGAGTCCGCGGCCTCTTTCCGCTCTCGCCTCATCCAAGGTTGCCTTGAAGTGCGAAGCCCGTTCCTTGCGGGACCAGCCAGGACCAGGCCAAGGGCGGCAGCTACCGAGAGGCCAGAAGCGCCCCGACGTTGCCTACCTCGCCCGGTCGGCCGCCCACTCGTGGAGGCCTTGGGCCCTGGAAAAGGGGAAGGAGTGGCCCGGCGCTGCTACTCCGACCGCCCAGACGCCAAACGCGCTACCAGATCACCCATACTCGGCGCTTCTGGGGTGAAGTGTGAGCCTGCCTGGGTCGCCCTCCCAGTGGCGCCCAACACTAAGGCAGCGCAGTGGCGGAAATGTCTGCGCTGGTCTGGGAAATGGTCCTAAAGGAGCCTAAAAGGCAGGGAAGCGGCGGAATAAGAAGCGCAGGCTTTTCTACCCCACTTTCCCCACCCATTTAAGGGAACTCAAAGTGGCCGACAAACCTGTTCTTCTCCCCACCACAGACACCCATGAGGCAGGTGGGACTGTGATAGCTCAGAAGAGAACTGTGACTAGCTCAAAGGCACGCAGCTGGCTTCGTGGAGGAGGGCGGGATCAAACCCGGTGACGACAAGAGACGAGTCTGGCACTCTAACCACAAGGTCATACTGGAGCGAGGGAGGGAGGAGACCGAGTTGGGAGGGGCCCTGCCGCTTGCCAGACGTAGGAAGCTATTAGGGCAGGCAACATGGGGGGAGGGTCTCCCCTCCCTCACCCTGAAGGCTCCAAGTCCTGCCTGATTGCACAGGGCAGGCTGCACGGGTCACTCTCAAGGGGAAGATCTGAGAACCAGATTCATTCCATCGGAGTCCGGGTCGGTCCGGGCGCAAGCGCTCCCCCTGCTCCGTGCGGCCCTGGCGAAACCTCGTTGCGGTTTTCCGCAGATAAAAGCGGCGCAGGCGAGAGCAGCTACCGGGGCTCTCGGGAACCGCTTTGCGCCTCGGCCAAGCGGCCGCATTTTGCCTCCCGGCCCCGCCCTCGCCCTCCCGTCTCCGTCCGCAGAGGCGACTGGCCCTGAACTGCCCCCAATTTGTCATCCCGGCGCAGGGCGATGAGATGCCCCGGCGCCCCCGCTCAGGTGAGCCCGGCCGCCCGAAAAGCTTTAATCGCCGCGCTCATCCATCTTCCGCGAGCGGCGCGGGGCTGTCAGCAGCTCAGACGAGCCATTTCCTCGTCTCCCTGCCCCTGCCAGGGGTGAGCTGGAGTTCCTGGCGGCGGCGGCGGCGGCGGCGGCGGCGGCGCAGCTCTAATTGAAGCCGCATGTCCCGGAGAGCAGCGAGGGGCCACAGCGGGAGCATCGGCGCTGCCGCCGGAGGAACAGCGCCTCGCTCGGGCCAGGGGAAGGCCCTTGGGCGCCCCGCGCAAGTGGGGCCAAGCGGGGCCCCCGCGCAAGCAGCCTGCGCCAGCGGGTCTCTCCGGGAGGCCGCCGGAGGTCTCTCCTCCTCCTCGGGACTCCTGACCCTTCCACGCGGAGGCAGCCGAGGCTGCGTTGCGCGCCCGGGTGCCATCCTTCCTCCGCTGCGCCAATCTGCGCAGTGCCCGAGCTCCCTTAGGCGGCCCCCTCCCACGCTCTGCTTGCTACATGCCCAGCCAGGTGAAGCTGCGGGGGAGGGCACCGCCCTTCTTGCGTGGCGGCGGTTGCGGGACACTCGCTCCAGGGGCTTCTCCCGCCCTTCCCGGAAGACTAGGACGCCCTCTACCCCCCTTCTCCACGACCCCCCCCCCCGGGCTGCCGCGAGGAGAGTGGCGGTGATGCCCGCAGCGCCCCCTGGCGCCGCTCCTGGCAATTCCAAAGCAGCAGGAAGGCCTAGGCGCCCATTGTTCTGGTGGCTAGGAGGACCCTATTCCTGCAGCCACTGGCTCGGGCACCTATGGGCAGAGGTCAGCCTCCCACCTTCTACACAATACAGAGGGGCAGGAATGCCACGTGGTGCCAATCCAGGGGGTCTCTGTCTTGTGTTGGATGTGAAGTCCCCTGAGAGAGGAGTAGGTCCTCAAGCTGGCCTAACTCAGCCCAAAGCTGGCCCTGAGAAGAGAAGCCATGGGCAACTGTGGCTTCCTGACCTTTGCCCCACCAGGCTTATGAAGGCCAGACATGAAGATTTTACAGGTTGGACCCTGGTGGGGGGGCAAAGGTCAGGAAGCCACCGTTGCCTATATATATAATATGTCTTTATTAATAAATCTTTCATACAACTAAAAAACAAACATTGCCAACTTTTACAAAACAACAAATCAAAGAACATCTACAAATGCCTGAAAAACAGTCAAAAGACAAAATGACATATGTGTATATATAAATATAAATTGTTGGCTTTGTTTCCTAATCTGAAGATTTAATGTTAATATGTTGGTGGAATAGCACTATTATATATATATCAATTTTCAGGCATTGCCACTACATGTGTAGATAAGAGCCTCTAGATGCACATTTATTGATAGTGTTTTTGGTTTTTGCCTCAGAGCAGACTGGTGAGAATCCATTGATAGGAGGGTTGGCTGTCAGCCAGTTGTCATGGACAGATCATTCGCTGGTGAGGTTTGGACTTACTATGGCAACTCCCCTCTGTGGGGAAGTGGGGCCTATAGAGATGGTCCCCCCCCCCCAGACTTATGGAATCTGGAATCTGAGTGACTCCTGAATGCTCTGGGGGATTTTCCTGTTGGCATGCCTTTGCTCCTGTTGAAGCCCTGGTTTCTCTCTGGAATCGGGAGATGAGCAGGGCTATTGACATGATCACTCCAAAGTGCCCTCGGCAGGCATGTAGAGCCCAAAAAGCTCTACATGGAACCATGGGCCATGAAACAGGAAGGTCAATGGCTAGAGCACAGGTGGCGTAAATCCAGCTGTGAATCTGACCGAACAGGGGTCAGAGCGCATTATCATGCCTACCATGTGGCAGTAACAGTGGCGAAAAAGGGCTTTTTCTCTGCCACTATTGAGTCCTCAAGTAGCCATTCAGCAGAGCTCTTTAAAGCAGTAAATGGCTTGATAAAATCAAGCTCAAAGAACCATGAGCCAGGGCCAAGTAATATCTGCTGTGACAAATTTGCAAAGCACTTTGAGGATAAAGTCGTTCAAATTTGTACGGGATGTCACAGTTGGACATAGTCCAGCCGAGGCCTCCAGAGAACTGTCTGGTCCAGTTTGCTTGGATCAGTTTCAACTACTGCAGCCTGAGGATGTGGACAAGCTGTTTGTGGGGGT
Organism: Aspidoscelis tigris stejnegeri; assembly: GCA_023333525.1. Classification (NCBI taxonomy): domain Eukaryota; kingdom Metazoa; phylum Chordata; class Lepidosauria; order Squamata; family Teiidae; genus Aspidoscelis; species Aspidoscelis tigris. The sequence goes on along the minus strand of JALMGA010000006.1, from coordinate 91,522,317 downwards.
GAGGCCGAGGCGTGCTCTCTAGACCCTTGCCCCTCTTGGTTGATAAAGGATAGCCGACCAAGTGGATTCAGGAAGTAGTGAATGCCTCTCTGAGGGAGGGGGTGGTTCCACCGTCCTTGAAACAGGCTGTGGTGCCCCTCCTCCTGAAGAGGGCCTCCCTGGATCCAGAAGACTTAAACAACTATCGCCCGGTGGCTAACATACCATTTTGGGGCAAAGTTCTGGAGAGGGCCATCGCTGTTCAACTGCAGGCATGCTTGGAAGAAGCTGACTATCTAGACCAGTGGTTCTCAATCTGGGGGTCGGGACCCCTTTGGGGGTCGAAGTACCATTTCAGAGGGGTCACGACGAGTCTCCCACTGCCCTTCCCTCCCACCTCCCAGCTGCTCCGCCCCTGTGGTTGGGGGTCTCCACAACATGAGGAAGGTTAAGAACCGCTGATCTAGACCCATTTCAATCTGGCTTCAGACCCGGTTATGGCACGGAAACTGCCTTGGTCGCCCTGATTGATGACCTCCTCCAGGAGAAAGATGGGGGGAATGCTACCCTGTTGGTTCTTTCGGACCTCTCAGTGGCTTTTAATACCATTGACCACAGTATCCTTTTGGAGAGGCTATGGAGTTTAGGACTGGAGGCAGTGCCTGGCATTGGTTCTGTTCTTATCTCCAGATCCAATCTCAGATAGTGGCTGTGAGAGATATTGATTCGACACCCTGGGAGCTCATGTGTGGGGTTCCCTAGGGGTCAATCTTATCTCCCGTGCTATTTAACATCTACATGAAGCCGCTGGGAGAGGTCATCAGGGGTTCTGGAGTGAGTTGTTATCAATATGCAGATGATACCCAGCTCTATCTCTCTGTGCCATCTGAATCAGGAGAGGAGGTCAAATTGTTTGATAGGTGTCTGGAGGCAGTAACGGGCTGGATGAGGGCCAATAAATTGAAGCTGAATCCAGACAAGACAGAGGTGCTGTGTGTCACAGGGTCTCGGGTCCATATATTTGGTAGACACCCTGTCCTTGATGGGGTTGCAATGCCCTGGAAGGGACAGGGGCAAAACTTGGGGGTAATCCTGGACTTTGCACTAACATGTGAAGCTCAGGTGGAGGCTGTGGCCAGGAGTGCCTACTTCCACCTACAGCTGGCATGTCAGCTGAAGCCTTTCTGGTAACCTCTAGACTGGACTACTGTAATGCGCTCTACTTGGGGCTGCCCTTGAAGAAGGTTTGCAAGTTGCAGCTAGTGCAAAATGCAGCTACCAGAGTGCCGACCGGAACAACTAGCCGGACACATTACGCCAGTCTTAAAAGAACTGCACTGGCTGCCAATTCACTACCAAGCCCAATTCAAGGTGTAAACTCTGACTTATAAGGCCCTAAATGACTTGGGCCCCAAATATCTAAAGGAACGCCTCCTCCCATACCGACCTGCCTGTGCCTTGAGATCCAAGGAAGAGGCCCTCCTGGTTGTCCCACCATCCTCAATAAGGCGCCTGGGCACCCAGGAAAGGGCCTTTTCAGTAATGGCCCCCAGGCTATGGAATAGTCTTCCCCTCAAGGTGTGCCACGCCCCTTCTCTGTATACATTTAGGAAGGCGGTAAAGACGCACCCCTTTGTCCTGGCCTTTGGCTAATGTGACCTCCCCCCCAGACATTAGCTGTGAAAGGAGGCCACTTTCTATGGCCTGGTGGAGAGCAGACACCTGGGAGCCTTATACAGCTCAGAACGCCCCAAGCGCCTTCACTATGTGTTGCCCACTCAATATCAGTGCCCCAGAGTCTTTGGCCTGGCAGATGTGGTTGAACTTCACTTTCTTTGGTGTGCCAAGGTGATTCTGATGTGACCTCCGGAGGCATTTGCTTTCCAGAGTGGCACCATTTTCAAATCTGGCAAGAATTCTGTCCACATTACTATCCTTGAGCCAACCAAGTGCCATCCAGCGCACAGCCCAATAGAATCAAGAAGCTGCCAGTCAACCTCCTGGCCACAAGAAGCCACCAGGCTCCCAAAACTATTGCAGAGGGCACGTGATTGACCCTTGGCTCTCCACAAGGTCTCACTCCAGAGAAATCCATCCTGATTTCCGGCCGCTGCTCTGAGGCTGTCAGCCTTGTAAGAACCTAAGAAGAGCCCTGCTGGATCAGGCCACAGCCCATCTAGTCTATAAGAACCTCAGAGGAGCCCTGCTGCATCAGGCCACAGCCCATCTAGTCCATAAGAACCTCAGAGGAGCCCTGCTGGACCAGGCCACAGCCCATCTCGTCCATAAGAACCTATGAGGAGCCGTGCTGAATCAGGCCACAGCCCATCTAGTCTATAAGAACCTAGGAGGAGCCCTGCTGCATCAGGCCACAGCCCATCTAGTCCATAAGAACCTCAGAGGAGCCCTGCTGGACCAGGCCACAGCCCATCCAGTCCATGAGAACCTCAGAGGAGCCCTGCTGGATCAGGCCACAGCCCATCTAGTCCATAAGAACCTAGGAGGAGCCCTGCTGGATCAGGCCACAGCCCATCTAGTCCACCAACCCTTCTCAGAGTGCCCCATGAACGGCTCCTGGGCACCTCAAGCAGAAGACAAAGGCAAAACCTTGACCTGCTCTCAGTTCCCTGCAAATGGCCTTTAGAGCCATCCTCCCTATCTCCCTAACCTGGAGGACATACCTAGGCATCCATTCTAGTAGCCATTGATACACCTGTCCTCCACAAATTGTCTAACCTTTCTTACATGTTGGCCATCTAGGCTCCACTCTCCACCCTGTGGACCCTTCTGAAGGTGGGGATAAGATCTGTTCCCCTGCGGCAACCTGCCATTCCGCCGGTCCTCGGGATTTCCTGAAGGCAGTTCGCTTTCCCTCAGGGTCCTGGAGTCACTGCGGTTGCCTCAAGAGACACTGAATTTGGAAAGGGTGCAGCGGTTCCATCCTCGACGTCTCCCTCCGGCTTGGCTGCATCCCAGACTGAGCAGGAAGTCCACGTGCTGCTTGAGGGGAAGACACAACGGCCCTGAGTCAGCAGGGGAAGGAAGCTCTCCCGGTCAGTGGGACTTCCAGAGGCCTCCCTAGGAAGACCGACACCGGGAGCCGGAATGCTGCTGACGCAAATGGGCTGAAGAACATACGGGGCGGACAAACTCTGGAACGGGGCTCCGGGTCGTCCGGGCTGGCCACAGCAAGGAATGCCGGGTAGAAACGAGGCGGCGGGCAGGGGGCGGCCGTGAGCAACGCCCCACCGCCACCGGGAGGGGACAGTCTGCGCCAGGGTCGCTGCGGGGCGGAGGGTCTTTGCGGCCCAGAGCACGTTCCATTGTGAATCCCGCACCCGGGAGGAAATCCTTGGCGAGCGCCGACGCGGCTCCGGGCGCCTCCAGCAACGAAGCGCAGCCTCGGAGGACGGGATCCCGACCGCAAAGCCGCTCCTCGGCGGACGTCGTCGGTGGGCTGCAGCTGGTGGCGCCGGCGCCGGCGGTCGGGGACCAAAACCGGGCCGTGGCCGGGCGCCGCGCTCCGCTGGGCAGCGGGGATTCCTGAGCGACCCGGAGTGGCTTCTCCCCGAAGCAGCGTTCAGCGGCCCAGCTTCCAAAGGACCTTCGGAAGGCCCCGTCGGGCGCCCGCAAGAGCCGCGGAGATGTCTCGCTTGCTGCCCCGAAAGAGGGGGGGGGTCGGGGTCGCCGGGCTGGCGCTGCGCGGGGCCTCCCTGAGCCCCGCCGGGGCCTCGGCTGAGGCTGCGCCCGCGAACCGGCCAAGAGACCTGGTGGTCCCGGGCGGGGGGCGGGGGCGCGCTCCGTCCGAGACCTCCGAAGCTCAGGCGCAGCAGCAGTAGAAGGCCACGAGGGGGAAGGTCCCTCGCCACCCGCCAAGAGCCGCCGAGATTCGTCGCTGCGGTTCGAAGCTCGAGTTCACGGGCGCCTTCGACGCACGGAGCCGGCTTCCCCGCGCGCGATCGGCCTCTGGCGGCGGCTTCCCCTGGGTGGTGATGGCGGGGAACCGTTCCTGCCTCCGCCGCAGGGGCTGCCCCTTCCATCGGCTCCAGGGAGGAAGTGGCGGGGAGCCTCCCGAGCCCGAAAAGAGCGCTGGGCATCCGAACCCCTTCCTCCGAGCGGGCTTCCCCCTTCTTTTCCCAAAAGCAGAAGCGGGGAGGGTCCCTTGGCAGGGCGCAGCAGCGGAGTTGCCCAGAGGGGCGACCCCGGGAGGGGCTCTGGGGGACCCCCTTGCGCCCGCGTCTGGAGTTCCCGCGGGGGACGGCGGAGGCGCGCGCCTTCCAGAAGGGCAGCCGAAGGCAGGAGGGGCCTCGGAGCTCCTCCCCGTTATTTCTCAGGGAAAAGCAGGAGGGGCGGCGCTGAGGTCACCTAGCAGTGTCGCAGCAGCTTCGGAATGTCTAACTGCTAGCAAAAAGATCTTTGCTCCTGCAGCCCTGCGCGAGGGCACCGCAGAAGTCCCGGGTTCGAGGCCCGAGGCGGCGCCCTCTCAGTGCGATAGCCAAAGCGGTTCGTCCGTGGGAGGGGCGGAGAGGGGACACGGGGGTGCGCAGCGCTGGAGACACTGTTGGCTGCAGGTCATTCACGGCACGTTGGTTCCTAGGACTGTGGCTTGAAGCGAGGGGGGGGGAGGCTGTTCGCTTCTACACCCCATCTTTTTTCACATTTAAACTGTAACTTTATTTAAAGCTTTAGCAGAAATACATGGCAATGCAGCATAAACCTTTACAAGGACATAATCAAAGAACAACTATTTCCACGGTACATCGCCAAAAGGATGAATTGATGGGCGCACTTCATTTACAAACAGTTTTAACTAACAAAACAAGGAGCGACTTGCCTTAGGAATCACTCACATTCTACGCCTCCCCCTTGAGACAGTGTGCGAGCCCCCGGGCGCTCTCTCGGACGCCTGTTTTTGCCCTTACCCACCCCGAGGCGAGCGCTGCAGCTGGCCCAGGGTTGCAAGGGGGGGGGGGGAGAGCGTGGTGATGGAAGGGTAATAGAATCCCTGGTTTTAATCTAAAACTCACCAAAAAGCTCATGGGTGCAAGAAGCTCGAGCACGAACCACCTCTAAGGATTAGACTTTTTTTGGAGGGGGAGGCAGCACGCGCACACGAACCCCCCAGCGGCAGTGCAGAGCATTCGCGGGCAGAGTTGGGGGGCGCTGGGGCCTGAATCGGAGAGGCAGAGCGCGCAGCTGTGCGCCCCTCCCTCATCTGGGCCCTCGGGCATCGCCACGCGGGGCGCCCTAAGCCGCGGTGCTTCTCGGCTGCGCGCTCCAGGCCAGGCTCGCAATTCGATCACCTCCCGGGTGGGTGAGAGGAGGCCCCTCCACGTATCCCCAGGACCCGCCTGAGGCGCTGCTGGCAGCCCCCGGGCGAGGACAGAGAGGGGACCCTGGAGGGCCAGGGGGGCCCGAGGTAGGTGCCCGCGTGAGGGAAGGGTCCCTTTGCTCCCTCCAGGGCTTCGTCTGCTTGCGGCGGCAGAGGGACCACGGCCTCCTCCCCGCCTGAATAACAGCGGGGAGGAATTCCGGGGGCCCCTGGGTGGGGACAGGATCAAAGCAGCCCCGCCCGCCCGCGACCCTTCTGGCCTCGCAGTCTATGAAGGGGTGAAAGGAGCCGCGTTTGTTGACGCCTGCTGTTCTCTCCCGGCCTTATTGACAGCTCAATTTTGCACCCGGCAGTTCTTATTAAAGGGAAATTCATTTGGAAGCAATTTCCATGCGCAAACAGCCCCGCGCGCCAGACCCCCCCCCGCCGCCGCCACGCAGCGCCTTAATTGAATTACATCCTGCAGATCTGCATTATTGAAATGGATCCGCTGAATAATAGATGCGGGACGGAGGGGAGCCGTGCTCCGCGTGGCCCAGGTGAAGGAAAGGGCCAGCCGGGACAACGCCCGCGTGGCGCCTTCCCCGGAGCCCCAAGGGGCGAGGACCGGCGGCAAACGGGGCTCCCGCAGCCATGTGCCAAGGCTCCTGCTGGGGGGGGGGGTGCGAGCGGGGCCCGGGAGGCACCTCCGCCCACCGGCCCTCCCACAGGCACAGCAGGGGCTCAGCTGGGCTCGCAAAAGAGCGCGGCGCCCTCGGAGCTCGGCCACCGCCCCGGGCTCGGCTATTGCCTGCCGTCCTTGCTCCCTCGGGCTGCGGGGAGGAAGTTGTACGGTAGGCTCGTGGACTCGTCTGAATGCAGGGAGTCTGCTTCTTTTGCACCCGCCCGGCGTCCAATCTGGGCTGGACCTGGCTTAGGACTCCCCTCCTCCTGTGGGGCTGCAGAGACAGAGCAGCCATGTGGCTCGCATATGCCCAGCCAGAAGGCCGCTCTTCTCTGGTGTTGGGGGATCCTCGTTTCCCGCACGGAAGATGCTCATCCAGGATTTTGTGGCCCCTCACAGTCCCCACAGACGACAGAAAAGGGCCCCCACTGGATCGGGCCCACAGGCAATCAGTCCGGAGGTCTGTTCTCTCAAGGAGGGGCACAAGAAGCCCCCAGCAGACAGCTGACCTTCAAGGCAGACCTTGTGGCCTCCTCTGTTCAAAGGCAGCCGCCCGGCTGGTAGCCACTGCAGTCGGCCTGGTGTCCTTGAATTCAAGTGCATGGGAAAGGCCCACTGGAGCAGAGCCCTGGCCCACCTTATTCTTGCGGGGGCCAGCCAGCTGTACAGGGAAGCCTGCCAGCATGATCTTGAAGTAGGGGTGTGAGGTAAGATAGCAAAGCTTGCTGCTGATACTCAATGATTCAGGATGGTGAAAACTGAAAGAGATTGCCAAGAGCTCCAGAGGGATCTCTTAGCATTGGGTGAGTGGGCAACCAAGGGGCAAATGTGCTTTAATCTTAACAAGTGCAAAGTAATGCACATCGGGGCCAAGAATCCAAATTACGTCTATAAACTGATGGGGTCTGAGCTTTCTGCAACACACCAGGAAAGGGATCTCGGGGTTTTGGTGGACAGTTCAATGAAGGTGTCAACCCAGTGCACGGCAGCAGCGACATCGGGGCCAAGAATCCTAATTATGTCTGTAAACTGATGCCAAGGCACCAGGCTCTCGGGTTCTGGGGGACAGTTCATTGAAGGTGTCAGTCCAGTGTGCAGAAACAGGCAGGAGGCCTCCAAAGGTCGTTTGCAGGAATTCAAGAGCAGACGAAGGCTTTGCCTTCATCTTCTGCTTGAGATGCCCAGAAGCAAATGGTGGGCCACTGTGTGAGACAGGACTAGATGGGCTGTGACCTAATCCAGCAGGGCTTCTCCTAATTCACAGGGAAGAGGAGTATCCATGGCTACTAGAATGGATGCCTAGGTACCACCTCCAGGTTGGACAGCCAGGCATGATGCCCTTAAAGCTCTTTGGAGAGAGCAAGTTAAGTTTTTGCCTTCATCTTCTGTTTGGGATGCTCAGAAACAAGTGGTGGGCCACTGTGTGAGACAGGATGCTGGACTTGATGGGCTGTGGCCTGATCCAGCAGGGCTCCTCTTAGGTTCCTATGGACTAGATGGGCTGTGGCCTGATCCAGCAGGGCTCCTCTGAGGTTCTCATGGACTAGATGGGCTGTGGCCTGATCCAGCAGGGCTCCTCTGAGGTTCTCATGGACTAGATGGGCTGTGGCCTGATCCAGCAGGGCTCCTCTTAGGGTCTTATGGACTAGATGGGCTGTGGCCTGATCCAGCAGGGCTTCTCTGAGGTTCTGATGGACTAGATGGGCCATGGCCTGATCCAGCAGGGCTCCTCTGAGGTTCTGATGGACTAGATGGGCCGTGGCCTGATCCAGCAGGGCTCCTCTGAGGTTCTGATGGACTAGATGGGCCGTGGCCTGATCCAGCAGCGCTCCTCTGAGGTTCTTATAGTCTTATTTTCCAGGACCTGAGTCCACAGTTTGCCCTTCCTACTCTGGCAGCTGCCCTTCAGGGACATACAGCCTGCCATGCCCAAGTAAAGCCGCACTGCTCTTATGTCTGGTAGCCATGTCCTCTATGAACTGCCCCATAGTTATTTCTTAATCCAGCACCAAACGCTGTAGCAGTAATTCCAAAGGTAAAAATTTTGTCTGTCCTGATTCCTTCAGAATTCAGTCTGATTATCCTGGGTGAAAGTGTTTTGGAAAAGACAGAAAAATGATTTCCTTATCCACTCTGCATAATTTTATGCACCAGTTGAGATAATTTCTGCTCCTTCTCTCCTCCTTTCTAGTCTGAACATGCTGCAGCTTCTCCTGAACTCAGGAGCTGTGCAATCTTTCTCCTCTCCCCTTTATCTAAATTCCCTGCATGTTATAGCATTTTCTTTCCTCACACTGTGGAAGCTGCTCTGGCCTTTTTTATAGCAGAACCGTTGATTTAAATCAGCTTGGAAATCCCATTATTATCAGTTGGAATGAGCGATATCTGCTCTTCTGTAAGCCTTTTAATGATCTCTGGTGTGGTTTTAAATGGAGAAAATCATGTGTCAAAGTGATGCAGCTCTTGGGTTTTGTATGCTCTGCTATCAGTTCTCCTGCATGGGTCAGACAACACGAGAGCAGCAATTAGTAAATAAACAAGCATGCAACTCTGTGCATTGACCCAAACATCTTCTAGCAATGTGAGAAACCGCTGAGAACGTGGGTCTCCAAGATCTGCTTTCAAATGGAAGGTGCAGAGACAAGAACCAAGCTAGCCCCCCCCCCAGGCACCACTGGAAAGCCTCCCCCACCGACAAAGCAGGTACCCCCACCTAATCAACACTGGAGCCCCTGCGGGTGTTGTGCTGACACACCAGCCAGCTGTGGGCTTTTGTTGCATTTAAATACGATTATGTCATTAGGGCAAATCTCCCTGGGAGAGAGAGCCAGGTGGTTGAAACACTGAGGAGGAAATGAAATGGATGGTGCGCAGGCCGGCCGACAAACGTTCCCCAGCCAGCCAAAGCAGGATGCCGCCTCCTGCAATACATATGCATGTCCCACACGGGGAAGCAGGCATGAAGCACAATATTTGATTATTTATGGTAAGCAGGGGAGAAACTCTGAGCATCCTCTCAAGGATGCGCATAGGAACGTACAGGGGGCTTTTGTCCTCTGCCCAATCATATGGGGCTGGGAACACAGAGAGAGGGGGCGTCATTCTGTGGCCCTGCAAGTACCAGAGACCCCTTCCTCCCTTTCTGCTCAGAAACAACCCTTTCACTGAAGGGGCCTCCTCTGCACCACTGCAAATTCAGCAGGAATTTGCTGCTTCTGAGCTAAGATGCTTCTGGCTTGTCTTGCTTTCTTGCCTTTGCATGACTCTCTTGGCTGCATATATAGCTTGGTGGGTTGTGTCCTTGGCAGAGAAAGCCAGATGGGCCCTGTGTCCCAAAGTGACTGGGACACAGAACATGTTCAGAGCACAGCATGAAACAGAAACAGACACCAAGCTCAGCCAGATGGTCAAAAGGGGGCCCTTTGCTTCCAGGACCCCTGGCGGAAAGCTGCATTTGCCTCAGTAGTAGTGGCCCCTTGCCCGTCCACCTAAACTGTGTTGACTCATTCTGTTGCCCAAGAGTCATAGGGGGTCAGAGACACAACATGAAGCCCCTCACCCATCTGGTCCTGCCCAGGAGCTCCTTGGTCTACTGATGTCCAAGAAGCCAACATGAGACTCCTGGCTTATCTCTGTCCAGAAACCCAGGATGGGGGGCGGGCGGCACTCTGGTCCATTTCGGCCCAGGAGCTCCGTGTGAGGCCAGGAAGCCAATATGAAGCCTCTGGCTTGTCTCTGTCTTGGGGCGCCATATGTGTTAAAGACTCCTGACAGCATGAATGAGCTAGTATATGGCATAAAAATATCTGGAAATAGAAGCTATGGATTAAAGGAAGAAGAACATGATCTACACACAAGTGTGTTTAAAAAGAAATGGTTTAAACTATTCTGTTATGTACTTTGGAACCTACATAAGATGATACGCCATGTTCTTTCGCTCTTTTTGGCCTGTCTGCAAGTTATATCATGATGGGTCTCATGCAATATGTTATTATCTTGTTTGATAGTTGTGTCATCATGTACTTCCTGTTGCCTTATGTATATAGATACTGTATATATGTATAAGAGACTCTTCCTGAGAGCACTTCTGGATTTAAAAATCCAATGGGGAGAGACCTGTGAAGAAAGCAGCTGTTTTAGTTTTATTTTATTTTATTTGTATTAGAGACAAAATCAAATGTTTCAAAATTTTATTCTTATTTTATATGATTTTTCCCATTTTTTATTGTAAATATAAATACAGTTTTTTCACGTAACAACTTGAACAATTCAAACAAAAGAATAGGAACAATAAGCAATGAACTGCAGAGGGTAAGGAGTACAATAAGACAGTTTCAATAACATTAGCAATTAGATAAATACCAAGTGGGGAAATGAGATTTTCAAATGGGAATTCAAGAAAATTGGGGGGAATGTTTCAGCTATTCGAAGATCTGTGCGACAGTTTGCTGGTTTTAAGAATGGGAACCAGCATTTAGTGAACCAATCTTTAGAGTTTTCATAAGACCTATTGTCCATTTGCTGAGAAATAAATTCATTGATCAACATATTCCAAACCCTAGATAACAATTTTTCCTTACTTAGACTCCGAGCTGACTTCCAATTCGTGGCTATCTCTGCTTTAGCAGCAGTAAGTAATGATTAATTAGGTCTTTATGATCAAGATCTTCATGTTCACCAATGTATAAAAAAAGAAAAACCAAAGTGGGTGTCAAAGTAATTCTTTGTTGTACAATTACATTGAGGTTATTTTGAATCATCAATGAAAATTTTTAAATAATAGGGCAGGTCCACCACATATGAATATAGTTTCCAACTAGTTTACAGTTATGCCAGCATAAAGGTGATATAGATTTATTAATACAGAGGAGCTTTAGAGGAGTCAGATACCAACGATAAAATATTTTTAAGGATACTTCTCTTTCCTTCTGAGATTTTGAAACCTGATACAGTTTTAGAGGTATTTTTTTCCAATTTTCTGTTTCATATGGAAGAAGTGTGTCATCCTCCCAGATTGATTTTAGCCCAATCAGTGGTGAAAGTTTGTGTTCTAATAAGGCGCTGTAAATTCTAGAGGAGATGCCTTTTCTAACTGAGTTAGTGTCTGATAGGAAAAATTCAAATGGAATCAAGTCTCTAGCTAATTGGGGAATATTTTTGATCTTTCGTAAACGATGAAGCAGACTGGCTATTTCTAGCCATCTCGATGAAGGAAGATTTAGAAGGGTTAGAAACTCCTGGATTGTTTTTGTGGTTAGATCTGAGAGCTGGAATTCCTTTATAGAGTAGAAGTTCAAGGTTTTCAATTTAGTCCATGTTCTTGATGATATAGAAGAGGGGGTTAGAGGGAGAAACTGAAAAGGAGTGAGAGGAGGAGAAGGGGCCAAGAGAGATTGATATTGTTTCCAAATTAATAAGGTGGTTTGAGTCCATTGATTTGCTGTGTAGTTTGAAGGTGATTTTAATTTAGTGTGTCGAAAGGTGTAGATAGGACAAGAAAGCTCATATGATTGAAAATTTAAATTACTTTGTGTACAGATAGGATACAGCAGATCATTCTAGGGAGGCACAGGGTCAAAATATGATTGGAAATGAACATTTGTGCAAGATATTTCATTTTATTGGATGTTTGCAGTATTAGCGCAATACAACTTTAAAAAGAAAATGTGCTCAGCTCCAACCTGTGGTGGCATCTAAGCTCCCTCAGTTCAAGCTGCCTCTGCCTCATGGATTTTCTTCCCTCTGCTCCTTTCACCCCTTCTGTGCATTGCTACCAATAAGACTCTGGACATGTGCAGAGCAGGCTGCATACGTGTAACATGCAAAGGACACAGATCTCTATGGGTATTCTAGATGTGGCCAGCTCCGTAAGGCACCTGAACAGCATTGTAAAGAACCATCAAGGAAAAGAAATTCCATGTTGAAATCAATCATTTTTCCTTCACTCCCCTCCCCGTTTCCAAACTTCATGCTAGGACAGAAGACGTTTACTGGAAAGAGGAAGGCCGATGATGTGTGTTGCAGCTGGCAGGAACTGGCTTTTTCTTTTTGCCTGGAGTCTGTTTTGGTTTTGCTTTCAGTCTGGATTTTCATGCTTAAGTGCCACAGGATATTATCCCACAGCAGTTAATATCAGAGACTGTGGTCGGTGTTCACACGGGTCTGGGCAAAATGTGAATGCTCCCATTCAGGAATGTCCACCATGTCACAACAGTGACCATGTGCACCCAGTCATTGCTACAGTGATCAGGCAATGTGGCATGCATCTGCAGAGCTGCAGCCAAATTGTGCCACACATAAACACAGCCTTTGCCCTGAAGTAATGCAAAGGCTGCTGCTGGACCATACTAGGAGCATTGTTTTTACTGCTGTACAGATACTGACGATGGGTCCAGACGCACACACTGAGAGCCACTCTGGGACAGAATTGGCTCTGTGTTGTGCAAATGCACCCTGCCAAATTCATGGCTGTCCCCATCTTCCAAGTGCAAAAAGGCTTCTTTTCTTCAGCCTTGGCACAGTATTTTGGGGCATTGTTAGTAACTCAGTTATCTTTAAACTCAGAGTTGTCCTCCAGTCTTGATTATATTAATGTTCTAATTTACATTCAACTTGTAAACATGTTTATTTCCCCCTCAGTTCACCTTTTGCTTCCCCAACTCTGCTCTGTACAAACTAGTAACTTTAAATTTTTGTTTTGGATTCACTTATCAGAAAAGAAAGATTTCAAGCCATCCCTTGTCCAGTGACCTGCTTGTTCTGTTTTTAGTTACACAAAAAGTATAAACATGATGAGCTCCCATCCCAAAAGGTCTTGCTGAAACCATCTTGCTGAAATTGCTTCCACAAGAGCTGAAACATAGCTGAAGAAAGAAGAACTGTAAGGTCATCATCCATCCCATCATACTGAAGAACAGCTGGTAGCTGCCTCTTTGCCTCTCTGGTATCTGGGGACTTCAAGTGTGCTCTTCTCCTTTGCTCCCACTTCAAAGCTTCTGCCTCCTGCAACCAAATAGAGAAGCCCAAGTTTATCTGAAGATCCCTGACTTGCCACCTCTTAGATTTAGGACTTTTTCACAGTTGGTGAGAAAAACAGAGTAGAAAAACCAACTCTTCTTCTTCATCATCAGGAGGGATTGGGAAGTGTAGCAATAGGATAATGTGGGAACCCAGACCGATAACTAACTTAATAATGGAGATGTTAACTGATCTGGAAAACCTGAATATTTAGAAATATTTTGTTTACCCCTGCTTCTTCCCCAAGTCCCCCTCACAGCTTGGAAGAACAGTTGAGGGGGATGCCCCTCTTCCATTCAGGATCTTTTGGTTTTCCCAAAGTCCATTTCCACCTGGCGCACTCTTATCTAGTGTCACCTCTCCCGTATGAGCTGAACTTTGTGCTATGGAAACAGGAAACGGATTGGGTTTAATTTGGGATGACCAGAGCACTGCCATTTTAATCCAGCCATTAATATAGTTTTAATCAGTGATACTAAAGATGCTTTAGTAGGAAAAATTGCAATGCTGAGTAATTTCTTCTTTTTACCCGAGAAAAGAGGAATCTTGTTTAAAGTAGCTGCTGTAGACAATTTTGCAAGTTTGTGATTTAGCCGGTGACAAACTATTGTGAAATGATGGTCTATTTAAGCATACTGCATTTTGTACCAGATTAAGAGAAATTTTGGTTTCTCTTCAGTATTAATACTAATATTGAAACACTATTGAAACAAGGAACTTCCCCTTCTTCCCTGCATGCATGCACTTATTGTATACAATAAACAGAAGTTCTAAATTGAAGCTGAACTAGTCTTTGCTGAATTGATCTTTGCTTCACTTCCAGCATGCTGTGGGCAAACCACTCCACTGAGATCACTTGCCACCTGCTTTCGATAAGCCTGTTGCTGTGAGCCGTACAGTTGTTGATTAGCTTGTGTGAATGCTTCTATGCAAGTGCCTTGGAACTTTCATTGGCTTCTGGGAAAACTCTTCAGATCAAGAGAGGACCCTGGGAAAAATATGTTACTGCTCTGATTTTGCTGCATTTCCTTTAATGCTTTTTGTCTTCTCTTTGATTGACTTCACACTTCCCCTTGGCTTCTGTTCTTTTCTTTGAACTCTGTCTGGGCTTAAGAACTCTTACTTGGTGTTTCCTTGCCATGGTTGCAATAAAACTCTCTTGCTACAAATACTGTTTAGTTATTTGGGGAATCCTGCTCTTCAAGTTGCTCTACTGTTTGACTAAGTCACTCATCATGGTTTGCCATTTGACTAATTCACCCAACTTCAAGACTTTTAATATTGTGCCTTTAATAAAGCAAACTTCGTATCAAGATCAGACTAGGATTGGCTCTAGTCTGTTATCAGCAGTCCTTAAAAATCCCAGTGGAAACACTGTGAAAACATGTGTAACAGTTCTAATGGATGTGGAACTTACTAATGTTAAACGTGGGAAACAGAACACCTTTCAACTCCTTTGAAGAATCTTTATAAGGACTAGGAAGGTGTGATAAGAAGTGAATTGAGGAGACTGAGTAATTCGGAACAGAGAATGAAAGAAGACAAGGGTGCCTATTGTTTCTCAATGAGAGCATCATAAGAGCAGTGAGATTCCCAGAACAGCAAGCATTTTTAAGAAAGACTTAAGTGAATCTTCTGTGAATGGGAAAGAGGAAAACACAATGAAGAAGTAGAAACCATAATTAGAGAAGAAGGCAAGATAGTAGAAATAGGGACATTTCCCTGATATCAAAGGTCAGAATAATTAAAATAGTGGTCTTTCCTGTTGTAATGTTTGGGTGAAAACATTACAGTGGCCACTGAAAAAAAGTAAAAGAAAAAATAGGTGCCTTTGATGGTCACCAAGAATACCATGAGCCACAAGAAGAGCAAATCAGTCAGTCCTGGCTCAAAGAGAACTTGATTGCTCTGTTGAGCCAAAGGCTGTCAAAGAGAAACGGGCAAATTTAGGAGATATGATGGGAGCAAAGAAGGGCGAGAAGTGTTTGCTCTGACAGCGTTGAAGAAACTGGCAGCAGAAGAAAACAAGACTGAATGGATGAAATCAAAGGTGCTCTAGGAAGTTCTTTGAAAGAAGAACAAGACCAAGACAGGTCAAAATGGCCCAGGCGTCAGAGCCCACTGGAAAACAGCAGAAAGTTGTGACTATTACTGGGCTGTTAGCAGCTGCTTACAGGGGCTGTTCACCTAAGAGCTGCTTGGGTTCTGCGAGGGTTTTTGCTTCGCTTTACAACCCCCCATGGGACAGTTTGGAAAGGACCTGCTAGTAGCCCAAGAGCGTGTTAGGTTTTAAGGCGGACTGGCAGGCCAGCAGGCCTTTCCACACCTTTAGGAGGCGTGATGGCCGGCAAAATTCTGGAACAGATCAGGCATCCGCACTATGCACTGGCAGTATGTGGCAGCTATGTGCATTGCCTGTATGCTAAGGCAGCAGCAATGGGCAAGCGCAGTACTGTTGCCATGGCAACCAGGCAACATGGCACACACCCATGGCAACAGCACCCTGCCCCAGGTTCCATTTGTCCAGCAGAGGTGCAAATGGAGCTGTGCCAAGCTATCCTAGCTGCAGAGCACAAAATGTGCTGGACAGAGATATACCAGCACACACAGAGCCATTTCTATGATAGAAGCAGCTCTGTGCGGTGTGTATGCTCAGTGTGGGAGCATACTCAGAGTGTTCCCCCAGGACAAGCGCAAAACGTCCCTGTGTGTGCCCCCCCAGCCA
The DNA here is from genome assembly GCA_023333525.1 of Aspidoscelis tigris stejnegeri. Classification (NCBI taxonomy): domain Eukaryota; kingdom Metazoa; phylum Chordata; class Lepidosauria; order Squamata; family Teiidae; genus Aspidoscelis; species Aspidoscelis tigris. The sequence continues at coordinate 91,506,600 of JALMGA010000006.1, read as the reverse complement.
GGTTTCCCCTCCACCTGTCCCTCCCCCACAAACAAAGGTTGCTTTGGATCCAATATCCCTGGCAAAGGGTGGGGGGTTCTCTACCTCTCGCCTCAAGAGGAAAGATGGGCAGAGGTTTCTACATGTGCAAAAATGTGAACACACTTACCCCCTAGGCACAGTGGTGCACAGTGCAAGACTCAGACGCACAATGGGCCTTCCTGTCTCACTCGAGGAGTTGGCTCGTCCTGGTGGACTGCAGCCTGCCCCACTGGCAGTGCAAGAAAGTCAGAGCGGAGGGACTGGGCCCAAGAACAGAAGGACCTTGGGCCCCTCCCCTGAACAGGGCACATCTCACTATTGGGCAGACCACCCAGCAGGGTTTCTGTGGCAAGCTGAGCTCTCTGGGCTACGTAACTGGCCCCTGACCTCTGGGGGCTAAGGCTGTGGCTCCCCTCCCCCATGCTACAGAATACAGGCGCGTTTGCTCCACAGACGCAAAGGAGGCTGCGGGGCGAAGGGAGGGCGAGGCGAACCTCTCTGCAAGGCGGAGCAGGCAAGGTGAAGGATTTCACACGAGGAAGACAGGATGCGTCTGGGGAATCTCTGCAGCAGTGGTTGATGAAAGCCTGGGAGGGGGTCAACAGGGCCCTAGGAGGTATCCGCCCGCAGGGGGAGGCGCATCATGGGCCCTGCCTGGGGCATGTCCGTGTCCCCTGGCAGGAGAGCCAAGGGCAGCCAGGTGCCCGTCCCAGGACCTGGAAGGGGAACACGGAGGCCCGAAGGAGAGGGAAAGGGATGGGCGGGGATGGGAAGACGGGAAGTGAAATGCGAGTGCGCTCCGAGAGAGAGATGTGACGAGGCGCCCGAGAAGCGTGACTTGGCCGGGAGAGGTGCGGAAGCAGCGGGGGGGGCGGGGGCGGGGGGGGATCTCTGGGAGCCGAAGAGCGCTGGGCAGCTGCTGCCGAGAGGGAAGCGGAGGGAGGGAGAAGGAGCACCCAGGGGCCACCGAGCCAGCCTCTTTCCAAGCAGAGGAGTGCAGGCTCAATGTCCAGCCAGACTCCAGCTAAGCAGGCCGCTCACCCTGCTCCTTGCAGGCCCTCGTGGCCAGGCCTGGGGGGAAGCAGCTCTCCCTCTGAGCAGCTAGTGCACCGTGGCTCTGCACCTTTGCAAACCAGCAGCTGCTCACAGTCTTTCGCCTTGGCCACCTTTCCTAGGCCTCAGCCGGGCCGTTCCTTGTGGGCAGCGGGGTTTTTTGCCTTCATGGGCCCAACAGGCCGGAAGGAAGACGGGGAAGAAGAGTTGACTTTTCTACCCCGCTTTTCTCACCCGTTCAAGGGGGCTCAAAGCGGCTGACGAACCTTCTGTTCTTCTCCCCACAGCAGAACACCGTGAGGTAGGTGGGGCTGTGGGAGCTCAGAAGAGAGCTGTGACTAGCCCAGGTATTCGTGGAGGAGTGTGGAATCAAACCTGGTATTCCCAGATGAGAGTCCGGCTCCTTCACCACTGGAACAAATTGGGGAAAGAGTTGTGCCAAGCAAGATATGTCGCAGGAGCGCAAAGTGGTGGCCTTGGGCACTCAGGGCCTGGACCAGCGAGCAACATCTCCCCTATAGGCACGTAGATTCGGGGGCTCCCTCCTCCCAGCAGTTTGGGAACGCCCCTCCCTTCAGGATTCTGCTCTGAGGCAGCTTCGTGAACGGCCAGCTCGTTGTGTCTGTGGCTCTGAGAACGGGGGAGAGCATTTGGGGCAAAGGGCTTTGCTTGGGATGTACTCGCCAGCCGCCTTCCCTGGGCAGAGAGAGGCGTCGGGAGCTTCCTCTGGCCGTCCTTTGCACGTTGCTGGTGCCTGGCGTGGAGCACCCGGCCCTGCTCTGCACGCTGCCCCCCCCCCCAATGCTCAGGAAAGGAGCGCAGGAGGCCCTTCCAGGCCCAGGGCAGGAGGGCATTTTCGGGGGCAACTTGCTCCTCTGCCAGCTCACTGGGAGTGGTCTATCGGGAGGGACCCCAAAATCTCATAGGGGGTGCAAATCCGAGGCCCAAGGGCGAGGGAGCGCCAGGGCAGATGAGGGACACTCCGCTTCCGCCTGGCTGGTAGATTTCAGCCACGTGGCCGGCCCCGAAGATGCAAGAAGTAGCTCGTCCACCTGGACACAAGCGCCCCCGCCCCCAGGAGCGGTAGGCAGTCCCTGGGCGCTGGCAGTTGTCAGTGGCCAGTCGTAGGGATATAGGGATATGTCCCCCCCCCCCGCCGGTGATTCTGATGCTTCAGCGTCAGGCAACTGCAGGCCACCGGCAGCGCGTCACTGCGCCCCCCCCCCGCTATTGCTTAGGCGGAGGAAGCGCAAAAGGTCCCGCGCGGATTTATTATTATTGTTATTATTGGTTTATTTCTACAGCGCTGCCAATGTACTCAGGCCCTTCCTTCCCCGTGCTTTTTATACCGCTGCTTGTGGACACCCCCCCCCCCCGCAGCAGCCTTTGTTGGGATTCGGGTGGCACCGGGAGGATAAAACGAATTCGGAGCAGCGACGGGCGACGCGCGGCTCCCCGAAGGAAATCGTCGCGATGGCGACGGGCTGAGCGCGCGTGAAAGCGAAGAGGAGGCGAGAGGCGACGTCAGCGGCTGACGCGCAGGAGGGGGCCAGGGAGCCGGGGCGCGGCAGGGGGCGCGGCGGCTACTCTTGCAGAGAGCCAGGACGGAGAAGGGGAAGAGTCTGTGTCGGGGGGGGGGGGGAGAGGCTCAAAAAGAAGCGCCTTTTCCTGTCTCAGGTGGGGATCTCGGATCTTCCTGGCCTTTTAAGGGGGGAGTGAAGGGCCCCTCCCCGGCAGGCTTACCGTCGCCACCGCCCGCGACACCGAAGCTGGTTGGGTGGGGGTCTCGAAGCGCCAGGTGAGCTCCGTGACTCGGACGGCGAGAAGGCTCCTCCGGGTCGCGGGGCTCCAGCCGCACCACGGGTGCGCCCTGAAGGAGTGGCGTGGGAGAAGCAGCCGGGGCAGAGTGCGGGTGGGGGCTAGACAGGGCGTGGACAGGCACGGGGGGGGGAGCAGGCCCTGCCCTATTGCCCCCTCCCGTACCATTTATTTATTTATTTATTTATTTATTTATTTATTTATTTATTTATTTATTTATTTATTTATTTATTTATTTATTTATTTCCCGCCCCCATACCCAAGGGTCTCTGGGCGGCTCACAACATTAAAACACACACATATCAAAATGTATAAAACAATGCTAAATCCAGTACAAGATTTAAAAATCCAGCATAATAATATTACTGGAACAGAACAAACAAAAGAGCCCCAGGATCAGGGCGGGAATCTTCGTCTGCGCTGCCCCTCCCGCCTTTCTTACTCTTCGCGACTCTACCTTCTTTCCCAGTGGAGGCTGCAAGCAAGCGAACCTCGGGCGTCAGCATCGCGTCCGGGCCGGTCACTCAGTGTCCGGAGAGCCGACGAGCGATCGAGAACGGGCCCTTCCCGCACTTGGACTTATTCTGGAACTTGTCTCAGGACAGCGGCAGGCCGGTCTCAAGCTAATGCGGACGACAGGTCCCCTTCTGGCTCAAGGGCAGAAAGGCCCCTGGACCGGGAGGACCGGGAGGCCCGTCCTCGTCACGCCAGCGGCTGAGCCGCCCGACGTGACCTCCGAGGACAAGCTGAGGACTCCTTCCCCCCTCTCCCGCTGCCCCTTTGGCGGCGCTTCCTTTGCCTGGAGCGGGAGCGGCCTCGCTAGCCTCGGGCCGGGCCTAGGCGCCCGTGGTGCGGCAAAGACGCCCTCTCCCAAGCCCGCTAAAATTGCCGGCGGGTCCGAGCCGCCATCCCCTTCGAGCAGCTCCGTCTAGTGCACCGAAGTCGCCCGCGCGGACATTCGGCTCCCCAGGCGGGACCGGACGCTCCTCCGCAGCGCCGTCGCGCCGTCCGGGCAAGGCAGCCAATCTCAGGCGAAGTGGGAGGTGGGTCCCGCGCGGCCCTCGACAGGCTTCCAGGCGGAGCCAGAGGGAGCGACAGCTTCGAGGCGAGCGTGGGGGTGCGGGGATCCCCTCCGGTTTTCCACCCGAATGGAGGAAGGCCTCGTTCAGGTCTCAGCATCAGACACAGACCCAGGGAGGAGACGAGGCAGCGATCACTCCTGCTGGGGAGAGGGGAAGCACGAAGCCCCCCTCCCAAAGCAAGCGACGTCGTTAAAGAGACTCCCCCCAAAAAGCACTGCACCTGCCCAGGCCGGTCTGGAAGAGAAAACGTTGATGAAGCGTTTCAGAGCGAGTCAGCGCCCGTTTCTGCAGACAGGACAATCTACGGACGGGAGTCGGATGGGACACATTCAACGAAGGCAAAATAGACGACCCCGCGCGAGGCTGTTCAGTAGCGGGGGGGGGGGGGTCACAGCTCAGCCTCTAAGCAGCTCATCTTCGCCTCCTTCCTGCTGCCGCTACGAAGACTTTTGAGGAAAACGAGAAAGGGGGGAAGACGGGAGTTCACCTTCTTCCCTTCTAAAAGGAGCAGCGACGTTTCACAAGCAGGTTTTGCTAAAGATAGACAAAGAGAAACAAAAGACGCGGACATTGAAAGCCTCTGGCCTGACTGTAGGGACGGAGCCCCTTCGGCGGCCGCGAAGCAAAGGGCTACATTGCTCCGTACAGCCGATGCAGCTCCCAATTTCCTGAAAGGCTGTTTCGAAAGTCGGTTGCAGCTCAGCTAGTAAAGTTACAGATAAATGCGGGGCGAGGGCGATCGATCGTTCCCCAAGACAGTTATGCTTCAGCCAGCATTTTGCATCCAGAAAATAAATGGAAAAGGCCCCCTCCCTAATTTTCCCGGCCACATCCTCCTCACAGGGACCTTCACGCTCCCTTCACAACGGATCTCTGCTCTCTTTAGAAATGAAATGGAAAAATTACGGCTCCAAATGTTTCAGGCGTTTCCCCATCAGCTCCTCCTCTGCGTTTCCCGGGCTTTAGGCCTCAAGCCCTCCGCTCCCTGGGACTCGGGAACGGCCCTGGCTGTCCAGACACCTCCCAAACCAGGAGGCTGAAATTCCGGCCATGCGGCTACTTGTCCGTGCGCCTCAGTGGCCTAGAAGGAGTCACTTTAAACAGTATTTCTAACGGCTGCGCCCTCCTGATCTCGCGGTCACTTCGGGGCGCAGTCCAGGCCTAGAATAAGGCGTGCTCAGGCGCAGGAGATTCCCAGTCAAGGCCTTTCTCTGTCCCTGGGAGAAATGGGGCAGTTCTGGTTCCCCGCCCCCCAATGAAGTCTGTACCCCCAGTCTAAGTTGATCCTTGGCTTCGGGAGCGGAGGCAGGGGCTGCATATATGCCCCAAAAGACATAGCCCTGCACAGCGAAGCGGCTGCAGAAATAACCCCGGGAGAGGCTCGAACGAGCAGCAGGTTTCAGCTAGCCACTGGGCTGTGGCAGGGCCAGAAGGCTCCAAGGGAGCAAGTTCCGCCTGCGCACTAGTGGCCCTTGGCATCTGCTGGGGAGCAGGACAGTGAGACGGCCAGAGAAAGGGAACTAAGGCCAGAGGTCACGCCCGTGGTTCCCGCTGACCCGAACACTGGGCACCCAAGTGAGGGACTCTGCGGGACAGCCTCCGAAGGGGCTCGGAGGGGCATCCGAGGCTGCACCTGTCCAAACCACCCCGGGCGGAAGGGGCTCGAGGAGACGCGGAGCAAGCTCAAGCCCCTCCAGGGCGCACGCAGCACGGCGCACAGTTGGGAAGCTGCTTTCCGAAGCCCCTGCAAAGGCAGGCGGACGGGCGATGGGGAGGCAGCGCTTACCTTGAAGGGCGCGCGGATCCCTCTTTGCAGAGGCTCTTTCACGGGGGGGGGGCTCTTACTCTGCTGTCCCGCACACGGAAGGCCTTTGCCAAGCGCCGCCGCTCTCCCTGGGAGTGTGGGAATGTGCCAGGCGACCCTCTACGGCAAACGGCTTCCCTTCTTTGGCCTGTAGAAGCTCACGCGGGACAGTTTCCTGTTCAGCCTCCCGAAGCAGCAGTTTCAGGGCATAGCGAGGAGCGCTGCCTCCCTTCCCGCTGCCAGCAAAAGCGGAGGAAGGACGACAGAGCGGCTGCACCGGCGTGCGGCTCCCCGGCTCCAGCGGATCAGCGGCGGCCTCCCGGTCCGGCTCTTCGGAGGCAGAAACCGTTTTCATCCGCGTCTACTGAGTAACTTCTTCAAAGGCTCGCAGTCGCGCCGGAGGCTTCTCTGTCCTCAGCCGGGACGGAGCTGGGCAGGCCACGGGGCGTGCTGGGCGGGGGGCGTCCCCAGCGGCGGCCTCTGCTTTCCGCTCCTGACCAGGGCAGCGGGGCACCAACGAGCGGCGCGACGACCCCTCTGCCCGGAGTGTCATGGTGTCCCCTAGTCACAGCTGGGCCTTTCGGTGTCCCCTCAGGCACGTCCAGGCAACAGACGCCTGAATACTCAGGGGCCCCAGAGCCTCTCCCAGCTCCTGCCTCCTAGGCCTACTCAAGGTGCCCCCACCACCACCTCCAAGGACCAGAAAGGTGAGGCACCGAGAGGCACTCAGCCCCCCTCAGAGCCCTTTGCTCCTTGGCCAAAAGATGCTGGGGGGCGGGGGGGAGGAAACAGCGCAGAGAAGCCAAGCAGGGCCACAGAAAGCCCTCTGCAAACCACCCAGGAGCCTTGTGCACAGATGCACTGGCAAGGCCAGAGCGGGCATCACCCTGTCTTGACTGAATGATCACCGCTCTGCAAAGGCATCTGAGGGTACAGGCAGCGGCAGGCGGTGGTTGGGCGGGCACCATTCTCTGGCACGAAGGACGGGAAGGGGGCATCCCCCGGCCCCAGAGAACACGGATCCAGCCACGGCCAGGGAGCAACGGCCAGGGCCCTCCTGCCCCTGCAGCCCTCTGCCGCCTTCGTTCTGACCAGCGACAAGGGGCAGCAGGGAGGGACGGCAGCTGCGGTGGCGCGCGCCACTTGTCGGGACATGAAAGCCACCATATGGTCTTGCTTCCCCGTCCCCAAGGCAGCGGCAGCCCCTCCTAATCGCTGGTGCAAATGGCCCCTCATCTATCACTGCGATTAGGAGTCCCCGCCGGGAGCGACAGGGTGCTGAGTGACACCTACGATTAACCCCTTCCTTCACGGCCTTGCGGGACGCCCGCGGAAGGAGGGATCAGAGGGGGGGAGGGGGAGACAGAGCGACCCCCAGCCCTGCAGGATAAGAGAAGGCCTGGTGAGTAGCTAGGACAAAAGAAAAGAGGGCAGGCTGTGGGAAGGCCCTCCCACCTTGGGCCCGGACGCCGGGAGCACTCTGTCCGCCTTTCTGCAGAGGCAGGCCGTCCTGCAACTGCGGCGCCCTGCTTGGCAGCAGGAGGTGGAGGCACGGGGCAGGAAGGCAGAGGGCATCTCCTCCACAAGGAGAGCTGGGACGGTGCTCGGTCCAGGGCAGAGCCAGTTTGCCCGCTCCAGTGCCCAGGGTGACGGGCAGCAGGCCAGAGGGAGGCACACCACACTCACAGCCTGGCAACAGGCTTGACCAGGACTGTGGGTCGGTGTTTCACTTTGGCTGCCCCCGGATAAGACTCCCCACCCAGACCCTCAGAAGATGCTGCTGCTTTCGCTCTCCGCTTCGAGACAACATGGCTGGCAGGAGGGACAGAGGTCCCTTCCGGGCTCCCCGGGCTCCCCAAGCCTCAGAGCGGCCCGCAGCAAGGCTGGCTGTGTGTGTAGTGGTGGTGGTGTCACTATTCTCTGCCAAGGCAAGGAGTCTCCTGGAAGCACGGCTAGGTGGCGGCAACTGTGCGTCTGAGGGCCAGGCGCCATTGCTGCTGCTTTCTGCCCATTGCTCTGGGCTCAGGATCTGGGCGGATGAGGGAAGCCCCATTCTGGGGCGGGACATCAGGATGTGGCCCTGCCTCCGTTTTTGAAGAGGCTGACCCTGAGCTGGCAAGCGGCCTCAGGCAAGCCTTTCAAAGCACAGCGGGAACACCTTGCGATGGTGGCTACCGGCCCCTGCGCAACTGGACCCACGGGCGAGCCTAGCAGGGAGGCTGGTTGAGCCAAGGCACTTTTTCCAGCCAGATCTAAAGATGTGGCGCCAGGCAGCTCCAAGGGAGCAGAACCTCAGTCCAAAGAGGCTTTCCAACTGCCCGTGAGGCCTGGAAATGCTTCTGTAGGGCCCATTCCTGCTAGTGCGGGGCAGGAAACTGCCCGGCCAATGGAGATCGCTGGAGGGAGAGGCAGTGCTGGCCAGGCAGACACAGGAGGAGGCTTTCGGGGTCTCGGCTGCCCCCTTGGCACACTTTTCCATATGGCCCACTGCTGCTTTCTTCTCAGGAGGAAAAGCATAGAATAGCCCCGCCAGATATTCTAAGGACTGGCCTGCTCAAGGGAAAAGTGAGTGGAAGCGGAACGGATGTGGGGTGAGAGACAGGGGTCTTCCAGAACCATCTTCTTCAGAAGATGGGGCACCCCTTCCTGTGTCCCCCCAAGGCATCTGCCTGGAACCCCTCCCAAGGGCGGTCTGCTTGGCAGCTGCCCAACTGGCGCTTGGAGAGAAGAGAGGCTGTGGGATTTCCTTCTGCCCCGAGCCCACTCCAGAAGACTACCAGAGAGGAAAGAGGCTTTTTCAACTACCCCCGGAGAGCCCTTGCTGCCCCTTTTCTCGTGGGTGGGGTGCTCGGCTCTCCTCAGCTGGCCACCTGAAGGCCCCTGCACGGGATAGTAGGAGGACCAGAGGGAGGGAGCCGTAGACAGATCTGCCCGGCTGGCCCCTTCGCGGCTGCCTGGGGGGAGGGGAGGGGGAGGAAGGAGGGGGATTTACAAGCGTGCGGGATCATGGAGCTATTTGTATGAGGCTTTTACGGCCGGTCCGGGCAGTGAAACCCAAAACCTGCCCAAAGCCCGCGCTGCGGGTCTTAATCACTCCCAGACGCGGCGCATTTATGGGCCATTTAGAGCTGGGGAGGCCATAAAACTCCAGGCAGGCCAAGAGCTCCGGGGAGGGGCGGAAAGAGTCGGGGTGCGCGGGGGCGGGGGACCCCCAGAGGCCCTTTCTCCAGGGAGGCCGCCTGACTACCCAAGGGTGCCGTGGCCGCCCGCCGGAGGCCGCCTTTGAAAAGCTCTTTACAGTGCAGGAGAAAAGCCGGTTTTATGGCTCTTTTACGGGGATGTTGCGCGTCTGCCTTGCATTAGCAGCGGCGGCGGGCAGCGAGGGGGCCGCGGAGCGCCCAGCTGGGCTGCAGGCGAGAGACTAGTCGCGAAGGGCCCGATTCTCCGCAGAGCCGCCGCTCCCTCAAGCTACCCAAAGGGAGGGAGGAAAGGCAATTTGAGGAACCGAGGAAGGAGGAAAGCAGCCGCGCTCCCGCCGGAGGAGGTCTGGAGAAGAGGAGCGAAAGCTGCCCGCTGCCCTGGGAGGAAAATCCGCCTCCCGGGCGGTGGCGGACAAAGTTGCTGCAAAAGCCGCGGGTGTCCACGCTGCGCCTCCTTTTGCGCCCGGATGCGAGCTGAGGTCGGCGGCCCGAATTAATCCTCGCAGGGCGGCGGCTCAGCATCAAACGCCAGGCGTCTTCCACGGGCGTTCGTGCCCCGGGTGCAGGAGCGAAGAAACGCATCCGGTCTCCGGAGCCATCGGGTCAAAGTCTTTCATGCCACAAAGCAGAAGACGGTCCTGCCTGGAACCTGCAACGCCGTGAAACACCGTCGGTTTCTAAAAACCTCAAATTGTTCTTAATCCCTTGGTTACGATTCGAATTAAACTCCAGTTCAACAACTCTAATAATAATGATGACGATGATAAATAAATAAAATAAATAAAACGCCTAAAAACTGTAAAATTCAAAGCTTTAGGAGAAAAGGTCAACCCTACTTGCGGCACCTATTTTACGAGCGGGTTAATTAGGAAGCCTCAGAGCGCCAGAATAAACGAATCCTAATTCCGTAACTAAAAAAGCAGCGGCTTTCTGGCTGAATACAAAATCCTTGCTTCTCCCTGAAATAAAGAAGGGCCCAAATTCCGTGGCTTTGGCTGGAGGGCCGCAGGAGCCCTCGGCCAAACATTGACCCTCGTTTTGCCGCCCTTTGGAATAACTAAAACCTGCACGCTGCAGACCGGAATCTGCAAAGCAAACGAAACGAAACAAAACCTTTGAGAACGAGCAGATAAAATAAAGGCAAAAGCAGCGCCGCACGAAGACACCCGCGGACTCCTTATTCGTGATTCGAATTAGTACTGGGCCAAAATTGCAGGCATCGGCTCTGCCCGACTTTGCAATCGGCAATTAATAAAACCAGAATTATGGGCAGCAGGACCAACGGTAATAATGAACTCGCAAGAGCAAAAGCCCGCTCGCTAGAAACCGCAGTTCTCACATTCGCACGATCCAGGGCGAGGAAACCGCGGCCACCACTCCGGGGAGCGTTTGGTGCAGCCGAGCCAAGCACGGCCCGGGGGTTTCGCCGAGCTGCCTTCGAGCTGCGGAGGAACCGCCCGGCGGCGGCGGCGGCGGCGGCGACTTAACAGCATCAGATTGGGCCGCAGCCGCGAAGCGACTTCTGCTTGCTGTGCCCAGGCCGAGGGGCAAGGGGTCACGACGGCCCCGGGAACCCGCGAGCGCCCGCGCGGCATAGGGAACCGCCCACCCTTTAAGGGCTGCGGGCAGGGCGACGGAGCCGAGTTCGAGGCGCAGCCGTCGCCCACCCAGCGCAAGGGAGGGCGCAGGGCCGATGTAGGGGAGCCCAGCCATCGGCACACTTACCGGGAGCGCGGCGGAGCGTCTGGACGAGAAGTAGGGCGGCGGCGGCGGCGGCGGGGATCCTACGGGCAGGCTTCACGCGGGCCTGGAGCCGAAGGGGACGGGTAAGCCGAGGGGCGCCGCCTTCCTCCGGCGGGGGATCAGACCGCCAACTCTGCGCCCCACCAGAGGTCGGCCAAAGGCAGGAAGCGGCACGGGGCGGCGGCAGCAGGGCTTCAGAAGCGGGGATCCCTCTCCCTCCCTCCCTCCCTTCCCGCCCCCCGCCCCGTCTCCTTGCCCCCCCCTCAGGCTCCGAAACTTTGCAAAGACTTCCTAGCTGGCTCCTCCTACCCGGGTGCCCAATTGATGGCCCTGCCTGTGCGCCTTTAAGGCTGGAGCGCCCCGCGGGCTCGGCTGGGACTGAACAGGCTCGCCGGCGGCCAAAGGCGCGAGGCGACCGAAGAGGCGCCCCTCCCCGACCGCGCCAGGCTGGGGCCAGGTGGAGGATGGGCGGGGGGCTCCTCGCTTACCGCTGCCCCCCAAGTCTAGACGCGGAGGCTGCCCACGCCGGCAGAGCCTGAGCGCGCAGCCAGAGGGGGCGGCTGGGAGGTGCGGGGCTCCTCGTCCCGTCGGCCCCCAGAAGGAGCTGAGCCGCATCCCGGCTGGTGCGCCTGGGCCTCCCCTCCCCCACCCCTCCCCCTTCCGGCGGGCGATGACCTCGGCGGAGGAAGGCAGGGCGGCCACACCGCTGCCGCCGCCCGGCAGGGACGAACGGCCGCGCCGAAGCCCTCTGGATCACTTGCCGCCGCCCGCAAACTCCAACAAGCCGCTGACCCCGTTCGGCATCGAGGACATTTTGAGCAGACCCACCGGGCGCAAAGCCCCCTCCGCCCGCTTTCTGGACAAGGCGCCCGCCGCCGCCGAAGCGCCCTCGAGGAACGGCGTGCCGGCCCCGGCCTCGCCGCTCTGCGCCCTCGAGGAGCTGGCCAGCAAGACGTTCAAGGGCCTGGAGGTGACCGTGCTCCAGGCGGCCGAAGGTAACGCGTCGCCGCCCGGGGAAGGAGCGCAGGGGCGGGGAGGGAGGATGCGGTAGAGGCCCCGGGCGCCGCAGCGATCCCCACGGGGCGCCCCTGGCCTGGACCCGTGTCGACCCCCGTCGGAACTGGGGAGAAGCTACTGGCCTCCTTGGACAGGTTAGCGCAGCCGAGCGCGGGGGAGCGAGATCCTTCGCCCGTCCCCGCGTTGCCTTCTTCCAAGAGCCGAGGCAGCGAGGGCGCCCTGGGCCCTCGGCGGAAGGACGCCTTCCGGAGGACCAGAGGGGGAGGCTGGGGACGCGTCCTCTGCCCGCTTAGAGCGAAATCCAGTACTGGCCAAAGAAAACAGACAGCGTCTTCCTTGCCCTGGCGCCCCATTTGCTCCCCCGCCCAGTCTCTTCCTCTCCGCCTGCCGAATGAGCCGCTCAGCGAGGAGAGCAAATGGCCGCCGTTTGGGGCCTTCCCGACTCGCTCCTGGCTATCTCGCTGTCCCCACGGGCAAGGCAAAGGCCGCCGGCGCTTTAAAGCTCCTGGGCCCAATTCCGGCCAGTCTTAAAGCGCCTCCTTGCCCCGGATTCGTTTGATCCAGGCAGCTCCGAAGTCTCGAGCCTCTGGCGCCAATTGAAATCGCTGCCCAGTTTCTGCGGGACCAGCTTTTCCCAGCCTTTCCCTGTTTTACGCGCCCGGAGACCGGTCTGGTTCAGACCCAAGTGAAGTGAACCCCCCTGGGCAACCGGCATGGACTCGAGCTAGGTTCTCTTGGCGCTGCGCCCAAAGATCCGGGGACCCACGAGGGACCCTTCGCAGGGCCTCCGCTGCCCTGGCGACTCCGCTTCGCTCTGTCCGAGCGGCCGGCAGCTGTGGGTGCTGGGAGAGGCCGCTCGAAGACGCACCGAGTGCCTTTTAACCCGGGCGCCTCAGAACTGTTCCCGGGCAGAGAGAAGCTCCCTCTGCTCGCTCTCGGGGGAGCCGGTGCTGCCTCCTGCTCCCCGCCGTCCACGCGCACTTTAGGCTCTGATCAGGCGGGCGCGCTGGGCCTTCGCTCGCCACTCAAGGCGTCTCGGAGACCATTCTGTCCCTCCGAAGCGCGTTGGCCGAGCGAGATCTGACCCGGGCGCCCAGCTCAACCCCACAGACCTAGTTCGAGGGATTCGGCGGTGCCAAGGCCGCGCGGATTTCGTAGCTAAGGAGGCTTCGGTGCCTTTGGGCGCGGAAAACGGCATTTGTGCGGGGGGGAGGAGATGGGAGAAGTTTTCAAAGAGAGTCCCACGCGGTCGTTTGAAGGGGCCGCGAGTGAACTGAGAGGAGTTTTCGTTTACCCACAACAGTTGCCTTTCCCCGCACCTGGCCGGGACTCTTCCGAGGGCGCCTTCTGGGCAGCGAGGACGCTGAGCGCCGCTTGCCCGGAGGCCCGACAGAAAGAGACCTCTTCTCCGCCCGCCCTGCGGTTCAGAGGGGCTTCCTTGTTCCCAGGTCCCGTCGGCAAGACGAGCAGGCCGGGAGTCCCGTGGTCGCTTGTCCGGTCGGGCCTGAAGAACGAGGTTCTCCTCCTCCCCGTGTGCCCGTTAAGTCACCGTCGGTCGACGACCCTCGCACCCCCGCGACCTTTAGTCTATCCTAGAGCGGCGTCCGAGCGCGACCCCAACGCCCTCAGCCCCGGCGGGATTGTGGCTGCTGAAGCCCGTTGCGCCGTCCCTTCTCGGCCGGCCTTCGCTCGCTCCCTCGACTCGGAGAGGTGCCCGGGGGCGGCTGGCAAAGTGTCTCTTTCCCGTGGAGAGCTGGGACTGGCGGGGCGTTTCGCGTCCTTCGCGCGGGCGCATTTTGCAGTTCAAAATCGAAGCGGTCGCGTTCGTCCCCTGGTCAGGATTTTGCGCCCCGTTTCCTTTGGCGCAGCGGTGGCTTCCTTCCCACTCCATGCCCCCAACTTTCCAGCGTCAGGGCCGAAAGCGCGGCGCCGGCTTTGGCTGTTTCGCCCAGGGCCCTGAACGGTTTATTCCTCCTCCTCCCTAACCCTAACCCTTCCGGGACTGGGGGGGGCGGGCGGGCAGGTAAGGCCGAAGGCAGTGGCAGGCAGGCAGGTCTCCTCGGCGAAGCTCCGGCACTTGCCTGCGACTGGAGGCTGAATCCTAGGGGGCAGAGGTCGGGTCCGGTGGGTACCGGTGGGGGGCGCCGGGTCTCGCTGGGCCATCCAGGCTGACCGCAGCCGCTGCCCCTTTGTCTCCCCCTGCAGGCCGAGACCCGCTGGGCACCTTCGGACAGCGGCCGCCGTCGAAGAAGCGCCGGAAGTCGCGCACGGCCTTCACCAACCACCAGATCTACGAGCTGGAGAAGCGATTCCTCTACCAGAAGTACCTCTCGCCCGCCGACCGAGACCACATCGCGGCGCAGCTGGGCTTGAGCAACGCGCAGGTCATCACCTGGTTCCAGAACCGCCGCGCCAAACTCAAGCGGGACTTGGAGGAGATGAAGGCCGACGTGGAGTCGCTCAAGAAGCTGCCCCCCGCCGCCCTGGAGAAGCTGGCCAGCATGCCGGAGCTGGAACCCCCGCAGCAGCCCTCCAGGGGCGGGCGGGGGGGCAGCGTGCCCCGCGCCTCCGGCCCAGTCTCCCCAGGCGACCCGCTGCGCGCCACGGACGACGCCTTCTCCGACGGGGAGGACGGAGGGGAGGACGACGAGGAGGAAATTGACGTGGGAGACTGAGAGCCCGGCGCCCCCTCCTTGAAGAGGATGGCTCGGCCACTCGTACCACCCGCTCGGTTCCTCCTGCCCACTGCCAGTGAGCCGCTGGCGAAGGCCCCCCACGGCCAGGCGCACCAGGTCTCCTGGCAGACTTCCCCCCTCCTCCCCCGTGTAGTTTTTGATGTACCGCCCCGCTTCCCCCTTTGCATGTCGCGCACCCTTCGCCCCGCGGCCCCCTGCCCGAAATCCGGTGCCATGTTTCGTTGGCTGTTCCCTTCAGACTCTATTCTGTCCCTGTTCTCCTCCCTCGCCGAGCCCCGTGTGTCCGGCTGTGGTCTTGGCTGTGCGTGTCTGCGTGTCGGGGCTGCGCCTCCCCGAGGGAGAGGGAGGGGCCCCGGGGCCCCGGCGATGCGGGCTCGAGGGCCTCACATTCCACAAGGCCTCTCCGCCGGCAGCCTGCGGGAGGGGGCGATGCTGACTCCGGAGTCCTGCGGGGCTCCAGCGACCTGGGGGTTCTTTTGAAGGCCGGAGCCCCTTGCGCGCGCACGGAGGACTGAGGAGCCCCGGTCGGGGTGGCGCGCGCCCTTGTCTGTGTGCGTGTGTGTGCGTGTGTGTATATATTTGGAATAAAAAGACACACCGAGCACAGCCGCGGCTTCTCGCCTCGGTGGAATGTGTGGGATTTTCTGAAGAGTCCCGGGCGGGGGCGGGGAGGAACAGAAGCGTCTCAGGAGGCACCCCAGACATAGAGGAGGGAACCCCACGGCACAAAGAGGGCTGAAGGGCGCCCCTCGCCGGCCAGTGCCAGGGAAATCTCGGTGGTGCGCGGAGGGTAGCCTGCTAGCCAACATGGCCAGGGCGACCTGGATGCGGACGCATCGCCCGGGCACCGTCTCAGGTGGGCACAAGAGTGGAGTTCCACTCGGGACCAGGACCCCGCAGCGCCCGCCGGCAGTCGCGAGGGTGTCCCGCCCTTGTGTATGGGCCACTCTCCTCTTCCCCTTTCAGAGCTTCTCGGGGAGGGCTGGAGGGGGCGGGACGACCCGAGTGCCTCTCTCCCCGCTCCCTCTTTCATGCCGTGTTGGAGCCCCGGACTATTCAATTAGGGGGCCGGAGCGGCCGGCGGCCATCTGCTTTGATGCTTCGCGCTGCCGCGGGTGATGGATTGGGGTCTCCGCCGGCGGGGAGGGAGGCACGCAGGGCGATTGATTCGCCCAGGCCTCCCGGAGGAATTCTCCGGCGGCGGGAAGCAGCGGGGCGCGCGTCAAGCCCGAGCGATTGGTTCCGGTCGACCACGTGTGCCGCCCCCACCAGGCGCGGCCAACAGCGGGGGGGGGAGGGCGCTGCAGGGAAGGTGGCTAGGAAGGGGCAGAGATGGGCCGGCTGTGTTCCTTCCCACGTCTCGCCCTTGACACGCATCAGCAGCGCCTGGCAAATTTCCGGGCGCCTTCTGTGCTCCCTACAGTCCAGGGAAGGGAAGCCCCAAGTCGCAGAGCTCCTGCTGTCCGAGGGCGACCAAGGGGACCCCCTGGTCAGTGGGCCGCGGGGGGCAGCTCCGCTCTGCTGGAGCGCTGCACGCAGCCAAACCAAGCCGGGAAGGCGCTCCAGAGCAGCCCCGAAAGGACCTGGGAAGCCGCTTGCACCCACGCGCGTGGGCTGTTGCGGATTCGCAGCGCCCAGGTGCACCGAAGTTTCCGGCCTCCCAGAGCGGCTTAGGAGTACTTGTTCTTCCGGTGCCCCGAATGGATTTCAGGCAGCTCAGCGCTGGATGTTGAAGGTCAATCGCTTTGCCATCGAACATGGGAAGCGGTATAGAAACGCCCTGAACAAAACCCGCAAAGAGCCCTCCTGGCGGGAGAGGCCGGTGGCTGCCGGCGGCACCGTCTTCACTGGGACCGTCAGTGAGAAACGGCCCTAGGGGGGTGGAGGGGACCCAGCAGACTGCGTGGGGGAGGGGAGCCAGCGGGAAGTCCAGGCCCGAGGTGGGGGAGAATGAAGCGCGCTGGCACATTCCTCCCCCTCCCCGCCCCCCATTCTTCTTTGTTCCACAGCGCAAGTCTTCGGAGGACATCAGCAGAAATGAAATTTATCCCTGAAAGTGCCTTTGAGCCTCGCTGCAGGGAAGAGCTTTTAATTTGACAGTTGTGACACGGACGCGCTTCCTCTTATGTGTGCGGGGGGGGGGGGGCTCCGTGCCAGATTCGGGGGGGCGGAGGCTCAGGAGAGAAGTGCCTGCCCCCCTTTGCAGCACCCTCCCACCTGTGGGGAGGGGGAGGCGGCGGCGACTCGCTGCTTCTCGCCTCCACCGGCAGCTAATTAGCCGCCAGCCCTCTGCATCGGGCAGAGCAGGGAGACGCGCAGCCGGTGTTGGAGGGGAACCTAAGAGGAGCCCTGCTGGATCAGGAGCATTCTGCCCCGCTCTCGAATCCCAGCAAATGGCCTTAGAAGCATCCTGCTTGCCCCGAGGGAAGAACCGAGGAAGGGCCTCTTAAGGACGGGGGGGGGGGGCAAGGGGAGGCTCCGGCTGCACTCTAGTTCAGGCGGTCCGTGGAGGGTGCAGCGTCCCCTGCCCTCGCCCGCCATGCAAGGCGGTCCTTTCCTCCTCTCCTGGAGCCGGCAGGAGCCCTTGCAGTCCGCGGTCATTTGTTCCAATTCCCTTCCGTGACCCTCGGGGCGGAGACCTTTTTCTGATTCTCTCCAGGGCAACATCCGCCTTCTGGTTGCTAAAAAAGGGGAAAGGAGCACAACTGCCAGGTAGGTAGGAGGGCACCGAATGGTTCCGCCGCCTCCCCCGGCCCCGCTGTCTGCAGCCAAACGACATACGCCTGAATCTGCGAGCTGAATCCAAGTGGCAACCCAGGACCGCCCCCCTCTCGAGCCCCCTCCCCGAAAAGGCGCCAGGCGCACAGGAGAGCCCGGCGTTGTTTCCACGGGAAGCCAGATGCTGTGGGCACCCTGGCCCAGCAGGAGGGCCTACCCGAACCCTTCCGACGGGTACGGCTGCCGGGAAGCCAGCGCCCCCGCAGCGCTTCGTCGGCCCTTTCCAGCGCCGGCAGGAATCCTGCTCCACTGCCGGACCAGCGAGGGCGCTTTTGGTCGCTCCTCCGTCGTCCTGCGTCGCCTTCCCTCCAGCGGACGCCCCAGGCCTCGCTCGGCCCTTCGTCCGCCAGGAGGAGAGGGAGACGCTGGAGGGGGGCACAGCCCAGAGCGCGGTTCGTCGCTCCCCAGCGTTTCAGTCGAGACGGGCAGGCTAGCGGAGGGCTGGAACCAGCACCAGGCGAGGACGAGCGCGCTCCCGGGGCTTTCCCGGCCGCGCTCCGCCACAGCAGGGTCCGCAGCCCTGCGAAAGGCCGTCAGCATCCCCATCGCTTCCAGCTTCCGCAGCGGAGCCGACGGAGTTTCGGCACCGGGGGACCTCCTAGCAAGAGCAAGGGACCCTTCTTGGCGAGCGACGCCGCATCTCTAGGGAGGAAAGGGTGCCTCTGGGTGCGTGCAGAGTCCCCGTTGCCGCTCCGGCTTAGGCGCCTAGCGAAGGAGCGGCGTGGAGGCGGCGCACGACGCCAGGGAAGGCGGGCACCTTCCCCCCCCCTCGGCCGGCCGAAGACGTCCCGAGGGGGCGGGAGGCGAAAGCGACGCCCGCCGTCTCGCCCGCTCGCTCCGCCCGGCTTCCTTGTTCAATTTTTCGCTTGATTAGCGCCGTTGCTGTTTGCTGACACCCGCCGCTGTTGGTGCTAATTCCTTTAAGTGGTGATTAATTACCGCCCCGCCCGCCGCCCTATTTGCATATTAATCAAAGTCGCCTTGATGGCCCCACGGGGGGGGGGGAGGCGTCGAGGGACGCCCACCTCGGAAACGAAGGCCCCGCGGGTGCTCCCTTCCCCCCGCAATCCTGGGCCAGTCCCGCCCCACCGATGCTGGACGTGCCGAGAGAGCGCGGGCCCGGGCCCGGGCCGATCGGAGGCCCCTCGGGCTCGCGGGAGAAGTTGCCGCCACGCGGGCACGGGCGGGGGGCTTCCCGAGAAGACGGCAGCCGCCGAGCCCTCCCGCTGCGCCCTCTGCTGCCCGCGGCGGGAGAAGCGGCCCGGGGCTCCTCGGCGAGACGCAACGGAGACGAGGCGCTCCAACTCCCGCCCCGCGGGGCACATCACCCGCAAGCGCCTCCGAACTAACGGCAGCAGCCACTAGCGGCCGCGGGAACCCCCTCGGCGCCGCGAGCGGAGGCCGGATCAGAAACCACGGCCGGCCGTTGAGCCAAGCGCCAGGCGACCAGGTCAACGGGGGTCCAGGCGCAGCAGCTGGGCGGGGGAGGGACAAGCGCTTTTGGAACGCTAGGGAAGCCACTTGGCCACCGGCCCCGGAAACTGGGCTGCAGGCAACGCTCCAGGGCCGCCTCTCGCCCTTCCCTTCTCCCCTGCAGCCCGGACACAGCCGCGGGGAGTTGGGTCAAATAAGAAAGGGTCGGCCAAATGCCTGGAGCACAATGGCTACTAAAGTGGATGCCCAGGCTCTGCCTTAAGGCCGGAGAGAGACAGAGGCCTCTAAGGGCCATTTGCAGGGAACTGGACAGGCTCCGTCAGCAGCCCCATGCTGCCATGTGCTTTGCCAGCCACTAGAGATGCAGTCCTGCCCCTTTAAGGCTTCCTCTCGTAGTCTTCCCAGCAGCAGCTGTGCCAGCCCTTCCAAAGAATGTCGGAAATCCAGGCTGAGAGCTTTGCGTTTCTGCAGCTGCTGGAATTCTTGTCCTGGGAACAGAAACCCCCGAGCCCTGAATCAGAGTCCCAGAAAAGGGGGGGGAGTCAAGGCTCAGGCACTATTGGCAGTGGGGCTGCAGGTGCCAAAGCCAGATCAGTCCTTACTGCTTTGTCCCATTTTATATTCATCTGTTCAAGATCTTTTAGAAATGTTCAATGTGCAAGTGTTCATTTGTTGAAGGAAAGACTCTTATCCAACACCTGTATCGTCCACGCACATGGGTACCTGCCGCCTCGCTACTCGGTCAACCGGTGACCGAAATTCAACTGATACCTGGGTTTGACCCGATGTGACGCACCCAGGCGCAATACTGCCTGCCCTGCTGAATCAAAAGCATCACTTAAACAGAACCTTTGCAGCAGTGCAGAGCAGGCGGCTAAAAGGTCTCAACGAACAGCACAAGAGTTGAGCAGTTTATTACAGCGTCTCGGCCTGAAAAGGGTCACAGAGCCATTTCTAAGGCTCTGGTGAGTCACAGTGAGAGTAAATGAAAATAGCCCTGTAACAGCTGTGACTCTTCCCAGGATCGACCAGAAGTTTTGCCAAGAGCACGTCAACATCCCGTCCAGGAAAACACAAAAGTACGGAGACTTTTTTTATTCCACCGTTAGAAAGACACCGGGCAACGACGGCATCCACAGGAGAGCTGCAAGGACCGATGACCGCAAGCCCTTTGGCGGAATGTTCTGTGGACTGACAAGTCGAAGGTGGAAGGTGTTGGAGATGTGGGTCCCGTCGCATCAGGCGCAAAGCCGGCACAGTGTTCCACAATGAGAACAGCGTCCCAGCGGCCAAACCCGGTGGTGAGATGGTACGGTGACGCTTTGCTCCTGCCATGACCAAAAGGAGCACGAATTCTGCCCTCTGCCAGCCAACGCTGAAGGGGATGATCTTCTTGTCAGTCCATGACCCACAGCCCAGGCCCCACTGGGTGGGCAGCAAGAGCAAGCCCCCCTCTGAATGGCTCACAAGAAACAAAACGGAGGCTCTGGGAGAGGCCCAGTCAAAGTCCTGAGGCGAACCCCAGGGACCTTAAGCGGGCAAAGGGCGCCCGAAAGCCCCCACCCCCCCGCCCCCGTGTGGCTGAATCAGAGCGACTCTGCAAGGAAGAGGGGCCAGAACTCCTCCAGGCTGATGGGAAAGGCTGCCCTCCGGTCACCAGAAGCGTTTGGCCGCAGTGGTCGCTGCTAAGGGTGGCATTAGGTTGAGGGGCAAATACTTTTTCACAAGGGGACGCAGGTGCTGGATGGCCTTTTCCTTCAAGAAATGAAATAATAACTGGAGAGGTGGATTCTCTGTCTCCTATGAGTCTGAAGCAGAAAGGGGCCACATCCTTTTACACAGGTCTGAACCATCATGCAGTCCAGAGAAAGGACACGCAAATTATTAAGTGCCATCTGGATTTTATCTGTAGCAGGTCCTCCTTTGTGGTGGCACCTATCCCATGGACCATTTCCTCCCTCCAAGACATGTGGGATGCTAACTACGGAAGACCTTGCTTTTCACACAGGCCTTTCCACTCAAGTTTTTAAAAAGGAATAATTTACAGTAATTTGGGGGGTTGTTTGTGTCTGTTTACTCTTTTAAATAATGTGTTCACGTACTGATTCTTCCATCCCTTTTGTGAACCACTTCAAACCTTCAGATGGGAAGCAGTTCACAAGTGCCTTAAGCAACATTGGCGAAGCTGCCACCGCCACCGCCTGAGCTCAAGGCCTGTCCTGAGCAGCACCAAGGAAAACGGGCCCTGGATGGGCGCGCTCAGCAGGCACCACAGATGGAGACATGGCTCAGCAAGGGGGGAGGGAGAGGAGGACGGATCCTGCCATCCCAGGGAGGTGTGTGGGTGGGCACAAGGAAGGAAGGAAGGAAGACGTGGAGAGAGGGGGTAAACGTGCTCTAAGGACAAGTCCCTCTGGCTTGGGGGGCGGCGCAGACATAAGACCAGGCGGGCCTGGCTGGAGAGTGAAGCCACTGTGAGAAGACCCTGAGTGGACGGTGGGAGACAGATGAAGACCGACCAACGGGCAACAAAGGGATGATCTGGAATGAACCGTCCAGGCACAAGCCCTTGGTACACCCCACCCCCCAGGTCCCCAGCTCTTTAGAGGCCCAGGCGGGCTACAGCAAGAGGTCCCTCACGCACGCCTCTCCTCTGCTGGGAGTCGAGATGCCTGGCAGGGGGAGGGGGCACTGGACAGCCGGCAGGCAAGCACCATGCAAGTCTTTCAACTGTTTATTGTGAACAAAGTAAAAACTCGGTACTGGGCATGAATTCCCGAAACCGCTGCCCAGGAAGCAGCTCCTGCTTCCAGAGACATGGAGCCATCCTGTTCACAGAGGTCGGGAAGCAGCCAGTCGCCTGCACATCAAATCCACATTCACACGGCAGCGTGCCCGTCCCTCTGCCGCCATCTTGGCGGTCACCTGCCCTTCCTCCAGATGCAGGCCCAGGAAAAGTAGCGGCTCGAAGAGTGGCCGCCCACTGGCAGCAGAGGAACAAGGAGGACACTGAGGAATGGGGAGGGGCTGCCGCTGTAAAAATGCAGCAGGTGCGCCAAGGAGCCCCTGAGATCCCTATTCCTTCAAGAGAGAAGAAGAAGCAGGGAGGAGTTGCGTCCGACCCCCCTTTATCTTACCCTGCCTCCCCAAAGAGGTCAACCCCAGAGAGGCCCACGGCACAGTCCTAGAGCGAAGGCACAAGCCCTGCAGTCCAGCAGGGCTCCAAGAGGGCACAGCCTCTTTTTGGCAGCTACCAGAAACTGTCCACGCCAACTGCACTGGACAGCCGGCAGGCAGCCCCCTGTCCGGACTCCGTCTGCTTCGCCCACAGAGCCTCCTGGTTCTTCGGGGTGCCATCACCTGCTCAGGCCCAGAGTCTCAGTGTCCAAGGTGACGAGGCCAGGAAAAGCCCAGGATGCCGGATGGCGGCTGCATGGCCTCCCTGAGAAGGAAAAGGCCACACCTGGGTTTCTCTTGGAAGGTCTCCTTGGGGCTGCCGCAGCTCCGTCTGTCCCCGCAGACCTGGGTCTCGAGCGTGCACCACCTCCTTCCCCCTCGCTGGAGAGGCAGCCACCGAGTCCACCCAGCAACACGGGGGGAGGGGGCACAGGGTCGTCCTCGTCCCTTCCAGCACGAAGCAGCTACCCCTACCTGCACATCCACCTACCATTTCAGAGGTGGCTGCCCGTGAGCGACAGGCTCCTTGCTGGGGGCAGGCGTCGCGTGCACAGGGTGCTTCAGCTGCAGAACGAGTTTGCTTCCTTCCACTTCAGCACCCTGGGTGAACAAAGACACCGGCACAGGCCCGTGAGGGGACTGCCGCTGCCACCACGGCTCACGGGGAGCCCTTGGCGCTGCTGGGCCTCCCTCGGGCGCCAGGGTCAGAGGGGCACGGCTCACCTGCAAGGCTGCGTAGGCGGCCTCAGCAGCTTCCCGGTGCACGTAGTTGATGAAGGCACAGAACCTGCGTGGCAGCAGGCGGATGGAGTCAATGGGCCCAAACCTGGCTCCGGGGAGAGGGGCAGCGTGAGACCACAGGACTTGCCAGGCTGCTGCCCAGTGATCACGCTCCGCTTTCTAGTGAAAATCTCAAGGTGACTCACAAGGGCATTTAAGAGTGAGGATAAAAGCCAGTGCGTAAAACTTGTTCTTTAATTTATAGAAAGAGCCGTAATAAAGTTACTTTGACATCCAGAGGAAGTAAAAAACTATTTAAAAACTACGGGTGTCTAGAAGGGCAGAAAATCATTTACACAAGGAAGGTCTGATTGGAGAGGAACATTTTTAACAGATGCCCAAATGATGAAAAAGACTGTGCCTCCCGCAGGTCAGAGGGGAGAGGACTCAAAAGGGGAGGGTCCACCACTAAGAAGGCCCTGCTGCAAGCGACTACAAGTTCACACCCAGTAAACAGAGGAACGCACAAGAGGACCTCCCCAGGAGATTCCTGCAAGCTTCCCATTCCGTAACGAGGGAAGTGATCCAACCATCACCCTGGTCCCAAGCTGCTGAGGGCATATGCTGGGCATAAAGCCTTGGTCTGCCACCTTCCAAGCAACAGAGCTCTTGCTGGCACTGGAGAGGCAAGACTTCCTCTTTCGGACACTCTCTGGCTCCATATCTGAATGGCGGTCCAGAGGGAGGGCTGAAGTGCTCCTGGCCTGCTGGAGCGAGAGCAGAGAAGACGCGGACTTACGGTTCAAAGCAGTGGAGCAGGACTGCCTGGGTGATCTTCGGCGTGAGGTTCCCGACCCACACAGCAAAGCGCTCTCTGCAACAGAGCACCTCAGTCACGCCCAGGGCCGGGGAGATGCAGGAGCGGCGACTGAGGGAGGGCTGCCCTGCCCTGGGCTTACTCTCTCAGCCCCGGCCCCTACTTCACTGACATCTCAGCATGCGGAAGGACCGAGGGAGCCTGCAGGAGGACCGCACAAGGAGGAGCACGGACTCCACTTCCCGTGGCCGGCGGCCGAGACGCAGCCTGAGCGCTGAGGAGGGGGCCAGAGGAAAGGGAAGCGCTTGCTTGGGTGGGGAGACGCGGACTTCATGCACCGCTACGATGACCCAGTCAGCAGTCAGCAGGGAACTGGGCGCAGCATTGTCATCCACTAGCGTATTGGCGGGGAGACGATTCAGAAATGGATTTGTGCTTCCCGTGCTGTTCGTGTTCCAAGAGGCCACCAGCACCCCCTGGCTCCACAGTAGCTCCACCAAGCCCCTTACCTGGCTGGAACCTGTGCGACTGGGAGGGAGGACACCTTGCCCTGTGCGCTGGGGATGCCGATAAATGCCAAGTGCCCACCTGCCTGGGTGCTGCTGCCTCTCGCTTGCCATCCACCTGGTCAGGGACAGCGGGAGGGGGGGGAGACAGAGAAGCACAGCAGGGTGTGAGAAGCGGCAGGCTGCTACTTGGCCGCATACAAGTCGGTGAGGTGCCACACCCCCAGTGCTCCTACCAGACACAGGCAGCTGGGGGCCCCTGGCCAGGACATTCCACTCTGGGTGACAATGGCTGAAGCCGTTCTTCTGTGAAAGAAGTGAGGGAAAGGGACTTAGGCACATGGAGGCCGGAGCCCCTCCTCACCTGGACACCACCTGCACTCCCTGCACAAGCCTGCGACCCCTCCCACGCATGGCATTTTGGCACGACCAAGCCTGGCCCCAGAGGCGATACCACGAGTTTTGGACATTAGTTCTCAAGGGTGATGGAAAAAGCCACCCTCTTGTCCCAGATGGTTGTCCTCAATTGCCCATGTACTCTTCTTGGGTGGGCACCATAAGGCGTCCAGCCCACATCCCTCGGACATTAACACTGAGCCAGGAGCACCTGGATTAGGCCAGGCCTCCTACTCAGCCAACACTGCGAGGTCCAGGTGCCAGCTGAAAAGGATGCTGTTGCTGGGGCAACCCAGTAGGGTCCCACCGTGGTCCACAACTCCACAAGATGCAAGGGGGGAACACGTGGGATGATGGCACTCTCCTTGGCCTGCTCACCAAACGCAGCTGAACTCGACACTTTTCCAGCTGGATGGCGGCGTCGCCTCGGAAGCCGTCAAACTGCAGGAGGCCCTCAAAGGTTCTTGCAGCCTCTGCGTACCGCTGGGAGCGAGGAAGAAAGGGAGAGGTCAGCCTCCATCCACTTGGGACTCCCCCCCTGCCACTCCCCCAAGCCCAGGAGAAGAGTCCCCAAACCCCTTCCTTCCCAGCAGTACCTTAAGCCCAACAAGGGCCTTGCCCAAGCGGAAGAGTCCTTTGGGCCAGCCAGGGTGGAGGCTGAGAGCAAGCTGAGCATCACTGAGGGCTTCTGGGTAACACTGCAGCTTCTCATGGCAGAAAGAGCGGTTGCCGAAGAGCCTGAGGGAAGGGATGAGGGCCAGTGATGCTTCGCTGGCCCTCAGAACAGGCCCTTTCCCTTGACATGAAGACTCTCTGGGCAGTGCTGCTAGGGAAAACCAAGACCCCCTTTCACCTGTCTGTGCTAGACTGACGGGAGGGGGCTGTTGCCCCAGGTCAGTCTTGGGCAGGCAGAGGGCCGAGGTATCGGGTCTGTTCATTCACACCTGGATGCCCTCCTTCTCTATGAGCCCCCCCCCCAAAAAGCTGGCTATTTCCTTCCCTGAAGGACCTGAGGTGGCAACGCATCACACAGACGGAGGCTGGCTAATGTTCTCGTGGGGACGCTCTGGCTACCCCCATCACCCACCTGTAGTCCTGAGGATTCATCTTGATGGCTTCTGTGAACAAGAGCACAGCCTCTTGATAGCATCCCTGCTTTGCAGTCTCATTCCCACAATCTTGAGGAGGAGCAGAAGGACATCAGGCCAAGAGCACAGTTGGTGCCCAATCCAAAGCCCAGTTCTCGGTCCTGAACACCCAGGGGGAAGGACCCTACTACTCCCCCGGTTTGGCTAATCCCCTTAACCCCACCCAGGGCCCCCCTCAACCACGGCCCCCTTGTCTCACCTGCCAGCACCATGCTCTGCTCCACAGGAGTCATCTGCAGCCCTGACCGTGGGACCTGGAAGAAGCAGCAAGATGGGGTCAACCGGGAGCCCTTACGATCTTCTCCAAAAAACAAGATAAAAGGACTCTTGCTGGGCAGCCGCAGAACAAAGCACTGCCCCGTGGGAGTCACGCAAATGCGAGCCGCGTTGCTATGGGGATGCGGCCGGTCCTGGACTGACCATCCATGCTGCGAGGACTGCTAGATAAGTTGGGAACAGCGCTGGCGCTCACCCTTAAGTGCAGAAAGGCTCACTTGGAACAGCCTAGCCAACTCAGGCAAGGGGGCAGCCGCAAGAGTGGCTACTCTATTCTGCCCCACAGCCGGGGAAGAGCAGTCAGATTCCTTTCAAGGAAATGACCGGGCCTGGGCTGCAGGTATGAAAAGGGGGAAGGTGTGTCAGGGGTCACAGAAAGTAGGATTATCTGGCCTCAGGGGAATCGGGATCATCATGGTGCCTGTTAGAGCAAATCCAGTAACTGGTGATTGCTGGGAACTTTCTGGTCCCAGCAATCACCTTTGTATGTTTAAAAAGTGGGGATGCGCTTATGCGGCCATGTGTACAGCGGCATTCTGTGTACAATTCTGGATGTGGCACCTCGAAGCAGTTCTGCTGGAGCTGCCCCGGCTGCAGGGAAACAGAGCGAACTGAAATAGCCGTCTAAAGCCCCCCCCCCCCTTTGTGTTGGGAAGAAAGGCTGGTGGTGTGTGAGGCAAGACCTAAGGCAGTTCAGCAGCCCCATGCCAAACTAAGCAATTGACTTCCGCCAGGGGGCATCAAGAGTGCCCCGACCAACAGCGTCAGGATGCGGCCCACAAGCGCAAAAAGGAAAACGCTCCCGTGGGCAACCAGCAAAAGCAGAGTCTGGGCAACTGTGGCGGGCAAGAGAGATAAGGTCCTAGTGCCCAAGTCTTACGGGTTGGGTGCTGCA
Organism: Aspidoscelis tigris stejnegeri; assembly: GCA_023333525.1. Lineage (NCBI taxonomy): Eukaryota > Metazoa > Chordata > Lepidosauria > Squamata > Teiidae > Aspidoscelis > Aspidoscelis tigris. The sequence continues at coordinate 91,480,019 of JALMGA010000006.1, read as the reverse complement.
GGAAGCAGGCTGTTTGCTCTGCGCAGGCCCCAGTCCCCAGCCGCCACGGGACACAGTTTGAAGAGGAGAAAGGCAGGGGACGTGCCCGGATACGCTCACCTCTTGCAGCACCTTTCCCGCCAGCTCCTTCTTCTCTGCTCTGGCCGTCTTCTCCCTTTTGGGCAACAGCAGCGGTGGCTTGCTGCTGGCCTTGAGGCGAGCTTTCGATACGAACGTGCTGGTTAAATCAAGCTCCTCCTAACAAGAAGAAGCAGGAAAGAACGACGAGCGTCTCAGCGGCCTCCAGGACAGAAAGGCTCCTCTGACAATCCTCACTATCCCTCACACACCAACCGTTGGCCAGGCGGGCAATGGCCTCTGCAGCACGCAAAATTCTCCTTGCACTAGGGAGGGTCAGGCCCAGAGCAAGAGACAAGGCCTCTCTTGATGCCAGACAGACATGTCTGTGCTCAACCCCGTGGGGCAGCCGGCAAATAGTCCCCGCATCCAGAGCCAGAGCAGCACCACCAAATCCCCCACGGAAAACAGCCTGTTACCTGCTGCGACAGCACCTTTAGAGCCACGGAGGAAAAAGACTGTGAGAGACAAATCTGAACTTGTGGCTGTTCTGATTTTAGAACGCAGCACCGTCTAGCGTAACTAACTTGCCCTTTGCCAGAGGTGACCAGGAGGGGTGTGACCACTACAGCTCTTTCTGGCCCACAGCAGCTTCGAGTTGGCAAAAGGGGCACTTCATTTTGAAACTGGACAGTGCCACTGCATTCATGCAGCGGTAAACCGGCGGTCAAGAAACCGCTTCTCTTCTGAAGAGAGCACAAAGCTCCCCATCCAGACCCGAAGGTGCCAGTTTTAGAGCCTCCTGGAACCACCTCCTTACCCCCTGCTGTTTGGCCAAAGCCCTGCAAGTCCCTCTCTTCTGCCAGCCCCCCCCCCCCCCAACCCTCACCTCACTCTCCTCTTCTGTACTCCTGCTGGAACTTCTGCCAGGGGAAGTCAGGCCCTCCTCAAGGTCCTGGGTGGAGCTCCCCTCTGAATCAGGAGGCACTGACCTCAGGGCAGCTGGCGGGGCAGGCGGGGGCTCTTGATCGTGCCTGTTGCCCTTCTGCAAAGACGTATCCTGCAGAAAGAGAGATGCACCCCCAGAGGGGAATCTGAATCCCCTCCGCATCCTGGGACAGCCACGTTCCCTCCCAGTTTGAACCTCTATCTGGCCACAAGTGATATTGCCAGCTTGAAGAGAGCACCAACAGCTGTGCCACCCATGCAGGCAAAATGCTACACCCCACAGCCGCAGCTGGTGCCCACCTCACCTGCGTTCTCGCCACCTGAGCCTGGCCCTTCTCCCTGGACTGCTGGTCCTGCTTCTCCTGTCTCTTCCGGTCCTTTTGCCTCTGGGGTGGAAACAGCAAGAGCCAATGCAAGAGAGCTCCCTGGGTCGCCATCGCTCTGCAGGCGGAAGGAGCACACAGGGAGCCTCACCTTCTTCTTCATCCTCTTCTTCTCGGCCTTCCTCTTGACACGCTCCTCCTCAGCAACCAGCTCTTCCGCGTTCCTTTCCGCTTCCTGAGAAAGCAGACCCATCAGCCTCCTCCTCATGAGCAGCACACAAAGTTACCCCTGCTTATTTTGTCAATCCCAGCATGCAGCAGGAGCCGAGAAAGAGGCACGGACCTCCAGAGACGCTACAGAGTAGGCCTGGGATAAAGTCGGTAAATGGATCAGAGAAGTACCTGATGCAGGGAAGGTACTGAGGAAAGTGGGCCACAGGGGTAAGAAACCGAGTGAAACAGGAAGAGGACGGTCAGTTTGGCTCTAGCCTGAGCAACGTGGTCCAACGCGGCCTGCCCAACCGGCCTCCTCTCACCTCAGCTGTGAGCTGCTGCTCTCGGGGGAGAGGGATGTCCAGCAGCAGGCCATCTTGACTGCTACCAGCTGGGGGGACAGAGGCTGGCGCTTTGCACAGGAAGGACTTCCGGAAGCCACAGAACGTGGCTGGACTGGTGTTTTGGCTCCTTTCCTCCTCCTCTGGCTGCTCACAGTCGTCCTCCCAGTCACAGCAGCAGTCACCTTCACTGGCTTCATCCTCACAGTACCAGCAAGGTTCTCCATCCTCATCTGGAAAAAGGCCACAAAGCAGGCACGGGCTGTTTCCACATCACCAGAGGAATAATAAAACCACAGAGTCGGAGGGGATCTCCAGGGCCATCCATTCCAACTCCCTGGAATTCCCTAAACCATCCCAAAGAGATGTCTGTGATGCCTCTGCCTGAAGACCTCCAGCAAAGAAGCTGATCATCCGCAGTGGCAACCTGTTCTATGGACCGATTGCCTTTTCTGTCAGGAAGTTTATTCTAACGTCTAATCTGTACTGGCTCCCTTGAAGAAATTGGACAGGAAAAAATTCACAGCAGGAGACCAGAGAAATGCCCTGAACCCAGGCCCTTTGACTGGCTGGCACCAGGAGGTACGCATTTGTATGGGCAGACCTGGAACAGAACCACCTTCATAACGGTTCAGCCTTGGTCTGGCAGGACTTTTAGAGCAAAGCATTTCAAAGCGGCAGGGGGGAAGGACCTCCAGGTAGATCTCTTGGCAGGCACATTAATCCAATACAGAGCACTGATGGGATTTGTTTTCTTACCCCACATACCCTGCCCTTGTTCCGTGAAGGATTAGAGACAACGACCTTGCCACTCCCTGACGGTCACTCACCATGGAAGATACGCACAGAGCCTATAATATCTAGCACGCAAAAAGGAACAAGATGCAGGCGCTAAAACAAATTCGAGGGACAGCAAGAGAGGGCAAATGGTCACCTTCAAATTCCCAAAGGGATTCCTCAGCCCTCTGAATCAGGAAAGGTGGTTGAAGTGCTTGACAGGTGTCTGGAGGCAGTAATGGGCTGGAGGAGGGCCAATAAATTGAAGCTGAATCCAGACAAGACAGAGGTGCTGTGTGTCATAGGGTTTTGGGTCCAGGTAGTTGGGAGAAACCCTGTCCTTGATGGGATTGCAATGCCCTGGAAGGGACAGGTGCGTAATTTGGGGGTACTCCTGGACTCTGTGCTAACACGTGAAGCTCAGGTGGAGGCTGTGGCCAGGAGTGCCTACTCCCAACTACGGCTAGTCAGTCAACTGAAGCCTCTTCTGGGTAGAGACGACTTGGCCACAGTTATCCATGCTCTGGTAACCTCTAAATTGGACTACTGTAATGCACTGTACACGGGGCTTGAAGACGGTTCGGAAGTTGCAGCTAGTGCAAAATGCAGCCGCTAGAGCACTAACTGGAACATCTAGCCAGATGCACATCACTCCAGTTTTAAAAGGGTTGCATCAGCTGCCAATTTACTACCAAGCCCAATTCAAGGTTTTGACTCTGACTTATAAGGCCCTAAGTGACTTGGGCCCCAGATATCTAAGGAATGCCTTCTCCCATATCGACCTGTCTGTGCCTTAAGATCAAGTGGTGAGGCCCTCCTGGTTGTCCCACCACCTTCAACAGTGAGGTTGGTGGGCACCCGGGAAAGAGCTTTTTCTGTGATGGACCCCAGACTATGGAATAGCCTCCCCCTTGAGGTGTGTCATGCCCCTTCCTTATATTTATTTAGGATGGTACTGAAGACACACCTCTTTGCTCTGTCCTTTAGCTGAGCTGTTTATGTTTCCCCCCCGTACAGACGCTGTTACTTTAAAACATATTGCGTATTGTTTTATATTTGTTGACTTTTTAAAGTCTTTTAACACATATTCTGTTTCTAATCTGTTTTAAGGGTGTTACGTGCCCAGTGACCTTCAGGTATGGGGTGGGATAGAAATGTAAATAATAAATAAATAAATAAATAATGGTAGCTGAACTCGTGTCAAGACAACAAAAGGGTCACATTTGCACCACTGCCGTCTTGGCTTCCTTTGTGTCCAGAACTGCAATGGCACAAGGGCTGTGTGTGTGTGTGTCCTTATCCTGATGACAAGGGAGCAGCCGGTCCCCTGTAAAACCAGCAGCAGGCCCATAGTGCTCTCTCCACAGACCAACCTACAGAGGGTTGGGGTACAGGCAAGATCACTCACCAGTTCACCCTTCAAAATTACAGTAGGGTTGAATCAAAAACCAAGCAGTAGTTTTCTGAGGCCTAACAAAAGTGACTTCTAAGTCTGTAAAAATTATCAGACTAAAGGGGAGAAGCAGGCAAAGTGCCGCCACATAATGCCTCCATTACTTTCTCACATGTCAGGCTGGGCTTGGCAAGGGGAGGGCAGGTTGCAGAGGTCTGGCACAGATGACATGAGGCACCTGGGGAAAGCAGCTACCCCTCTCCCAAGGACTCTTAAAGCTTTTGCCTTTGATACCCTTCTCTGACACCTGCTAAACAGCACATCATGCTGACTCATTTCAGGTCCAGAGGTGTTCGCTCACTTCTGGACCTGTGTCAAAAGCAACCTGCACCATGTCGAAACCCTTCAGGTCACAGTTTCTCCTTGTCACAGACAGTTCAGCACTGCAAGCCGAGTAAAGCGTAACTCAAATAGAGTCTCTCTTACCCACACGGCACCAATCAGCATTATTCCTGCAAAAGCTGTGCCATTCTTGATTAAATCAACACAGACTACAAATAGCGCTTAAAGTACAGAGCTTTAAGCCAAACAACAAAAGTGCTCAATGGCAACTAGGACCAAGAATGAAACATGCCCTAGATATCAGCCAGGGGAGCCTATTTCAGTCTCCCACCCAAGCCATCATTCCTCAAATTTAAGACAGTGTCAGATGAACAGCCCATCTAGCCCAGCATCCTGTTGCACACAGTGACCCACCAAATGCTCATGGGCATCTCAAGCAGAGACAAGGACAAACCTATTCCTGCTCTAGAATCCCAGCAAATGGCCTTAGAAGTGCCCCGGTCCCCCCCCCCCAGCCTGAAAGACGTACCTAGGCATTCATTCTAGTAGCCATTGATACATCTGTCATCCATACATTTGTCTAACCCTACCTTAAAGCCATCTAGGCTGCTTGCTGTCACCACCTCTTCCGGCAGCACATTCCATAAGCCAATGACCCTCTGGGTGAAGAAATACTTCCCCCTGTCAGACCTTATTCTCCTGCCCATCAGCTTCATAGATGCCTCCTGGTTCTAGTGTTGTGCGATAGAGAAAATAAATTTTCTCTATCCACCTTTTCTATACGGTGCATAATTTTATATACTTCAATCAGGTCCCCTCTTAAACGCCGTCTCTCCAGACTGAAGAGGCCTAGACGTTGCAGCCTAGTTTCGTAAGGGAGGTGTTCCAGCCCCTTAATCATTCTGGTTGCCCTTCTCTGCACCTTCTCTAGTTCCACAATATCCTTCTTGAGTCTGATTATGGAACAGGAACACAGAGCGACTTTTAGGCACGTCTAAAAATACAAAGATTTGTGTGTACGCTTCAGGTACTGTTGTTTACGCCCTTAAGCTGTACACAGAATTAGGCATTTTAGCACCATTCAGAAGCACCAGGCAAGCCAGTAACAAAACCAAACTCCTAAGATAGCCTCGCTTCCATACACGGCTGAGGGCAACCGACCGCAAAAGGGCCATTTAGCCCAAGACGTAAAAATACGCCGAGATGCTTTAGACGCAACCGAGGCCTGGGGAGGCCACAAGGCAGGGGGCTGACACGGCAGGGGGCCCGTGCGACCTATTCGTCCCGGTTCGGCCTCTGCTGACCAAGGCACTTCCCCTCTGGCTCGCGGGGGCTTCCTCCCAACGCAGGTGGGAGAGGCGAGGTGACGCTCCAGGCCGTTCTCAGCGCCTCCCCCTGAGCGCGGCCGCTCCTGAGGGCTCACCTGGGCACCTCCGGCCCAACTCCACGCAGGCCTCGTGGCGGGCATAGGCCTCCTCCTCCTCCGCCAGCTGCGCCTCGAACTAGAGGGAGAGAGACGGGGGTGAGTGAGGGAGGGAGGATGCTGCGACCCCGGCCCGACCCCGCCTTGCCGGGCCTACCTGCCGCTCCGCTTCCTCGACCAGGGCGGCGTGGTCCAAGCCGCAGAAGAACCGCGAGGCGGCGCCCGGCCCTGCAAGGGAGGCGGAGAGTGAGGCGGGCAGGCGCGCCGCGAAAGCCGGGCAGACCTAGCAGGCCCCGCCGCGCCCCCTCCCCTACGGGGCCGCACGGGACGGCAGCCGAGCCTACCCGACGCCGCCGCCGCGTCCCTGGAGGCGCCCTCGCCCCGCCGCGCCAGAGCCATCCTCTCCCGCTGCCCCCCCTCCTCCCGCGCGCCCAGGAAGGCAGGCAGGCAGGCAGCAGCAGCAGGCGCCTCCCCGCCAGAACCGGAAATCGCAGCGAACAGGAAGTGGCCCTTCTCCCGGCAGTGGGGAGGAGCGTCCGGCGGCTTCCGGTCACGGCGCATGCGCGCGGGCGGCGTCTGGGTCCGGTCAGGCGCCCCGATGAGTCTGGCGGAGGCCGGCCGCGCCGCCTTGCGATTGTCGGTCCCGCCGCCGCCCCTGTTGGGCTTCTGCCTGGCGCCCAGCGGATGCGCACGGGTGGCCCGCCGGCCGGGGAGCAGACGAGGGAAGCGCCGAGGGCGCTCGGGCGGCGGGAGAGGCGGCGCTGCAGGGGGGCGGGAGGCGGGTCTCGCGCGCCAAGAGGGCCCGGGGTCGCGAGGACCGGCCGGACCTTCGACCCCGCGCGCGGGGCCCAGCAGGCGAAGGGGGAGCCCGGGCCATCGCGGCCGCCGGACACGTGGCCCGCCGCCCGGCGAGCGGGAGACGCGTTTCCCTCGGGCTCGGGCGGGGCTGCAGAAGCCAAGGGCCGCGTGCAGGGAGGACGCCCAGGGAGCCTGCTCGGACCCAGCCGCCTCGATGCCCGTGCGGCTCGTGTCCCCCGGCGGCTTCCTCACTGGCGCACGAGCCTCGCGCAGCAGGATTAGCATTGGGCGAGTGGGCAACCAAGTGGCAAATGTGCTTTAATCTTAACAAGTGCAAAGTAATGCACATTGGGGCCAAGAATCCAAATTACGTCTATAAACTGATGGGGTCTGAGCTTTCTGCAACACACCAGGAAAGGGATCTCGGGGTTCTGGTGGGCAGTTCAATGAAGGTGTCAACCCAGTGTGCGGCAGCAGCAAAAAAAACTAATTCAATGCTGGGAATAGTTAGGAAGGGAATAGAAAACAAGTCAGCAAGTGTCATTTTGCCTTTTTATAAATCTGTGGTGAGGCCACATTTGGAATATTGTGTACAATTCTGGTCACACACCTCAAAAAGGATATTGTGGAACTAGAGAAGGTGCAGAGAAGGGCAGCCAGAATGATTAAGGGGCTGGAACAAAATCCCTTACGAAACCAGGCTGCAATGTCTAGGCCTCTTCAGTCTGGAGAGACGGCATTTAAGAGGGGACCTGATTGAAGTATATAAAATTACGCATGGTATAGAAAAGGTTGATAGAGAAAATTTCTTTTCTCTATCACAACACTAGATCTAGATCGCTTCAAGGTGGGGTTAGACAAATTTATGGATGACAGATGTATCAATGGCTACTAGAATCATGAATGCCTAGGTACATCTTTCAGGCTAGAGGGGGGCGGAAGCAGGACGCTTCTAATGCCATTTGCTGGGATTCAAGAGCAGGAAAACGTTTGTCCTTGTCTCTGCTTGAGATGCCCATGAGCATTTGGTGGGCCACTGCATGCAACAGGATGCTGAACTAGATGGGCTGTGGGCTGATGCAGCAGGGCTTCTCTTATGTTCTTATGATCAAACTCCAGCAAGGAGGTTGTCCCCATTCTTGGGCAGCAATCACTGAAACTTATAAAAAACAACTGGACGAGATGGTCCTCTGGACACTTCCCTAGACTGTCCTCCACTGTGGCATCCAGTGTCTCTCAAAATGTCCTGCAAACGCTCACAGCAGATTTCACATGGCTTTCCCCGATAACCTTTGGGCTTATCCTTTAATTGCTGCTACGGGCCTCAGCCTTTTAGCTTGCCTCCTCAACTCTGAGCATTCAGGCTGCAGGAAAGTAAGAAGTGGTCAACTCTGGACTAGGCTGGAGAAGGCCTTCCAAGGTGGGGGCTTGAGAAAAGCAGGCGATGCAAGAATTTTGAGCTAGGAGATGGTCTGGTTGGGAGGAGTAATTCTTGAAATATATAACCATGTAACTCCAGTTACACTGCATGCCTTCTTATCAATAAACCCATGCACCGTTTCATGGTGAAGCCCCTCACATCCTTGCCTCATTTCAGCTGGGTTCCTGGGTGGTGGACTTAGCAGTTGTGCCAGTCTCATGACAGGACATACATCACCTGTGCTCCTGATTTCGACCCTCCTGTTTTACCACCTGTAGCTCCATGGAATCCCAAACTGAGGTGCTCTGTAGGTTCCCAAGCAGTGTCGGGCACCTGAGAGCTATCAAATCAACGGCCCTGCTCATCTTGTGATTCTATAGCCGTGGGCAGCAATAACTGAAGCTGATCCAAAATAGCTGGGCAAGATGGTTCTCTGGACACTTCCCTTTGACTGTCTTCTACAGCCGTGGCAGGAGCACCGTCCATCTCAACTAAAACATCTCCAAGCGTTCAGGAACTGCCCAGATTCCATTCGCCTCAGAGAGCAGCCCTTATCCCCTGGTCCCCTGGTCCCGTGGAGGGGAGCAGCTGCTGCTGGGCCAAATCCTACTAGCGAACAATCCATCCCTGACTTTGGGCTGCCAACTTGGCCTCCCTGCAACAGAGCCTTACCACGTCATTCTGTGGTAAAGACCAAGCCGAGGGTGTGTCTGCTGTACAAGCTGGACGGGAAGATACTGAGGTGGCCCTGTGTGTGTTTAAATCCTCCCTCACCACTGCGGCTTCTAACCCCACATCTGGGAGCACCTCAGCCTGGGATGCCAGCAGCATCCTTGGTCTTTCTTTCTGGACCAGGATCAAACCAGCCCCTCAGGCTCAACTGCAGTGCACACTGCCTGCCTGGCAGGAGAGAGGGAAGCCTGTGGGCTGCAGCATCTCCCACTCCCCAGGCAGCAGTCTGGCTCGGTGCTACACTGGGCAACCTGGGGCACCCACACCCTAGTTCTCCCTAGGATCTTTCCTTTCATTCTTATTCCCGAGTCTCCACAGGATCAAACCTCTCACCGGTTCAGCTGATTATATAAGAGACTCTGTGGGTTTCAGAAGAGCATTGTTATTTCTGAATCGAACAGAGTCACATTGTGTGAGCTGTGTATATATTTTTTATATATATTATTTTATCTTGAATACCTATAGGCCACAGAGGAAGACTATAGTTGAAACGCGTCTGACCTTTTTTGCAATTTGGAATATTATTTGATTTAGATTGTACTCAGTATTTGTATACTTTTCAGTGGCGTATTGTTACCCCTTTAGTAATTATATTGGCTTTTCTGGTTTGCTTTTTAATTATATTTGCAAAAGGGACTCATTTTACCCTGTTTATGACTTATTTTATATTTTTTGGAAGAACCCTTTTTTGTCTGGTTCTTGGTAACCTGCGGGAGTGACCTGGCTGATGCCTGCCCAGTTCCTCAGCCAGACGAAGACAGATTGGCCCCTTCTTCAGATTCAGCTCTTGAGTGACAGGTGTTTGGTGCTGGACTGACTGGCACCCCAAGCAGCAGCCCCAGGGCATACATGCCCAAACTCTGCCACTGGGAAAGCTCCCAGAAGGGGCAATTGCTTGAACACACCAAACACAAACACCGCTTCTCCCAGCCTGACTCTCCCTATTCCAGTCACCAGGAGCCCCCTGTGACAATCCCCCCTTGACACCTTATTCCCTCCCCCAGTAGCGTATACTGTGTGAAGGAGGCGGCTAAAACAGTATTAGACAGAAAACCAGTTCAAAACTAAACAGCTTCCCCTCAGAACTTCCACATCCCTCTCCGAGAGCTCCTCACTACCTCCCAAGTGAGGTTCCCACAGCAGCAGAGCTGGCCAGGTGTGGGGGTGGCACCAAGCTGCCTTGGGTCCAGCGCTGCACACATTACAGCCCAATGGGCAAGCTTGCAGGCGGCCCAAGGATTCTGGGTCTTGGGCCTGGAACTCCAGCAGCCACAGGAGCAAAGGTCCAGTCCTGAGCCCTGGGTTGACTGGCTCCTCTCTTCAGCCTTGGGGCCAGAAAAGGAGCTGGTTCTAGGGCATGGAGCATAGAAAGCCCCCCGCCCCCCACACGTTCAGTTTCCTGAGGAAAGCACACAAGGCAAAGGAAGGGGCTAGGGGCAAGAGTGGTCCTGAACTGTGGTTCTGTGGGGCAGCAGTAGCAGCCCAAAGGAGGCCGCTCAGCCTCCCTCTCTGGCGGGAAGGCACCTGCAGTCTAAGCCAGCGGCTGGCTGCTGCCCAGCCTGGATTAAGGCCACAGCTACAGAAGCAAATAAGCTCCTTTCTCACTTGCCACAGCTTCTCTTGGCCACCATGGAAGAGGAGGAGGAGGAGAACCCGTCCCGGAATGGCAACGTGGCCTCCATGGAGGTAGGGCTGCGGGAGGGACGCAGGGAGCTTCGAAGGAGTCACCTGCCTTCTACTGCTTGGGACCCCGGAGCAAGGTGGCGAGGGTCAGACTGGGGGACGGTGTCCTCGCTGCATCCTGCCAGCCACCCCTCACAGGGAAGGGCTAGAACTAATAAAGGGGTCAGAGGCCAAGGAAGAGGCACTTTTGGCTCCTCTCAGCGCCTACTAGAAGGACGGGAGCTCCCACGTGGTGCAGACACCAGCTGAGGACATGGGGTCTCCCTTTGGGGGTGCCTTTGGCCTTGACCTCCCTGTTTCAGCCCGTCCCCTCCCACTGTGAGAATGAGAAGATGCCATGGGGGACAGCTATGCTTTGCGGGGGGGGGGGGGGATGCTGTGGGCTGGGCATACTGTGGGCTGGGAGAATAGGTTGCGTACCATGCTGGAGGATAGTAACTTCCAAAGACTGCTGTTCCTTTAAGCGCAAAATTCAAAGGCTGCCTAAGGAGTAGCCAGCAGGCTGGCTGGAACCAGGAGGAAGCAGCAGCAGGCAATTCAGCCACCTGACAGCCATCAGGAAGATCCCAGTATGCCCTCAAACTGCATCTAGAACCGCTTGGGGAACCCAGGCGGTCAGTGGAGGTGACCCTAAGCACAGCAGGGGGGCAGCACTGGGATGGCCTTGGACACCGCCGGCCCTTGGTTTGGTTTCTCTGGACACGGTTCCCTTCCTATCCAAGCCTGTTAGTGCGGAACTTAAGTAGATCATGTTGGGATCGCAGGTCAAATATAGACTCTGATTTGGAACCTCCATGGGAAACAGAAGCTGAACGTCATCAGGATCGAATTCAGGCTGCCTATTGGATGGCTGCCTTACTCTCACCTTCTCCTGCTGCTTGGGAGAGGGGGGGAGTGAAGTCTCTGGGGCAGAGAGAGGGTGCTTTCTGGGCCTCCGAGGACCAGCCCTACTGCCAGATGTGCCACAGCAGCGCTGTCCCGGTGCGAGTCTTTGGAGGTGGCTTTGCAAGAGGCATTAGGTGGCGGCGGCGGACTAAGTGAGAAAATGCCTTCAAGGCAACAGACTGGGTCACGGGAGGGACAGGCAGCCCCCGAGCCCGGTGGGGAGTGGGCAGGAGGCAAGCAGGAGGCCGGTGGTGAGGGGCTGAGGAGAAGGGGGCCCAGACGTGGAGAGGGAAGTGGTGGACAGAAGCAGCCACCCAAACCTGTCTCCACCTGGCTGTCAAAACATCACAGGCAGAACCGGAGGCAGCTGCTGCCCTTTGCTGAAGCCTTTATGGCGGAGGGCGGGAGCAGGCGGGGGTCCGGGGGACCACCCCATCAAGGGAGAGGCCTCTGTCTTCCTGGGTGGAGGCAAACGGCACTGTGCCTGGAAGTGCCCGGGGAACACGGGGCTTCCGCCTCACTCGGCGGCTCTGCTGTTCTCTGCAGTCCCGTGGCCTTTGCACTGGGGATTCGGGCCTCATTAGTGAGGATTACGATCCCGGCTGGGGGGAGGCAAAGCCGCCTCGGGAGGGAGGAGAGGCAGAGGCACGCGAGGGCGAGGGCGAGGGCGAGGCCTCCTACAACCCTGTCGCCGCCTGTGCCCATCTTGAGGGGTGGGTGTCAAACATGGCTGCCGCTCCGCAGACGGCTCTTGAGGCCCCAGCACCTCTGAGGCCAGAAAACGTTTTTCCACTCGCCTGCTCCGTTATCCTGCTCAGCAAACAGCCATTGTTCTGAAAAATCGCTGCCGTGACAATCCTTCCCCTCGTTGCCACGGAGGCTCTCAATGTGGCCCTGGTGTGGCAGTGTGGAGAACCTGTGGCACTGGGCCGGCGTGGGCTGTGGTCACGCCCAAGGTTCAATCCAGCTTCAGCCCACTTTCAGAGTGAGAGAACACATCAGCAAAGTGACCGGTCATTTCCCCCCACACTGTGTCCCAAAGTGAATTTTCTGAGTTATCTAATGCTGAAAGAAAACAGCTTTGTGTCACTTTGTGTTCTCTCACTTTGAAAGCAGACTGAAGTTGGATTAAACCTTACGTGTGACCACAGCCATGGTGACCACGTGTCCTGGGACTACCAGAACACACTTTTTCAGTCTAGAATGTGTTTGAATAGGTTAAATGTTTGAACTAACCTGCGTGGAAAAGTTCAGATATGAATTGAACAGTTCAATTGGAACCAAAATGAATTTTAAAGAAATCTTTGTGGACACCTCTACTTTTCTGCTTTTTCATAAGACTGGGGCTGTGGTCACACTTTTAAGATTTAATCCAGTTTCAGTCCACCTTCAGAGCAAAATAACACATCAACAAATGATCAGTAATATTAGTTCCATATTATCTATTCCAAAGGTGAATTTTCTGAGTTATTTAACACTGGGGAAAAACAGCTTGTCACTTTGCTGATGTCACTTTGCTGATGTATTTATTGTCTCACTCTGAAAGTGGACTGAAGCTGGATTAAACCTTCAGTGTGACCACAGCCTGTGTGTCCTTGCAGCCCCCAAGCAGAGGACTGATTGGTTGGTAGTTGTGCGGCTGCCGCCCTGCTAGACAGCAGGAATGGCTACCCCTAGGGCGCCCCAGCAGGTTCCCTGTGCCCCCTGACACCAAAGGGCTTTACTCCTTCCCCTGGCAGTGTGGTGAGGGAGGGGGAGCACAGCCTCTGGGCTGGGTGCAGAAGTTGCATACCTGGGAGGAAGGGCTGCTCATTAGAAGGCAAGGGAGCCTTTGCAGGGGAATATAGGCTTCCCAAAAGGGCACTTTTTCTCTAGAAACACACACACACACACCAGTGTTTTTCTGCCCAGAAGCCTCCCATTGCCAGACCTGCCAGGTATAGATTCTTAATGGAGGGGGGGGGGCTTCAGTATTTTGTTTAGTGTGCTTAAAAGGGCGGCTGGGCTATTTCCATAGGCAGTAGAAAGTCCTTGCCTTCCATTTGTGATGCATAGGAGGTTGTGGTACAGCCCCACTGGGCAGGATCAAGGCCTTCTGCTCTGCTCCACATCCCTGCCCAGGGACACCTACCTGGTGTTAACTGGATCCTGCGACTGTGGCAAGCAGGGCTCCATCCTTACAGTGCAGATGGGAGGGTGACCGCAGGACATTAAGAGGCGCAAAGAGGGGGAATGTCTGGAGAGCTTCCCCTACCGTCATTTTGCCTGGCAACATTCCTGCCCATTGTGCCTATGCAGAAAGGGCAGATACAGATGGAGGCAAATGGGAATGGATTGTCTCCTGCCATGTTAGGAATCTGTCCACATGTGCAGGGCCATCTGGGGGGGGGGATGAGGAGCCACTCCCTGGGGGGCTGCCTGAGGAAGGGGTCTCTTAAGGAGAGGTGGGCCAAGGAGCAAACACCGTATGTACATGTTTGCCCTTTACTGCTAGCCCTTTGCACATGCATATACAGCTCATGCAGTTTGGCAATGACCCAATCCAGCAACGTATGAAGTGTGTGTGCTTCAAACTACATGCATCTATCAGATAAATGTTTACAAAAATTTACCACAATTTCTTGTCCACGCAGAGCTGTTGCCCCTCCATTCCACCCCAGCTGTCAATCCAGTGGCACACCAGCCATGGAATAACAGGACAGGTTCTGTCCTAGATTTGTGACTGGCTTAAGGGCAGAAAACAGAGAGTAGTAATAAACAACAAATTCTCAGAGTGGGAAAAAGTAAAAAGTGGGGTCCCTCAAGGCTCAGTATTGGGACCAATGGTTTTTAATTTATTCATCAATGATCTAGAAGAAGGGGTACATAGTAAAATAGCAAAGTTCGCTGATGATACTAAATTACATAGGGTAGTAAAATCCAAAAGAGATTGCCAAGAGCTCCAGAGGGATCTCTTGGCATTGGGTGAGTGGGCAACCAAGGGGCAAATTTGCTTTAATCTTAACAAGTGTAAAGTAATGCACATTGGGGCCAAGAATCCAAATTACGTCTATAAACTGATGGGGTCTGAGCTTTCTGCAACACGCCAGGAAAGGGATCTCGGGGTTTTGGTGGACAGTTCAATGAAGGTGTCAACCCTGTGCGCGGCAGCAGCGAAAAAAGCAAATTCAATGCTGGGAATAATTAGGAAGGGAATAGAAAATAAGTCAGCAAGTGTCATTTTGCCTCTTTATAAATATATGGTGAGGCCACATTTGGAATACTGTGTACAATTCTGGTCACCACATCTCAAAAAGGATATTGTGGAACTGGAAAAGGTGCAGGAAAGGGCAACCAGAATGTTAAGGGTCTGGAACACCTTGCTTACGAAATCAGGCTGCAACATCTAGGCCTCTTCAGTCTGGAGAGACGGCATTTAAGAGGGGACCTGACTGAAGTATATAAAATTATGCATGGTATAGAAAAGGTGGATAGGGAAAATTTCTTTTCTCTATCACACAACACGAGAACTAGGGGGCACTCTGTGAGGCTGATGGGTAAGAGAGTCAGATCCGACAAGGGGAAGTATTTCTTCGCCCAAAGGGTCATCGGTTTATGGAATGTGCTGCCGGAAGAGGTGGTGACAGCTACTAGTCTGGATGGCTTTAAGGAAGGGTTAGACAAATTTATGGATGACAGATGTATCAATGGCTACTAGAATGAATGCCTAGGTGCATCTTTCAGGCTGTGGGGGGATGGGACCGAGGCACTTCTAAGGCCATTTGCTAGGATTCAAGAGCAGGAGAAGGTTTGTCCTTGTCTTTGCTTGAGATACCCATGAGCATTTGGCGGGCCACTGTGTGTGACAGGATGCTGGACTAGATGGGCTGTAGCTTGATCCAGCAGGGCTTCTCTTATGTTCTTATGTACAAGGCAGTGCCAACTTCAAGGATACACTGATACCATTAAGAATATAGTTTGTCTACTGGTTTCTGGGCCAGGTAGCACAATGCACCATTCTCTGGAGACTTTATTTTCAGTCTTCCAAGTGTTTTAAGTCAAAAATTTGCTTTCTTTGTGTACATGTGAAAAACAAGTCCATACTTGTAATTACTGCTGTATCCAAAGTGTAAAAGGAAACCGCAAGTCAACCAAACTGCCACAACCTGGACAGCAGAAATTTGGCTCAACTGGCCATTCAGTCAGAGAGGTGCTTATCTGACTGAGGGCGGGAAGCAGGAGTCAAGGGCATCCTAGTGCGCCCCTCTCTCGAACCTGTGGCCATCCAGTCCATGGCTACTGGGTAGCCGCTGCTCCCGTCCTCTCTCCGAACACCAGGCTACCATGAGGGGCGAGAAATCATCACCAGGGACACTGGGCAGCGGTGTTGTCACCACATGCCTGCTGGGGCGCTGCGCATGGAGGCCAGAGATCCGCCCACCAGCTGAGCCCCGTGCGTGCTTTCAGCATCAGTGCTCCAGGCGCACCGCATGGCTCTTCTCGCTCGGGGCTCAAGGCCACGGGGCAGCAGCCACCCTTAGGCCGACCGGCTCTGCTTCCAGGCCGCAGAATTGCCACTAGTACGATCTGCTTCCGAGGCGGCAAACGTTCTTTGTTTCCCAGCTGTTTGTCCACACAAGTCCATCTGGAATTGGTCACCGTTCAAACCGAGCAGCGCGAGATCCCTGAGGAGGCGCTGTGAATACTTTCGATGGGGGGGGGGCCTGGGGCGCCCAATTTTAGAACTCGGCAGGAAACCCCCCTCGCTCCGCCCCCGCCTCGCGCGTAACGAAACCCGCAGCTCGCTCTGTAATACAGTCCCGCCGCACGGTCCCGGAGTGACCGCGCCTCGGCGGGCCGCTGGAGGGCGCTGCTGCGACACAGGCCGCTGGGCGCTCCTGCCTTCCGCCCACTAAGGAACGGTGGTCTTCGGGGGCCGGCCGGAAGCGGCTTCCAATCACGTGTCGCGACCCTCGCTTTCCATTGGCTGTTCCTTCCCGGTCCGCCGCTCGTCCTCGGGCGGTTGCCACGGTGATCGGTGTCAAGCGTCGCAGCCGCGGCGGAGGTCCGAGCGTGAACGGTGCGGCCGCCGCCGCCTGCCTCGGCGAGGGACTGGGGGCGCCGCGGCCTGGCCGGAGCCGTTAGGAGTCGGTCCTGACCCGCCCGGCGCCGCTGCCCGGCGAGGGAGCGGGACGGCGGCCCGGGGCGGCCCGGCTGGGCTCCGGGGAAGGGCCGCCCGCTGAGGCCGCCCGCTGCGCCTTTCTCCCCGCAGGTGGCCGAGCCGGCGCCGGCGCTGAACGCGGTCCTGCTGCTGCTCATGTCGCGCGTGTCGCAGGCCTCGGGCGCCGTCCTGCCCCCGCTGCAGTCGCTGGTGGCGCCCAGGAGGCCCGAGGGCGCGGGAGCGGAGCGAGGGGAGGCGCCGGACGCAGGTAGGCGGGGTGCGGGCCGCGCTTCCTCCTCAGGGGGACCGAGGGCTCCCGCCGCGCGGCCCAGGGCTCACCCGGCGCTCTCCTCTCCCCGTCTTCGCAGGCCCGAGGCCCCGCGCGCCGCTGGCCAAGCCCCTCCAGAAGGCCGAAGCCCTCCTGCGCCACTGCCTCAGCCCCAGCGCCTGGCGCCTCTTCCCGCCGCGCTCCGGTGGGAGCGCCTACGACAGCGAGGAGGAGGACTTGCCCGGAGGCCTGGCGCACGTGGAGCGCAGCTTCGCGGGGCTGAGCCGCTGCCTGTACGTGCAAGAAAACCCGCGCACGGAGACCTTCCGGGGCCACGTGCGCCAAGCCGCCGCTGACGTCGCCCGGGGCGCCTTCACCTACCACGTGGCTCGGACCAGTGTGGCCCGTCACTGTGCCACGCTCCACGCCCTCCTGCAGCACCGGCACCACCTGCGCCTCTCCCGACACTACGGCTGCTGCCTCAAGGCTGTCTCAGACTTCGTGCGGCGCTTGATGGCAGTGCAGCGCTGCCTGCTGCAACCTCACGGCGGGCAGAGCGGCAGCTGGGGTCGCCTGCTGCGGGGACTGTGTGAGGAGATGCGTGTCCACACTGCTCACTGGAGTGGGCTGCAGCGACGCCTACGTGGAGACCCGTGGCTGCAGCCCCTGCTGCTGCGGCGGCATGAGCTCGTGCAGCACATGAAGCGCTCTCTCTCCTTGCTGGTGCTGCATGCGACTCGCCTTCTGGAGGGCTGTGTGGAGGCTCTGTTGCGCAACTTGACCCGTGACACACATGTTGGTGCTGCCCTGCTCTCTGACTTCTTTCAGGGCTTGGAGACGTACAACCAGGTGGTGAGCGACCGGGCTCTGCAGCAGGTCTTTGAGGAGCTGCAGGGCAAGGCAGGGGCAGCTTCTCACCTGCAGAAGGTGCCAGGCAGCTCAGCTGCCTTCCCCGTGGAGCGAGTGCTGAGCATCTTGGCGGCAGAGAGAGGAAGGCTTGCAGCCCAGAGGCTGTATTCTCTTCTCTGGCGGCAGACAGGGCCTGGTGCTCTGGAAACTGTGCTTTGTGGGGGCAATGCTAAGCCTCACCCTCTGGAGGAGACTTCCCAGGCTAGTGAGGGGCCAGCCAGCCTCTCTGTAGAACTGCAGGCCTTGTGCCGGGAGGAGGAGGAGGCCTTTCTTCTGGTTTCTGGACAGCTGGTGGCCTCAACTAGTAGCCTCTGGCATCATATTCCAAGCCGCCCCAAACAGAATCATCCGCTGCCACGCCTGGCCTCTGCTGATGTGCCTGACCCAGCCTTTGCCGCAGCTGCTTCAGCGCTGTATGCGCAGTACCACCCGTTCCTCTGGAAGGCGCTGGCATCCTCCTTGGGTCACCAGCTGGAGCTCCACTCACCCTTAGCTGGGTTTCAGGAGAGCATTGGTGCTTCTTTGGGCCAGCAACTGAGCCACGCTGTGGCACAAGGTGAGTGCAAGTGGAACCCCTAACCCCCGTGGCTCTCTTTCGCAGAGAGCACAGCCACGTTACAAAGCGCGCCCAGTCTCTAGATAGCTGCTCCCTCTATAGCAATTGAGGGGGCTCTGGTTTGCTCCTGGGTGTCGGGGAGCCTGTGACTCGGGTGTCAGTCCTGACCTACTGCTGGCAACTTGGGTGCCAGCACGGCAGGCTGGTTTTATGCTGCACCCCGTTCGCCCAGAAGCTGCAGGATAGATCTATGTGTCTTTTCTGGCTTCTCTTTGCAGCCTGCCTGCCTCGGGAGTGTGCAGAGGAAGTGATGGGCCTGGCACTGCGCTTACTCACGCGTGACACTTGTCAGCAGTGGGACCAAGGTACAGTTCCGTGAGGGGAGGAGCTGCTCGGGCGGGGGGGGAGGGGGCTCTGTACAGGAGACACCTAGATGATGTGTGGCCATGAGGGGAAGCTGCTCTGATGGCCAGGGGCAGGAGAAACGCCACGCCTTTGTCTGCCAGTCCTGGGTTCCGCCCACTACCTTTTACTCCTCCTTGCCCAGGGTTCTGCTCTGCTCTGGGCTCCAGCCTAACTGACAGGTGCCTGCCCAGGACTGCTCAGAGAACAGACGAGGCTTGCAGTCAGACAGCCCAGCTCTTGCAGGACCTCTTCCCACCCTTGGCCTTCAGCCTGAGGAGTCTGGACAGCCAACCTGCCGGTAAGGGGGAGCTGTGCTCGCTGGCTTCAGAGTGGAGCAGGGCCTCCACCTTCCTCTGTCCTGGCCTCCGGGCCCCCAGGAATTGTACCCCCATTTCCTGTTTTTCTTCTTTTCCTCTCAGCTGTCCTTCTTGTCCGCACCAGCCTCTCCTTGCAGTTGCTGTCCCTCATTGCGGCCACCACTCATGCTGCCTGTTACTGGGTCGTGAGCAAGACCTACCAGTACTTGGCTTCTTGGTCACTCAGCCAGTTCCTGCTTGTGAGCCAGGGTGACCTGCAGGCAAGTGGAAGGGGTGGTCTCTGCCCACCCCAGGGCCCTGTCTCAGGGGGTGCTGGAGGGAAAGGCCATAACTCTGCTGCACCACAAATGACTGGTAGAGGAGTTGCCATGGCGGTAGGAAGGCCTCCTTCCTGAGAGGAAGCCAGTCCCTCCTCTGGATCCAGGGGAAGGAAGGAGGGGTGGCCGGCAGGGACAAAGAGCTGCCCCAAGGCAAGCCTCTCCTGCAGGCTCTGGGATTAGCCGGCCTGGGATTCTAAGTGCACGAGCTTGTTTGACAGGTGCTGACAGAAGAGACAAGCCGGGTGTCCGCTCTGGTGAGCGCAGCAAGTCCAGAGGGCGGGAGGAACCAGCAGGCCCTCGCCTTCCACCAGGAGCGAGAGCTCAGCTGGCAAGTTCAGTCTGCAGCGTCCAGCATCCAAGTAAGTCACAGAAAACTCAGGGTGGGGGTGGGGGTGGGGCTGGCCCTGCTGGGCCCAAGCCCAGGCGGGTTGTGCTGCAGAGCTCTCGCCTGAGCCAGCCTCTTCTGTGGCTGTTGGTGGAACCCAACCAGATTGGAGGCTGGCTCAGCTCTTACCCACGCAAGCCCGGTTGCCCCTCGCACGGCAGGGGACACAGACGCAGGGGCAGAGGTCTCCAGGAGATCTTGCTCTCTGTTCCCCTGCGGTCGCGGCGTTGCTGTGAGGCTTGAGAGGATGCGCCCTCTAGTTTTAGCACTGAGCTCCCTCTTCCCCAGCACCAGTGCACCCCTAAGCCGGCGCCAGAACTGCAGTAGTAGGAGGAGTTGACCCAGTTCCAAGCCTGCTGGAGGCAGGGCAAAGAGAACCATTGCTGGCGTGCCGCCTGGCTACGTGTCCGTGTAGTTTACAGGCAATGCCGGCTGGAGCGGAAAGCCGACAGCACTTCTTGGGCTTGGCGGGCAGGCTTGGCTTGGGGGTGCCCTCAGGTGCAGCGCTGCTCATTGGCGCGTTTTCCCTTTCGCACAGCTTTTTTCCGAGGATGCGCTGAAGCTGTTCTCTGCGGACTGCAAACGGATGTCAGCAGAGATCTTCGGCCAGACGATGCCCCTTGGCAAACAGTGGCGCCTTCCCCTACGAACAGGTACCACTTTGGAAAAGGCAGGAGAGTTTGCTGCCTGGCTACAAGTTGCTGCTGCCTTGTGCAGCACAGTCCACACTCTTGTGGCGCATGGTCTGGGGCTGAACTGGAGAAGCAGGAAGGCAGCTGGCTTGCCACCGCCGCTCTCCTACTGTTCGCTGTTTAGAGGTGGGTCTGGAGGCAGCTTGCAGGGCTTCGGGGTGGAGCCGATGCCTGCTGAGGAGTTATTTGGCAGCCTTTTGCCTGCCGCAGTTCATCCTCCATCTCCCTGTTCCCCCTTCCTTTGCAGAGCTTCCCGCCTCTCCCAGTGAGTACGCCTCAGCTGCCACCCAGAGCGTCCTGGGTCAGGTGCTGCAGAGTATCCAACTGCTACCGCAGGACGCCTGGGTGCCGGCGCTCAGCCAAGTAACCGCTGCCTTCTTAGAGGCCTGGATGGACCACATTCTGGCCCAAAAAATCAAGTTCAGGTGAGCAGTGAGGAGGTTTGGACCTTCAGCTGAGCCTGGGCTATTGCCTTGCGGCAGTGCCCTCCTGGACAGGTGGCCTTTCTCCCTACCCCCTGCAGCCTCCAGGGTGCCCTTCAGCTGAAGCAGGATTTTGACACGGTGCGTGAGCTGCTGCGGTCTGAGGAGTATGGGCTCTCGCCAGAGATCAGGCAGCTGGTGCTCTCGCTCCCTGCGTTCCAACAGGCGGACAATGCAGTGTCGTGCCTCCTCCAGCAACCCAGCAAAAGCTCCCTTCCTTCGCCCACCTGGGAAGCCTTCCACACCTGCTGTGAGTGACCTGAATGGGGAAGGTGGTTGATAGGGGGAGAGACCGTCAGCAACAGGCCTTCTTCCCACCTCTGCCCGGGCCTGTCGGCCAACGTCAAACTTCAGCCGAAGGACCCGGGAGAGGGGAAGCAATGAGCCAGAAAAGCAGGGCCCTGCTTCTGCCTGGGATTCTCAGGGGCCAGCTTGGGAACCACACCTGAGCGATGGAAGCCAGTTGGTTCTGCTCCAGCCGAGGCAGCAGGAGATACCTGGGTAGTAAGTCTCAGTGCTGATAAATGAGGCAACGGGCCCTCCTGCCTTGTCTGTCTCAGCAAGGGGCATCTGGGCAATTGGAAGCCAGACACGCTGCTAAGGGAATTAGTGATTCACGACTGGGGCATGCAAAAGGGGAGCCATCGGGCATTCAGGGTGAGTGGGGGCAATGCTGCCGGAGTAAAATGGCCCCCAGGAAACCTGGTCCCAGGGGCTCAGTAGTGGTCCCGTTTCCAACGCTTGTGCCTCATCGTACATGACTCACCCAGAATGTCCACAGAGAGGCAGGCAGGGATCGTGGGAAATCCCCCTCCTCGGTGTGGGCCTGACTAGTGGAGTTCTGGAGCTGCCTCCCGCTGGGCCCCTTTCTGACGGGGCTTGTGTCCCCTGCAGGCTCCTCTGACGGGACTCGCACGCAGGACGGGGGCCCGGGCAGCTTGAACAGCTTGGAAGGCTTGGAAGGGCTGCCTGCCCAGGCGAGGGCCGTGTTGGAGAGCCAGCTGGGAGATCTACTGAGCCACCTCCAGGGGCCTGGCTGCAGCCCCGAGAGCTACCTAAGCCCAATGGAGCAGGAGTGGCTGGCGCTGCGGCTTCACGGTGGGCGACGTTGGAAGGGGCTGGCCCTGCCCTGTATGAAGAGGACCTCCGAGCCTTGAGGGCCTTGAGAGCCAGCTGCAGTTGAGGCTGCAGGACCCATTCTGGCCCAGGTCGTGCCACGTGGGCTTGGCCTTCCCTTGGCAGGTGCCTTTACCTAGGAGTGCCTTGCTCTGCTGCCAGAGGGTGGCCCAGGCAAAAGGGCGCCAGGTGTGGAGAAGGGCACGTGGGTGCTGCTGTCCTGCAAGCTGCTGCCTTTGGCCTTCGGCTCACCTGCGCAGGATCCTTCTGGGCCCCTTGTGCTGCTGCCTCAGGATGGGGGCTTTGCCTCTTGCCTCCTGTAGTTCTTTGCTAGGCCCCAGACCCTCACGCCTTCAAGTGGACTGCTGGGGCACAAGATGAACAAAGGAGAGAGCATGTTGTGGATGAAGCCCAGCAGTGGCTGCAGAAACACCGCCTTTGGTGGCCTCATGACCCTCTTGGGCTGGGTTTCCCCAATAATGTCACCTGTGCACAACCATTAAACTCTTGGTTTTGAAATAAATCTGTAAGGATCTGTGTGACTCTTTTCCCTTTGGTAAATAAGCTCTTTGCAGGTGAAGGATGTGCTTGGAAGCACCCGGCGTGACGTGCGGCCTACTGGGCGCCGTGAGCTCATGCCGCTTCGGCCGTGCTGCCCCCTCAGCCAATACTTATGGCCCCCAAGCAGGAGGAATTCTGAGGATTTCTGGCCGTGTCCGTGTCTGGTTGGCTCTGTTGTGAACCACTGAGAGAAGTTTAAGGAGGGAAAATGAAAGGGAGCAGCGGTGCGGAAAGGGAAGGAGAAAGGCGCTGAATGTTGCCTGGAGGAGGCAGTGCCAGGCCAGACGCTCAAAGGGGAGCCATCGGGCATTCAGGGTGAATGCCCCGCACAGAAGGAGGCCACGCATCAGCCCCAAGGCAGCCTAGGTGGATAGGAGGACAAGAGAGGGGGCACTTTGCCCAGCGCAGGGCAGTAAAGCAGCCGGTGGCCACCGAGGGGAGATCAGCTGCTGGCCGACGCTCTCTAAGCAGGCCTTAGGCTCTGGGCTCCTGCCCGGGGGGGGTGGGGGACGGGGACGGCAGAGTTCGGGAAGGGAAGCGGCGGTTCCTCGGCTGCGGGCGGCGCTCTCGTCCGGGGCTGCAGTTCTGCTCAAACGGTGGAAAGCGCCTGAAGCGGGTGGAAGAAAGAGGTGGGGGGCCGGCCGAAGGAGACGACCAGCAAGGCGTCGCCCCAAGGGCTGCTGCTAAGACCCGAGGAAGGCGGCGAGCGCAAGTGAGCGGCCCCTATGGGCGACTCTTCCCGCCTCCGCGTCTCCCCGCGAGCCTGCCTGGGGAAGCCGTGAGCGGGCTCCGTCCCGAGGTCCGTCCGCCGCCCGCTGCGGAGGGCGGTGCGGTGCGCTCGTCCGCACTCCGGCCCTGTCCGCGTCCAGGCGCCGGAGATGCGAACCGTCAACGCGGAGGGGCCGCCGCGAAGGCAGGTGCTGGGGGGACGACGACTGCCCGCCTCGCGGCGAACCGGCCCTTCTCTGTCGCCTCCGAGCGGCTCCGGCGTGACGGACCGTCGGCCGGGGCTGCTGCGCGGTACCCTGCGTGGGCGCCCGCCGCCGCCCCGCCCGCCCAGACGAGGTGGGGGCGGAGCGAGCGCGGCGGACTACGAGTCCCAGCAGGAGCCGCCGCCGCCCCTCCTCGCCCTCCCGCCCGCGCTGCGCTGGATCTCGGCGCCGCCGCCGCCGCTGCTTCCGCAGGCCGCGCTGCTCCCGCGCGTCTCCTCCGGCGGGCCTCGAGGGCGCCGTCCGCTCGCGCTGCCCATGTCTTCCGCCTCGGCCGTGGCGGCCTCCTCCGGCGAGCCGCTGCGGGGAGACCGCGCCCCCTTCGCGCTGGCAAGTAGCCGCCCTGCCGGCGCGGGGGTCCCGGGGGTGGCGGGCGGCGGGGGTGCGGGGCGCGCGCGCCATCGACCGACGTCCCCCTCCCCCTCCTCCTCCCCGCAGGCAGCGGAGCGCGGCGGCGGCGGCGGCGAGGATGAGGCGGCGGCGGCGGACGAGCTGGAGGGCGGCGACGATTCCCGCGCCTGGACGCCGCAGGAGAAGCTGCTGCACGAGGCGCGGCTGAAGGCGAAAGCCAAGCGGAGGCTGCGGCGCGCCTCCTCCCGGGACTCCGGCAACCGCGAGTCGCTCTCCGAGGCGGCGGGCGACCCCGGCGCGGACCCCAGCAGCCCCAAGGGCCGGAGCCACGACCGCAAGTCCCGCACGGGCAAGGGACGCGGGCTGCCCAAGAAAGGTCTGCGGGGGCCCGACGGGGACGTGGGGCGGGGGAGGCCGACGCGGGGACCCTTCCGGCGCCCGACGGGGTACGGAGGGAGCCGCCGCCGTTCTGGCTGCGGGTAGCGGGGCCGCCCCCCCCCCAGCGCCCCCCAGCGCTCCCCCTTTCTCTCTCCCGCAGGCGGCGCCGGGGGCAAAGGCGTGTGGGGGGCGCCCGGCCTGGTCTACAGCTACCAGGAGCCCGACGCGCGGGACCCCAACTACGACGAGGCCGCCCAGGTACGCGGGCGGGGGTCTCCCGGCTGCCCTCGGGGGTTAGGGGTTCGAGGCTCCCGCCGTGCCAGACGCCCCCCGACCGGGCCTGGAGGCCGAAGCAGGACCCGGTCGGCTGCCCTCTGTCTTCTGCCCTGGCCCCAGACCCCGACCCCGACCCTCCTCCGCAACCCTCAGGCAAAGGTGCCCGCCAGACGGGTCCAAGGGCCCCGGGCACGAGGGGGTTGCGCCTGGCTGCCGGCCTCGGTGCCCGTTGCATCCCGGCTGCACCCCCGAGGTGCTTGCGGGGGGCGGGCGCGGTAGGGGGTCGCCACTGCTGCAGCGTTCTCGATGCCCCTAGGGTGACACCGTCTACGCCACCGTCGTCCCCGAGCTGGAGGAGGAGGAGCTGCAGAAGACGGTGCAGCCGATGGTGCTGGAGTACTTTGAGCACGGAGACACCCTGGAGGTCGTGGTGAGTCGGGGTCGGGGGTCTCCAAGCGGGAAGGGCGAGGCTTGCAGGCAGGACTGGGCCGGTCTTGAAAGGGGATCGCGGGGGGGGGGGGAGATAAGGTCTTAAGGAATAACTCCAGGCCTGAACTGGAGCTGAAGGAGAGGAGGAAGCCGACAGGGAGCTGCACAAAGGGGAAACTTGGTCCTTTCCTCACAGGGATAAGCCAAAGGCGCCTCCAGCCACGTGGACAGGCGCAACCTGGGCTCTGGCCAGGGGTAGAAGAAGGGGCTTTGCAGCCTTCCTGTGGCCTCTGCCTGCTTTTCCTTTTCTCTTTCTAGTTCTCTTAAATTTACCGTAAATAAATACTGTAGCCCCTGGTGCACCTGTCTTCCTCCGATTTGTCTAATTCTTTCTTAAAGCAGCTCAGGCTGGTTGCTTTAACCACCTATTCTGGCGGCAAGTAACCCTCCTGACCTTCAGCCTCTTAGAAGGCCAAGCCTTAAAGCGAAGGTGGCTGCCCTTTCTCCCTGCTTGCAGCCCCCTCAGAAGAGGAGGTCTCTCAGCCCAGGGCAAGGCAGGGAGGGTGTCTCTGTGCACTTTCCACCTGGCAACAGTTTTTCCAAAAAGGCAGAAGGAGCTGTGGCTTCTTTGTAGCTGGGGGTGTCCGCCGTTTCTTGCAGGAGCTGCTCCAAGATCTGAACCTGGGTGGACACAAAGCTTCCGTGCCCTCCCTGGCCGTCGCTCTGTCTCTGGAGGGCAAGGCCAGCCACCGGGAGCTGACGTCGCGCCTGCTCTCTGACCTTGTGGGGAAAGTGATGAGCCCCGAAGACATTGCGGCTGCTTTTGACGGCATGCTGCGCGACCTGCCTGACCTCATCCTGGACACCCCGGAAGCTCCGCAGGTCAGGTCTGGGCCAGGTGGTTGGGGGGAGGCGACTGACAGGCACGTGCCACTGGATCCTGAACCCTTCCCTTTGTCTGTCTGTGCAGATGCTGGGCCAGTTCATTGCACGGGCCGTGGCTGACCACGCGCTGCCACTTGACTTCCTTGAACGCTACAAGGGGCGCGTCGACTGTGAGCATGCTCGGTGAGGGGGCTGAGTGCTTGTTTGTTTGGGCCTGGGGGTGGAGACTAATCTCATTGCCCCATCCACAACCGCCCCCCAGTCTCGTCTCTGATGGTGTTTCGTGTCACCCAGGGCTGCCTTGGACCGGGCTGCTGTCCTGCTGCGCATCAAGCAGGATGTGAACCGCCTGGACAATGTGTGGGGCGTAGGTGGCGGCCAGAGGCCCGTTAAGCATCTCATCAAGGAGGTGAGTGGCAGGGAATCTCGGTGCCTCTGTGGCTCGCCCTAAAGGGACCGGTGGGTGATGGTCTCAGATTTGGGGCCTATGCCAGGCTGGGCTCTTGAACCTGCCTCCCCTGCCAGAGCACGCCTCACACCGTGCCCCGGATTCCGCCTGCCTGCCTGCCTGCCTGCCTGCCTGCCTGCCTTTCCTGTCTCAGGCACAACAACTCCCCCCAGTCCACAGCCACCACAAGGGCCCATGGGGGAGGGGGGCAAATTGGAGCCTCGTCATCCTGTTGTCTGATTCTGGCAGGGCAGAGTCATTTCTCACTGAGCTGAAGCCGTCCTGTTGCACCTTCACCCAGGATGTTTGCTTAGTGGAGGATGTGGGCTGGGGCGGTGACCACCGTTGACCTGTATGGACCACGCAGGTTGCAGAAAGAGGAACCAGCCCAGCAAGCAGCCCGGGGCATCGCATGGCTTCATTGCCTTGTCTGACAGGTGTCTCCTTCGACCCCTGGGGGAGGCAGCTGGGTTCCTGTGCTGGTGTTCACATGGGGTGGGGGAGCGTGGCTTCCACGTCAGACATTTTCTACAGTCGCAAACAAGGCCGCCCGCTGTGTTTCTTCTTCAGTGGAAAACTCCGAAGGGGCTTCTCTGCCCCCCAGCACATTTGCTCTCAAACCACCCCTTCTTGTCCCTCTCCTCTTCCACTCTCCCCGCCAGATGAATCTCCTGCTCCGCGAGTACCTGCTGTCAGGGGAGGTGTCTGAGGCCGAGCATTGCTTACGCCAGCTCGAGGTCCCGCATTTCCACCACGAACTGGTCTATGAGGTAGAGGCGGGCTGTTGCAGTCTGATGTGGGCAGAGCCTTTCCTCAGTCCCTTGCTGCTGGGAGGGGAAGCGGGCAGCGGCCCTTCGGGATCCTGGCAGCCCCACTGCCCCCTCTGGGGACCTGGGAGGCTCCCTGGCTGCTGGGTCAGGACACTACAGCTGGCATCCGCTGCTTCCTGCTGCATTTAGGCAGCTCCCTTCCCTTTGCTTCCTTCCAGGCTGTGGTGATGGTTCTGGAGTCCTCAGGGGACACGGCTGTCTCCATGATGGTGAAGCTGCTGAAAGTCCTGTGGCAGACAGGGCTGGTGACTCTGGACCAGATGAACCGGGTAAGAGCTCTGCTGACCCTGGGGCAATAGCAGCTCGCTTGCCCACCGGCAAGTGCCTCAAGGCCTGTTAGCGGGAAATGCAAATATTTTATGTCAATAAGCAGTAAGCCTGGTACAGCCCTGCTTGCCTGGTACCTGGTCTGTCCTTATTCAGGCGCCAAGCAAAAACGTCTCCCTCATTCCGGGCGCTTGGCCCAAGCTAACGCAACCTGGTCAGGGAACGAGTGTTTCAACGGCGCCATAATTGTGGTTTTGGGGGCTTTTGCTGATGTTTCCTGCAATTACTTTGTTTCTAAATTCTCTCTTTCTGCACTGCACCTTGATTATTTTAGAAAATACATTAGTTCATTTATGGTATTTATAAATAGGTCTCAGGGTGGCTTGCTGTTGGAGGCAAGTACACCCCCCCATGTATTTTGGCAGTGAAAGCTTTCTTAAAAGCTCATGTAAAAAACAGTTAAAGACTGAAAATTCAGTAAAAATCGGAGCAGAATAGAAAGCTTGAGGGTGGTGGTGGAATAAAGAGTGTCATTCAAGCAATCTGCAGGCTGCTTCTCGCTGTCCTAAAGGGGCTGCAGGCCTGGGCAGTGACAGCCTTGGTCAACTGCTGCGTCTCCCTTTGCCCAGGGCTTCCAGCGGGTGTATGATGAGCTTGGGGACATCAGCCTGGACGTGCCGCTGGCCCACAGCATCCTGGAGCAACTGGTGGATCTCTGCTTTGAAGGTGGCGTCATCACCAAGCAGCTGAGAGATGCTTGTCCCGTCCGGTAATGCCGGGCTCTTCCTTGCTATCTGGCACGGTTAAAGTAGAAAATCAGGAGGAAGCTGCACAGTTTCTGAGTTTAGTAGGCTGTCCTGGGGGTGTTCACGGCTATTTCAGGGTTCCAGCTGGAGGCCCAGTAGCCTTTTCTGGTCACCTGATCGGCATTCTTCCGGCTGTCAGCTTCCTTGTTTAGAATTACAGAACGGGTGGAGTTGCATGTCTCCCAGAGCAGCCTGATGTAGCAACCATCCAGGGAGGTTGTTCTAGTGGTCAAGCAGAATCTGCCTGGCTGTTGTCCTCAGTCCAAGCAGGGCGAATGACTGGCTGCTAGGAAGGAAAGCTGCTGAGAAGAGCTGGCTTTTTTCTACCCTGCTTTTCTCACCTATTTAAGGGGACTCAAAGCGGCTGACAAAGCTTTCTATTTTCCTCCCCCTAAGAAAACACCCTGTGAGGTAGGTGGGGCTGTGAAAGCTCAGAAGAGAACTGTGACTGGCCCAGGGTCACCCAGCTGGCCTCATGGGGGAGGACAGAATCGAACATGGTATTCCCAGATAAGAGTCCAGCTCCCTAACCACTAGACCAAACTAAGGTGGGACTAAGGGAAGGAGCTGCCGTGAGCCTGGGATGGTGTTTTCTATCCTGTGGGAGACCTGGGCTGTTCTTAGCCAATCCCTCATTTGCCCTTTCCTTCTCAGGGGCCGGAAGCGCTTTGTCAGCGAAGGAGACGGTGGCCAGATCAAGCAGTAGCTGGGTGCTTTTGGTCCTGCTTTCTTCTCTTCCTCTTCCACCACCAGTGATGCCTCCAGCCTAGCCAGGCATGCCGGACTTGGCAGGGAGGCCAGCAGGTTAGCCAGCCCCTACTGCCCACGCCCAGAGCAGCAGACAGGGCCAGTCTGGGGCTGGAGTGGACTCCTCCCACTTGCTCTGATGGGGTGAAGGCCGGAGGGAGGCTGTTCTGCTCTTGCGTCTCCTTCCCAGCTCTGCAACCCATCCCTACACACCTGCAGGCACACGGCCCTCTGTGCTGCAAATCAGCAGGGCTCAGGGCCACCTGGAACCCACCCCACCCCCGGGAACAGCCTTCCCCATTGTAACCTTGGCTCCGCTCTGGGATCTATCGCTGTTATTGTTGTATTATTAAGCAATACTTAGTAATCTCGGCATCCTGGTCCACCTTCCACATCACAAAGGATGCTGGGGCTGGGGGGGGGGGAGTCTTGTGAAAGTGGTTCCTTGCCAGTCCTCCATGTACCACTGGCAGCAAACCCATGGGACTGAAGTTGGGGGTGGGGGCAGCCTGCAAAGAAGAAGAGGAGCGGGGGATGGGATGGAGGTTCGGAAGAGGCTGCAGTATGAGCAAAACAAGAGCTCCTCCATGTCCTCTGCGCAAATTTGCTTGTGTTTTACTAGGGCAGATGGGCGGAGAGAAAAAAGCAGGGTCTTGTGAATCAAGGCTTCAGAGATCAGGCTGAGAAGGTAGTTCGGCCAAACTACTGATGTTCTTTCAGGCAAAGGTGGTGGGGTTGCGCAATTCTAATGGAAATGCCTACAATAAACGATGTATCCACAGAGTCAGATGTTTTGCTTTTTGCTTGGAGCGGAGAATTGTGGCTACAAATGTCCATGTAATATGCAAAGATATGATGCTTTATTTATTTACATTTCTATCCCACCCTATTCCCTAACTGCTCAGAGCGGGGAACAGCATTTAAAATCCAATAGAGCTAAATATATAAAACAATAGTCTGCAGTGGGGGGAAACTATTGTAAAGAGAACCCACAATCTTCAGTGCGATGTAAGCAGAAGACAAACACAGCGGAAACTGAAGGAGGCTTGACTTTTCCCAAGCTCTCAGTCTTTTGGGGGGGGGGGGGGCTCTGTCAGGGACCTTTCTGCTCTTGGTCCACTGGTTGCATCATAAAGTGTTCCAAGATGGAGCATTTGCACACGAAAGAACTGTTTCCAAACAAGAAATGGCTCCTTTGGTGAGGAGCGCACTGCCAGGAGACGAGGCTTGATGCACATTTAAGCACACCACGTGTGCACAGACGTTGTTCCAGACCTAGAAAGGCTCCGGGCAGGCCCATTTGCACTGCGCCAGCTGTTTCTGTATGGTGACGCTGCACCATGCTCTACAAGTCACTTTCAGAGGAGAGAATGGGGCTGGCGGCGGTCAGCTACGTGAGTCAGTGGCACTAAATTGGGGGTGGGGGGGGATTGTCAGGTTCACCAGAAGCCTTCCTAGAAGAGTGGGAATTCCAGGGATGGATTATGGAAATTTTTTACCCCTGAAATGCTGAGTTTTAGGATAGCACTGCTGAGAATGTGGGCTGTGGGGACAGCAGTTCTTTGCAGGAGTGAATTCTGAGAGGCAGCTGTTCCTCTGATCGCCACCCTGTTTCGTGGTAAGTTAAATAGGAAAGCTATCAGTGGCAGCCAGAGGCCTTTTCGCACGAGGGCTTTGAACGCATCTATGGCGTGTTGGAACGGGGCATTCGCTCTTCTGGGGTGGCCGGATCCATTCCGAGTTGCCCCAGCTGTCCCAACGCGTCATAGACATGTTCAAGTTTTGGAACACAAAAAAGTGAAACCGTCGCAGCGTGTTTGGCCCGTCCCCAGCTGTACCGGAGGGAAAGCATTCGCACACTCTCCCTCCGTGATAGCTAGGCCCCTCCCCCAGGCTGCCCTCATTGGCTCCCTTGCACCCAGGGTGGGAAGCCCCGGTGCCTCCCTTCCCTGGGCTCCCACTTACTCCAGGGGCCCAAATCGGGCTCCTAGGGCCAGCGGGACCCCCACCCTACACACACCACCCCAGAAGTGCGCGTGCATGAATGGGGCTTACCCATTCAGCACTGGGCAGTAACTGGGGCAAGGAGGCCGGCTGTGCTTTGTGCCTGGGCGCCATGCAGTCCCTGATTAGCCAAGGAGCTGCCTGGCTTCAGTTGGCCATCTGCGCAGGCGTGGGTCCCTGGCCAGTCAGGGACCACATGGTGCATATGTGCGAAGTGCGGCTGGCCTCGCCCCAGTTACTGCCCAGCGCCGAACAGGTAAGCCCCATTCACGTGTGTGCGCCCCTGGGGTATGGTTGGGGGTGGGGGTCCTGCTGGCCCTAGGAGCCCAATCTGGGCCCCTGGAGCAAGCGAGAACCCAGGGAATCCACCCAACAGGCCTCCTGCCCTGCGTCTTGCCTGACCCAATGGCATGAGGCCAGGGGAGGAGCATCCCACCCGCATCTTGGCCTTTCCAGGCTAGGACAGGTGGGAATTCTTTCTCCATTCACACGGAGGGAGGCAAGGAATGCATGTAGATGTGTTCCTCCCCCTCTCTGTGTGAATGGAGAAAGTGTCCCTGCATGTCTTAGCCTTCTTTGCTACAGCGGTTCCGGCTGTAGTGCGGAGAGCCCTCAGGACAGCATCTAATGGAGTCGTTGCTTTCCTTTTGTGAGTGAACAAGATCCGGGGGTGGGCGGGTTGGCAGTGTGCAATCGTCTTTGTGATGGCAAAGGGCGAAGTTCCCCATGTATGTACTAAGTAAATGTCGCCACGTGTGCTCCCTCCTCCCCTTCATCCGGGCACCTACCTGCAATGCAAGTGGTGTCTGGGTGCCATCTTCACTTTCCGACACAACATGCAGGGTGTCACATGGCATTTGCACCACAGCGGTGCAAATGGGCCTGCTAAGCACACGCGTGAAGCGCTTAATCGTGCTTCTGCACAGAAGCCTATCCAGTGCAGAAACAGCTCTCTCCAGGGCATATGCTCCATCTGGAAGCATTCCCCAGAAAGGGTCCTATCCTCTTGGGGGGAACTGGCATGTGCAGAGCCGTTTCTTGTGCCAGAGCCCCCTCCCAGCTTTACTAATGAGTGTGGGGCGCTGGGGCTCCGCCCCCATGGACCCTCTTTTCCCCCGGGGGTTTGGTGTCTCCAGTTGCTCGAAGCTTCAGGCGCGGCTCCCCGGGCAGGATGGAAGAAGCGATCGCCGCCAGAGCCCTTCCTAACTCGGCCTTATTCTGGAATACATCTCGGGACGGCGCTCTGCTGGCCACAAGCTAACGCGGGCTCCGGTGGGGCCTTCCATCGTCTGCCCAAACATACGGATAGCCGGGGCCTATTCTGGGATGTACTCTGGGATAGGGCCGGGCTGGTCCTTTGCGAGGGGCGGCGGCGGCGGCGGCACTTCAGGCGGAACCCGGAGTACGGGGCGCTGCGAGGCCTTGCCGGTTCCGGGGCAGCCGCGGACAGGCTGATCGGCCGGCCGGGGAGTGGGTCGGCGCTCCGTCCGGAGCCGCGGCGGCCCGGTTTGGCGTAGTGGTCAGGGAGCCCGACTCTTAGCCGACTCCGCCCTCCTCCATGAATCCAGCTGGGTGGCCTTGGGCTGGTCACAATCCCAACCACCTCACGGGTCTGTTGCGGGAAGAAGAACAGAAGGCTCGTCAGCTGTTTTGAGTCCCCTCGAATGGGTGAAAGAGGCGGGGTGGAAAGGCCAACCCCCCTTCCATCCGGGCCCGCAGTAGCGCCGCGCCACGTCTGCTCCGCCAGCCACGCCGCCCAGAGAAGCACTTCCGGGGCACGGGCGGAAGTCTCGCGAGGCGCGTCGGCTGGGGGAGGGGCTTGCCGGTCCCGCGTGGAGGAAGGAAGCCGCGGAAGGGCACGTCGCGCGAGGGGCAGGGCTCGTCCGTCGCCACGGCAACCGGCGGGGCCCCCGCGGCAGGCAGGATGGCCCGGGAGCGGCGGCGGCGGGGGGGCCCCGAGGCGGAGAAGGGGCCCCGGGGCGCGGCGGCGGCGATGGCGGCCAGGAGGGAGCGGGCGGCGGACTCGCGGGGCGGCGGGTCGCGGCGGCGCTGGGCGGCGCTCGCCGCCTTGGCGGCGCTGGCGGCCTCGGGCTGGGCCTGGTGGCTGCCGCTGCCGGGCCTGTGGCCGCCCTGGGCGCCCGCGCGCCGCGCCCTCCTGCCGCACCCGGCGCCGCGCGCCCTCCAGCCCGGCAGCAGCAGCCCCGCCGCCGCGCCGCGCCGCTTCTGGGGCTCCTACCGGCCCCACGTCTACTTCGGCATGAAGACGCGCGGCCGCCGCTCGCCGGTCGCAGGTCAGCGGGGTGGGTGGGGGCGGAGCGGGGGTCCCGGGGGGCGCGGAGGCCGTTCCGGGAGGGCCGCTCGCCTGGCGCCGCCGCGGTTGCCGGGGGGCGGCAGCTCTCGAGGCGGCGCCCACGCGCTCCTTCGCTCCCTTCTGCAGGGCTGATGTGGCTGCAGCAGCTGGAGGGCGAGTTCCGCCTGCGCCACACCTGCGAGCAGAGCGACGGCCTCCCGCGCTACGGCTGGCTGCTTCACGACGGCGTCGATTTCGGGGTCCAGGAGATCCAGGACGGCGGCCTGAGGCTGCAGACGGAGTTTGTGAAGCGCCCGGGGGGCAGTCACGGGGGCGACTGGAGCTGGAGGGTCACTGCCTGGCCGGAGGTGAGCGGGGAAGGAGGGGGCCGCTGGGGGGACAGGGGATGCCCAGGCACCCTCCTGGCCCTCTACTCTCGGACTGGCGTGCAACAGCCAGCTTGGAGGTGCACTTGCCTAGTTCCTGGTCCGAGATCTTGGTTCCCTGTGAGATTGGCTCACAGCTTGCTCGCTCCGCGCCCCTTTTGCCGCAGGAGTAAACGGCGCCGAGGGCTGTGCGTTTAGAATTGCGCCAAGGTATTTTGCCTTCCTTTGGTCTCGCATTCAGGCTTCTCGTGGTCCTTGCCTAGCAGCTCTCACGCACAGGGCTGTGCTGAAGCCTAGCAGCAGCCGGGCAGGTGAGAGACGGATGATCTTAGTTTTGCCTGGCGGGACAAACGCTTGATAACGCTTTCCTGTGTCCAGAGAACTGGGTCCCAGGCGCCTTTTGTTTCCTTGTTTTTCTACGTGGCAACTGACGGGGAAGGCATGTTGGAGCCGTTGGTGGAGAAATCATCCAGACTGGCATCTCTGACGGGCATGACGGAGGACTTAGGCCGCTTCACGGTCACCTTCCATAAGCCCACGACCGAGGATGGCAGAGCAGCGCGGCATGCCAGGTACTCCCCTCCCAACCGCTCACCCGGCACCTGCTACAGGAGAGCAAGGCGGTTATGTCGCATTGTACACGGAATTCGTGTTCTCTCTCTCTTCTCAGTTATAACTACCTGCATGCCAAGGCTGAGGGACTGCATCGCCTGAGCGACATGGTGAAAGCCAGCCTGAGCCCCCGATTCGTCTTCGCTCCGCCAGGGGCACCCAAGCGCCGCTACTTCGGTCTGGATGCTTACCGGGGCCCAATAGGGGAAAGAGAACTGCGCAGCCAGCTCCTCGTGCACCAAGTGACAGTGGCCCTTCCCTGCCGCATAGAGGTGGCCTTTGAGTCGGGCAGCGCTGTGGACCGCCCCGGCCGGCTGGTGGGAGAGACCTTCACTCAGCTGCTGGGCAGTCACGTGGCTGCCTTTGAGCGGCGCTTTGAGGAGACCTTCGGGTTGGCCCACAAGGGCTACTCGCCCCCGGAGCAGCGCTTCGCTAAGGCCGCATTCAGCAACATGCTGGGAGGGATGGGCTACTTCTACGGGCACTCTTTGGTGCGGGTGCCCGACTCGGAGCTCCCGCAGATCTACCCTGAGGGACCGCTCTTCACGGCTGTGCCCTCCCGCTCTTTCTTCCCCCGGGGCTTCCTATGGGATGAAGGATTCCACCAGTTGCTGCTGGGCCACTGGGATCCTGCCTTGAGCCGCGACGTCCTGGCACACTGGTTTGATCTCATGAACGCGGAGGGCTGGATCCCGCGGGAGCAGATTCTTGGCGACGAGGCCCGCGCCAAAGTACCCTGGGAGTTCGTGGTCCAGCACAGCGGTGCCGGAAACCCCCCGACGCTGTTTTTGGCCCTTCAGCAGCTCTTGGCTCGGGGCAAAATGGATATGGGTTTCCTCGGGCAACTGTACCCACGCTTGCAGAGCTGGTACGACTGGTACAATCAGACGCAGGCCGGGCCGCTCCCCTACACTTTCCGCTGGCGGGGGCGGGATGAGGACACCCAGCTGTTCCTCAACCCAAAGACCTTAACATCAGGGCTGGACGACTACCCCCGGGCGTCGCACCCCTCGCCAGACGAGCGCCACCTGGATCTGCGCTGCTGGATGGCGCTGGCTTCGGCCGTGATGGCGGACGTGGCCACACGGCTGGGGGAGCCGGCGGGCGAATACCAGCGGATGGCAGAGGTGCTGGTGGATGGCCAGCTGCTTGATGAGCACCACTGGGCAGAGACACTGGGCACTTTTGCAGACTACGGCAACCATTCCCCGGCAGTGGCTCTCGAGCGTGAGAGACTCCGCCCTTCCCCTCCCGGCCAGCCTCCTCCCTCTCCCCGGCTGGTGAGGGTGGTGCATAAGCCCCCCAAACTGCAGTTTGTGGGGGGCGCCTTTGGCTACGTGAGCCTGTTCCCGCTGCTCTTGCAGCTGCTGCGCCCTGATTCGGAGCGGCTGGGCAGCCTTCTGAGAGACATGCGCAGTGAGAAGCAGCTCTGGACACCCTTTGGCCTGCGCTCCCTCTCACGTAGCAGCCCCTTCTACCTCAAGCGCAACACTGAGCACGATCCGCCCTACTGGAGGGGACCCATTTGGATCAACATCAATTTCCTAGCCGTGCGAGCGCTGCACCACTACAGCCGTCTGGAGGGGCCTTTTCGCCAGCAGGCGGCGCGCCTGTACCAGGAGCTGCGGGAAAACGTCATTGGCAATGTCTTCCGCCAGTACCAAGAGAGCGGTTATATTTGGGAACAGTACAGCGACAGCACTGGGAAGGGGCAGGGCTCCCACCCTTTCACTGGCTGGTCGGCCCTGGTGGTGCTCATGATGGCTGAAGAATACTAGGGCCAGGTTTCCTCAGCCGGCTTTTGGTGAGCATTCTGCCCGCTTCCCTCAGGTCCTGGCTGGAGCAGCCTGGATGCAGAGTCCCAGGGAATGGATATTGCCTGCCTCCTCCCACCAACTCCAGGCCCCAATTCTTGATTTTTTAATGAAATAAAATGGTGATGCTGGATACATGCCTCTGCCTCTTGGGAGCCCGGGAGTGCACCTATACTCTGTCCAACTACTCCCCAAGTAATTGGCTTTGGGGCTTTTTTCAGAGAAGGTGGACAGTAGAATGACACCAGCAGGAGCCTTTCCACACTTGGCTCTTTCAAGAGTGCATCCTGTAATAGAGACCTGCTGTCCCTATAGTAGTACACGATATGGCAGGCCCCAAGTGAGACGTGCCATAGTCTGTGTTAGCGTGCAGACAACAGACCCCTACCTGGAAATATATTCCAAAAAATGCAGAAAGGGCCCAGGGGAAGGTAAAGCTTCTCCTGAGGAGCGGGGGGGGGGGCATGATGGTTAACAATGGCACTGGTAGCATATTGGTCAGAGAAACTGCCTCACCTGGGGCCTGCTGAAACTTGCACAAGCATGTGGACAGTAGGTCCTTATTCCAGGATCTATTCCAGAATAAAGCTAAGAGCGAGCTGGCCCCAAAGGGAAGCAGAGAAAGTATGGATGCGATGCGTGCGGTGGCGCACTTTTCTTGAAAACAGTTTGG
The DNA here is from genome assembly GCA_023333525.1 of Aspidoscelis tigris stejnegeri. Classification (NCBI taxonomy): domain Eukaryota; kingdom Metazoa; phylum Chordata; class Lepidosauria; order Squamata; family Teiidae; genus Aspidoscelis; species Aspidoscelis tigris. The sequence continues at coordinate 91,443,348 of JALMGA010000006.1, read as the reverse complement.
CCATCAGTGTCTGTGGGCCTGTATCTCGACACAGCCAGTCATCCAGTGTCCACTAAAGGGGCCTGGGTGAGCCCAGAGGGAGGTCATTGGGCCTCAGCGTGCAAAAGGTGCTATAGAGATGGGGAAATTTTCACACTCAGCAGAAAAACTGTGTGTTCCCACAAGGGCCAACTGCACCTGTGCAGAGAGAGCAAGGAAGCTGGGGGTAGGTGCATGGATTTGGAGCTGCTAAGGTACCCGGAAGGGCTGCTATGGGGGTAGATCCTGTGTTTCTAGAATGCGGATGCAGCTCAGAAGACAACACACTCTGTTTCATCAGACCTTGGAGGGAAACAAGTTCCACATCAGATGCATAGAAATCTCCAAGGTAGGTGTCTGCTGCGTCTTAAGCCTCCCTCCCCCCAACAGCTATTGTCTTGGTGCTGCTGTCCATCCTAGCCACAACTCTCCAGCTCTAGGGTGTGGGGAACAAGATCTAGGGAAATTTGCAAATACCAGAATGCTCAGGTGAGGTTGAAAGGCTGAAGGTGAAACCGGTAAGCTGCCCAAGTAGCTCCATAAGCCACCTGTTTCAGAATGCAGAGAGAAGGTGCAATAATGTCTTTTTCCCATTTGTAAGAACGTAAGGGCCCCTGTTAGATCAGGCCACAGCCCATCTGGTCCAGTTGCTTCTGGGCATCTCAAGCAGAAGACAGACAAAACCTTAACCTGCTCTCAAATAGGTGCAAGGCTCTAGTAGCCATTGATACACCTGTCATACATAAATTTGTCTAACCCTTCCTTGAAGCTGGCAGCTGTTATCACCTCTTCTGGCAGCAAATTCCACAGACTGATTACCCTCTGGGTGAAGAAATACTTCCCCTTGTCTGATCTCTGACTCTCATACCCATCAGCTTCATAGATGCTCCCTGATTCTAGTGTCGTGATAGAGAACAGTCTCCATTTTTTCTATACCATGCATTATCTATTTCAGTTGGGTCCCCTCTTAAATGCAGTCTTTCCAGGCTGAAGAGGCCTAGATGTTGCAGCCTGATTTGGTAAGAGAGGTGCTCCAGCCTCTTAGCCATTTTGGTTGCACTTTTCTGTACCTGCTCCAGAACCTTTCCAAGGCTAGGACCCCGCAACCAGACTGGAGGTCACACCCTGATGCTGTGAACACTTATTAAGGTTTGAGTCTAGGGGCCTTTCTGCACTTGCCCTAGTAATCAACCCTTAGTGCGCTCCCAGATGGAGCACCTGCACTTCCAGCTCTGAAATGGCCCCTTCCATGCTGGAGGATACTGCATGTAAACCACGTGTGGAGCACCGCTCATAGACTTGCCTTCTGCCGTCTCTCCTAAACCCCACCCACACCTCTCTTCCGGCAGGTGGTGAGTTATACAACCCTTTCATCCACCGCTTGAAGGGAATGGGAAAGGATACCCATGGCATGAAATCTATGGAATGCCACAGGCCTAGGCACTTCCTCACTGGCTCAGAAGCTGCCTAAGAAACAAACTCACAGTAACCTGTGTCAGATCTTGCCTCTGCTGTAGCTACGTGGTGCTAGTCTTGTCCAGCCTGGGGCCCTTTCTGCACTCAGGCTCATTCCAAAATATATTTCTGGATAGGGACCTGTTGTCCATATGCTAATACAGGCTATAAAAGGCCTTATCTGGTGTCTGCTAGTCTGCACTAGAATGCAGGTAGAAGGCCCAACCTGAGATGATGTTCCAGAACAAGGCCAAGTGCAGAAAGGCGCTGGTTTAGAGGGCTTTAGGGAGGCCCAAGACTCTCCGCCCATAGCCCAGAGGAGCTATTAAGGAACAGGTGAGTTCCCCTGCAGCTTTCATGGCACATGCCTGTTTTTTTTAGGAATTCCTCTGTGCTGAGGGAGCCAAAGATTGCTAGGGGCTTCACAGAGCAGTCATGGGCCTCCTACCACCTCTGAACAGAGTGAAATGGCTGTTTGCCAAGCCCCTCAAGAAAAGCCTTTGACCTCCAAGCAGCTGTTTTGTCTGAGGTGGGCATACGCAGTTAAGGACAAGTGCTTCAAGGAGAAAGCTTGGAGAAAAAGCATCAAAACTTTGTCAGGGATGCCCTCTGAAAGGCCCAATGCTGTAATGAACAGCGGCCACATACCGCCTTCATGGAAGAAAACAAGCAACACTCCCAGATCATTCCACGTATGAACAAGCGGCCAGCCATCAAGAACAGGAAAATGCAGCTCTCAGAAGTCATGCGAAACATATAGGAAGCCATTACCCCCAACAGCCCAGCTTATTATGCAGCCGTCGGCAGCTCTAACAGCACCGGCATTGAGAAATCTGTCTTTCAAAGTCTCCAAATTGGTGGCCATCGCTTGATCTCATGGTGTTTGATTCAAAGTAGAAAATTTCTATTTTGAATTTTCAACTTCCACCCATGACCCCATGGGGTTCACACACACACACCCGGTAGCTACATATTTTGATACACAGCTCATTTTGCTGATGCATAAATCCTCCTAAATGACCAAGGACAGTGATTCCTTTATAAACAGCGAAGCCTTTCTTTTTCCTTATTTTTCGCTACCTCCCCACAAACACTTCCATCTAGGCAAGTAACTCCTGCCCCTCCATTGTTTCTGTTGCGTCCTCCACTTTCTGATTTTGGGGTTCTTTTCAGCTGTGTTCAGAAGTCCTCACGCCTTTCAAATGGCAGCTGCAGAAAAGGGAGTCAACGCCCTCCTCCGCCCAAATTCCAAAGCAGTTATAGGTCAAGGTCCCTTCCCTTATTTTGGAGAGCAGCAGGCGGCTTCTGCCCTCTGAGGTCAGCTGGGGAAGGAAGGCGGCCATGATGGAGGCAGAAGCTGGCCATGGACTGTGGCTGGCATCTCCACACAAGGGCTTTGTGCCGCAGGGGTAATTAAGGGCAATGGGAAACACGAGCTTTGTGCTAGTTCTAATAAGGAAAGAAACAGAGCAAGGTGATGAAAGAATGGCTTGTGCTCCTTTAGACAACCTCCATGGGTTACAAAACAGAAATTGCGTGATTAACTTTTGGGTCTGTTCACGCTTTGCTCTCAGGAATGCTATTAGAATAACATTCCAGGGAAGCAAAGATCAGGAAAAGTAGGAACCATCCACACTTCAAGAGCTGGTCTACTTCCCAGACTGACCACTGGCAGTTCAAGTGGAAATGGCCTGTCCCGGCCTGTCCAGATGGCCACAGCAACAGTCACACAAACTTTCAATGGATGCGGCCCACGAATACACAGCCCCAGTCCTGCCACCCACCCCCACACAGTGTTTGCCCCTAGAAGAGAGCGCATCCACGGTTGCATGAGTGATGGGAACACATTAAACTCCCATTCAGGCTGCCTGGGGATGGAGGCAGTGGCTCCGCATGCAGGTGGGATGTCTTGATCCACGTGGCAAAGCTAAGTGTGACCAGGCACCAGGTGTGCAAGGTAAAGGTCAGGGAACCATTTCCTGGGGTTGAAGATGGAAGCAGGAGGCTGCAGCCTTGAGGCAAAAAGAAGTCTTTGCCCAAAGCAAGAACACAGAGCCCTCGCACACAGACTTCTGCCCTGCAAGGAGAAGGGATGCCGAAATAGAAACTACCCGCACTGCCCCTGACTCTAACCGTAGCTCCCCCGCAAAGATACGGAAGGAAGGAAAAATACTCTGCTTGTGAAGAACCAAGCAAGAGCCCCTGTGCCAGGATTTTCCAAATCTCTTTAATAACAGATACGCACTTCTGTGTCACGAATCCCTCCAAGGCTACCAGGCACTAGTATGGTATGGATCAAAAGGCTAGTTCTAGCAGCCCAAAGAGGACGATCAGCTTCCTATTCCCAACTCAGCTAGGCCAAACCAAGGAGAACCCGTGTCACCACCAACCCTAAGCCCAGTGCAGATAAAGGAAAGGAAAGCATCGGCTCCCCCCCATCAGCAAGCCACACCTTGCACCAAAGGTTACGGAGGGTAGCGTGAGGGACCACAAACACACACACACACACACAGCTGCTACAGCACTTATAGTCCAGCAGGTGCCCCAGGTTGGCCCATCCTGCTGCCCCCACGGAGGACAGTGGGGCCCCCAGTGCACAGAAGCCTCCCAAGCCTCCAGCCAACAAGGAGAGAAGCTGCAGACTTTTGCTCACAAAGCTGAAGTGGAGAGATTCACAGCTGCAATGGGGAGACACACGAGAGGCGGCCCAGGCAGAGCGTGAGATCTGGCAGTGCTAAGGCGGTAATTCTCCACAGTGAACTGCAGGGGGCAGAAGCCCTTGCTCACTGGCATCTGCCAGGCGGCAGCCATGGAGTCTGAGGTGTCACGAAAGGCAGCAGCCCCCACGAAGCAGGGAGGAGCAGGTCAGCCACGCAGAAGATGCCCCTTTCACACAGGCAGTGTTGGCGAGGAGACACCTTCAGCCTCTCCGTCAGTTTGTGCCCCACACACACTCCGGGAATCTGGGCCTTTCGGGGAGCAAGGAACCTCCTTGGCCAGTAAATGGGCAGCCTCCTCTTCCTCCTCCTCCTCCTCCTGCCCGCGACCCACTTCAATCCCAGAATCACCGGTGAGGCGGCGATGGCGGAAATGTTCACTTTCGTCAGCTGCACCCGCCCCTTCCTCGCTGTCCGAGTCCCGGTCGGGGTCCCCTTCAAAGAGCTCCACGTTGGAAGAGAAAAGGGTGTGTCTGGGGTGCGGAGCTGAGCAGGTGCCCGCTTTGCGAGCGAGCTCCCAGCTGCCCCCCGCACTGCTGCTGCAGCCCCCTGCCCCGGCAGCCTCCGCTTCCCCCTCGCTGCCCGTACTGGTCTCCGTGCCGGAAAGCGAAGTGCTGCTGGGCGATGTCAGGCAGCTGGACTCACACGAGCAGCTGGTGTAGTTCTCCGAGCTGCCCGTCAGCGTCAGCGTGCTGGACGCCAAGTGACTGCCGGAGCCTCCCAGGATGGCACGGTACGGAGGAGGGGGGCTGGTAGGGCGATGGGCAACCTCCTCATAGGCGGGCAACTTGAAGGAAGCCAGCATCCCTGGAAAAGAGGACAGGAGAGCTCGAGAACACGGACGAGCTGGAAAGGCGGGCACAGGACACAGCTCGGCGTCCCTCTGAGCCCAGGAGACTTTCAGGCCAAGTCGGCTGCGGAAAGGGCAGCGATCTCAGCGTCGGAGCTCTATCTGGGCGCGCAGGCGAGAAGCAGCAGCAGCAGCAAGTACCCAAAGGCGCCAGGAAACCCCTTTCCGAGAGGCGCTTGGAGCCCAGTCCGGCCCAGTTTCTCTTTAGACCCCATTCCTGCCCGGCAAGCGCCCAGCCCAGCCCAGCCCAGCCCATGAGCTCAAACTCCCGCGACCGGTCAGGCCTCGGGCGCGTGCGGCGGCCCCACCTTCCTACTAACGGGCGGCTCGCACGGGGTCTCCCCTCCCGGCGCCCCGGCCGCGCGACCCCCGCAGGCCACTCACGGAGATCCAGCATGGAGGGCGGGTAGTTGCAGGCACCGTGGTAGGCAATGAGGTTGATCTCCCGCTGCCGCTGCTGCTGCTGCAGGCGCAGTTTGGCGCGGCGGTGCCTGTAGGCGCAGCAGCAGCTGAAGAGGATCAGGACGGTCCAGAGGAGCCAGAACCCTAAGGGGACACGAGGAGGAGGAGGAGGCGCCGCCATGGCCCCCCGCCCGCCCGCCCGCCCGCCCGCCCCCTCCCGCCGCCGCCGCCGCCGCGCCTACTCACACCAGAGCTCGTAGTAGTAGATGCAGCAGCCGGTCTCGCCGCAGCAGTGGCCCGTCTCGCACACGTACGGCTGGTTGTTCACGCCGGGGCAGAACTCGCGCGCCTGCGGGCACAAGCACAGCACGGGCGCTCAGTCGGGGCCTCGCGGGGGGCGGGCGGGACCCCCTCCCTCTCTGGCTCCCCCGCCCCCCCCCCCCGGGCGCCGTACCTGCCGCTCCCGGCCCAGCAGCGCGGCCCAGCCGGCCTGGGGGGCTTCGCGGCCCGCCGCCCGCCGCCCGCCGCGCTCCTCCTCCATGGCGCCGCCTACAGCCCGCGGAAGAGTCGCCGCCGCGCCGCCACGGCCCCCTGGGGTCCCCTCGCGGCTCCCGCCCCGCGCCGCCCCGCTCCTCCCTTCCCCGCCGCCCCCGCCGCGGAGACCCGCCCGGCCCGGCCCGGCGGCCTGGCCGCCCGGCGCTCCCCCGGCCTCGCCGCTGCCGCCATCGCTTTCAGTCGCGGCTCCGAGTCCCGCCCCGGCGCGCCGCGTCCGCCCAATCGGGTCGCGGGGCGAAATTCGCGGCCAACCCGCGCGCGACCCTGCGTGCCGCCTCAGCCAATCGGAGCGCGGCGTCGCCCGGGTCTCCCGCAGACAAAGGCGCGTCGTCCCGCCTCCGGACGAGACGGAGGTTTCTCGCGACCTATGGCGGCCCCTCGCCTCAACCGTCACGGAGGACTGACGGGACCCTCGGCCAATGATGAAGCGAGGGGCGGCCCCGAGAAAGATCGACGATGGGATCGGCCAACGGGTGACGGACTTCGGAAATGGCTTTCTCGGCCAATCGACGCGAGCGAGGGGAGGGCGCGCGGGAGGAACTAGCCAATGGCCAGGCGGACGATATCGGCGCCGCGGCCGCCCTCCCTCCCGCCGCGCTTAGTGTAGCGGTGTAGGTGGTCACGTAGGCGGCGGGGCGGGCGGGCGTCGGCGGCACTCGCGGCTTGTGCGCAGGCGCGAAGCTCGGGACGACGACGGGTAATTTTCCTGGCTGCGGCTGGGCGCCGCTCTATCCTTCCGCTTCCGGCCTCCCGCGCAGCGCTTCGTCCGCAGCAGATTCGCCCGCAGTCGGTCGCGCCCCGGTGGCCTCCGGGCCTGGAAGAACCCGGCAGGGCCACCCGAGAAACGGCTCGGAGCCGCGGCGGGCGCCGGAAGGCCGTCGTGGCTCGGGCTGGAGCAGCTGGCGGCTAACCGCCGGTGGCCCCAAAGGAGCCGCCAATGGCAACTCGAGGCCCAAAGGGATCCGTCCTCTCGCGGACCGGACCGGTCTCCGCCTCGAGGTCTCCAGCCTCGGCGGCCCAGGGGAGACGCTCCCCGTTTGCATGAGGCCCAGGGGCCCTGCTGGATCAGGCCACAGTCCCTCCTGACCAGCAGCCCACTGACCGCCCCTGGGCATGCTCAAGCAAAGAATTAAGGCAGAACGGCTCACCTCATCGGGCCCTCAGAGGCTTCCTGCCTGTGGTTCCAGGCATGAATTTTTGGGAAGAACCTCGGAGGAGCCTTGCTCGAACAGGCCATATCTATCTAGTCCAGCCTCCCGCCTCCCACAGTGGCTCACCGAGTGCTTCTCAAGCAGAAGACGAAGACAAAACTGCCACCTGCACTTGAATCCCCACAAGTGGCCTTTAGACTCTTCTTACCTCTCCAACCTGGAGTGGTACATAGGGCACCCGTTCTAGTAGTTTTTGCCACCTCTACATGAATCGGCCTCACTCTTTCTTAAAGTTATCCAGGCTGGTAGAGAATCCCTTGGTCTGCAGGGAGATTTTATTGGTCAGCACTAAGGGAAATCTACCGTGACTGTTCGCTGGAAAAGGCCCCGATGCCGGGAACTATTGAAGACAAGCGGAGGACAGCAGAGAATGAGGTAGCTCGATAGTCCCGTGACAACATCAAACATCAGCTTGGCCAAACGGAAGTCGAGGACGGAAGGGCCTGGTGCGTTGTGACCCGTGCTCAACAAAGAATCAGAAATGATTGAATACTGCATGTACTTTTGGCCGCTGGATCTCAAAAAGGACAAAGTTAGGAAGATTTCAAAACAACGTGACTTAAACGTTCAAAGGACTGGAGCAACTCTCCTATGAGAGGTTGTCATGTAGGGCTGTGAATAGAGGGAAAGACATTTTTCTCCCTCTGAAAACATTAGAACCAGAGGTCACCCGGTTAAGCTGAACTGTAGAAAGAACGTGACGAACTATGTAGCAGACATTGAAAAAGGCACAGGGCATCGAAAATGACCAAGAGGCTAGAACACCTCAAGGCCTCTTCAGCCTTGAAAGACAGCATTTAAGAGGGGACCTGACTGAAGTATATAAAACGCATGGAATCGAAAAGGTGGATAGAGAAAAATATTTACTCTTAACACAGAAATACCGCCAGGGGTCACTCTATGAAGCTGATAGGCAGGAGAACTAGGACCGATAAGGGGAAGTATTATTTCACCCAGAGGGTCATCAGTCTATTGAATTTACTACCAGGAGAGGTGGTGACAGCAACCAGCCTGGATGGCCTTAAAGGGTTAGACAAATTCATGGATGACAGATGGATCAATGGCTGCTAGAATGGATTCCTAGGCACTTCCTCCAGTCTGGGGAGATAGGGAGGATGCCTCTAAGGCCATTTGGTGGGATTCGAGAGCAGGAGGTTTGCCCTCGTCTCCACTTGAGATGCCCAGAAGCAACTGGTGGTGGGCCGCTGTGTGAGACAGGATGCTGGCCAAATGGGCTCTGGCCCGATCCAGAGCTCCTTTTATGTTCTTATGTACTGTTGGGCCCAACTCTGTCCATGAAGGACAGAACTATGCTGGCCAAATAGTTCTGTAAAGTATCTTCTGGAGAATTTACGTTGGGCATTTATATGGTACTCATTCTCTAAAGAGTTCAAGGTGACAGTCATTACTCTTTCCCCCTCCTGTAAAGCATGGTAGTGAATGGCCACTCTGACATGTGAGGCCTTTTGCAGTACTGGCTCTCAGGGCTGCGATAAGCTGGCCTATAAGCAGTGGGTGACCCAATCACAGATTTCTTGTGTCCGCAGAGGTCACAAAATGGGGAACCTTGTGCAGCAACCACCCAAAGCCAGCAGGAATAGTAAGTGTGGCATTGGCACACACCACAAATAACTAGGTGTGAAAAATATAAAACAAAGGCCAAATTTCTATTCTGTACTGCAAATATTTTGTAAATAAGCAATTATAAAGTTTTCATTTTTTAAAAAATAGCATTCCAATATAAGACCGATCATTTATTTATACAGCATAGTTCATAAAAACCAACCCAATGTGTTTTAACCAAGCAATTGTTATTTGTAAAATAAAACCTTTGCCTCTAATCAATATAATTTGCTTTCTGAGTCTCATCTGAAATTTAATAAAACATTGACTTGTGTTTCCCATCCATCCTTAGACACGTCCCAGCCTCAAAGATTTGCATGAGATGCAGCTGACAACAAAGAATGGGATGGCAAAAGGTTAATAAACCAAGCTTCTGCAGGTGTCTGATGGTTAGAGCAAGGAAACCCAGATGACCGTTGGTAACTTTCCACCCTTGTGCCCCACCTAGAAAGGGGCAAACTATGGCTCCTCCTCAAGGTGAGGGGGGAGCAGTGTCCCCAGAACCCCTTTGTCGATGCCAAGTCATCCTGTGTCTGAAACCCTGAAGGAAGAAGCATCGCAGTAAGCAACAAGCCTCAACCCACGGGCGGGAGCAGCTGCAGTTGGAGCTTTGTGCTGAATGCCTGCTGCTTGGAAGGAGGCAGCACTCCATCTGCCCCCACACTGTTCTTCCAGATTCCTTCCAGTATGAGAAAGGCCAAGGCCTGCCCAGCTCATGAGGGTTGCTCTTGGCTGTCGTTGCAGTGGACAACCGCAGTCCCTGGGAACTCGGAACACACCCGTCTCTTGACGGAAGACAAGCAATGGGCCCACCAGGTCCTCCCTCCCTCCCTCCCTCTGATCAAGGGCGGTCTCCAGAGAACCGTAGTATCGGGTCCCCAGCTTGCCTGGGCCCTTAGAAGGCAGCAGGTGGCTAGGCTGACCCTTGCAGCAGCATCAAGTTCTTTCTGTAGCAGGCCAGGCTACAGAGGGGCAGTCCAGTGCGCGAACAGGAGTAGCGCTTGAGGTTGGAGCAGCCGCTGATCCCGCAGGCGACGGGCAGAGGCACAGGAGGCGCCACGGAGGGCAGCAGGGGCACAGGGACCCCGTGGGGGAAGGAGACTGTGATGCTGCTGTGGCTGTTCCGGTAGCAGACGGCAGGGAGGCCTCCGCCCTTAGCCTTGCGCTCTCGCAGTGTCTTCACTCGGGCCTTGCTGGTCTTGGTGAGGCGCTCGATGGTCTGGTTCTTGTTCTCCTCGGCTTTCTTGGCTGCCTGCAGGCGTCGCTTGCGGGCCCGCTCCTCACGCTTGACCAGCATCTCCTCCGTCAGCTCTTTTGCCTTGTAGCCCATGGGAAGCTCCAGCAAAGGCTGGCTCTGCTGTTTGTGCAAGAGGGCTTTCTGGAGGCACAAGGGGGGGAGGGAGAAGAGGCCAGAGGCTTTTAGCTTTATGGCATCAAAGCACTGGGGAACAGCAAAAGCCACAGAAGCACAAGAACACGACACGCGCGTGACAAAGCCCCCTTGAAGGGGTGCAGGCAACATCCCTCAGGAAGCCCCCTCCTGGCCCTGGCCTGCATTTCCCGCTTTGCGCCCAGAGAGCTTTCCAGGCCTTCTAGGAGCAGTGGAGACGACCCTCTTGACCAGGCCTTCAGGGACAGAGGAAGGCTCCTTCACACGCTGCTCTGTAGTTTTATTTGGCAAGAAATTTAGTTTTCCATTTGGCGATCTTATTTTTAGATTATTTTTAAATAAAAGTAACCCACACTGAGGCCAGGCTTAGGCAGCAAAAGCAGGCCGGGACTCTTGCTTGTCCTCAAGACTGGCCACGCACACCTGTAACCAGATGAAGACCTGTGCCAGGGTGGCGTATGCTGGAGAAGGAAAGGAGGGTCTTTCTTCCCTGCCACAGCAGCCCCAGCCCAGCCAGGGTGACCATTCAGCCCACTTCCCCATGGGAGGCAGTCTGGGAGACAACAGAGGAGCAAACCCCATGGGCAGCCTTGGCTGGCAATTACTCGTTGCTGGTTAGTCCCCGGGGCCTGAGGTGAGTGTGATCGGAAACCGCAGCAGCAGCAGAAGCCTCCTACTGTCCTTTGGAACAAGCCTGCTGACTCTTGGCTCTGCACAGCCCAAAGGTTGCCACAGACTTTCTACTGTGCCCTATAAAGCTCCCACCAGCCTTGGGAATAAGAACCTGGTGCAGTGGCAAAGAGAGTTTGCAACACAGAACTACTCAGGTACCTCTTTACAGTGCAGTGCAAGACTTAATGCCGTGTAGATTGTTCAGTTTACAGTCCCAACCATTTATGGGTCCGGATACCAAGAATTCAGCCACGCCTGCAAAAGGAATACGCCACACTCTGCTCTGCCTCCTTTTTATTTTTTTATGAAAGAAAAGAAACACGGTTGGATGCCGCTCTGAAGTAAGCGGCAATGCCTTAACCATATGTGTGTTGCAGGCCAAGGGTCTCTTCCATCCTTATCAAGGGGAGTGCTAACCTCCCCTTTCATACAACACACGCTCTGCCTCTTCAATGGCAAAATTAGCAGGCGAGGCACATTGTTACGGCTCTTATGGCTTTGTGGGAAGATACAGAGAAGCCAGGGAGTTTTCAGGTGACTTGCTGCCCTACAGTTCCACAGTTTCTCATCAGAGCAGTCTGGGGAAATGTGACTATTTCAGGCCTCCCCAACTGGAAACACTTCGCCCCACAGGCTGAACTAAGATGCAAAATTTTATTGGGAAAAAACCCACATTTATCAGCTCCTAGTAAGGAAGCTAGCCCGAGCCGTTGCACAGGTGAGGTGTGGCCAGCAGCAGGTGGCACATCAAGCCAGAGCTGCATGTCCTGGCAGCCCCTTCAAGTCCATCACCACACTTCTGGGTGAGGATGACCCACTGAACAGGCCAAGCAGGGAGGGCACTGGAGGCTGGTGTGTCCTGGGCCAAAGACGGGAGCTGGCAACCCCAGCCCTTTCCCAGTTACTTGGGGCAGACCCACTCTGGGCCTGCTCCAAGCAGCATTTCAATGAGAAAGTAGGACCAAAGGCTGTGGAGGCAGCTGTGGGCTCTTCCTGATTGTTGACGCCCTACTGCCTCCCCCTCTACTGAGGGCAACCAGGAGGCTATTCCTGGCTATGGTGCCAATGGACACATGCTTGGTTTGTCCCAAGAGACGTAGTGCCACCAGAGCCTAGAGAAAGGCACATCATCCTGGCTGCACTACCTAACAGGGATGGGCAGCTAACCATGTTCCCACCGCTTCTACGTGGGAGGGAGTAGTCAACCCATTGTATGCCCAGCCATTAGCGAAAAGGCACAGAAGCCATACTGGGAGGTAGAGGTGACTTGAGCATCAGTGTTCAGGGACCTAATGCACAACCCACCCCCAAGGCCCTCCACACGGATGATTAACGAAGTGAACACAGTGGCACAAGGAGACCCAGTCAGGAGCCCGTTGCACTGGTGGCTCATCATGGTGCCGACTCTTCCTCGCAGAGCCTTCCTTACTCTCCAGTCTCCCGCCAGGACAGCGCACTCCCAGCTCATGAGCACATCGCATTACTGTCAGCTGCGTCCCCTTAGAGGGCCAGCCAGTCCCAAATAAACTGCATGTTATCTGGACTGCAGCTTACAAAGTAGTTGGTACGATGACTGTTCAAGTTTATTGGTAGTCTTTTTAAAAAGGAATTAGAATGCGAGCAGAACTAGGAGGGGATACCTCTTCCTCATGGATTACCTTTTGATACAAAATGTCTAGATGTCTCTGAGGTCTCAAACTTGAATTCAACAGCACAATGACTCAGAGACCTGAAGGCCCAACAGTGGTCCAAGCCTCTCCAAGCTTCCTTGGGACCCTCTTCCAGCAAGGCACCTACAAGTATCTGCTGCCTGGGAAAGTCAAGTCAGTCCACATCCTTGTGGATGTGACCCCTGCTCTGGATCCACGGCGCTGCTCAGCCTCCTGAATGCCAGGGTTCCTTCTCCCATGACGCTGCTGAGGATCCCAATTGCACCAGGCCTGCGCCATGGGCCCCAGTGTGCATTAGGAGGCTGCTGCCTCCTATTACCAAATACATGATTTTGCAAGGCTGCAAAACAGCCAGAACTCATTCCTGCCTCAAGCCTGGAGGGTAGCAAATGTAATGCCAATCTTCAAAAAAGGATCCAGGGCTCATCCAGGCAATTACAGACCAGTTAGCTTAACGTCAGTTCCATGTAAGGCGATGGAAACCATTATTGAAGACAAAATTAGTGTGCACATGGAGGAGCAAGCATTGCTGAACAAAATGTAAATCATGCCTCACAAACTTGTTGGAATTCTCTGAGAGTGTCAATAAACACGTGGATAAAGGTGAACCAGTAGACATTGTCTATCTGAACTTTCAGAAGGCTTTTGACAGAGTCCCACAACAAAGGCTACTGAGTAAACCCATCAGCCATGGAATAAAAGGACAGGTTCTGTCCTGGATTTGTGACTAGCTCAAGGGCAGGAAGCAGAGAGAGGTAATAAATGGCCAATTCTCAGGGTGGAAAGAGGTGAAAAGTGGGGTCTCCCAAGGTTCAGTGTTGGGACCAATGCTTTTTAATTTATTCATCAAGGATCTTTTGGCATTGGGTGACTGGGCAACCAAGTGCTAAATGTGCTTTAATCTTAACAAGTGCAAAGTAATGCCAAGAATCCTAATTGTGTCTATAAACTGATGGAGTCTGAGCTTCCTGCAACACTCCAGGAGAGGGATCTCATACCTATTTTACAAAGGCTACACTCAAACAAAACCTAAAACGTGGGATTATCCCGGGTTGTGTGGGAACTGCCATGTGTATCTGTGGCAATTGCAACATGGCCCTGGGATAAACTAACTCCTAACCAGATTTTTCTGCAACAGCAATATCATTGTACCTGTTTGGGTGCTTGTTCTCGTAACTCATTGTAGATAATGGTCACAGCCAAGCACAAAGGGTAGTGGATGTGCACTCCAGGGTATCAAAATTCACCACATCATCAGAGGATCTAGTGCCAGACACTGAGGGTTCACAGTTGCCCCATGATTTTGCCCTGCCACTTGGCAGGGACAGCAAGAAGCAATTGCAGGATCTAAGCAAGATCCCGTATTAGTTGTTTGTTGAGTTTCTTTAACTGTTTCCTAATAGGTCATCCGTTAAAGACTGGGTTTCTCTAATAATACCAAGGAATGGCACGAACAGATATGTGCACAACAAAACACAATGTGGAAATAAAATTCAAAGCAGAACTCGAAGGTAACAGCATTAGGAAAAGGGAAAGGTCTTTACTTGGCCCTGAAAGACAATAAATCTGGAATCTAGAATCAGTTCCACAAGTGGGAGCTACCACTAAAGGCCCTGAACTTTAGCTGGTTCTTCTGTAGCGCTGAGGGGAGCAAGGAATGAAGGTGACCTGAGCATCACTTCACAACACCCCACTCAAGGAAGGTTTTGAACCCATTGTTTGAGACCTGTATGCCTTTCAGACAAAGCGTTTAGGCTGCCACCACCAAGTATATTTCAGGCACAGAGCACAAAAGCCTTCCCTGGACTCCCATACCCCTCTGCCACAGGGCTGCAGCAGAAGGCGATGTCACAAAGCCCCCCCCCCTTCCTTACCTGCCTGGCTGTAAGCAGGGACTCATCCACCTCCTTTTTGAGCTCCCCGTTATCATCCAGCTCGCCCCGTTCCAGGGCATCCAGCCAGCGTTGTTCTTCTGTATCCGGTCCTGGAAGTGGGGAGGGCTCCAGGTTGCTGTCCTCATCTGGATGGGTGCACACAAACCATTTATCTTAAAAGCTGTTAATGGGAACATAGTTTTCTCAGCCTTCCAGACAAGCATGAGACCCAGCTTTAGCAGGCATTTCAGGAAATGTGAATGATGTGTGCAATAGTTCCCACGGGGTTCCCTAAACTGGCAAGTGCATATAGGCTCCTAGAATGCTCTACTTAGCATAAATACACTCCTTAATTCACCACTGTGAGGTGTAATCATTATTTTTATAGTTAGCTGATCAGTTCCCTTGAGAAAAGGGTGCCTACTAGATGAGCCATCAATCCAATCCAATGGAGTTTTCCAGTCTTCTTTACGTGTTGCTTCCCATTCAATATAATATTGAACAGAGGCCACTGGATGGGCCTCCAGTTCCAAGATGTACACACAAACCAGCTGGTAACCACGGCTGCTTGCCGTCTGGCATCTCATAAAGATATTTCAAAGAAACAGCCTCACTTACTTACCCAGCCATGCACGATACTGTTCGATAGGTACCCCTTCCATAGGCTCATCTTCATCATCTACAACCATCAGTGGGGATGGAGAGCGCTGCCGTTCGGGGATAACGGTAAAAGTTGGAACACTACAGAGAAAAAAGGAAGCCGGAAGACCACAGGAGTCACAGGCTGAAATGGTGGAGGGGAACATCTGCACAAGGCCAGCAAGGAGCAGCAGCCCATGGAGAACATGTTGCTTTTGGTCCAAGAAGGGTATAAGATCTGCTCAACATGATATGGCGCAACAGCCTTTGGACAGGATGGCCTCCGGTTCCAGTAACATCAGCCAATCAACTACCATTGCCTCCCACCTGGCATCTCCTCCCAGGAACCTTCCGGTTTCTCCAGACTTCTGAGGTACCTTTTAGTGCCCAGGATCTGTCCTCCTAGCTTGATTTTAAGCTTCAGCTGAGGCTTGTGGAGGGCGGACGTTGGCTCCACCAAGGTCACATCTCCATCTTCTCGGTGATGCCTCTTTTTGTGCTTCTTCTTGTGCTTCTTATGCTTCTTCTTGTGGGAGCCATGGCTGGTGGGCTCCTCCTCCTCACCTGCGGGGCAGACAGAAAGAACCCAAAAGCCGTAACGGCAGAATTCGCAGCCACTCATGTCCACCCTGCGAGGCGACTGTTTGGGAACCCAGGAGGGTGGCGGACCGCCCGGTTCCTTCGGCAACGACACCCGCCTCGGGCCACCGCCCACCGCCCATTTCCTTCGCCGGCGCTGCTCCGTCCCCGAAGAGGCGCGGCCCGATTCGCTTCTCGCCCGCCGCGGCCGCCAGAGCCGGTTCCCAGCCCAGCCCTCCCGGCAGCTTGCAGGAGGCCTCGCCCGGAACGACGGACGCATCGGAGGCCTCCCCCCGTCCCGGCAGCTCCGTCGCTCACCGCGCCCAGCGCCTTCCATCCTGCCCGCCGCCGCCTCAGCCCCCCGGCTCCGGTGCCACGCTTTGCTCATCAGCCGTCGGGCTCCGCTTTCCGCCGGGCGGGCGGGGATCCAAATCGCGACGGACACTTCGCCGTCGCCGAGCATGACGCACTTCCGGTCCCTGCGCGGTAATCATCCGACTCCTCGTCCAAAGGGGCCCTCTCGGAAAGCAGGGGCCTGCCGGCGGTGCCCCGGAAGCGAAGGGAAGAGGTCACGCAGACGTGCGCGCGCAGATCTTAAGCCGGCTGTCCCCCGGCCGGAAGAGCCCGGCGGCGAACCACCGCTGCTGCACAATGCGTTCCGAGAGACTCTCCGGCTCGACGGGTCACTGTGCGAGCGAGGCGCCGCCGCCGATGGCAGGATGGGGCGGGCCTGAAAGGGTCTCGGAGGCAGCAGACAGAGAAGCTTTGCGGCCCGGAAATAGTCCTCTTGGGTTTTCACCCCTGAATTTTAATCCAGCTTCAGTCCACTCTCAGAGTGGAAAAGTGACAAGCTGTTTGCTTTTATTATATCTAACTCAGAACAATAGACATTTGGGCTAGATAATTGCAAAGAAAATGGCAAGTTGTTTTGCTGATGTGTCGTTTCACTCTGAAGGGGAACTGACGCTGGATTAAAACGTAAGGCGGGAACACAGTCTTGGTGTGAAAGTCAGAACTCAAGCCTTCCCTTTATTTCAAATTCAGATTTTTTCAGAATTGCATCAGGTGACTCATGCTGCATAGGCTCTTTCCGCTCCAGGCTCATGGACCCATCCAGAGGGCCTGCTAATAATAGGGGTCCCCGTCCCTGCGTTGCCCTTGCTGTGGGAACTGTTCATAGCGTTCCTAATACTGTTCTGCACACATCTCTCTCTGCTGAGATAAGGGGGAAGCAAGACAAAGGGATGGAGCACCACCAAGAACAGCAACAGACTTCAAAGAAGAGAACATAATCTTTACACTGACCCAGCAATATTGGAAGGATCCTGATAACTCATTAGCATACAAAGAAGCCTGCTTCCTACAGCTGGCCTGCTAGTTAGGAAGTGCAAGGACTATGAAACATGCTCTAATGCAGTGGACAAGCATAGTAGCATTATGATGGTGCCATGCCACAAATGTAACTAATCGCACTTTAAACTTTAACCACATGTATAAATATCAGAATATAGGAAGGAAATCCAGATCTGAGGAATGTGCCATGCTGTCCTTACTACCAGCCATAAAGAGAGTTGAAACTCCTACCTCGGTGTGAATTTTGGCCTAGTATGTGGAGCATGAAGCCAGGAAATGGGCTGGGCCATAATACAAGGCTGCTGGGTCTTCATGGTCCACACCATCAGCACATGACGGACCCATGGAGTAGGACAGGGCAGAAGGTGCTGTATCCTGCTCCACTGTTAGACCTTGATGAAGTAGTCCACAAGCAGATTACTTCAGTGTGCCAGGCCACTTCAGTGCACTGGTGCCTAGCCCTGTTTCAGTCTAGTACTCAAGAGCATGCTGCTCCTGCTCATCCAGCCAAAAAAAAACCAGCCAGGACGGGCCATCCATAGTGCACTACCTATGTTGAGCCAACACAGCATGGGATAGCCTGGACTGTGCAGAAATGGCCAAAGACCCCAAAGCAGGCCACTGTGCTGCCGTCTTAAAGCTCTGCAGTATCAGGTTGTTCCTGCTCGCCTGTTTCATTGACTCTGCTTTTCCTTTGCTTTAGAGATAAACTTGTAAATGGTGGGAAATAATTGAAACCAGTCCTAAGGAAAATCATTGGGTGTTTGATGTGGGAGCTGCCCATGCCAAAATGCATGCATAAGTGTCTGCATGATCTTTTATCAATAAATAACAACATGCTGCTACAGGCAAATTTCCTTCTTCTTGAAACGGGCCTATGAGTGACGATCCTGTCAGGCGTCCAACAAAGTGTCGTTGTTCAGCAGCCGAGATGCAACTGGCTAGAAGAGGCCAGGGTCCCTTTTGCATTTACCTTTGGAATTCAGAGGTGGTCAGTTCAGATACACAATACGCACATCACAGAGCCATTTCTGCTCCAGAAACAGCTCCACATGTCCCAGAGCACCCTGGAGCTCACCACACACCAGGAGCTAATTTCTGTCCAAAGATAGATGGCAGTATAAGTGGCACTCGGTGCAGCACACTGGGCAACTACCATGGCTGATAGTTGTCTATTAGACCTCCCCTTCCAAATGCCTGTTTCTTCTGTCTGTTTGCAAACTTTTAGCAGGTTATCTGTCTTTGAATGGACCCCAGACTGCTTCTCCTGATGCGGAACATCCCTCCACACTGTGCTGAAACCTGACTTGTAAGTTGTACTGCAAGCCTCTTCCCTTCAAGCCATGTGGTAAGGACTGAACATACAATTTCCCCCCCAATTGCCACTCTCTCCAGCACACTGATCAGTCACACAGACTCCCTGCTGCGCCAGCAGGCCTTCCTCTCCAACTCCTGCTTGTTCTTCCCGATCGTGAACTCTTATCAGGCGTCCTTCTTCCAATGGAATCCAGCACCAGGCCTCCCTCCAACTGGAAATCAAAGCAAGCTGAACCCAGCTGATAGCTAGTTAGAGTTCAATGGCTGGGAAAGCCTTCATCAGAACAGTTGTGTCACACAACCTATTTTTCCTCTGCTTCAGTCACACTCCTCTAATTCCTCTAATCCTTTCTTGCAACTGTTCCTCTTTCCTGCTCTGTTGCCATCTGTTCTATAACACTGGACCCACAACCACACTCCTTCTAGGCCGTGATCACACCCATAGTTCCAGCAGTCTTCTCTTTACAGCACTCTTTTTTTTTTCCACTGGGATCATCTTGGGGACAGGCTGTGCTTCCTCAATCCGGCTTCTCCAAAGTCCACTCTTACACAGGATTCAATCTGTCAAAGGGAGGCAGTCCGTTTTCTCTTGTCATGTGTAAACTGGGAGCTGGGCTAGAGGGGCTGAACCGCACTGGGGTGGATGGATCTAGCCTTCCCTCCTGCCCAATGCCCTACCATCCTGCCTCCCTCAATTCCCCGTTGCGATTTTTTAAAAAAATATAATCTATTTTGCCCTAGACTGATAATGCAATAGATCATATTTCTGATTTTGCAAAAAGGGGAGGGATTGAAAAAATACTTAACTTATATTAAAAAAAAATAATAATAATTGTGCTGCACACTTTGCCAACTCCCAGTGCACTCCTGGACAGAAGGAGCCATTTCTGATTCAGAAATGACTCCTCCAAGTGCAGATGCTCCATCCTGAAGCGCACTGCACGACAACCAGTGGGCCAAGTGTAGAAAGGCCCCATGTCTTTCAACTTTAACTCTACAGGGGCTGGCTCTATGTAGCTTCTTTTTCCAGCAATTATACATTTTTTGCACATGCTTCTTCCTTGCTTTTGTTTCTGGGCTGAGGTTTCACCCACAACTACCTAGCAACCTGCTTTTGGAACTGCAGAAGAACAGCTTTCATACTTGGAACTGTTGATAATAACACGCCCTGCTGTAAGGTCCACTTTAGCACTCCACTAATTTAAGTCAATTAATTAACTGAGACAAAGGATGTTTAACGGCATTTATTGCTGGCTAGAACAAAAGCTGGGTGACAGCACTCACACCAACAGAATAAAGTGAATATTGCCACACTCAAATTTTTGTGTTACATGTTTTTATACTCTCTTGGATTAGTTCCCAATCCAACATGATTAGTTCCCAACAACTTCCCTAAAAGGGGGAGGGGCTTTGTGTCTGCCTGGGACACTAACAACACAATTTCTAAAATAACTATTTGTTTCTGCAAAGCTAAGCTGGTTTGCAAAACTACTATCAGCTACTATAATTAACGTTCATCCTATTAAAGCTAGCGAGTCTACAGAATCTAAAATGGCATTAGTTAGGTTTTTCCCTTGCAGAAGCATACTATACAAAACCAAAATAACCAAGGTTAACATGACTCCTTCACTGCCTTACTGTACTTACAGGGCCCCTACACCTGGCCTTCAGAGGCCCCGCTGCCTCCTAAGGTTGCCTCCCTGAAGTCACATAGGGCCCTGGGGAAGACACTGCTAAATTCAATCTTTGGCCCTTTTGGCCCACCAGTCTGTCCTCACAATGGCCACTGGCTGCACAAGGAAGCCCACTAGCAGGGCATAAAGACACACCCTGTCCTGCTTATAAGTTTCCCAGCAGGTGGTCTTCAGGGACCCCCCGCCCGCCCCCTATGGATGCCTTCCTGAAGCCACCCAGCCACCAGGGCTAGAAACCAGTAATAGGCGTTTCTGCACTTTGCTTCCCATCCGTGGAAGAAGAAAAGCGCATCTCACTGGTGAACACTAGCATTTGTCTTGAAGGAAGCAAGTGACCATTCAAAAGCATGGAGTTTGCAGGATTTAAATCAGCAAATATCTGCAAACCAAGAGAAATCAGTTGTTCACCGAAAGATCTCAGGACAAATAACCTCATTATGACCTGTGGCTAAATCTGCGTGTCCCTGGTGTTTTTAAAGGATCATCTACAGACATTCATCCAGGGAACAACTGCACCCATTCACGCTGGGCAAAATAACTGCATGCATTGTGTGCCAGCACATCTGCCCCAGTGGCCTGTGGCACGGTCTGCATGCCAACCAGTCAAGCCCGAAAGAGAAAAGCTGGGGGTTACCAGCAGACAGAAGCAGCTTCTCTGTGCTTTATCCAAGGTCCTGTGGCGGGGCGGGGGGGCTTGGGAGGGCGCAGAGGCAAGAAGGATGATCTGGGGTACGAGTGTGGAGGCTGCGGCATGAGCGATCCGGCTCCTGCCTGGATTGCTGACCTTTCTCCTTCCTTCCTGAACCGCCCAATCTTGGCTGCGGGAGACAGACAGGGGACCATGCAGGGGTCTTTTTCTATAGAAGTTACGGCTTCTTTGGTGGGAAAATATGGCTGCCAGCCAAGGTTTCTCAGCTCCTTTCCACAGACCACCAGCAGGACTCTCAGGGAGCATCAGTGGTTCCTGGATTGCAAGTTAGGAGCCACTGGCCTAGGGAGATGATAGCCTCTCCCTTACTGGATGGTGGGTTCAGGTGGAGGAGAGGTTGAGACGCTCTGGCGGAGCAGAGGCCAGACTCCACGCCCAAAGGGTTCCTGCGCTCCTGAAGCCTTAAACGCTGGTGGCCCCCAGCACATCTGCACCTAGAGGAGGGTCTTAGATTGTTTAGGTATTGGCATATCTTTAGGCACAGGCTAGGCCGGCGGTCGGGTAAAGTCAGAGCAGCTTTAAAGTGACCGCGGGGGAAACTCAGTCACCTCCGAGGAGGAGCCAGTCCTTCAAGAAGATTGCAGTGGATGCAGAAGGATATGAAAAGGAGGCTCATTGTGTCTGCACTAAACCGGGCAAGCAGAAAGAGGCTGTGGAAATGCAACCGCCAAAGAGATGCAAACAAACCAGGGGGAATTGCTCCAGGTACGGAATGTATATTCCACGCTTCATCAAAGGGTCCTAGGGCAGGTCACCCCAATAAAAGGATAAAAGACACAGAATTTCCTTAGAACATCACCTTTCTCAACAGGACACGCTCAGAGGAAGCCAAGCATCCAAGGCCCAAGCGAAGAGGGTATTTTAGTCAGGCACTGAAAACTGTACCATGTAGGCACCTGGTGAAGCTCCAGAGGGAGGCTGTTCCAGAGTCTGGGGGCCACCACAGAAAAGGCCCTCTTGCATGGCCCTACCCCCTCGCATCTCTGAGAGAGAAGACACTACAAGAGGGCCATCTTCTTGATCTCTCAGTGCATGAGTAGGCCTGTATGGGAGAGGTCCTGTCCTCAGGGTAGCATCACCTAGGCATGGCACACAAGAAGAGGGGAACAGGGACAAGGTGGCGCTGGCCCTGAAGGTGGGGCCTCCTCAGTTCCTGTCCTGGGGCTGGTGCTAAGACCGGCATAAATTAGGCGGCTCTGGCAGAGAGCAGTGAAATGGTCAAGCTGCTGATGAAACCGGACTGAGAAGATCAGCATAGGCCAAAGGACGTCCATCATTTCTGAATGCATACCTAAAGAATGGAATTCATGACTGAGAAGCAATGTCCTGGGTGAAATAGCAGCAAGTGCCAAGATCCTATCATGGAAAATCTCCTTCCGTGAAGTTTTTCCTGCCTAATGAGATTTCAATCAGTTTTTATATATTCTCCCCCCACACCACGCAAACCCAAGCAACAGAACTGAAGGCACCCATAGCTGGCGCTGTCCCTGGCCGAGAGGGCGGGAGGCCTCTCCATATTCCCCTTGCGGAAGGTAGGAGTAAGCGCTGGCCAGGAGTCAGTCCTTCGTCTTCAGAAGGAGCTCCTCTGGATATGCCGAGACATCGCTAATTTATTCCACTGTATTTGGATATTCCGGAAAAAAGCGTGGCAGGAGGCCCCGTCCGAAGAGCGAGCGAGCCCCCGCCTGCCCCCGCGGGCGCCCCCTCTCAGCCTGGCACGGCCGGCGGGGCCCGTCACGCCCTCGCCCCGCCCGCCCGCCCGTGCCAGCGGCGGTGCCACCCAGGGGCGCCTTTCCCCGCCGGGAAAGCGGGCACCGGGCGCACAGGCGCGGCAGCCATAGGCCCGGCCAGCTCCGCGAAGGGTCGTCCCGAGGGAGCGGCGGCGCCCGCGGGCCAGGCAGGCGCATCGGCCTCGGTCGCGGCGCAGAGGCGGCGCGCACCCACCCACCCACCCACGCACCCGCGGCGGCGGCCAGCGAGAGTCCGGTCGTGGCGCCCGCCTCGTGGGAAGGGGCCGGGCGGCCGTCGCGACCATGTTCCAGCGGCAGCACCGGAGCAGAGCGACCGTGGCGCGGGGCTCGGCCTTGGAGATGGAGATCCGACGGGGCCGGTTCCGGCTGAGCCTCCTCGGGGAGACGGAGCAGGTGAGGGGCGAAGGGCGCGGATCTGCGTCCGGCTGGTTCCGCTGCCCCGAGTGGGCTCGTGTCTCTCGGGCGGCGGGGGGCTCCGCGCGGGCCAGGGGAACGCTGCGGGCGGCGGCCTGGGGCCAGCGGAGGGGGCGGCCAGGGGTTCAGCGCCGGCGGCGGGAGGCCTTCCTTTCGGGGCTCGACCCGGGGAGACCTGAATGGCCCGGTGCTCGTTCCGCGCTTGCCCACGGTGGGCGGCCGCCGCGTGCCGCGGGCGGGACGTGAACTCGGCGACCTGCTCCCGTCCGCCCTGCGAGCCTTCCTGGGGTCACCCGAGCTGGTGGACTCCGGCACCGCCCCCCCCCCCGCCGGCGCTGGACGGCGCTTTGGCCCGGCCGCCGAGCGCCCCCTGGTCTTGGCGCCCTCGGGACACGGAGAGGCGCCGTGGCCACTTTTCCCGCGGTGGACGCGGTTCCGATGCGCCTCTGGGTCGCGCTCGTCCCTCCTCCCCCAGGGAAACTTTGACGGGCCCCGCTGAGGCTTCCAGCTCCGCTAGGACTGCGGGGTGGGGAGGCGGGCGGGAGGGAGGAGCAGCGGCTAAGGAATCGCCTGCGGACACCGAGCGGGACCTTCGCGAGAAAGTGGTGTCGCCCGGCTGATGGGGGGAGCCCTGGTGGGGGCCCCGCTCGCCCGCCCCTTCCGCTGACTTTGGGCGCCGGGAAAAACCATTTGCGCTTGCACACCCCCGGCTCCCAGGGGCGCCCTTCCCCCACCACGTGGGGAAGCCGGGGAGGGGGGGGCAACGCGAGCCCTCGTGGAGCTCTGGCCCAGGCGGCAGCCTCCCTCCTGCTGCAAAAGGCCCCCACCTCCCCGAGGTCCCCCGGTGCCCCCTGAAATCCTGCTGCTGCCGCCACCTTACCCCCCATGTGCCTCCCACACAGCAGCTGGTGGGAGGGAGTCCCTGTAGGATGGTCTGCTCTGTTGAGGGTTCTGTAGGGGCAGGATACCATCCACCCCACCGAAAAACTCGTTTAGCTGCTTCCGGAGGTGAGCAGCAAAGAAATGTCCCGCCCCCCCCCCCCGGGAATTCCCAAAGGGATCCCTGCCAGTTCCTCTGCTCCAGGACAAGAAAGGCCCCACTGTTGTCATTCTGCTCAGAACTTCCTGCTCGAGGGGAAGGGGCGTCACCTGCAGCCAAGGACCGAGCCCCCCCCCCCCCCGCAAAGGAAGCAGCCCCTGCTTCATCCCAGCCTCCTTGCCAGTACTCCTGGTGGAGGAAGCGCGGTGACCCCCTTGCAAACTGCTCTGAGAGCTGCAGATGGCGGAAGGAGACCAAGAACGCCGCCAAAGAAGAAGAGTCGGCTTTTCTACCCCGCTTTTCTCCGCCGTTTAAGGGGACTCAAAGCAGCTGACAAACTCTCTGCTTCTCCCCACAACAGAACACCCTAGGCACATTTCCATTATAAGCTTATTTCAGATTCAAAACTGTTTCAATCTTTGCAGTTACATCAGGTTGGCTTAACACGCTTTCCACATGTTAAATCGCCCCAAAGCATTGTAAATGTTAATCCTCATTTCAACTCCCGTTCATGCGCTTGAAACGTTTTACATTTTTTACTGTGGGAACCGTTCTGTGTTAAGGGATGAGAGTTTCCATCCCCCAATAGCTTGCTTCCAAAGATAGTGATTTTGCTGTAAAAATCCACCGCTTAAAGCAGCCGCTACACTGTAGCAATCCAACCACTTCACACCTGATAACGATGTTGCAATTTTGAAAGTTCCGACCTTTAAAAAAGGGGAAAGAAAGGAAAGCAGCTGCAAGTTCTGGGAGATGTGTGAATGTTTAAGGAGAAGGGGGCTTGAGTTGCCGCTGCCGCTGTGTGCCCTGGGCAATGGGGAGAGGAGGGGAAAGAATCCCTGGCTGCCCACTGCTGTTTTTCCTCCATCAAGGCAAGTGGCAGCCACCCAGCCAGGCTCCGTGAAGGGGTTCCTTATGGGTGGCGTGTTCACAGCAGGAGGAAGAGGACAGAGCAGCCCCGAAAAGCGGCTTTTAAGAAGTAGCCACTTGAGTTCCCCCTTGAGTCACGTATGTCCTCAGAATCTGTATTGAATGTGATTCTGGCTGAAAGTAATGGGATCAGGCAAATTCACGTTTAGGGAAACTGAATTAAGCTTATAATGGGAATGCGGCCTCTGAGAGCTCAGAAGAGAGCTGTGACTCATCCAAGGTCACCCAGCTGGCTTCATGGGGGAGGGCAGAATCAAACCCGGTATTCCCAGATAAGAGTCCGGCTCCCTAACCACTAGGCCAAACTGGCAGAAGGCTTCTCTGCCGGCCACCTGTGGGCCACCCAGTCGCCTCTTCCTCCAAATCACAAAAGTTTTGCAACGTTTGGAGTTTGTGAATGGAATGTTGCCTCAGAGCCTCGACTTGTACAACTGGGCAAAATCCCGGAGAACCGGATCTTGAGCGGGAGGCTGTGTGTGAAGCAGCACATTCTGTGCGCGGGAGAGGCGCTCTGCCTCCTGGATGAAATGCCCTGCGGAGCCCCGATCCTGACACCGCGTCTGTCAGATCTCGCTTGGTTAGGCTGGAGAGCGGTAAGCTCAACACAGCCTTTGCTGGGACCGCTCAGGTGACAGTCAGCCCAACCTGGCCTGTGCGGTCAGCTCGGAAGCCAAGGAAAATTGCTGGGCAAGAGATGCTGAAACCCTCTGCCCCCGGCCAGCCCCTAAGTGGGGCTTGGAAACGCTAGCGGCTGGACTCCCAGGAGGCCTCCCGAGAGCAGGACTTTCTTTGGGCAAGTGCTCTGGACTGTCCTGGAAGGCCATGGGTCAGCCTCACACCCAGATGGACCAGACGGTGTTTCTGCTTCCCAGAATACCCAGTGTTGTCACCTGGACTCAGATGTGGTGTAAGACTGGATGCCCTTCTACCATCGCACTCGTTGATGCTGGCCTCTTTGGCTGTGGTCATCCTGAAGGACAGGGGAGCCCCGTTCAGGTCCATGGCTCAGGAACCCAAGAACCGCCTCCATTGCCAGTACAGACATGAGTGAGCTGGACAAACTGACCATCTGGCCTCTTTGACAAGTTCCTCCCTAGAGAGAGATGGGCAGTTGGTCCTTTGGCCGCGTGGCCCATGAATCTCTGGCAGAGTGGAGGCGGCCTGGGTTGCGAAGTGCTCTGTTCCCACCCAGAACCGGCACGGCTTATTCTTTCTGGGCCTCTTACCCTGGCCTTGCTGGGGGCGGGTGGGAGCTTGGGAGCTTCTCCAGGTCTAGAATCCTTTGTCCGGTGGGTGTGGATGTCTCCAGGTCAGAATGTGAACTCCCTCTGCCTGCTCCAGCTGCCCTAATCTCCCTGACGGTCTTCAGCCGGCACCTCCATGACGGTGCTTGTGTTTTGGCCCGGGAGTGTCTCCATGGCCTTGAACCCACCGTAGGTCCCTCGGTCTGCTTCCGGACTCAGGTGGTTCATGTAGCCAGAACAAAAGCAAAAACCTTGTGGAGACAGGTTGTTCTTTGAAAGAAAACAGCTGAGGAATCAACCTGCTTAGGGGCTCCGGAAGGGAACAAGTTGTCCTTGCCTTGCCAGAGGAATGGGATATTTGTTTATCTCTTGGGACCAGTGAAACAGGCAAGTGTGTGCATGTTCCTCCACCACACATAGGTGGCCCAAGCCCAGGGCAACGGCTGATTAATCCTGTGGCATGCGAAGGGGGCCCCTTTTCAAGCAAGGGGGCTGGAGGGCAGGCCTGCAGGGAAGGACCTTGGGAAGGGCAAAGGGTGGCACTGAAGACCTAAACTTTGTGGATTTGCATCGGCTGTCGGTCTGTATCCACAAGGTCATGGCTGCCTTCCAGGCTGTTCTTCACCCCAAGGCTGGGGAGGGGGCTAGATGGATGAGGGCGGATGTCCTTAGGGTGGGAGGTTCCGTAAGATGCCCCATGCCTACTTCAGCAGGTCTCACAGGTGCTGGCAAATGTCATTAAGAAGAAGAAAAAAGCTATTGCACTTTTCCCCACATAGGACCATTTTTGGGCCCAAAAAGAACTTAGGATTTTAAGAGGGCTCAGCCATCAGGCTTCAACGTCTCTCAAAATTCATTTTCCCAAGAAAGGAAAGGGAAGGGTGTTTCCTAAAGGAAGCAAAAACAGGGCAGGAAAGGATATCCAAGAGAATACCAGTGTGGCTTACAAGTGGAGCATGTACAGAACAACCTAGGAGGAGCCCTGCTGGATCAGGCCACAGCCCATCTAGACCAGCATCTTGCGCCACACAGAGGCCACCAATTGCCCATGGGCATCTCAAGAAGAGACAAGGGCAAACCTTCTCCTGCTCTCAAATCCTAGCAAATGGCCTTAGAGGCATCATGCTTGTCCCCCCTGCCTGAAAGATGTACTTAGGCATCCATTCTAGTAGCCAGTGATACACCTGCTGTCCATATTTGTCTAACCTTTCCTTAAAGTTATCTAGGCTGGTTGCTGTCACCACGTCTTCTGGCAGCACATTCCATAGCCCGATGACCCTCTGGGTGAAGAAATCCTTCCCCTTGTCTGATCCAACTCTCCTACCCATCAGCTTCATAGAGGGACCCCTGGTTCTAGTGTTGTGTGACAGAGAAAAGAAATTTTCTATATCTAGCTTTTCTATACCGTGCATGATAATATATCCTTCAATCAGGTCCCCTCTTAAGCGCTGTCTTTCTGGGCTGAAAAGGCCTAGGCGCCACAGTCTGGTTTCGTAAGGGAGGTGTTCAAGCCCCTTGATCTTTCTGGTTGCCCTTTTCTGCACCTTTTCCAGTTCCACAATATCCTTTTTGGAGAAGATTTGCCCTTGTCTGCTTGAGATGCCCATGGGCAGTTGGTGGACCACTGTGTGCAACAGGATGCTGTGGCTTGATCCAGCAGGGCTCCTCTTTGGTTCTTAGGTTTTGAGGTGTGGTGACTGGAATTGCAAACAGTATTCCAAATGTGGCCTCAGCAAAGATTTATAAAGAGGCAAAATGATACTTGCTGACTTGTTTTCTATTCCATTCTTAATTATTCCCAGCATTGAGTTAGCTTTTTTTTGCAGCTGCTGCGCACTAGGTTGACACCTTCACTGAGTTTGTCCACCAGGACCTATAAGATCCCTTTCCTGGTGTGTTGCATAAAGCTCAGACCCCATCAGTTTATAGACATAATTTGGATTCTTGGCCCCAATGTGCATTACTTTGCACTTGTTAAGATTAAAGCACATTTGCCACTTGGTTGCCCACTCACCCAATGCTAAGAGATCCCTCTGGAGCTCTTGGCAATCTCTTTCGGTTTTTACTACCCTAAATAATTTAGTATCATCAGCAAACTTGGCTATTTTACTATGTACCCCTTCTTCTAGATCATTGATGAATAAATTAAAAAACACTGGTCCCAAGTTAGAAACATTAAACATTCAGTCCTGGTTTAATAAAGTAGTAGAATATGCTTATTATCTCTCAATACTGCAAATATACAAATAGAAAAGAACGATATGTGTTTCTAGAAGTGTGGAAACTGTTGTTAGACTTCCTGACATACAATATGGAGGAGTTAACATTGTCAGAAAATGCCATAATTTTTTGTTGAAATGATAGTATTATTATATCGTAATATTAAAAGATGTATGTTTCTCATGTAAAATTTGGTCAGTGCCAATCCAAGGTTTATACAGTTTCATAACTTACCTGTAACACAACTCAAGTTTTGATACAGTTTTGTTTATTATTTTATTTAAATCTGTGAATTAAGTTGTTTTACAATTGTTAAATAAAAGTTCTAAATTTTTTTTAAAAAAAGCACTGGTCCCAATACTGAACCTTGGAGGACACCACTTTTCACCTCTTTCCACCCTGATAATTGGCCATTCCATGTAACGCCGGTTCCATGTACAGTGATGGAAACCATCATTAAACATAAAATTAGTGTGCACATGGAGGAGCAAGCATCGCTGAACAAAAGCCAGCATGGCTTCTGCAAAGGTAAATCACGCCTTACAAATTTGTGGGAATTCTTTGAGAGTGTCAATAAACACGTGGATAAAGGCGAACCAGCAGCCATTGTTTATCTGGACTTTCAGAAGGCTTTTGACAAAGTCCCACATCAAAGTCTACTGAGTAAACTCATTAGTCATGGAATAACAGGACAGGTTCTGTCCTGCATTTGTCACTGGCTTAAGGGTAGGAAGCAGAGAGTAGTAATAAACACACCTTTAATTGCCTGGATCAACCCTGGATCCTTTTTTGAAGATTGATGTTACATTTGCTACCCTCCAGTCCTCAGGTACAGAGCCTGATGTTAGGGAAAAATTATATATTTTTGCTAGAAGTTCGGCAATTTCGCATTTGAGTTCCTTAAGGACTCTCGGATGAATACCATCTGGTCCCGGTGACTTGCTAACATTTGGTTTATTAAGATATCCAAGGACCTCTTCCTTGGTTATCTCTGTTCCGTTTAATTCTTCAGAAAATACACTGTGAAATAATTAAAACCAAGGCTTGTCCTGTTGAGGAAAACAGGAAGGGACATAAATGCTGGCAGAACAAATGCTGGGGAGGAATCAGAAATACTGAGAAGGATTTTGAGGAGCTAAGAATGTCAAGGAAAATGACAATAACTTCTTTAACTCCATAACAAACAGGAATCCAACAAGAGCAGTTGGGCCATTAAACAGCCGTGGGCAGAAGAGGATTATTAAAGAGGACCCGAGGCTGCAGATGAAGTGATGACGTGAGGGCATATATTGCAGCTGAGTCTATCTTTTGAGGCTTTTCACAGAGTCCCTCATGAAAGACTCCTGAATAAGCTCATCAGTCATAGAATAAAGGACAGGAAACAGGGAGCAGTAATAGAGGTATAGTTCTGGGAGATAAAACATGAACTCCTCCTCCAGGTTCATTACTGGGATCAGTGCTTTCAAGTCTGTTCTTAAATTATCTAGAAGTAGGAGTAGGCCGTGAGATAGCAAAGTTTGCTGATGACACTAAATTGTTCAGAGTAGTAAGAAACTCCAGAGGACGCCACTGAGTGAATGGGTGACCAAGTGCAAGGTGCTTCAGTCTTAGCAAGTGCAAAATGATGCCTAATTGCACCTATAAACTGAAGCGGGAGGGGTGAGTTTTCTGCACCAGACCAGCGGGTCTGTGGGCCTCTCAGTAAAGGAGTCGACCCATTGCACAGCAGCAGTGAAAAAAGCAACTTCAGTGCCGGGGGTAATTAGTTGGCAGCAAATTAATACTACTTCTCTTCTCGCTGAGAATTCTGTTAAAATCATGCTGTATCTCCCCCCCCCCCGCCAAATTACTTGCCAAATGACTGGTCAGCGCATCTTATAAGGTGGGAACTAAAAGAGCGTTTTGGAGTGAAGCATCGTCCTCCCGGCCTCCCTGTTCGCCCTTTAGGCTGAAGCAGAGACGGACTTCCGCTGGTGAGGTTCTGGTGCCGTTCTAGGCAGTCCAGGAGCCCGGTTGGCTCCTGAAGGTGTGGACTCATCTGTTTCTGACCGCAGGGGCGCAGTAGGGAACAGGAGCTTGGGCAGCCGCACGCTTCTTTGCCTCCTCCCCGGCTGCTGCTGCTCCTCTTTGGTCTTCCTCAGGGAGCCCCACAGCTGGGGAGCCCCTCCAGGCTCTCATTCCTCTCTGGCACGCTGGCAAAGACACCGCAAGCAGCCCTTCGGCGTGGCTCATAGCTGGGACACCCCTGCCGCTTCCCTACCATCTTGCTTTGGCTCCCTGGGGGCGTGCCACGAAGCCTGGGGCTCCAGGGGTCACGTCGGTGGAGCTCCGCCAATCCCTCCCCTGCGTAAATGTTGCTTGAGATCCCCCCGCGGACCCGCCTTGCGCTCGTGTGAAGGCCGTTCACTCCACCAGCCACAGAGCCTCTGCTTACCTGCCCAGAGCCGTTTCCCCTCAGCCGCCAGGGCCCCAGCCAGGTACCACGAGAGAGAGGGGGGGAGCACCTTCTCCATTGTCCCTCGGCCGACTGTGCTCCCTGACCAAGAAGGGCCCCTTCCGGCTGCAGGCTGAGGCGCCTTCTGAGCATCCCGGTCTCGTCAGCTGTGGAGCGCGTGGATGGAGGTGCCCAGGCGCAGCAGGCTTCGCAGGTGGAGGCTGAGCGCCCTGGTTGGAGCTGCAGGCAGAGTCGGGAGCCGCTGAGCTCTCCAGGGAGGGAGCTGAGCCCGTTGCCCATGGGAGCCCGGCCGGGCTTGTCTCGCTGGAGTGGTCGGGCTTGGGGCTTCTGCCCTGCCTGACGGCCCGCGCACTGTGGTGGCCGACGGAAGCCCCCGGGGGAGGCCTAGGCCTCGCGAGGGGCCAAGGGGGGCGGTGAGCAGCCCGGCCAGCTGAAGCGGGCGAGAGGGCAGCCTGTGGGCACCGTGCCAGGCCGGGCCTCGGCAGCAGCCCAAGTCCACCGCGCTGCCTTCGGCCGAGAGCTCCTGTCGGCCGCCGGGCGCGCGATGCGGGGCGCGTGTGCGGCCGGCTCGCCCCTTCGGCGCTCGGAGGCCCCGGACGGCGCCCTGGCGACTGTGCGGCCTGCGCCTCCTCCCCCCGCTGCTGGCCGGCTGCTGGCGCAAGGGAGCCCGCCGGCCCTGCCTGCCTGAGCGCCCGCCAGCGGGGCGGGGAAGACGGCCGTAAGAGGAGCTGGAATGCGGGGCCGGGAAGGGGGGCGCTTCCTGTCTGCGCCGCAGGGAAGGGGAGCTTGGGCCGCCGAGCGCATGGCCCTGGGGGGCGTCTGGGGGGCCCGGCCGAGGTAAGAGCCGCGCCTTAGGGGGCCGCGAGGAGCTCCCGGGGCGCGCCCGGCCGCCACTGGCGGCGGGACGCGGGGCGGCCGGCCAGCAGGGGGCGGTAGAGACCCGCCCGGGGCACCTCGGGGGGAGGCTGCTCCGGCCGGTTGGGCAGGCGGCGGCGGCGGCGGCAGCTGCGGGGACCCGCTCGGGCGCCATCGCCGCCGCTCGCCAGACGCTCCCGCCCCGTCCCATTGCGGGAAACCTCCGCCAGCCCCTGCGGGACGGGGGGGGGCGCCGTTCCAGCGCCGGCGGAGCCACCACCCCCCGAGGCTGCCGGGCGGCAGAGCCCTTCCCTTCCCTGTCCTTCCCTGCGCTGCCCTTTCGGGCACAGAGGCCGCTTGTTCGCCGGGCGGGCGTGAAAGGAAGGCTCTGTTCTCTCCGCAGCTGGGCCGGGGGCGCGGAATCTGCTGACGGAGAGGCCTGCACGGCCGGGGGGGCAGGAGGCGGGCAGCTCCCCGGCCCCCCAGCCCCGCCCTCGCTAAAGCCGCCGCCAGCCGTCCGCTGTGGGGCCCGCGGCGCCGCTCGCTTCCCGGAGACCGAAGCGGCTCGAGGACGCTCCTGGGGCGCCGCCCGCCGAAGCCGCCTTGGGAGCGTGGCGCCTGCGCGGCCTCCGCTGCCCCCTCCGCGCGGCCAGGGCGCCGGGATGCAGGGCAGGTGGCACATCCTCGAGGACCTGAACATGCTCTACATCCGGCAGATCGCCCTCAGCCTCGAGGTGAGACGGGCGGGCGGGCGCGACGGGGCAGGTCAGCGTGGCTGCCGCCGGAGAGCCGACGGGTCGTACCCACTCGCCCCCTCCGCAACGGGCCGTTGAGCTCCGCATGGCGCTTCCTCGGGCTCCGGTCCCGCGAAGGGCTGGAACGGGCGCCCCGGAGCTCCGCGAGGGACTTGGCGCGCCTCCCTGGGGCTCTTGCTTCCGGCCGGCCCCGTCTCGCAGGGGGCGTCGCTGCCGCCTCGGGCTCAGGTGGGGCTCCGGCCGGCCCCGCCGGCATCACCTGCACCGGGCGGTCGGCTAACGGGATGAAGCCGGGCCGCCCCCTCGCGGCGATTCCGCCCCAGGACGTCTGGACGCCGCCCCGTCGTCCCGAGTTCGTCTTCGCGTCCCGTTCCGATCACGGTAGTTCGCTCGGCGGAGCGACGGTGACTCGGCGAGGAGGGGCTGCGGGGCCGATGTGGCCCCAGGGCGCCCCTCGGTGGAGGAGGAGGGAACCGGATCGGCGCGCGGGGGCCCTTTCCGTCGCCCGGGGCCGCCTGACACCCCGGGGGGCCCGTAAGCCCAAAATCCTGCCCGCCGCAGCCGCCGAGCGGTCCGGGTGCCCTTCCAGGCCACGGCGTGTCAGGGGAGACCGGGCTCCGCGACGGCGGCCTTGGCGCCTCTCCCGCTCCCTGGAAGGGCCGGGCCCCTCTCTGCCCTACTGGGGGGGGGGGCTGGCCCTCGAAGGGCCCCCGCAGGCCGGGCTTCTCCCTGCGGCCGGGATCCCAGCATGGCGGGAAGGCTGATGCTGGAGCCCCCACCCCGTGGCGGCCGTCTGCCTTCCAGTCTGTCGCCCGGGCCCGGGCCCGGGGTGCGGGGCTGGGGGCGCAGGGGGGCTCGGAGGCCGACTCGTCGCGACTCGGGCGATGCGGGAGGGGGGCGCCCTCTTGTCCCTGGAGCGGGGTGGGTGGGCCGGCGCGGAGTCGCTGTGGCAAAGGGCGCCGCCGCCGCCGCCGCCGCCAAATCCTCCGCGGCCCCATTTTCCACTTGGGGCCTTTTTCGCGGGGGGGGGCCATGCGGACCTTCCAGAGAATGGACGGCTCGGGAGGGGGAAGGGAAGGGACTCTTCGTGCGCTCAGAAGCGCCCTCTTCTCCCTGGCCGCCGGAAGAAGACCCTTCTTTGGCTCGGGGGGGGCGGCGCACTCGGGAAGCATCAGGCCCCTCCCCTGCCCGCTGCTGCTCCTGCGCGCTCCCCTCCCCCTCCCCTCCCCTCTCCCCCCAAGCAGCAGCTGCAGCAGCGCCAGCGGCGGGATGGCGGGGCGGCAGGTGAGGCGCGGGGAGGGTCCTCTGTAAGGGATGCGGCGTGGGAGGGGCTGCGTGGGCGGCATCCGAGGCGTTGGCTGCCTCCGGGGGGAGCGGGGGGCAGGGCCCTCTCCCCGCCCGAGGCCTCCCCCTCCCCTCCCCTCCCCTCCCCTCCCCTGGCAGGCACCCCCCGCGGACTTCCCCTCCCCAGCTGCTCCAGCTCCAGGGCAAGTGCAGGAGTGGGGATGCCCCGTGGTCCAGGGAGGCGAGTTGGCACAGAGGCGACCCGGGACCCCTACTTTGGTCTCCCGGGGAGCGAGAGCCAGGCTGTGGTGCGGCAGCAAGCCAAGCCAAGCCAAGGCGTTTTGGGGTTGCCTTCACGAGAGCACTGCGTCCAGATTGTCCGACAGGTTTGCCCCACTTTATTGGCTATTGATCAGACCACAGAGCTTGCAGTATCCCTTTCTGGGCTCTTGGGAGGCGGCCTCGTGAAGAGGAGCCTTGGGTGCGCTCAGCCTAAAACCGGGCGCCTCAGGGACAGGTGACAGCCGGCCGCAGTTTCCTGATGTCCCTGAGGGCAGGACCAGGACCGGGGGGGGGGGGGATGAAAAGTAAGAAGATTCAGACTAATAGGTGGGCCACAGTTCATGGACTCCCCCCCCCCCATGAAGTTCTCTGAGCTGGTCTAGATGGGCATCTGTGGAGCATAGTTGGCCTGATGGCTGCCCTGGGTCCTGTGGGTCAGTCTGGGTGGCCTCTTAGGTCCTCTTCCCACCCAACTTGGGTGATTCCCTCCCCCAGAAATCTCCATCTTCATGGCAGGGAACTTCTTCCGCTTGTGGGGCTCTACGGCCCGCTCCCCTCGCCCTGCACACACACACGGGGGGGGCGTCTTGCCCTCCCCTTAAACGGCTTCAGGATTTTTAAAAGAAAAGCAATATATGTATGTTTTTAAACAAGCGCATAAGTGCTCTGAGACCAGGCCTTGCCCGTTCTGCACTGCAGCATCCGCGCCCTGCTTCCAAATATCCCTTGCTTAATGTTGGTTTGCAGCCCCCTAGTGAAATCCTCCAGGTGGCTGAGAAGCAGGAATGGTCAGTCGGTCAGGTGTGAGAGCGGCGATTTCCTTAAGGCCCCCGAAGCAAAGGGAATCCGCCCTTGGGCCCTCGGACTCCCGCAGAGCCCCTGCACCTACCTTGCCTTTTGCCTCAGCGGGGGGCTGGAGGGCTGGAGGTGGTCTGCCCCCTTTGGCTTCATGGGGAGCCCCTGCAAGGCCTTCCCTCTGCACCCCTTCCTGACCCCCCCTTGAAAGGGGCTTCCCCCACACCCCCTTTCCTGCGCGGTCACTTTGTGTGACTCAGAGCCCAAGGCCGTTTGCAGTTAAATGGCGAACGGAGACAAAAACCGCAGGCAAAGCCTTGAGCCCTTGAGCCGGACATCTAGACCGACCCCTTGCTCCTCACTGATGAAGGGCTGAATTACCTGGTGTCCAGTTCTACCAGCAGGAAAGCTTTCTTGGGAAGAAGGCCAAATGAAAGGGCCACCACTGAAAGGGCCACTCTCCTTCTTGTCCCCATCAAGGGAAGCGCAGGAAAGAGCAGCAGCGTTGAGCGCTGGGAGGGCTGGGATTGGGGAGCCCTCTGCGTGCTTATGGCACTCTGGGTGAGAAGCGAGCCTTTGAAACGGGGGCCACTTTAGGGCAGGCGCTGTATTACCCCTGCGGTCAGAGACCAATCCTGCCCCTGTCTCTGGGCAGAGGTGGTCCAGCTCCAAGCGGTCGGGGCCCTTGCCTGGGTTATCCTGAAGGGCTCCTCCTGATCCTGGCTTCCAGGCCCAGTCTCAGTGCCCGTCTCTCTTCTCCCTTCTCTTCCAGGGCACAGACATCCAGAAGAAGATTGACCATGAAATCCGCATGCAGGAAGGAGCCTGCAAGCTGCTGGCAGCCTGCACACAGCGGCCACAGGCCCTGGAGGTCGCCAAGAGCCTGCTGCTCTGCAACAGCCGCATCCTGGCCTACATGGCTGAGCTGCAGCGTATGAAAGAGGCACAAATCATGCAGCGCATGGCTCGGCGGTGAGTGGTCCAGCTGTGCTGAGGGAGGGTCCCCTGGGGAGCGGCAGCGCTGCGGGTGGGACACCAGGCATGGCAGGGGCCCTCCCTGGCCCTGAGGGCCTGCCTGGTGGTTAAGGAGGCGGGTTTGATTCCGCCGTCCTCCATGAAGCTGGAGTGACCTTGGGCAAGTCACAGCTCTCTTCTGAGCTCTCACAGCCCCACCCACTTCACAGGGTATCTGTTGTGGGGAGAAGAACAGAAGGTTTGTCAGCTGCTTTGAGTCCCCTTAAATGGGTGAGAAAAGCAGGGTAGAAAAGCCAACTCTTCTCCTGTCCTCTCGGTTGCTGAGGGAGGAGGCTGAGAAGGAGCCGGCCGAGAAGTGCAGTCCCGGGGGGGGGGGGGATGTCAATGATTTGGGAACCCAGGGGTAGGAATGGAACTCGGAAGGGGCTGGGCCTCTGGGCCAGTCAACTTCATGGCAACTGTTGCAGCCCTGAAGCGGCCCTGGTGGATTTGGGTTTCCTTTGTTTCTGGGTTTTATGGCATGCTGGCGTGTCAAAAATCCTCTTTCATCTGTCTTGTTCGCTGAGTGTCGGAAATAACAGGGCTGCATGTGTTTTGCTGAATAGAAGGGAAGCATGTTCTAAACATGGAGTTCTGCGTTCTCCTGCTAATCTTGGTTGACCAGCCTGCAAAGGGCCCGACTGGTGGGAACCGCTAGTGAAAGAAAGCAGCATAAGAACCTAAGTACCTAAGAGGAGCCCTGCTGGATCAGGCTGCAGCCCATCTAGTCCAGCATCCTGTCCCACACAGAGGCCACCAATTGCCCATGGGCATCTCAAGCAGAGACAAGGGCAAACCTTCTGCTCTCAAATCCCAGCAAATGGCCTTAGAGGCATCCTGCTTGGCCCCACAGCTTGAAAGATGTACTTGGACCTCCATTCTAGTAGCCACTGATACATCTGTAGTCCATAAGTTTGTCCAACCCTTCCTTAAAGCCATCTAGACTGGTAGCTGTCACCACTACTTCCGGCAGCCAATTCCATAGACCGATGACCCTCTGGGTGAAGAAATACCTCCCCTTGTCTGATCCGACTCTCCTACCCCTCAGCTTCATAGATGCCCCCTGGTTCTAGTGTTGTGTGATAGAGAATATTTTTCTATCCACCTTTTCTGTACCATGCTTGATTTGTGTGTGTGTGTGTGTGTGTGTGTGTATTTCTATCCCGCCCTATACGCGAAGGTCTCAGGGCGGGTTACAATATTTTATTAATCTTAGACAGGTCCCTGCTCTTGGACTTACAATCTAAAGAGACAAGAAACAAAAGGAAAATGGTGTGGGAGGGAATAGGGATCTTTTAACGAGATACAGCCTATTGTTGTTTTATCCTTTTTGTATTTTTTACTTATTTGTTCTTGTTAATTGCTATCTGCTACTATTGTTACTATTATTGTTTTTTAGATTGTAAGCCCTCGGCAGGTTTTTATATTTTTATATAAATATATATATTTTGTTTCGCATCTGTAAAGCGCTGAGTACATGGACAGCGCTGTAGAAATAAACTAATAATAATAATAAATTAATAATAATAATAATTAATAATTAGAAAATCAACTGGAAAACCAAAGTGGAAAGTCCGACTGGAACTAAAAATGAAGAGCCTGAGATCAGATGCCAGCAACCTAAAAAACATGAAGGAGAAGAAACTGAACAACGAGAAGACTAAAGAACATCTGATCAGAAAATACTGGCTGAAAATAAGGAAAATTGACGAAGTGTTGGAAATCGTGAAACAGCAGATAACAGCTACAGCCAGGAAGATCGAAAGATACGAAGCAAGAATCATCCAGTACAGGCAGAACCAAATGTTCCAGTCTAATCAGAGGCAGTTCTACCAGAGCCTGCATCAGCAAGTAGACAAGAAAATTGAAAAGCCAGAGAAAGAAGCAACAACCAACTTCTGGAAAGATCTCTGGGAGGCTGAAAAAGAATACAACAAAACTGCTGGGTGGATAAAGGATTTCGAGAAGAAATTCTCCATGAACAAAATGCAGCAGCTGGAAATAACACCTGAAATGGTCACGAAAAGAGTGAAGAAAGTGAAGAACTGGACATCCCCAGGCACTGATCAGTTGCATGGCTTCTGGCTCAAATACCTGACCAGCCTGCATGCAAAAATGGCCGAACTGTTCAATGAAATGCTGCAAACAGGAAACATCAGTGAATGGCTAATAACTGGCAAAACATACTTAATATAGAAAGATGCAGCCAAAGGAGCCATACCAGGAAACTACAGGCCGATAACTTGTCTACCTACTACGCTCAAGCTGCTGACAGGCATAATAGCAGACAGCATTCAAGACTACCTCGAAGACAACAACATCATGCCAGTAGAGCAAAAAGGAAACAAACGGAGAAGCAGGGGCACAAAAGACCAGCTACTGATTGACAAAATGATTCTGGAGAACAGCAAAAGCCGAAAAACAAACCTGCATATGACTTGGATCGACTATAAAAAAGCTTTTGATTCACTGCCACATGGTTGGATCACAAAGTGCCTGGAAACCATCGGGATCAGTCAGAACATCACCAAATTTATAGAAAGTGCGATGAAACGCTGGAAGACTGAGCTTTTTGTCGGAAATGAAAGCTACGGACTGATCAACATCAAAAGGGGCATCTTGCAGGGGGACTCATTGTCCCCACTGCTTTTCATCATCGCTATAATCCCACTGTCACTCATCCTACAGAAAACAAACCTGGGCTATCAAACTGCCAGGAACTCACAGAAAATTTCACATCTACTCTACATGGATGACTTGAAGCTTTATGGAAAATCTGAAATTGAGATCCAGTCACTGACCAACACAGTGCGAATATTCAGCAGTGACATCAGTATGGAGTTTGGCCTGGACAAATGCGCCACAGTGGCACTGAAGAAGGGGAAGATTACTGAAAGTGAAGGCATTGAAATGCCAAATGGTCAAGCCATCAGGTCCCACCAGGCAGAAGCCTACAAATACCTTGGCATCTTGCAACTGGATAACATTAAGCATGGCCATGTGAAATCTGTGGTCAGTAAAGAGTACATCCAAAGGACTAGAAAAATCTTGAAAAGTAAATTGAATGGCGGTAACACCATTAAGGCCATAAACACCTGGGCCATACCAGTCATTAGATACACTGCGGGAATTGTGAACTGGACTCAGTTGGAATTGGACAACTTAGACAGAAAAACCAGAAAACTGATGACGATCCACCATGCACTACATCCTCGGAGTGATGTCGACAGGCTGTACTTGCCCAGGAAAGCAGGCGGTAGAGGACTTTTGCAAGTGAAGCAAACAGTGGAAGAAGAGAAGCATGCATTAGCAGATTATGTAGCAGAAAGCAAAGAATCAGCTTTGATTGAAGTCAGCAACCAGAAGCTTTTCAAGGTGCAGCAAACCAAGAACCAGTACCGGAAAACTGCAATTCAATGCCGAACTGACAGCTGGCGCAATAAAGCACTGCATGGACAGTTCCTGGAGAAGATCGAAGGCAAAGTGGACATGGAAAAGACCTGGTCTTGGCTTACGAATGGAACACTTAAAAAGGAAACAGAAGGACTGATTCTTGCTGCACAAGAACAAGCAATAAGAACAAATGCCATCAAAGCCAGAATTGAAAAATCAGGAGAAGATCCAAAGTGCCGACTTTGCAAAGAAGTAGATGAAACAATCGACCATATACTCAGCTGCTGAAAGAAGATCGCACAAACTGATTACAAGCAGAGACACAATGCTGTAGCACAAATGATCCAGTGGAACTTGTGCCAAAAGTATCATCTGCCAGTGTCAAAGAACTGGTGGGATCACAAGCCAGAAAAAGTTGTTGAAAACGAACAGGCAAAACTACTTTGGGACTTCAGGCTTCAGACTGACAGAAAACTGGAGCATAACACCCCTGACATTACAATTGTTGAGAAAGAGAAGGTGTGGATCATTGACGTTGCTATACCAGGTGACAGCAGAATTGAGGAGAAACAGTTGGAGAAGCTCACCAGATAGATACGAAGACCTGAGAATTGAACTACAGCGACTCTGGCGAAAACCAGTGAAAGTGGACCCAGTCATACTCGGCACACTGGGCGCGGTGCCAAAAGATCTCAGCGGGCACCTAAAAACTGCTGCTTTTACATAATAATAATAATAATAATAATAATAATAATAATAATAATAATAATAATAATAATAATAATAATAATAATAATAATAATAATAGGGAACAGCAAAAAGCTTTTGAGGTCTTCAGTTCGAATTCTTCTGTTTGTTTCTTATCGCTGGAATTTTCCTATTCTCTTTACTTTAAATTTTCTCTTCATTGATGACAAACAGGATGACGGTAGAGATGGTCAGCTGGCATCTATTCAGCCCCATCTTGCTCAGCTTCAGGACCAGACATTTTCTCAGCTGGTGGATCGGCTGCCATAGTCTCTTTGCCATCTTGTGATGGGAGCAGTTGGAGGAGGGAGGGGCACTGCTGGGAGCAAGATGGCAGAGCAGCCCAGCCTGCTGCCTCTTCTCCACTCCCGTCAGGCAAGATGGTTCACAGCCCTGTGATGGCAGTTGGAGGAGGGAGGGGCACTGCTGGGAGCAAGATGGCAGAGCAGCCCAGCCTGCTGCCTCTTCTCCACTCCCGTCAGGCAAGATGGTTCACAGCCTTGTGATGGCAGTTGGAGGAGGGAGGGGCACTGCTGGGAGCAAGATGGCAGAGCAGCCCAGCCTGCTGCCTCTTCTCCACTCCTCTCAGGCAAGATGGTTTGTAGCCTTGTGATGGTTTGTAGCTTTGAGGCTGAAGTTCCACTTTTGGCCTCAGTGTGCAGCTGGCAAAGGGGAGCATCTCGGCCAATGCCCTCTGAGGCTTCATGTGCCTTCTGTGACACTCTACATTTTTAGCATGGTTGATTTTTGTTGGCGAACACTTGGGTGTCTTTGCAGCTTCTAGTAAGCATGGAGCACATAGAGGCAAACGTTCCTGACTTGAAAGGCTAATGCGAGCAAAGGCGTCTAACTTTTTTAAAAGTGTCTTCAGTTAGTTTTTAAAAATAATGTATACATTTTTATATTATTATATTTCAGTAAACATATTCAGTAAATCTGTTGATCACTATATTATTAGGCTGTAAGCCTTGCAGAATTATCAGCTTTTCTTTTGAAGAAATTATCCTGATTAGGGGTGCTTAATATAATGAAACAGCTGAAGTGAAATGTAGGGCAAACCTGATCAGACTGTTTATATCTCTCCCGTGACAGTTTGGTCATCTGCAGACTGTTGAGAACTCCATTTTGGAAAAGTTTGATGCAGAAATAGTTGTTGCCAATGCACTTTGTTTGTTGAATATTTCAAGCCATAAACATGCCCCGACCTATTACAGGAAACCAGAGGCCTTTCTGCACTTGTTCTGGAATAGATCCAAGTCTAGGGACCTGCTATCTGCATGCCAGGTGAGCTCTGCCATAGTCTGCATTAGTCTGTGGCCAGTAAACTGCTATCCTGAAATATATTCCAGAATAAGGCCAAGTGCAGAAAGAGCCATAAATTGCCTCCTGTTTGGAAACGCTGGAAACTTTACAGCTCTCCTTATTGTATAGACCTATCGCTGACATCTCTGGGTGACACAAATTACTGAGTATAGGCTGGCATTGCTTGCAGCTGGGCCTCCTCTGTGGTGGCACCCATGAGCTGGAACACTCTCCCTTCTAATCTCTGTGTCACATCTCCTATCACACCTTCTTTTAACGAAGAAGCCTCCCAAAGCAAATATCCCCCAGCCCACCCACTGGTTTTGGTCCTTTTTTGAAAAGTAGATTTTTTTATCTGTTTATTATTAGCTCCACAAGCCCTTTCATAATGGGAAGCTGCATTTGTGTGTTTTAAATCCATGCATAATATGAGGAATGCCCAAAACATTGTTCTCCTGGCCATGCTTTAGGATGTCTGCGGTTGTGGTTTAAAACTGGCAGCACAGCGGTGGATTGTCAATGCTCTCCGCAGTTGGAACCACCCGGGCACAGTGAAGCTGCCCCTCCTCAAAGATGGCGGAATAGGGACCGGCCACCTGCCCTGGGGAGGAAATCCCATGACTTCTTCAGAGGCCTCCACAGCTCCCAGCCGAATCTGTTTAATGGGTTTTGTGCAAGGAGCTCAGAGCACAGGGGCAGAGAGCTGCCGCTGGTGGCTCAAGAGCTCTTCTTTCTGGCTCCTTGCTCTGACTGGCCTCTCAAGGTTCATCCTTGCAAGGGCAGTGAGATCTTCTGCTAACTTGCAGAGTCCCACAGTGAAGACTCTTGTTTGGTTCATTTTGCCTTGGACCATTCACAGCCAGCGTCTACGGAGCCTGAGGTTAGGGAAAGATGATATATTTTTGCTAGAAGGTCGGCAATTTCGCATTTGAGTTCCTTAAGGACTCTTGGATGAATACCATCTGGTCCCGGTGACTTGTTAACATTTAGTTTATCAAGACATGCCAGGACCTCTTCCTTGGTTATTTCTGTACAGTTTAACTCTTCAGAAAATACAGGCTCAGCTACTGGCATGTGTCTTCTGTCTTCCTCCGTAAATACGGAGGCAAAGAATTCATTTAGTCTCTCTGAAATCTCCGTGTCTTCTTTAATTACCCCTTTCTGTCCTTTACCATCTAGTGGTCCAGCTGCTCTCCTGGTTGGATTCCTACTTCTGATATACTTATAGAAGTTCTTGTTGTTTCTTTTGATGTTTTTAGCAATGTGCTCCTCAAAATCTTTCTTAGCTTTCCTAATGGCCGTCTTGCATTTGTGTTGCCATTGTCTATGTTCCCTCCTGTTCTCCTCATTTGGACAAGCCTTCCATTTCCTAAATGAACTCTTCTTGTTTTTAATGACTTCATCTACTGCATTTGTGAGCCACATTGGTTTCTTCTTGGACCTAGAAGTCCCCTTTCTTCTTTTAGGAATGCATTCTAGTTGCACTTCCATTATTGTGTTTTTAAGCAGTCTCCATGCATTTTGAAGTGATTTAACTCTTTTGACTTTCCCTTTCAATTTCCTTTTCACGAATTTCCTCATTTTGGGGAAGTTTCCCTTATGAAAGTTTAAGGTCTCTGTGTTAGACTTTATTAAGAACTTACTCCCTGTATTTAAGCTGAAGGTTATTGCATTGTGGTCACTGTTCCCAAATGGATCAGCTACAGTGACGTCCTTTACCAGGTCCTGAGCGTTACTTAGGATCAAGTCCAGGACTGCATTTCCTCTGGCTGGTTCCATGACCATTTGTTCCATGGAACAGTCATTTAAAACGTCCCCATTGTGTCCAGGCAAGGCTGTGTGGCAAGAGTCTCAAGCACGGTGTTCTGCCCCACACTGCCTGCCAGCGCTTGGAACCTTCTCCAGAAAGGGCCCTTGAATGATTTCCTCTCATGAAGACCCTTGTTCTGCTTTCCCCTGCAAGCACAGGGCCTATTCTGTGGCAGCCCCCAAACTACGTTGCATCTTCAAGTGGCTGATATGTTCAGCTTCTTCTGTGAGGTGGCTAAAGCGCTTCCCATTCCTCAGACCTTTCGCTTGTTTTTCCTTTGGTGGCCTTTGCTATGTCCTGCCTTCCTTATCAGAGAAGGTAAATACTTCCAGCCAGCCTTGCCTTCCAGGCCACAACTCTGCTGTGCCTGTTTGGATGCCCAGGCTGCAGGAGATGGGGCAGGAAAGGTCAGGAGGGCATTTCCATAGGTGCCAGTCAGTGGGACGCAAGGGGAACAGTCCCTCCCGAGCTGAAGAGGGGTGGCAGGTTCAGGGCCCCCCATGGAGTGATGTTTTCTGGCGGCCTCTGGTGCCTGGGCGGCCCTTCCCTGCTGTTCCTCTCTGCATGGGTTGCTGCTCTTTCACTGGGCTGGTTGTCCTGTTAGAACCAGAGCAAATGGTTTACATTGCTTTGAGAGAGGGTCCATTGCTGTGAAACTCCCTTTGGGCACAACGGGGCAGCGCTTACATCCCTGCATGCGGTGGGTTCTGCGGCACTTCCGCCTGTCCTGACCCCGTTCTCTTGTGCATTGCATTGCATTCTCTCGTGCTACCATTGCCAAGCCTGTTGTGACGTGCCTGCTTCTGTCCCGCCGCAGCCCTTCTGACGCCGGTCCCCTGGATGACCGCATGCCATGTCAGGCCAAAGTCTGTGTCTCAGGTAAGGAGCTCTGAGCAGCCTGGCAGAGGGGCAGCCCGGCACCCTCCTGGGCCCTGGGCATCCGGGCTGGTGGGCGAGGGACCTGGCTGGCGGCGTGAATCCGTTCGAAGGGGGCGAGTTGGCTGCGAAGGAGCAGGGGGAGCAGGGGGCTCCTGCCCAGCTGTGAGGCCGAGCACAGCAGTGGGTGCAGGCAGAGAACCAAAGCAGAAGTGAAGGGGATTGGGGCCACTGGGGAAGGAGGTTTCCTTTTCCTCCTGACT
This sequence comes from Aspidoscelis tigris stejnegeri, assembly GCA_023333525.1. Taxonomy (NCBI): domain Eukaryota; kingdom Metazoa; phylum Chordata; class Lepidosauria; order Squamata; family Teiidae; genus Aspidoscelis; species Aspidoscelis tigris. The sequence continues at coordinate 91,399,191 of JALMGA010000006.1, read as the reverse complement.
GAAACTCCTCTGCCAAGTTGCCACCTGGGCCAAGGGCAAAGCATCCAGACATCCCAGGGGGGCTCCCAGCTGCTCGGGCAGTGCTGCAGTCCCAGGGGTGAGTGGGTCTGATCCTTAAAGGTTGCCTTAGGACGCCTGGCAGCACACCTGTGTAGCAGTGAATGTGTAGCAGCTTGCAGGTGTGCAGCTCAGGTGAGGAATGCAAGCGCCAAAGCTGGTCCCACCTCAGGCCCTGGTCTGACGGCTGTTTTTGATCAGCCAGTTCCTTCAAGATGGCCAAGATGGCCAGGGGGCGTTGCAAAGGGCTGCCATTCTGTGTATTTGCAGCGTTCCAGACCCCTCCACGCCTCTGCCTTTGCCTCTGTGTTTGGCAGCCTCAGTCCCACAGGCTTCAATCCAAGGCTGTTTGGGGGCCTTTTGCAGCATCTGGCGTGGGTGGTTCTGGGCTCGCACTGGACAGGCGGGCACCGGGCCTTGTCCAGAAGGTGCCAGTCCCCAGTCGGGGCCGGGCAGGCTGCTGTGAGCAGAAGTCATCACAGGCCCAGGGAGGAAGGCGCAGCCCTCTGTGCGGCTCATCCAGCACAAACTACCAGCTATCCCCAGGCTGGGCTCTGAAGCATTTTGCTATCCCAGGAATTTCCGTGGTATCGGAATGAGAAGCTTGCAAGAAATGAGAAAATGTGCTTCATTGTCAAACGAACCCTGCAATGCGATGGCATTGCAACTATTTCACTGTGGGCTGGAGGTCTCCAAGCTGCTAAAATCTGAGACAGATATTGAACTGTCCTGAGCCCGAGCAAGAGCAACACTCTCTGTGTAACAGAATTGGAGAGTAGTTCCTGGGGAGTCCAGTGTGGTTGGCGGGGCCCTGCTACATTTAAAAAAGCCCACGGGAGTCCTCCCAGCCACCACCCCGAGTCAGATAGAATGGCCATCATGAAATGGGTGCCCGCCAGGAACCAATGTCCTTGAGCATTAGTCACCGTTAGACAGAAAACAACTGGAGAAAACGGGATTTAGAGGCCCACGCTTCTGCCTTGGGGAACATTGCCGCCAGGCGGTGGGCGGCCTCTGAAGGGCAGCGGCTGGAGACTCAGGGCAGGGCGCGTGTTCCTGACCTGCCGGAGGGCCTCGCTATCCCTAATCACCGCCCGCCTTCCCTTTCATGGACTCTATGGGTGAGAAGCTTAACTGCTGGGTATCGGTAGCTGTGCGCACGGTGAGAGTAGGGCGGCCTGTGACCCGGATCTCTTTCCCAGACCTCCGGATACCGCTAATGTGGAAGGACACCGAGTATTTCAAGAACAAAGGAGGTGAGTCCTTGCGGCCGGCCTGCCCCGCTCTTCCCGCCTGAGCGTTTTCCCAGCAGGGCGATGGAATGTCCCGCCAGCACTGCCCCTCAAGAGGAGGCCCTGGGCGCAGGACGGGCTGCGTGGGCCCCTGAAGTTGCAGGCTGACCCTCAGCCCCTGTGGGAGCCCTGCAGGCCCCTCTGTGTTCTTTCCTCCTACAAAGGGAGGAAGGGGGGTTCATAACAAAACTGTGGGTGGGGGCGCTTGATAGGTGAGCGAAGGCGGGAGGCAAATCCTTTGGAGCCCCTCCCTCCCTCAGGGAACGTCTGGGAAGCTGCTGTGTGTTGGGAGACCCAGGCTCTGAGCGTCTCCTGTCTCTCTGCAGAGCTGCACCGCTGTGCTGTCTTCTGCCTGCTGCAGATCGGGACGGAGATCCACGACACTGAGATGGTGCTGGTGGACCGGACGCTGACGGACATCTGCTTTGAGAGCACCGTCCTCTTGTGAGCCCCGGTGCCTTTCCTGCTGGTCATTGTTGGAGCAGTTACTCCCTGGCGCTTTCCTGTTGTACCCCAAGGCGCCTGAAGGGACGTTGCCCACTCCAGGCACGTTCATCCTCCTGGATTCCAAAATTCCCACCGTCTCTTTCTCCACCGGCTCCTTTGCTGACCGGTGTTGCATGATGCATGTCCAGGTATGGGTTCCCTGAGCCTTTTGGTACAGCAGGGACCTATTCACACTCGGCTGTACTCTGGGATATCTCTCAGGACAGGAGTCTGTCGTCCACACGCTCATGCAGACTCTGGCGGGCCTCACCTGGGGCCTGCTGTAACCTGCACTAGCGCACGGACAGCAGGCTTTTATTCTGGGATGTATTCCAGAATAGGCCCAAGTGTGAACAGGCCCCAGGAAGCAGGCTTGGCCGCCGTGCAGGATGATTTTAGCTGGAACAGCCCGGGTGAAGGCAAACGGGAACGACGGGAGGGCGTACGGCAAGCGACACAGTGAAATGCGTTACTAAGGGGGTGGCGAGCGGGGTAGCTTCCCGGAAAACGAGCTCTTCTCTCCTTCTGTGGCGCAGAGCTGGTCCCGGCGTGCTTCTCGCTGCCCCTAACCGCCTTTCTGTCCCCCAGCACTGAGGCGGGCCCAGACTTCGAGCTGAAGGTGGAGCTGTACAGTGCTGGCCTGGAAGAAGACTCGGCCTTCGGGAGCGCCCCCAAGAAACTGGCCAGCCGCCTGAGCAGCTCCCTGGGCCGCTCCTCCGGGAAGCGGGTCCGAGCGGCGCTGGACGGCGTCCCCGGCAGCCCCGTGAGCAACGGCGGGAGCGGCCCCCTCTTGCTGCCGGCGCCCAGCGTGCCGTGAGTGTCCGGCCTTGGGTGGCGGGGTGGCCGGGACACGGACGGCCTTCGCTCCCCCACTGCCCCAAGCTCTCTTCTCTTCCAGGGGCCCCAAGTATCAGCTGCTGGCCTACACCACCCTCCGGCTCGCCCACGTCCAGGATGCCTTCCGCACCCACGACCTCCTTGTCACTGGCAACGGTAGGGAGCCGGGTGGGGGTCAGGTCAAAGGGCGGCTTCTCAGGGGCGCACCGGCTGCCCCCCCCTCTGCAATTGGGAGGGGGCTCCCCACTGCACAAAGCGCTACAGCCGGCCATGGGATGGCGCTTGCGGAAAGTTTGGAAGACCCAAGGTCCCCTCTGAGGAACATCGAGGCTCCATTGGGGTCTGGTGCCAGAAAGGCCCCTTTATGTGTCTTCCGCATCTTGGTTTAGCCCCAGCTGTTGTGCCCCCAGGGCCCCCACCTGACCTTCCCCTTTCATCCCCATGTGTATAGAAGAAAGTTCTTTCTGGCTTCCCCTTTATGGGAGCGTCTGTTGCCGCCTTGTTGCCCAGCCAAACTGCATGGTCCAGGAGATGATGTCCGGCTTCCTAAAGGTGCAGGTTAGTACTTCTGGTGGGTCTCCAGGTTCTACACCTAGACCTTTGTACAGGCAGGGGCTGCTCTCTACCCGCTGTGGCCCAGCAGAGCTTGCTGTGGGGGTCTCCCCCCCTCCCCAGCCAGCAGCCCATCCAGCCCCTCTGTGGGTTGAGTCCTGGGACGTGGGGATCTCCTGGTAGCCCTACACGGGGCTTGGGGGGGCTCCTCCAGGAATCTTGGGATCAGGGGCGTCTTGTGGTGCCCCAGGGAGAGGCTGTGCTCGGCCAGAGGAGCGCCCCCCTCACAGAAGGCCCCTCCTCTCTGCAGCAGGGCGATCAGCAAGGCTGGCTGAGGCTCTTTGCCGTCCTGCGTGGGCTGAGCCTCTTCTGCTACCGGCACCCCGAAGACGCCGAGGCCCAGAGGGAGCCGGCCTTCACCATTGCCGTCAGCAAGGTACTGGGCAGGGAAGGGGTGCAGAATCCCCCCCCCGGCCTCTGCCTTGCCCTTTTGATACCCACCTGCCCCTCCCCTGGCTGTCTCCTCTAGTGGTTAGAGTGCCTCAAGCTACCCAAGGGTGCCCATGGCGAGGTGAGCGGCCTCACGCTGATTCCATGCCTGTAGGCACTCATGGAAGGGTTTCCTTAAAAAGATAAGTGATGTGATACCAACAGCGGTAAATAAAAGTGGAAGAAGAGCGGGGAATCCTTTGCTGCTGGAAGGAGGCAGCGGAGGGCTGTCTTTTCACCAGGGCCGTGTCCTTCCAAAGGGCCGGACTCAGCCCCTCAGCCTACCACAACTGTCCCTGGAACCTTGGATTAACCCTTTCTTGCCGAGGCTGTATGCCCCCCCCCCATGGTCCCCATCCCTTCAGCAGTGGGCAGCGGAACTTGGAGGTGGCTGGTGGAACGCCACTATCCAAACCACAGGCCTCAGACGTTGGGAGTCCTGGAAGCAAACGCTTCACACCCAGAGTCCATTGTCCCACTCCAGCCTGGCTTTAGATCCGTGCGGGCGGGGGGGGGGGGGGACACGGTTTGTGCAGACACAGCCGTTGCCAAAGCACAGAGAGCGGGCCCCTGATTTTGGCCACCTGTCCTTGGCCGTCCCTTCAGAGACCCCTTGCGTACTTGCTCCGTACGGCCAGGGCTGCTGGCCTGGAGAGCGGTGGCACCTGTGTCCCCCGCTCACCCTCGCTGGGGAGCCTCACTTTCAGCTGCGGGAGAAGGCAAAGGGGCTCTCTTGGAACAACCAGGCAGCCTTTGGGGCCCACGCGAGCCACTGGGTGAGGAGCGAAGGGCCAAAGGTCACCGCATCCCCGCAGGGGTGTCCGGGGCTTTGGCCCCAGAGGCCAGTGCTGCCCGTCTGTGAAAGGGGGTGAAAGGCCTCCCTGCGGGTGGACATTCGGCCTCTGAGCTCCTTTTTGCCTGCAGGAGACGCGCATCCGGGCCACTGAGAAAGACCCCAAGAGCAACCTGCACTTCATGGTGGTAACAAACCGCTACGGCGGCGAGGAGGTGACCCACACGCTCCTGGCCGAGTCCCGGGCCGAGACGCAGCGCTGGATGGAGGCCTTTTGGCAGCACTTCTACGACATGAGTGAGTGGGTGCAGAGCCAGCCTGGTCAGTCTGCGGCCGACGCTTCTCGCCCTTTTTGCCCAGAGGGGATCCAGCTGCTGGAGCTGCTTCTGAGCCGCACCAGTGGCCCGAGGGCCAGGCCTCCTTTTCTCCTGCGCAGAGACCTGCCTGTGCTTCAGCCACGTCTGCAGTTTATAGGCTCTGGGGGCTTCAGGCGGAGCAGGGTGGGGTGGGAAGCCACCCGCCCTGACTGCATGGGCCTGAACGCGGCAGCCCCCCTTGCAGCTATCGAGAGCAGCGAAACGTCCCCCCCCCCAACATTGCATAGCTTCAACAAAGGGCCACAAGTAGCTTCTGGCCAGAGCCGGTGGGTGGGTGTGGTGGGTTACAGGAGGGAGCCTTGACCTGGTCTCCCCCCCCCCCATAATGGCCTCTCCTTCCAGGTCAATGGAAGCACTGCTGCGATGAACTCATGAAGGTGGAGGCCCCATCACCGCGCCGCCCGCCAGTCCTCCTGCAGAAGCAGGGCTCCTTATATCACGAGATGGGTAAGACGCCACAGGGGAGAGGCTGCCCACTGCCCACGGGCCACTGCACGCCAGGAACTGCCCGGCCCACTGGCCGGCGGCCCCATGGGGTGATTGTGGCAGGGCAGACGGCAGCCTCCTTCCTCCTTCCCTCCAGCGTGCTTGGGTCTCGCCCCTTTCTCTCGGGGAGACCCCCAAACGTCCTTCCTCCACCAGGGCCCTGCGTTCCAGGGACAGGGAGGGACTGTCCTCTCTGCCCCCTCTCCGCCTGCCTGTCTGTGGGATCTGCCTTGTTCTCCAGGGTCCTGTGGGCCCAGCCCCCCCACGCCCTCGGCTCTATGTGTCTGTAACTCTGTGCTCTCCTCCTGCTCTTCTCTCTCTCTGCATGTCCCCCACCCTGTCTCTTCTTCTCCGTCCTTCCGCCCGCCCTGCTCCCCCAGCTCTCCCTGGCCCAGGGGGGCCGCCTTCCCCCTGCGAGGGGATCCTGTTGCAGGACAACGCTGTCTCTGCGGAGATTCGCGCTCTGCTCTCCTCGTATTACGATGACAGGTGATGTAACAGGGCCGCCCAGAGGAGGAGGCCCGGCGGCGTCTCTTGGGGGCCGGCAGGGCCGCAGAGCTTCGCCCGCGGGGCGAGAGCGGAGGGGAAGCCCGTGGGGCTCAGCCCCTCGGCAGTGGCACTGTGAAGCGGCAGCGTTGTCTCCTGCCACACCTTCAGGGCTTGGCGAGACCCTCCAGGTGTGGGCAGAGGGGGCCCCGGTGGCCGGGGAGCTGCCGGATGCCTTGGGGGACCGTCCCAGGCCTAGGGTGTGGGATACTGAGCCCTTCTGTTCTCTCTTTAGCTATTGAGCCCGCGGACGACATCGAGGCCGTGACGGAGATCTTGGCACGCCGGATTTCGGGTCTGGGCGACTCCACTTGGCTCTCTCTCTTTGAGGGGCCCCCGGGCAGCGCGGCGTCTGACAGCGACAGCCCCTCCAGCGCCAGCCCCTGCCCCACGCACCCCCCCTGGGGCCGGCCTCGCACGCTCTCTCTGGATGCCAAGCTCAGCACGCTCAAAGGCCGCCCTGCCCGGCCGCGACCCACGCCCTCTCCCCGGGCACGGGGCCCTCCCCGTTCCAGCTCCGGCTCCTCCAGCAGCGGCAGCCCTACGCCTGAACCGGAGCGCCCCCCTCGGACCCAGGCCCAGCCAAGATTTGACCCTTGCTTGTGGATGCAGTCCCAGGTCTGAAGACAGGACAGCAGCACCCGGGCCGGGGCATGGCTCAAGGGGGCTGGAGTGTGGCCGAAGAATGGGGCGGCATGTCCCCCTTGGGGCCACCACCACACCCACCCAGCCCGCGCAGCTTTCCCAAGAGACCGTCCCTTGCTGAGGCCTGGGGCTTGCCCACCCCAGGACCAAGTGGCCGTAGCCAGCTGGGAGAGGAGCACGTGGGGGACGGGTGGGTGTCCGCCGCCCTCCAGCTGCTCTCCATGAGTGAGGGGCAGGAAAAGCACTTTCCCTTCCTTGGAGAGAAACTGGAACACGTGATGTGGAAATGGGTGGGGGTGGGCTTTGTGGGCTCACCTTTTGTGTGAGGACGACCCCCAACCCGGGTCCGTCTCTGCCCTGCCGTCCCTTTGTCCTCCAAGTGTGTGGGTCCTTCACAACCAGGAACTGGGGGGGGGGGCAGAGCTGCTATCTCCTTAAGAACTTTGCTCTGAGTCTCCCTCCCTCTTGAAGGGCTCTGTCAAGGTAAGCCCCACCCTGTTTCTAGCCCCCCCCCCCAGGGGATGGAATTCTCTCCCCTGCTATCAGGAAACGGGGACTAGAGGGGCGCTGTGGAAGATCTTTGGCAGTCTGGGCAAGGTGCCCACAAAGGTGCCCAGAGGGGGTGGGCAGTTGTAGCTGTGGAGCAGGCAGAACACACCTTGCTGGACCCAAGTCAAGAGTTTCAGCCTCCGAGCAAAAGCCAGGCCAAGGACTGCCTTGCAGAAGCCGTGGGCAGGGAGGGGCCACTGCGTGCGTGGGAGACCCCTGGACCTTCCTGATGGGGCGCTGGCAAAACAGGCTGTAAATGCACCAAATAAAGTGACACGAAACAGGTTGTCTGCAGAGGCTTTGTGAGCGAGCAGCGGATAAAGAAGCACTATGCCCCCCCCCCCCGTGTTCTTGGGCCCTTCTACAGGGAGGACGCCAGGAAGCCGATTCCCGCTTTCTTTTATTAGGCCAAAGCAGCCAGGATGCCTGTCGGCGCTTCCGGGGGGGGGGGGGGCTCGATGTGGTTGCCCGTAGGTGAGCCTGGGCCATGTGCACCTGACTCCGTGTGCCTCTGGGAAAGCGCTTAGGCTGCTCCGGTCTGCGGGGAAGAGGGCTCACACCATCATCTAATCTGGCTGGGTCACCTGGCAAATGGAAGCCATGTGGGTCACCTGAGAGGACCCCTTTGCCCAGCCACTATCAGGAAGGACGGAAGGTGCTACCTGTCCCGGGAGCAGAGGAGGCTTCCGCCAGATGTTCAGCTGGGGCAGCTGGCTGCACTAGAAACGGAGGAGCCCCAGTAAGGGCGGGAGGGCGGGCACCAGCACCCCTTTCCCTCCCCCCATCTGTCCCTCCCCCAGACACTCACTTGGCTGTACAGCTGCCTTTCTGTCAGGGCTGCCACTCTGCTGTGCCCAGCTAGGGAGAGCAGTCCCAGCTGGCTGGCTGCTGATATGGATGGAGCACAGAAGCTCTCCCCCCCCCCAGCAGACTATGGGTCTCCAGTAGCCAGTATGGACCCCTCAAAGAGTCTGGGGGCTCTGGAGGGTCTGTGCCACATATCGGGCAGGTAACTCCTCACATTTCAGGGGAAGCACAGCATCCGGAAGGGCCTCACCTGCCACAGGATCCTGTGATAGTCCTGGAACATCCTAGGGGGAGCCTTCTGCTTTCCTGTCCTTGGGTGGCTCCTGCTGCATCACCACCACCCTGCATCTGAAGAGGCTGGCTGTGTGCTCGCGGGGGGGGGGGGTGTCCTCCTGGTCTGGAGTAGGTAGAGGGCCAGGGGTGCCTTTCCCTGGCTTCCTGGTTCACTCTGCAAACTGCCAGAGGGAAGGGCTGCCCAGTGGTGGCCCCTCTGCTTTCCCAGTGCTAGGAATGCTGCTAGGGGAGGCTAACTTGATGCCAGGATCACACCCACTGAAAAAAGAGAAGTGGCCCTGAGGGCAGTAAGAGGGGGGCAGTTCTGCTGGAGGGCTGTGGCAGGGGGGGCAGCCCCTGGAAGCTAGCCTCCGCTCTCCTGGGAAGGGGGCTGCTTCTGGCTGGCTGTGTGTAAGGGTCTGGAAGGGGCCATCTAGAACAGGCCCTGCAGGAGGCTGTCCCCATGGGCCATCCGAGAGTGGTGTCTGGATCAGAGATGTGGGCCAGCCAAAAATACATGCTGCTTCTGTCAGGCTTCGCTGGTGCCGTAAGAAAGGGGCAAAGGTCCCAATCCTGCACAGGAGTAAGGAACCAACCAGATGGCGCACGCTGTGTGTGTGAGAGAGAGAGGGACCGCTGCTGGCTAAGAAAAGGTCAAGCTGGCAAAACATGGCATCACCTGCAGACTCAGTCAGCCCCTGGGGCCACCCTTGGCCTTTTGGGAGTGGTCTTTGGGAGCCCCCCCCTTCCTGTAGATAAGCAACCTGGAGGGGTAGTGTGCTTCCTCAAGGTGCCTTCTGGGCAGTTGGGCCAGGCTCTCCCCGCAGTGGGATACTCAGTGGGCAGCCCCGCCCCAAAACCAAACAGGCCAAGGGTCGGCTGCAGGCAGAGCCCCCTGTGACTCTTAAGTGCGGAGACAGCGACCCCCCCCCAGGCCTTCCAGAGTGAGCTGGAGAAAGAAGGGGGTGGGGGAGAGGATTGCTATATCTGGGGGAGGGGGAAAGGGCCTTCCCATTGCACCCAGAATTTTGGACCCTGGTGGTGCCCGATGTTTTCAGAGCAGCCCCCCACCAACTCTGGCCTGATTCAGCCCCCCCCCCCCCCCCGGTGCATGTGAGAATGGGCAGTGCCAATAGCACTGAGCTTGGCAGGGGCTCCGCTGCCCAATGGGTCTCACGTGACTGTGCCCATGCTAGGGGGTGAGCCATCTGGTGGAAGGCGTCCTGGGGTCCTGCCTTGAGGGCACGTGGGCAGGGAAGCAGCCTCTCACGTTAGCCTCCTAGGGGGCTCCCCATGATGCCCGACCCCAGGCCCTTTGCCGCTGCAATTACCAGCCCCCACTAGCAGACGAGACACGTGCGGAGCACACACATGGAGAGGCTGGAGCCAGACATTTTAAGTTCAAATGGGGCCTGCATGGTGCTTTCCGTGGGGCCACTCCCTGTGTTCAAGAAAGCCCCTGCCATCAAAGCTGGGTATGCCCTGCCTTCCACTCTGATGGCAACGGGGCAGTTGTCCCTGCTTGTGTCCCTCATGCGACCGTGAATACCAGGGGAGGGGAGGGGAGGGGAGGGAGCCACCTCCCCATTCCTCATGATCAAAGCCAGGATGTCCTTGGGTCTAATCAGCAAGCAGGACAAGCACCCCTTAATTGCGCTGTTCTCAGTGTAGAGGGATGGAGAAGGAAACCTTAAAGTGCCCCCCACCCCCAGGGCAGGCCCTGACTATGGCACCCTGGAGACGTGGCACAAAAGTGACTTGCCAATTAGCCAGGCGTTGCTTCAAAGGCAGGGAAGCTCCTGGCCTGTGGCAGAACATAAAAAGCCGGAAAAGGAGGGCATGTTCTGTTTGCACCATATGAATTCTGGGAATTTCCTGCCACAAGCAATGCATTTGGCAACTTGCCCAGAGGCTTTTCAGAGCCCACACAGGGAAGCCCTTGGAGCAGCCCTGGGCCTGTTTGCCACAATCACAGGTCTGAGGGCAGGTGCTCCTGTCTGCTCCTCTCCCTGGGCATCGGGTTGGCTCTCCCTGGGCACTCTGTGTCCTGTCTGTGCCAGGAAGGCCGCCCTGGGTGCTCCCTCTTTCGCTGACTGCCGCCTTCCCAAAAGAGGGCTTCCCTTGAGGGCTTTGGACGGAGAGGGCTGCTTCTCGCTCACCCTGCGACTGCTTCTGGGTGTGGGGAAGAGCGGAGAAAGGGACGCCAGGGTGCCAGGGCTGAGCAGCTAGACGGAGCTCCTGCCCACCAGGCGGGCTTAGTAAACTCTGCTGGCCAGGCTGGAGCCCTTTCTGAGTGGCACACCGAATGGGCAATGGCTTCCTGCCCCTGCCGCAGGCCCAGAGCTGCCAAGACTGCAACCGGCTGCTGGACTGATCAGGAGCCGCGTAGGGACACAGCTGCTGCGGCCCAAGCATAAATCTGACTCACCCGCTGTTTTCTGCTGGAGTTGGGGGAGAGGGAGGAGCCACTGTCAGCTCAGGCTGGGCACCACGGGTGAGCGTTAGGCCCGTGGCAAGGGCTGCGGCGCCTCGGGCAGTTTCCCAGGGGCCCTGGGGCGGAAGACAGAAGGCCTGTGCAGGTTACCCTTGCTGACCCACAGACAGCCCTAGGGCCGGGCAAGGGCTGCTCCCCTCCCCTCCCCTCCCCTCCCCGCCAGGAGACGCTGCTTCTCTCCTGCACCCACCGCTTCCCTGTAGGGCGCATGAGGTGATCAGGTGTTGGGCTGGAGGAAGGGCCCTTTGCCCCACCTCCACCCCTGCCCTCCGGAGAGCAGAGCCCAGAATGACTCCCGCTGTGTCCGGAGAATCTCCAGCACCGGATTATCTTCTTCCAGGAGGAAGCAGGCAAGGGGAGCAGAGGCAACTCCTTAGGGAGGCCTCCAAGCTGCTCAGGCCAAACAGAAGTGCTGAGGACCTTTGGGCACGGAGGAGACCACTGGCCACACCAGCCTCGCATGGCGCAGGGCCCTTGAGGTCAGACGTCCTCCTCCCGGTCCACGGGGAATGGCAGCCATGGTGGGCGGCATGTACCATCTGGCTTGAGAGAAACACCGCGGGTGCAGGCAGTGGGGAGAGAAGCATCCCTCAGTAGCACCCCTGGCCTGCTGTGCCCCAGGGGCCTTAAGTGGAGCACAGACTCCACGGGGCCACCTCTGCCCTCTTACCACCAGCACCCGTGGCTCAGCCTATGGCAGCGTACCTTGGTGGCACAGCCATGCCCAGCAGGCACATCAGCTGCTCTTAGTTCACGTCCTCCTGCTGCCGCCCTTTCGCCACTTGGCAGGCTCCCTGCAAAAGGGCGGAGAAGAGGAAGCCAGGGCCACCTTGCCACAGGCCATTCACCCAAGGGCAGCGAGGACTATGCCCTGGAAGCTGCCCAGCACCGCCAGAGAGTCAGGGCAGAACACTTGGCCTTTACGAACACAAGTCCTCCCCTAATTGTTCTGAAGCTCAGGGCCTCCTGTTTGACTCACGCGGAAACGCTAGCGCATGGCACATGGGTGACTGAACCTGTGGAGACCAATACTGAACAATGCCGCCCGAGGTCAAGGGGAGAGGACAGCTCAGGCACGGAGAAGCAAAGCGCAACCATGCTTCGGCATAGAGGAGATGACCAGGTGCTGGGAGCTTGGCTATGGAAAATGCCAAGGCAAGAGTGCCTCTGTACATATGCTGAGAGCAAAGCAGCTGCCACTTCCTGAGCAGCTGGGAGGGGAAGGGCTCCACTACACCCCCAGTCTTGGAAGCACCTATGAGCCAGATGTCTGCAGCTGGATTTGGCAGAGGTGGGAGGGGGCTACTGTCAAGGGGCCGAGGAAGGCCAAGGGGAGGACCCCTGACAGTGGGGGAGGAGATGCCCCCAATCTTGGCTCAAGGCCACGCGGCTGCCTTCCCCCACTGAGGCTCCTCCTGGCCCAAGGGCAGGCAAGTGCCCAGAGTGGACTCTGCGGTGATCATTCCCCGAAGTGGGCACCCCCACCCACCCCTTGGGGCTCCCAGGGGCTACACAGCACAACACTTACCTTAAGGAATGCCCGGACAGCAGGCGGGGACAGCTCTGAGGCGTTTTCGCCAACCTGGTGCCAAGCAGAGGGCTTGTAAATGATGTCAGCACCTCAGCCCCCCTTTTCCCAAAGCCTCACAGGAAGAAAAGGGCCACCCCACCCGCAGAAGAAGCAGACACCCCAGTGGCTCCAAACTGAGCTCCTCCAAATCACGCTGCATTAGAATAAGGAAAAGAACTATGCCACAAAGCAGCCCCCCCCTCCCCACGTGCCTGAGCAGGCCAGCAGCCAATTTCCACACCTTGCCCCTGCTGCACCTGAGCCCAAAGAATCGAGTTGTCACCTGCTGCTGCCGCCTCCTCCTCCTCCTCCCAAATATCTCCCCAACTGTCCAAACTGCTGGCTGATTCTGCACCAGGGCCAGGTGCTGCCCATGGGCTCAGGCCACCGTTCCCCTGAGCAAATCCACCCACAGTCTGGCCTGGAGGTTGCACTGGAAGACGTTCCACTTGGCTCTCTCTTTTGCATCTGGGGCCTGAATGGAATCTGCCAGGACTTGGCTTTGGGGGCAAAAGGAAGACATTTTCTCCGCATTCTCAGCCAAGCAGAGGCATGCACACCTGCACAGCGTTCTCCTGGCCTGCCTGGTATTTTGTTGTGGGGCCTGGGAGAAGGAGGCCCTGCTCCATAGTGGTCTCTGGAAGGTGGCTGTGGGGAAATTTCATTTGACCCTTTGGGAGCTCCCAATGGGATTCCCCAGGGGTGGGGAGGCCATCAGGAGGCTTGGAGAAGGGCTGTCAGTGGATGGATGACACCCAGCTCTTGCTCCTCCTGGGTCTGGGAAGCAGCTCAGGTGTTGGGGGCCGTAGTGGGCCGGATGTGGACTGATGCACTGAAACTGAATCCATTCAAGACAGAAGCGCAATGGGTCACGGGATCTCACCTCAAGGAAGTTAGATGGCACCGGATGGGGTTGGCTTGCCGCAGAAAGAAGGGCATGTGAGCTGGGTCTGGTGACTCTTCTAGAGGCATCCCTGTTGCTTGTTTAAGGTTTTTTGGCACCTGGTTAACCTCTCTTCCTCCCCGGCTTCATTGGTTGGCCTCTTCTGAATATAGTCCAGCTGGGGGAATATTTTTATTGTTTTTTATTGAATGCTGTGAGTCCTGGGACCTTTGGGTGCAGGGTGGAAGAACAATAGAATGAAATAAATTCTTATATGGTTCTGCATGCCTAAGCATTTCCACTGCATATTAATCTGCACGTTTTTGTGAGTTCTACAATATCCTCATTGTGGTCCATTTCTGAGACCTGACCATGCACCACACGCTCCCCTGCAATTGCTTACCAAGAGCAGCTTTGGAGTGGCCGTCTGCCCGGCCAAGGGCACCACTTTTCAGCCTGTGATGTTGCCAGGGGGGCGCCTTCCTGCCCAATGGACTCACCCATTGGTGAGGAAGATGGCCTGCCGTTGCCCTCTTGTGGCCGCCGGCAGCTGACAGAGTCCATACATGATGCTGCCGATCTGGAACCTCCTGGTCAGCTCATCGGGCCGCTGGCTGCAGGAGGAGACCGGGCGCTGGTCAGATGGAGCAGCATCTCCGCTCTGTGCCCAAGGAGAACAGGCGATGCAACATCTAGGCACCACCAGTTAAGTTTCTGACGCCAGGGGCCACCCATCTGTGGAGCAAGGGGGGTACTGAGAAGGCCTGGCGGGGGGGGGGGGGGAGATCAGCAGAAGCCTGAATCGTAGTGGTGGGGGGGGGGGGCGTGAGAAGAGAAGACCGGGACTCTAGCTAGTCCATCCTGCGGCTTATTTGCCATCATGAGCTTTGCCACCATGCCAAGCAAAGTTAGAGGCAGCAGTCTGAAGAGGAAGGCAAGTTGAAGCCCCCAGCAGGGGCAAAGGGAGCCCTGGGCCAAAGTCCCAGAGAGAGGAAACAGTAGCAGGCTGGCAGGTCTTGTTTTAGGGGACAGCTCTCCAGAAGGAGATTTGGCCCTCCTGTTGTGCGGAGGAGCTGCAGTCACAGGAATGAGTCTACCTGCCCTGGAGCAACGGCATGGAGGCCACTGCTGAGGCACCCTGGGAAGGAAGGGGTGCAGCATCACGTCTCCTCTCCAGAGTCCAGCAGGGTGAGGGCCCAGGGGGAGAAAAAGGCACAGAGGCTGTTCCTTCCCACGCTCCTCACCAGCCTTTTCCCGGCGCCCACTAGGGCAGGGGCCACGGGGCCACAAGGCGAGGGATGTGGCTCTTGAGTTCCCCAAGTGCAGGCGACCATAATCTCCTTGGTTTCCACCTCTCATTGTGCCTGGTCTATTCCAAACCTCCCCGAGAGCCCCGGAGGGCCAGAAGTAAAGGAGCAAAGGGCCTCAAAGGGCCCTGCCAGGAGAGGCAGCAGCAGCAGCAGCAGCAGCAGCCATCTTGTCCTGAACCGGGAAACAACACAGAGCTGCTGGAAAGCGTTGCGCACACGAGCTGGTGAAACTGCGCCCAGCTGGACCTTTACGCCTTGGCACCATGGCAGCAATCCCCGCCCCCGAAGCCCAAGAAAAATCAGAGCACAGGATGTGCACTAAGGGGTGTTCCCATCTCCTAGACTGGCAACACCTGCAGCATTTCACAGGTGAGGCAGGCTGAAGAGGGTCCCCTTTGGGAGCGTCAAGGTGCAACTGCGGGGGCCTCTTGCCCCATCAAGGAAGCACTACGTCCCCCCCCCAATATACACAAATGGGATCGAGGCCAGCAGGAAAAGTGGCCTCTGGTCCTCTGGTGCGAAGGCGGCCCCTGCCAAGTACCCAGCAGACATGAGGCTCCTCAGGGTGTCCACAAGGGGAAGCTCCCCCCCCATCTTTAACACGAGCAGCAGGACAAACGCTGGGCTGAAGCACCTGGAAGTGGGAGGGCAGGAGGTTTGCCCTTGTCTCTGCTTGAGATGCCCATGGGCAATTCGTGGGCCAGTGTGTGCAACAGGATCCTGGGCTGTATGGGCTGTGGCCTGATCCAGCAGGGCCTTATGGAGTAGATGGGCTGTGGCCTGATCCAGCAGGGCTCCTCTGAGGTTCTTATGGACTGGATGGGCTGTGGCCTGACCCAGCAGGGCTCCCCTTAGGTTCTTATGGACTAGATGGGCTGTGGCCTGATCCAGCAGGGCTCCTCTGAGGTTCTTATGTGAGCAGTGGCCTAACCCTCCCTCCCTGTGGCCTGCAATGCCCTGGCTGTCCCCCCAGCAGCACCCTGGTCCCCAAGAGGGAGGCCTGGCTAGCTGCTCCTTTGCCCGGAGAAGGAGCCCACTGGCCCCCAAGGGCCCCCCACGGACAAGGCTGTACCCCGGGCGCAGTGGCACGAGGGCCCCCACATTCCCTTGGCTCAGGTCCTTCCCCTAGACAGTGGATATGCCTTCCCAGCCTCATTGCTTCCCGGTTCTCCTGGGAGGCAGTTCTGCCAGCCAGCCTTTCCGCCCGCAGGTTCTGTTTGGCTGTTGCATAAACTGCATCTCTGCCCATCAGGACATGGAGCAAAACAGTGTGGGCGTTCAGCCCTGGAAGGACGATTCTGCCACCCTTCAGGCTGCTGGGAGTGGGCAAAGGGGCAACGGTGGGCAATCCCCCCCCCCCAGGACTAGAATCCAAAGGGGCACCTTCTTCATGCAGGCCGAGGGGCAGATGGCAGGAAGCCCAAAGAACACTGCTGAGGCTGGGCTGGAAGGAGGCCTTTAACTGGGAGGGGCGCCCCCTCCCCAAAGGGCTCCAGCCTCCCAGGGGCTTCCTGCCAGGCAGCCACCTGAGCAGCAGCAGCAGCAACAGCCAAGATCCCCCCCTTTGCTCCTCCTGCCTGGGAAGGCTCACTGGGCCCCATCCCGCTCAAGCCTATTCTGATGCTGGAACATCTTTGGGGGGGGGGGCAGAGATGGAAGGCAAGGGGCTCAGTGTGCGTTGCCTCCTCCTACCCAAAGGGCTGCCGCACCTTTCCATTGAGCCCTGGCACCTGCCTCCCCCGCCCCGGCCGTAGGGGAAGACGACACCCACCCCCGCCGGTGTTCCTGCACGCACACGCTGCCCCACGCCGCCCGCAGCTCCGAAGGCAGGACAGGAAATCCTGCTCTAGGAAGGTGGGAACGCCAAGGCGCCCAGACTTCAGCCTTGCTGGGCCTTGGAGCCGGGGCGGGTCAGAGGTCACCCAACCCAGCCCCTCTGTCCGCGCCCTGGGATCTCCCCGTGAATCCCGGGAGGAGAAGCCGCTGCCAGCGTCACTCAACGAGCCGCAACACATCCCGTTCTTAGGATTCGTTCTGCGGGCTGGAAAACAAGCCTAAAATCCACTGCGGTTTCCCATCGCTGCCCCACCCCACACCCGGGAAGTCCCTCAGGTCCAGGCGAGGACGGTGCAGGTGGCCGCAGGGATGACCGCCGGGCAGATGCCAGAGAAGCGTCGTCTGCTAAAGGGGCGGGGGGGGCAGGCAGGGGGAGGAAAGCCGACACTCGGTCCTCTCCCACCAGGTCCCTCGGGGGGGCTCACTGTACAAAGCGCCTTCGAAACCCTACAAAGACCTGGAGCGTCGATCCATTGGCGCTCTTCGGCGGCGCCTCCCTTCTGCTGAGGGCAGAGCCCGGGGGGGGGGGAGAGGAACGGGAATCCCCTAACCCTGCTTTCCACCTTTGCCCCCCTGGCGCAGCACCCAAAGTGTCCTGGAACCCCGACGGTTCGCGACCCTCGATCCACCCTCCGCCTTCCCTGCCGGCGTTAGCTGAAGAGAACAGGGCCGAGGCCCCATCGCGATTGCCCTCGACCCTCGGGGCGCCTTCGCCCGTCGGAGCGTCCCTTAGGCTCCTTTCCTCTCCCAGACGCCGGGGGTTCTCCGGGCGTTGCCCCGGGGGTTCGGGCCAGAGGCTCCTTGGCCGTCCCGGCGCGCACTGTAGATCTGAACCGCCCGGACGACGGAAGGCCGAGAGCGGAGACTCGACACGGGGCGCCGGGTCGGTGGTCGTGGGAGGCGAGGGAGGCTGCCCGGACCCGGCTGGCGCGGCTGAAGAGAGCCGCGCAGCTCGGTCACCCGCCGGTTCGCGCCTCCGTTGCCCGCGCCGGCCGGACCCGACGCCATTGTGGCCGGTGGCCGCTCGCTGTTCCGGAGCGCAACGTGAGGCTTCTCTAGCCTATCCAGGCGCCCCCTCCCCTCCCCAAAGCCTTTTGGAGGGGAGAAAAGTCCCCCCGACGTGAGGCTTCGCAGGCGGCAGCGGCAACTCCCCGTCCCTCCGACGGCCTCTCGCCACTCACCACGTCGCCTTGGGCGGCTAAGAGCGCCGGGCTGCGCGTCTCTGGGTCCACGGCGCCGCTGGCCACGTCCTTCCCCCGCCAGCGGGCAGCGGCGGCGGCGGCCGCTCCGAACGCGAGACGCTCCGGTCCCCGTCGGCTCCTCGTGCAAGCGCCGCCACGCCGCGCCCCCCGGGGAAGGGAGTAGCTCTGTCCGTCGGGGGCCGCTGCGTGCCGCCGGCGCAGAAAGCAGGGAGGCGGCCGCCGCGGGTCGCTGGCGGTGTGGCTGCCTTGCTCGGCGTGGGCGAGGGGCTGCCGTCGTTGGACGCCAAAGAGCGCCGCGGGAGCAGCCCTGCCGTCCGAAGCCTTGACCGACACCCGGTTCCCGGCCAAGGAAGGAGCGTGAGAGGAGCCCTGCTGGGTGAGGCCGCAGCCCATTCCGTCCAGCATCCCGGCGGCGCGCCAATTGCTTCTGGGCTTCTCAAGCGGAAGAGGAAGGCAGAAACCTAGAGCGGCTCCCAAATCCCCCTGAAGGGCCCAAGAGGCCTTGACACGCCTGACCTCCGTGGATTTGTCCAGCCCTTGCTTAAAGCTGACCAGGCTGTTCCACACACACACACACACAGGCCAAGTCCCAGTGGGGCTGGTGAGGTAGGAAGGAGCCTCTTCCCTCTTGGCACAGGCGTTTCCCCTGAGAGAGGACCATCTAGGCAGCCCCCGGCTGGACGGGCTGCACCTCCCTGGGGACATCGGTGGCAAACACCACCATAGCATTGCGCAGGCCCCACTGGGAGGCACCTCTCCGTCTTGGCACTCACTCTGTCCTCTTCGCGCGCCAAGGACACAGGAGCTCTGATGGTGTCCTCCCCACAGTGAGCCCCTTTTCCTGGCCTGAAGATGCCGCGATGGCGAAAGAGGCCCGGGCCTGCCGCCGACCCGTCCTCCCGCCTGTGGACACTGCCAGGTCTCTCGCCTTTCCCTTGTCTGGTCAAGGAAATCGGGGCCCTTTCTGCACTGGGCCGTATTCCAGATTTCTGGCCAGCAGATAGCGGTGCAGGTCAGCTTGCTTGCCTCGGGATGGGGTGGGGGACAGAGGAGGAGCCTCCCCAGGAACGGAGGCCGCTTTGATGGATAGTTTCCTCCCCCGCCTGGAGGCTGAGCTGGGGGATGGAGGCTGCCAGGCGATTGGATCCAAGGGGGC
The DNA here is from genome assembly GCA_023333525.1 of Aspidoscelis tigris stejnegeri. NCBI lineage: Eukaryota > Metazoa > Chordata > Lepidosauria > Squamata > Teiidae > Aspidoscelis > Aspidoscelis tigris. The sequence goes on along the minus strand of JALMGA010000006.1, from coordinate 91,380,551 downwards.
TGCGTTCCTGTCTCTGCCAGAGCCCAGGGGGAAGAACGGTCAGTATTATGGGGCTAGAGAGAAAGATGACTATGAAGCACCAGCAAAGTCCCTCATATTTAGGACAGCAGCAAACTATTGCTAAGAAAGGTTGAAGTTCAGCACTGATCCGCCTGCAAAACTCCATGGAGACTGCAGAGGCCGATTTACACTACGGCCTTTAGTGCATGAGAACTGATTAGTGAACTGCTGGTGAAGAGCATACACACATGGAGCAGGCTGTAACACTAGAAATTCACTAATCGTTGATTAGGTGTTAACCAAAGGCTTACCTTAAGCATCTAGGCAGCGACCGCACGACCACAGATGAGACTGTCCGTGTGCAGGAATATCTGTGTCCTCAAGGCGACAGCGCTGACGCAAGCACAGTCGTGGAGGGTGCCGCAGCCAAAATGGCGGCGCCCAAAGGAGGACTGTGCCCCAGATCGGATCTGGTAAGTAGTCAGTCGCGAGGGAAGGGGGTGACGGCCAAAGTTGACCAGTGCTCCAAGTGCGCCCAAGTCAACGTCGGTTAATCGTCCTCCTTTCCCATCCAGCGGACGGGAAGGGAAGTGCGAAATCACGCCAGGTCAGGGTCTGAACAAACTGTTCCCTCAGTATGAATCCCACGGCTCTGTCCAGGGGTCGCTCTTCCACAGCTAGGGATACCAGCTACTGGTCTGCGTAACCGTTCCCAAGGGCACAACTTTTTGGGGAGGGGGCTCACCTGATTTCTCAGTGCAGCTGAAGTCAATCTGACTTGCTAGGAAGCAGCTCATGGATCTTTTCCCTGCTGCTGCTGCCATCTTGCTTCCATTGCTGCAGTTGCGTCTTTTCTCCTTGCGATGCTATGGACGCTGGCTGGATTACATTTAGATTCACTTGCTGTTGGATGCGTTATGTTCCAAGGTAATGTGATTAATTTATTATCAGCCCTAGCTAATTAAAAGGTGTTTGAGATACGGAACTGGCCTTCCTTACTTGCTGGGTTAATTTCCCGGGGGGTTGCCTTTCCTCCTCTGGGAAAGGGGTACAGGCCTTTCACCACCACTGGGTTTATCTTTGCATAGTCTGTGTCGCCAGGTTGCACCAGAACCACATTGGCACTGTCAGCAAGCCCCTGCAGTGGCCGCCGTTCGCACTTGTGCCGGCTAAATGTTGAATGCTTTGGGTGTCCACCATCTTTTTACCGCTTCACCTCTAGTGCCTCCTGGGAGGCAAAGTGCAAATTTGCCTCTATTGGGGCCTTGGTCAGTCCAATATAGATAAGACCGACACGAGGCAAGGCCCTTCTCTGCTCCCCACCGTGATCTTTGCATCAGCAATTGAACGTCTGGCTGAAAAATTGAAACGCAGCCCAAAGATAACTGTATGACCTCTGCCCTTCCAAGGTGAAGTTAAGGCTCTAGGGATGACCTTCTGGTCACGACGCAGGGTTCTCAAACATCAGCTAAACAGTTTAGACTGGAATTAAACCACTTCTCATTTATCTCCAGTTTGTTTAGAAACCTAAATCTTAAGTCCTAATGTTTTTCCTGACGTTCAGCTGGAAACTTGAAGTGAGCTTAAAGCCAAAATTGTCTCAAAAGCTACTAGATCCTTGGTCTTAAACGTGATGAGAAGGCAAAGCAGGATTCTTACAGATAATTTCTCCCCTTTGTTTAAACAGTTTTAGGAGATCTTAAGCATTGGGAAAAGCTGACATTCACTTTGAAGGGCTCCACATCTGCTATATAACTTATTACAATTCCTCTTCCTCTTTCAAATGCTTTTTATTCACATGTCGCCTCCTTACATAAACAGGAAAAGATGCTGGAAAGAATATATATTTAATGGGGAAAATCTAGGTTAGGTACAGCCCTTCTATTCTTTTTTTTGGGGGGGGGCGGGGAATCCCAGGACATGCCTATTATAACATGGCTGCAATGATAAATCAATTTGTGAGTCAACAATATGCTGCACTTTGGAAGGGCCAGAGGCTGGGGAGAGGCACAGTTGCGCGTCACTTGCCATATCTCCACACCCGAGGGGAATCTCCCACCGGCGCTGGAAGGGAGCCTACTCCCAAATCCTCCTGTGCCATTCACGGCCTTGCTTACATGTGGTTTCTGCACGCAAGCGTCACTTGGCCTCTTCCAGGCTCGCCGTCCGCCCTTTGGACGGCCCCTTTGGACTCTGGATACACAGAAAGCATGATGGAAATACCACTCCTTGCAGAGTTTGGGCAGGGGGTAGAAGCCTCCTCTAAGCTCCTAGCTGAAACGCCGCCCAGAAGTGGGTGGGGAACGTTCTGTGTTCTCATGCGGATGCCCAGGTGGGTCTGCAGAGCGACCTTCGCGACCGCCAACGGCCGAGGGGCTGTGGCCTGGTGGAGGCCCTGAGCATTTTGCCTTTCCTGAGCCCAAGTGCCGCTGGGTCCCTGGGGGGGGGGGGAGACCGGACTAGCCAGCCTGTGCCCAGGGCTGGGGGGAGGTGGGGAAGAGCAAGGGCTCCTGAGCCCCCCTGTGGCCCTCTTCCAAAGGGCGTATCCTGCCAACCCCAGAACACCAATCTTCCCTCTGAGGCTCTTCTTTGCCAAGGCTGCCAGCGCCCTCTACTGGCGGAAGGGACACCACACAGCCGAGGACCCGCACCTGGCCCGAGGTCCCTGGGCACCCTGCCACATCCCACTTTCTTCCAAGGGCAGGCTGAACCTGTCTGCTGGTGCTGGCATTGCTGGGCAGTTCGCCTTGACCCAGGAGGCCTTTCCTGGAGGGCTGAAGCAGGAGCAGGGAGAGGCACCTGGATACAAATGGGGAAGCCAAGCCGGGCGAGACAGGATTCCCCAAGCTTGCAAGGCAAGGAGGCCAGTGAGAGGACCGGGGAGGTCTTGGACAGGGAGCCCCAGGAAAGGCCGTCCTGCCTGGGGAGCCAGAGTGCCTCTCCCTGGCAGGACACAGGCGTAGCTGCACACAGACGTGGCAACTGAGCGGAGCATGGCCAGTAGCCGCACCTGCTTCCCTCTCTGGGGAGTCACTAGCGCCCCTCCCTCTCCTCTGTGGTCTTCTGGGAGTGTAGCCTTCCGCCCTTCCCCTCCTGCACTGGCATCCTTGCTCCAGAAACCTCTGCCTTGCCTTGGAGAAGTCCCGGCTACATTTATTCCAGAATACTGAACCGGCCGTCGTGCTGAAGGCCATCGAGCCCCCGGCCCTACAAGGCCCCTGCCTCAGTCTGGTGATGAGCGCACCTGGCTGCTTGAGGGACGGTGGGGAGGAGACGCATCACTGCCCTGCAAAGAGGCCCTCCGGCTCAGAGCTGCCCGATCAATGGGTATTGACCACAGTGACAAAAACACTCACGGCGTGACGCACGTGACCCGGCCGGCCTCCATCCGAGCGAGCGGGAGGCAGTAGGAACACGCGGGTGGCTGGGGAAAGCGCTGCGGCCCAACGGCATCTCACCTGCTGCACAGGCAGCCCCGCGGCAGTGAGGGCACTGGGGGCCAGCAGGGATTGGTGGCGCTTCTGGGACAGGGTATGCTGGAGCCCCGAGCTGCTATGTCCCCCTGCGCCACCTGTGGGGACTGTCACAAGGAGGGCAGCGTTTGGCCGTCTCCCTCTGCGATGGAGAAGGAGGTTTCCCTGACCGGCATGAGGATGAAGATGCCACGGGTGGGCACAGGCACTGCGTTCATCAGCTTCGTGGCTGAGAAATGGGATCGGACCTTTTCCCAGAATACTCCAAAATGCAGGATTGTTTGTGCTTGCTCTGTGAACAGGCCACGCCTTCTTCTTTAAGCTGCCTTCAGAAAGCACACCTGCGCGCCACACAGTCCCGAATGACAGGGTGGTGCTGTGGCTGCAACTTTGCCCCCATTTGTGGGTCTCTTGGGAGGGAGCCAGGCAAAGGCAGCGGAGAGGGAGGGCGGGAGAAGACAGCCAGGAATCTGCCGCACCACTGAGGGCATGCAACACATTCAGCCTGGCACACTGATTTGCACCCCCGTGCTGAGTTGGGTCTCAAGTGCAATGCCTCGTCCTCCAGCCCAGCAGTGTGCCTGCCTGGCAGCACAAGCAGGAATAACCAGGAGTCACCGACTGGCAGGCCTGTGTGCAGCGCCCTTGCCTTCTCTCCCCTCCACACCTTGGTTTTGTCTGCTTTCTGGTGCAAAAGTAACACCTGCCTCGGCTGGGCCAGACAGGGCTCTGTCACCGTCCAGCCCTGCTGTCCATTGTTGCCCTCCCTGCAAGCTCCAGCTGGACCACACGGGCGTCTCTGCAAACACCCTTCCTGCCTTCGCCCCACTGATCTTGCAATCTGGCCGTGGATGTAGTTGCAGTGTGATGTGAAGGGAGCTCCACCTTTAATCTGGCTGCGTGAAGACCCACTGCCCGGGGGAGCTGCAAGGGGGCGGCCCAAGAACAAGGTGCCACCCCAGCAGAACTGAACTTCTCACTGCTGAGGCTGCCCGGCTCAGGTGCCTGTAAAGAGCGGCATGGGAACAAAGGCTGCAGTGCGCTTCCTGCCCGTGGAGGCCAAACACCTAGCGTTCCTCATCACTTGGAGAAAGGTGGCAGCCTTATGCCAAAGCACGAAGGTCCAGAACTGTGAAGGGTCCTGCCCCTCAGAAGGGTTGCTTGGCGCTGCCCAGTCCTGTCCCCGACCACCGCAGGACCTGAAGGGAGGCTTCTACCAGCGCCTGACCTCTGCTTGGCCCCGGGGTCCAGAAGTCCAGTCTGCCTGGGAACCTCAGCACCACTGGCCTATTCCATGCAAGAATCTGCATCCCAGTGTTTGCAGAAGCCCAGAGCCTGCAAGGGGCTTTCCCCAAAGAAACCCCCTCCCCAGGGAACACCACCTACAGCCAGAATCTGCCTGGCTATAACTTAATCCCAGCTCTCCCAGGGGAAAGAGCGCAGATGGCCCCTGTTCTTGTATGCCCACAGACGGTATCCATCAGCCCCAAGGTCCCCTGACATGTGCCCGGTGGAGCAGGGTGCATTTTGCCAGGTCACAAGTGGGAGCAGCATGTGGAGCCAGGGGGCACCAGAGGGGTGATGCCCCCAAGACCACAGTGGTTAGTTCTTGTGGTTAGAGTGCTGGGGGTCATATCACATACTCAGCAGGTTTGATTCCACCTTCCTCCATGAAGCCATTTTAGTGGCCTTAGGCTAGTCACAGCTCTCTGTTGAGCTCCCACAGCCCCACCCACCTTACTGGGTGTCTGTTGTGCAGAGAGCAGAAGATTTGTGAGCTGCGATGAGTCCCCTTAAGAGTCAGAAAAGCAGGGTAGAAAAGCCAAATCTTCTTCTTCAATCCCACATGCAGCAGGACGCTTCCCACCCCTTGCCCTGGCAAGGCAGCTGGCAAGACAGACCCAAGGACCCTTCATCACCCAGGGAAGAGTCCTGTGCTCTGGAAACAGGGCAGGACTGGCCATTTCCCTAACGCTGCTGGCTAAGAAAGGGCACAGTAATGGCAAAGCGCTAGAGCAGCCGGCTGGGGCTTTGCCTGGCCTTTAGCAAGCTGGTACGACTGGCCCCGGCAACTGTCTCCTGGGCCTCTGCCCCCCCTGGTTTGAGGCAGCTGTTGTGCTGACCAGGCAGGCTAAGCAATTGTCAGCCAAATGCTGACCAGGCAGGTGCAAAGGTCGGTGCCAATGGGTTGCTCCTCTGGCATCTTCTGCCCCCCCTCCCCAATGCAACAGACAAAGGCCCCAGAGGCAGCCAGACCTGATGGTGGGGGCTGGGCAGGAGGCCACAGGTTCCTCCCACACACAGTGGCCTGAGCTCGCTACTGACCCTTTGATGGGAGGCAGGAAATAGCTGGGAAAGAGGGGAGCAAGGACTGCGGCATTGGGGCTCTTTCTAAGGCCTCTTTAGGGAAACACCCCAAAAGGAAGGAGTAGAAACCAGTCAGCTAATGTCATTTTGCCTCCTTATGAATCTATGGCGAGGCCACATTTGGAATATTGAGGACAATTCTGGTCACACCTCAAAGCTTAAGAACCTAAGAGGAGCCCTGCTGGGTCAGGCCACAGCCCATCTAGTCCATAGGAACCTAAGAGGAGCCCTGCTGGATCAGGCCACAGCCCATCTAGTCCATAAGAACCTAGGAGGAGCCCTGCTGGATCAGGCCACGGCCCTTCTAGTCCATAAGAACCTAAGAGGAGCCCTGCTGGATCAGGCCACAGCCCATCTTGTCCATAAGAACCTCAGAGGAGCCCTGCTGGATCAGGCCACAGCCCATCTTGTCCATAAGAACCTCAGAGGAGCCCTGCTGGGTCAGGCCACAGCCCATCTAGTCCATAGGAACCTAAGAGGAGCTTTTCTGCTGGATGAGGCCACAGCCCATCCAGTCCATAAGAACCTAAGGGGAGCCCTGCTGGATCAGGCCACAGCCCATCTAGTCCATAAGAAACCAAGAGAAGCCCTGCTGGATCAGGCCACAGCCCATCTAGTCCATAAGAACCTAAGAGGAGCCCTGCTGGATCAGGCCACAGCCCATCTAGTCCATAGGAACCTAAGAGGAGCCCTGCTGGATCAGGCCACAGTCCATCTAGTCCATAAGAACCTAAGGGGAGCCCTGCTGGATCAGGCCACAGCCCATCTAGTCCATAAGAAACCAAGAGAAGCCCTGCTGGATCAGGCCACAGCCCATCTAGTCCATAAGAACCTAGGAGGAGCCCTGCTGGATCAGGCCACAGCCCATCTAGTCCAGCATCCTGTCTCACAGTGACCCACCAACTGCCCATGGGCATCTCAAGCAGAGACAAAGAGAAACCTTCTCGAAAAAGGATATTGCGGAACTGGAAATGGTGCAGAAAAGGGCAATCAAGATGATTGGGGGGCTGGAACAAAATCCCTTACGAAGTCAGACTGCAACATCTGGGCTTCTTCAGCCTGGAAAGAAGGCATTTAAGTGGGGACCTGACTGAAGTAGATAAAATCATCCAGGGTATAGAAAGGATGGATAGAACCAGGGGGCATCTATGAAACTGATGGGCAGGAGAGTCGGATGAACGAGGGGAAGGATTTCTGAACCCAGAGGGTCATCGGTCTATGGAATTGGCTGCCAGAGGAGGTGGTGACAGCAACCAGCCTGGATGGCTTCAGGAAAGGGTTGGACAGGTGTATCAATGGCTACTAGAATGGGCACCTAAGTACATATTTCAGACTGGGGGTCAAGCAGGAGGCATCTAAGGCCATTTTCTGGGATTCAAGAGCGGGAGAAGGTTTGTCCTTGTTGCTGTTGAGATGCCCATGGGCAACTGGTGGCCACTGTGTGTGAGTCAGGATGCTGGACTAGATGGGCCGTGGCCAGATCCAGCAGGGCTCCTCTTAGGTTCTTATGGACTAGATGGGCTGTGGCCTGATCCACCAGGGCTCCTCTCAGGTTCTTATGGACTAGATGGGCCGTGGCCTGATCCAGCAGGGCTCCTCTTAGGTTCTTATGGACCAGATGGGCCGTGGCTGGATCCAGGAGGGTTCCTCTGAGGTTCTTATGGACTAGATGGGCTGTGGCCTGATCCAGCGGGGCTCCTCTGAGGTTCTTATGGACCAGATGGGCCGTGGCTGGATCCAGGAGGGTTCCTCTGAGGTTCTTATGGACCAGATGGGCCGTGGCCGGATCCAGCAGGGCTCCTCTTAGTCTCTTATGTTCCCATCCTTTCTTAAAGACTGTTTGCGGTTGCCCAGATGCTCAGCGGGCCTCTGGACCAGCGGTGCATTCCTTCCTCTGTCCTCGGAGAGGGAAGCAAGCCCAGTTCCTGCTCATCAACTCCGGCAGCCACACCAAGGGCCCGCCTGGTGTCAAGAGCAGCAGGTCTGACGCCCCCGTGCCCGTACCGGCCCCTTCCGCGGGGCACCTCGTGGGCCCAAAGTCTCTGGGAGGAGGAAGCCTGCTGGCCCCGGGGCTGCAGCAATCCGTTCGCCCGCTGCCCGTACGAACTGCGGCTGCCCGTGGGCCGCTCGAGCCTGCTGCTGCTTCTGGCGGCTCCGGACTCAGGACCCTTCCGCTCGATCGCCGCCGCCTCGGCCTCGCCACCATTCCGCCCCGCGGCGCCTGGCTCGTTTTCGCAGCGGAAGCAGGAGAGTGCTCGAGAGCATGCACAGAGCGCCCGCTGCACTCTCCGGAAACGGCCCCGCCGCCGCTGCTATTTTTAGGGCGGGGCGGGGCGGCGAGGGAGCCCCGCGGCGCCCGGGCTCGCGGCCGCCTCCTTCCTCCTCTTCTTTGTTCAGGCGGCGCGGGCGGTGCCGGCGCCCGATTGGGCGAGCGGGCGGGGGTGGGCGCGGCGGGCAGGCGGGCGGGCGCCTAACGGGCCTCCGACGGGGGCGTCTCCCGCACACTCGCTCGTCCGGCGGCGGCGGCGGCGGCGATGGGAGCGCGGGGTCGCTGCCGCGGTGCGCCCGCCTGGGCAGCCCGAGGGCGGAGGGAGGCGCGCGGCCGTCCGCCCCGGCGGCGCCCGTGAGTGCAGAGCGGCGCGCAGGGCAGCGCAGCGCAGGGCGGGGCCCCCGGGCGGGCCGGGGGAGAAGGAAGGGGGCCGGCGGGAGGGAGCGGGGGCTGCCGGGCGAGCGCGTCTGCGGGCGCCCCTCCCCTCCCCCTCCGGCCCCCCGCCGCGCCCCGCCCGCCGCGCCCGATGGAGGTTGACCCGGACTACGAGCGGCCCAACGTCGAGACCATCAAGTGCGTGGTGGTGGGCGACAACGCCGTGGGCAAGACGCGCCTCATCTGCGCGCGGGCCTGCAACGCCACCCTCACCCAGTACCAGCTGCTGGCCACGCACGTGCCCACCGTCTGGGCCATCGACCAGTACCGCGTGTGCCAGGAGGTAAGCGGGAGGGGGGCAGCGAGCGAGCGATCCGGCGACGGCGGGGGGAGGGCGGGGCCGGGCGGGGGGGGGGGTCCCGTCTGTGCGCCAGCCGCGCCGCGCCCTCTCCTCACGCTCCTTCCGCCCGCCACAGGTGCTGGAGCGCTCGCGCGACGTGGTGGACGAAGTGAGCATCTCGCTTCGCCTCTGGGACACCTTTGGCGACCACCACAAGGACCGGCGCTTCGCCTACGGCAGGTGAGCCTCCGCGGCCAACCCAGGTGGGCATCGCCCCGGCTCGCTTGGCATGCGGCTTGACTCTGAATCCCCTGGCGCAGCTGGCACTTGACTGCCAGTTGCACCTTTGAGCCCCTGGGCTGGTTTCGCGGGCCGAGTCTTTGTCCTGAAGGCCTGGCCAGAACCGCCTTCTCCGTCAAAACGGGGCTGCCCCCAGACCCAAGAAAGCCCTGTCCTGCAGCCATTGGGCCCTTGCCGGCCGTTGTGGTCCCCGTGGTGCCCCAGGGTTCCTGGGTAGGCTCTCTGGCCTTGGGGGGCTGGTCCAATAGCTGCAGAAGGACTGGAAAGGGCGCCGTATGTCTCTGCTGCCCACCTGGGGATCCGGCCGCCTGACCGAGAGGAGACGAGCCTGGCCGGTGCCCACCTGTGGAAGAACTAGGCGTTTCCCTAGAACGAGGCTGCCGGGAGCATTGGTGCAATTCCTCGGAGAGTGGGGGGACTCGAGAGGCCATCGCCATCCAGCTACGGGGTTTCTTTGTAGGGTGAAGGCGGCCATGTTTGGGCAGCTGGCTGAACGGCGTGGCCCTTGCCTGCTTGGTGCCCGGTCCTGCTAATGGAGGGCCAGGCTGCTCCTGAGGTTTGTGGCCAGCGAGCGGCCTGGGTCCTGGGGCTGGAAATGATGGTGAGATTTCTCTTTCCCCGGGTGGCTCTTTTGCGCCAGTGCCCTGTGCCAGAGCGTGGCCTCCCTTCTGCCCTTGGGTCTCTTTACCAGGTCAGACGTGGTGGTGCTGTGCTTCTCCTTGGCCAACCCCAACTCCCTGCGCCACGTGAAGAGCATGTGGTTCCCCGAGATCAAGCACTTCTGCCCACGCACGCCCATTGTGTTGGTGGGGTGCCAGCTGGACCTGCGCTACGCAGATCTGGAGGCCGTCAACCGTGCTCGCCGCCCTCTTGCCAAGTAGGGGCCCTGCTCCCCCCTCCCCTGCTTCTGGAGGGTGTTGTTGCTACCGGGGGGCGGGAGGGCTCAGAGGGCTGGACGGGGAGCCTCAATGGGTTTCGTTCCCCCCATCCTGTAGACCCATCAAGCCTTCGGACATCCTGCCACCAGAATGTGGGCACGAAGTGGCCAAGGAGCTGGGCGTCCCCTACTACGAGACTAGCGTGGTGGCCCAGTTTGGCATCAAGGACGTCTTTGACAACGCGATCCGTGCCGCCCTCGTTGCGCGCCGGCACCTGCAGTTCTGGAAGTCTCACCTGAAGAAGATGCAGCGCCCGCTGCTCCAGGCTCCCTTCCTGCCTCCCAAGCCACCTCCGCCCATCATACACATCCCAGAGCCAGCTGCCAAGGAAGGGCGGGGCCCCCACGCCCTCTTCCACGAGCCCCTGTGTGCCGACGTGGTGTTCTGCCTGCAGGGCGGCCACCAGGTCTTTGCCCACCGCGTCTACCTGGCCACGTCCTGCTCCAAGTTCTACGACCTCTTCATGCTGGACTTGGGGCACGAGGCAGCCACCGGCAAGGAGCCTGCCAGCAGGACTAAGAGCCTGGATGCAGACAGAGGCTCTTTAGGGGCTACGGCGGCGGCTGCCGCGTCTCTCCGGCCTTCCCAGAGCGACGATCCTCTGTGTTTGGTTAAACCACACCGGGAGCTTTCTGGCTGGGGCCGCGGTTTCGTCAGCATGCGCCAGGAGAGCGTGCGCGACCCCCTTACGCAGCAGGAGAAGTCCATGACGGTGGTGTACATGGATGCACTGGTGCGGCCGGGCCCGTTCCGCGTGGTGCTGGAATACTTGTACACGGGGCACCTGGAGCAGCACCGGGCTGACCTGATGCAGGTGGCGACCATCGCAGAGCTGCTGGAGGTCTTCGACCTGCGCATGATGGTGGCCAACATCCTCAACAAGGAGAGCTTCATGAACCGAGAGATCACCAAAGCCTTCCACGTGCGCCGGGCCAACCGTATCAAGGAGTGCCTGAGCAAAGGCACCTTTGCAGGTAGCAGTTCGGGGCCTGGCAAGGCAGAGAGGATGGGGCAGGGGGGGCTCTGGCCTGCCTAAGCCCTCTGCTTCTCTTCTCTGGCAGATGTCGTGTTCGTGGTGGACGACGGATCAGTGCCGGCCCACAAGCCTCTGCTTCTGGCAGGCTGTGACTTCATGGTAGCCATGTTCGGCAGCACCTTCCGGGAAAGCTGTGCTGCTGAGGTGAGGGGGGGGGAGGGACATGGTGCCCCTGGGCCTGACATCTCCCAGTTGGGGTTGGGGTGCTGACAGCTGGCTGGTGCCGCTGGCCGGTCACTCGGGAACCACTTCACTTCTGGCAGCTGGGCCTGGGCCCTTCCTTTCTCCTTCTCCCCTCCGCCCAGGCCCACAGGAGCAGGAGGGCCAGCTGGTCACTGGAATGTCTTTCCCCAGCCAGTAGCTGCTGGTTTCCTGAGGGGAGGGACAGCGGCTGCCTCCAGAGCCCAAGATAAACCAGGCGTCTCAAAAATAAAGGGTCACGGGGATCACGTGGGGCTGTAGCGGCCGCCAATAGACCGGCGTGACCTGCTGGGCCTGCGCACCCTTCCAGAGCAGCTTGGCGTTTCTTCCTGCCTCCTCGGGCTCAGGCCTGATTGGGGGAGGAGGTACAAGCCGGGCGCAGGGCCCACTTTGCAGGAGAGGCGTGCCTTAGGAGAGGCCTTAGGATCCTGGCGGAGATCAGGGACGGGTCCAAGTGGGAGGAAAGGTATGGTGTGGTGTGGTCAAGAGTCAGCCGGATGCCTCCTGAGGGCACCTTCTGCCCCACGCCCCAGGTCTCCCTGCCAGGTACTGGCTGTGCCTGCCTACGGGCCGTGCTGGAATTCCTCTACACAGGTGTCTTTGTCCCTGGCCCAGACCTGGACGCCATGGAGCTGCTGGTGCTCACCAACCGCCTGTGCTTGACCCGGCTGCAGGCTCTGACTGGTGAGTCCAGGGGGTGGGGTTGGATGGGGGCCGGCCACTCCCCCGGTTGGCTGCCCTCTGCCTGGAGGCCTCTTACATAAGCAGCCGATAAGATAATGAGACAGTGGGGACACAGCGCCTCTGGGATCAATCTGTCCTCGGAGCCCTGATGGCTCGCCAACAACTGAACGGCCCGGCCTGGCTTGCTCTGCCTTGTGAAGCAGCGGTGGTTGTGGGCGGGTGGGGTCTGGCCTTGTCCCACGTGACAGCCAGGCGTCCTTCCCACCCTTGGCGTGGCTTCCTTTCTGGGGTGTTTTCACCAAAGTGGGAGGTGGGCCTCTGAGCATTCACAGAGGGCACACGCGGGACTCCTTGCGGGCGGCTCCCTGAGGCGCTTTCCTGCCTGACTCTTGTGGTCTTCCTTCCTTCCAGAGCAGTACGCAGTGGATGAACTGGTGCAGGCCAGCATCCAGCAGGTGGAAATAGATGCCCAGGTCATCCTCTACCTGGAAATGACACAGGTACGGATCCGCTTCTTGGGGGAGGCTTCTTTTCCGCTTGCGCAAGTCCCCTCCCAGGGGTTGGGAGGGTTTCACGTTGGGTCTCCTTCCCCGAAGCTCTGTGCAGTCGGTGGTGGTCCTGCCGTGTGGCTTTCCCACAGAGCTCCTTCGGGGAGAAGTCCTCCTCTGTCTATTGTCCAGGGGCCCTGGGGAGGCAGGGGCTGCCTGTGGCTCGAGCCACACACCCGCCCGCCCACCAGCACCTTCTCCCCTCTGCAGTTCCACAACGCCCACCAGCTGGCTGCTTGGTGTCTCCACTATATCTGCACCAACTACAACAGCGTCTGCCGCCGCTTCCCCCGGGAGATGAAAGGCATGTCCCCAGGTAGAGACCTGTCTGCGGGGGGGGGGGGGGGACAGGGGCGGCCTGTGCCTTTGAGGGGCTGTCAGGGCTTTTGCTTCAAGGCCACTGCCTGCCTTCATTCCCACCTGGAAGAACCATTTGGGACAGGGAGCGGTTGTGGGAAGGGCAGCGAGGGAAGAGTGCCAAGGGGGCAACGGAGGGGCAGCGATCCCTTCCAGAAAATGCCGCCCTTCCCCCCACCCTCCGGTTCTGCTTGCAGCCCTTGCCTGTAGGGCTCGGGGAGTCAGGCCGCCACACGGGCTCTGCGTGGCGTTTCAGGCGCCTTACGCCACCGCCGCCTCCTTCCCCTGCAGAGAACCAGGCGCACTTTGAGCGGTACCGCTGGCCCCCCATCTGGTACCTGAAGGAGGAGGACCGCTACCTGCGCTCGCAGAAGGAGCTGGAGCTGGAGGAGGAGGCCCTGCGCAAGCAGCACCCACGCAGCCGGTGGTGCTTCTGGCGCTCGCACCACGCCAGCCACATCTCCTGAGCACCTGTGCAAGAAGGGAGGAGGAGGGGTGCCCCGTGGCTTTGGCCTGCTCCTGCCTTGGGCCGGGAAGCCCACCAGTGAACACAGATGCGACTGTTGCCTTGGTGGGGGGAGGGGCGCGTGGCCCCACTGGGTGGGAGGTGTCTCCACCTTGTTTACAGCCCCCCCCCCCCGCTTTCCTGCCAGCTCTGTGCCTCTTGCCAATTTCCGCCATGCCTTCACTTAGTGTTTACATCCTGGTCCTGTGCTCTGCAAACGGGGGGTGGGGGGGGGGGGCGGAGGGCTCACGCCAGCTGCTACCTCTGACCTGGGCAGCGTTCTGGGGACGGTGAGAGGTTTGTGCATCGGTGGATGGACTGCTGTGAGCAGGTCGTGCGGGCGGGCGAGGGAAGGAGAGGAGCGTTTCTTGTAGCCCTTGCGGCTTTTCAGCGGGAATTGACAATTTGGCCGCTTCATGGGAACGGCCGGATCCGGGTTGGTTTGGGATTGTGGTGCTCCCATCAAGTGGGTATGACTTTGTGGCGTGCTGTGGGTCCCTGAGCCATGTTAGGTGTAGGCTAGAGGGGAGGGTAACCGTAGGGGGTTTGCTAGAGGGGGGGTGCATGAGGAGCAGGTGCTGTGTGCCCTGCGAGGTGGGGTGGGACTAAGTTTTGCCCGAGGCGTCCGGCTGCCGTGGCAAAGGGGCTCCCCGGGCACCGAGGGATGCCTTTTCCTGTGGGTGCTCTCAGTCCAGCCCCCTTCTGAACAGATGCACAAACTTTTTTTACAGATGTTTTCCTGTGTTTCCCCCTCCCCCAAGACCTCAGCCAAGCACAACTTACCCAGGCCAGGGCCTCCCGATGGCCCTGGCTCTACTGAAGGGCTTAGATGCAGGCAGGTCCTCGCAGGCCTGCAGGCATTCCTGTTTCTAACCACTGTGAGCCACGCCGTTTCTTACACACTTCAGTATTGGACTGTTTTAACCTTTTAATAAAAGCCTTTTGTATTGTGCAAGCGTGAGAGTCGGCTCCCACCGGGATGGGGCGGCGGTGTTTGGCAGTGGCAGGGGGAACGGACGGGCTCGGTCCCCCGGGCCTCTGTGCAGGCCTTCCGTGTGTTCGTGCAGCCTGCGGCAGCCGCTCTGGGCCTGTGCTGCTTCCAGCACGCATCCCGGAGAGGGGTGCGGCTTTTGTTTGCTAGTTGCCTGATCGTAGCTATGAAAGCCTGGATCTGATCCAGGCAAGCTCCTGCACGCGTGTGACTTGCCGAAGGTTCCTCCTGCAACCGAGGCAGAGTGTGTGCGTAGGCCCTGCCTATTGGCTGCCCCTGTGACCAAGGCAGGAGGGCTTGGCTGATGTTCCCAACAGCCTTTCGCTGAGCAAGACGTCCCGCCAAACGGCCCTGCTCCCACCGAGGGCACTGGGCACCGGCTGCGCTTGAGGGGTCTTGAGGAGCTGGGCCCACCACCCTTTGCTCCCGTTTTGTATTGCCAGAAAACTCCAGGCTGAAAAGATTTTTCTTCCATCCAAGCACCAGTCTGTAAAGAAACACTGGCAGACCCCGGGAATCAACGTCGCCTTGAAACCCGAGAAGCCCCCACTCTGGCAAAAGCATGTCCCTCCCCCCCCCCAGCAGACGTTTGACGGTTGCCAAAACCCAGAGCAACCTAACCAGTGGTTTCTCCTCCAGTGGAAGCTGCCACCCCGCTCGCCCCCCTCCCACACCGAGCCCCCCCTTGGGGCAGGGAGAGAAGATCTCTGTGCAGAAGAGGAGCGGCTATTTCTTGTTTAATGAAGGTCAAACACATGCATTAAATGCTTCATCGTTGCTCAGTAGCGATTAATCTTAACAAATGCGCTTCAGTCACTGGAAATGCTTGAAGACTAATGCTCAACAGGCCCTGAAGAGGTTTCCTTCTGGCAACTTGCTGTTCCCATTGAAGCGCAGGCAGAAAACCTGTAAACACCCCCCCCCCAATGCCGGGCTCCAGCTGGCCGCAGCCCTACCCAGCATGGCCAAGGGGCTGAGGTGCAGCTGCCAACGTGCTCCCTGCCCCTGCGGAAGCACCAGGGAAGCAGTGGCAGGAAACCCAGTTTCCCCTTGCTGGCTGTCAGGTCGGCCACAAGCTTTTTACTACCGCAGTGACTTGAGTTGCGTTCGGCCCCTGAAGGGCAGAGGTCCTGTGGCCCAAGAGAAGCAGAAAGCACGTGAGTGCCAGCGTACGCCCCAGCCATCAGCACCGGGCAGAACCTGGCTAAAGGGAAGGGGTCTGAAAAGCGGCAATCCAGCCTAGAAGCGACTGGCAGCCCCTGGCACTAGCTCTCCTAGCTGGGGCCCACACTTGGACTGCTGGCGCAAGTGAATCAGTAGCCTCCCAGGGAAAGACATTCCTGGCTCCCTCTACCCAGTCTCCCTGGCAGTGCAGAGAAGCAAGTCTCCTCTTGTTTACTGGTTCCCAGGCAAAGGCAAGCGCACTTTAAAGAACAGCAAGGAGAAAGAGGCGGGCCTGTAGCTACGGCCTGGGCTCCTGCCCCAAGCACCCTTCTCCCGCAGCAAAGGTCGCCCAGAAATGTGCTCCCCCTGCTGCCGGGGGTGTCCTTTGCACTGCGGCCCTTCAAAGGAAGAAAGGCTCTAGGGACAAAACGTCTGGGACTCGGTGGCAGGGCGCAGCTACTACCGGAAGGCCCGACTGACTGGACCGCACCAGCGTCTCCGTGTCCAGCTGGGCACTGTGGGTGCCATTCCGCCTTCTCTGCCTCCGGGTGGCCCCTCGGCTACGCCAGCACGTAGCGGATGATCTCGCTGTGCTCAAAGCCCGAGACGGCAAACACGCTGCCCTCCGGGTTGCAGAAGCGGGCGCCACAGAGCAGGGTGTCCGTCACACACTCGGCCTGGCAATGCTCAATCTGCAGGGAAAGCAGGAAGCGTTACTCTGCACGGCCCCCGCCGTCTCTCAAGTGGTGGGAAGGCGACAGGGGCCGAGCCCTCTCCAAACAGCCACCTGTACTGGCCACTACCCACGCAGGCACACCTCTGGGCGTGTTTGCACGTTAATGCTTATGACCCTGAAACGGAAGACAGACGTATGCTGGCGCCGTGGGGAAGCAGAAAAAGATTCCTTCTCTTTCTCACCCCAGATCTTTTTCCTCCTGGGTGGAAAAATGGGGAAGGGCCTGCCTGTCTATCCACCTCCCCGTACTTCCTACATAGTCTCAGGACTGGCTACGCAGCAGGACGAAATCAAAGTGCAGTAGAGAAACCTCAGTACAAATGCAGGCTGGAGCAATTTAAAAGATGGAACTGATAGAGCTGGAGGAGAGAATGTAAAAATAGCAGAAGTGTTGCTGCTTGAACCAAACTCTGCCCCCAGGCTACTCCACCTTGGGCAGGTCTTGTGGAACCGCTCTGCTTTGCTGTTTCTAAATGATCTTTTACGCACCTGGAAGATGCTGTCACCTGAGCCAGCCAGGCGCCCACAAGTGAGCAGAAGATGGGCCTTGGGATGAAAGGGGGGGGGTTCCATCTAGGACAGAAGCAGGTGCTTGCGGAGGCCCCTGAGCGAAGGCCAGAGGAGGCCTTCCTGTGGCCCTTACCTCAACAGTCTCAGTGTCAGGACTGTGGCTCAGTCTCCAGACGTGCACAAACGAGTCCTCGGCCGCCGAGAGCAGCTAAGGGGAGGAAAAGCACACTGGGGTCAGAGAGGAGGGGCTCTCAGGTGAGCTCCCTTCCCTGGGCCCTGCAGGATTCGCAAGACAGCAAGGAAGGCAGGAGCAGCCAGACCAAAGCCTCCAGATAGCAGCGCCCACACACAAGAGATGCTTTCTGCTGGAAATCATCAGCTGTAGCATTTTAAAAACTCTCCAAAGCAAGCTAGCTTGAGGGTCCCCAGAGGATGGCCTCCCCCTCCCTGCTTTAAGGCCATCACTGTCCTTGACCGGTCCATTCTCCTGTTACCCAAGGGACGCGCCGCCTGACCTCTTTGGTTAACTCAGTGGTCAACTTCCAACGGTTTCCTGCATCACAGAACGCGGCGGCGAATCGCACCACCCTCCTGTCTCTTTCCTCGCTCCAGCCTCCCGGGCCAGGTGGACTCTGGTGGACTCACCTTCCCTGAAAGTGGCGCAAGGTCCAAGGCGTAGATCCAGCGTGCGTGAGCATTGATGACGGCGCGCAGAGTTCCGCTTACTGCCTCGTACAGACGGATCTGCCCGTTTCCATAACCGGCTGCAATGATTCCTTCCCACAGCTTCACAGAAGAGCAGGTGCACCTGGGCGTGGGGAGGGCCAAGGAGCTTGTCACGGCCCAGAGCACAGCTTAGGAGCACTGGCTTTGTGCGCAGACAGAGGGCTTGGGCCTGGGTCCCTCTGCCGGTCAGTGTGAAGGAGCATGCACGACGGGCTCTGCCAAGGTCTCCCTTGGTGCTGCACAGTGAGTTCACAACACTCTCCCCCTTCCATGGGGAGATCTGCAAACTGCCACAGACCGCTCAGCCGGGGCCAGGACTGCTAAAGGAAACGGCGCCCTCAGGACTAACCAAATCTCCCAAGGGCCGAGAGGGGATCGTGACCAACACATTGGGAACCGCCATTCTGTGACCTGCACATACAGGACTTCCACAGGTTCCCCTAACGTAACCCAGGCAGCTGACGCTGGTGTGGAGCAGGGACCCTGGCCAGGGCAGGAGCAGCAGCGCGTTTCTCTGGTCCCGTAACAGCCTGGGTGGAGCTGCGAGCCCTCGGGCCTTCAGGCCTTCCCTTTCCGCCCTGCCTTTTAAGAGCCCAACCCCCTTTCTTCTTCTCCAGGAGGAACCCTCTTTTCCAGTCCTTACTCAGAAGCAGGGATCTTGTTGATCAGCGCAAACTTCTCTCCCGAGCACCAAACGCACAAGGCTCCACCATCGTCCGCCGTCACCAGGTCAGCGGCTCCCTCCTGCAACAGGAAGAGGGAAGGCTGTCCACAGCTCCTGTGCACTCCGTAGGCAGACAAAAGTGCCGCCCCTTGCCCTGCAGCAGCTGGTTCCTGGGGCTGTTCGGGCCTCTTGACTGTCTGTCCAGCATTGACAGCCTGGGGGGGGGGGACTGCTCCCGCCCAGAAGCATCTTGGTGCTGCCCCTTTCCAGGCTGGCACTGGAAAGGGCCCCAGAGGGGTAGCTGCTTCTGCTTCCAAGGTGCATGGACTCCCATGGGGGCCCAGGAGCCCCCTGAGGTTTTGCACGTAAAGCATCCGAGACATCAGAGCAGCATGGCCGATCCGCAAGCACCAGCTTGGCTCATCGCCTGGACCTGCCCCTTTCAGCCACAGAGCAGCAGCACCCAGGCGGCTGCCTGGGCTTAGGATCCTGTGGCCATCACGAGTGCCTGGGTGCGTCCCAGTAAGCGGGAGTGATGCAAACAAAAGGAATGTGTCAGTTGCAGGGCAGAGTCAGGCCAAAGCCCAGGCAAAAGAGAAGGAGTTCCTTGGCTGCCCTTTGTGCAGAACTACCTGCTCCATGTAAGCTAGGCCTGGCCTGGCCAAATCCTGGCCCAGCCAATGGGGTCCAGCTATATGGCATGGGCTGCCCCTGAGCACTGGCTGGGAGTCACAGGACGTTCAGGTCAGCAGCATCAGGGAGGCCACAAGCCCTAGCCCCCCTTCAAGAACACCAAGAATAGTCTGGGCTCCTTTACAGGGAGGGGCCGCTCTCCGGGAAGGTGCAGCCACCTGTAGTAGCTGAAACGCTAGGCGGCTCCTATTTCCAGAGCCAGATTTCAGCCCCGCTCCCACAGAGGAAGCGCCTAGAGCCTCTGGCCCTTCCCAGCCTCCCCACAAGAGCACCTGCATGAAAGGAGGCACTTCTGGCGCTGGAAACCCCCTGCAAGTCCAGGGTGGCCAGAGGGAGCCACAGAGGCGGGGAGGGGCAGGTGGCCTTGGCAGCTCTTTACCGGGGTCTCTCTCAGCTCAGCGCCCATGTCCGTGATGGCATCACCGTGCTCTTCCAGGACCTCGCTCAGAATAATGTTGGTGCCTTTGGGGGGAACCTCAAAGACGAGAACCGCCCCAGAGGATGTCCCTGCAGAAGGGAAAAAGAAAACGGGGGCTCCTACAGCCCACAGGCAGGAAGGGCAGCCTTGTGGGGCAACCACAACCCACCTAGTTCACCTCACGCCCACCAGAACAATGGCAGTGATCCCCTCAGAAACACCCCTCCTTTCCAAAGGCCCCTCCCATCAGACCCAGATCTGGGCTTGTGCCATCCAGGTGCCTCCCTCAACCTCCACAGAATTTGATCCCAGCACCTGTGGTTAGGAAAGCCACTTTCTGCAGTGCTCACCTACACAAACGAAGTGCTGTCCGGCCGCTGCAATCCCACGGGCAAACATGGCCTTCCCTGGAGAGAGAGGGCAAACCTCAGAGCTCAGGGGCAGCAGCGCACACTCACCTGCCACGCATTACGGCATCCAAGTTCACTGTGGTGAACCATGAATAAATAAAGCCAACGCAGAGCCCCATCCATCCACGCTCCACCCAGGGGCCTCTAAAAGGCTCAAAGCTCAGATTTTGGCTCTGCTTTTTGCCCCCTTCTCACTAGTTCCGCTCAGGCACCTTCCAGGGGGACAGAGGAGGCCAATAAGCGGGGAGAGGCAGCGAGGGACAGCATAGAGCCCTGCTCCTACGCACAAGGTGGATTCTTCCTACCCCAGAAGGACCAGAAACAAAGAGAAGCGAACCCAAGCCAGACCCTGCCTGCACCCCTGACTCCCAGCCTGGGAGGAGCTGGGGAGTGTCTTTGGCAGTGTGCTCCCGCCTGAGGAAGAAGAGGCCTCCTGGACAACCGACTATTTGCTCTTTATTCGACACAAAATCCCAAATGCAAAATAGCCCCGAAGCCACTGAAACTGTAAAAGCAACATGGAAAACCGGGTGGGGCTGGAAGCCACCCGCACAGGGATCGCCCGGGTGACCCAACCCTAACCGGCTCACCAGGAGGCCCCTGGTCGTGCTCGCCGCCCGGACGGCTCTTCCCTGGCCCGCCTCGGACTCGAAGGCTCTGTGGGGACAGGGGGCCCTCTCTCCCCCCGCCCGAGGAAGCGCGGCAAACCCGCTCGAGGACAGGACAGAAGTACCTGCGGGGGCCTCCAGGCCCTGCAGCGCGTGCCAGAACACCAGGGCAGACCCGTCGGACTCGTACATCTGAGAGGGAGGAGGAGACAGGAGCTGCTGCGGGCAGGCATGGAGGGGAAGGGCCCCGGCCTCGGGCCCTCTCCTACCCTGCGCCCCCCGGCGGTCCCCCTCACCTGGATCCCCTTCTGGGAAGTCACCACCAGGAGCACCCGGGAAGGAAGCGAGCACCAGGAGGCCTGAGGGAAGAGGAAGGTGAAGGCCGGGCGGGGAGGGAGGGAGGCGGCACCCGGCACCCCGGGAAGCACTTGGGGGGAAGGCGCGCGCTCCCGGGACCAGGTGGGCGCCGTCGCGGCCGGCCGGAGGCAACGCGGGGCTAGGGCTACTTCGTGCACCTGACAACGAAAGCGGCTCCGGCCCCGCGTCCTGGCCGGGCCGATCCCCCCCCCCCGCCGCGTTCAGAGCCGCGCATGGGGACGCCCGGGACGCGCGACCGGCCCCCCACCGATCCGGGGAAGGGCGACCGGCGGCGGCGCCGCCTCACCTGGGTGACGCCCGCGGGGCCGCCGCCGTCCCTGGCCTGCAGCTGGCGGCAGGAGCAGCGCGCGCCGTCGTCGGAGACGCTGACCAGGCTGACGGAGGCGCCGCGCACGCTGGCCAGGTAGGTGAGCTGCTTGCCCGGCAGCGGCAGCGCGCTCAGGTTGTTGTAGGCGGCCAGGCAGCTGCCGCCCAGCGCCACCGCGCCCGACTTCACGTACATGGCGACGCCGGCCCGGCGGGGGAGGGGGCTGTGCGGGGCCTTCTCTGCGCGGGCCCCTCCAGCCAGGCACCGGCCGAGAACCGCCGCCGGACGGGGACCGCGGCCGGCCCACCCGCGCCTCCGCCGCCCGTGGGCCTCCCGGCCTCTGTTACGGCGGCGCCGGGGCGCGAGGCCTCGTCGGACTCCCAAAAGCAGCAGCAGCAGCAGCAGCAGCAGCAGCCGCGGCCCTTCCTCCTCCTCCTCCTCCTCCTCCTCGCGCTTCCCTGCTGCGGTCATGGAGACGACGTAGGGGCGCACTGACGTCACGGCGTCGGGCACGCACCGGCCGGCGTTGCCTGGAAACCGAGGAACCGCCGCCGCCGCCGCCGCCGCCGGGCGCCCCCTCGTCGCCGTTCTGGCCCGCTCGCCCGGAGGCCCCGCGGCGGCGGCGCAGAACTTCCCGGCGGGCCGGACCTCGCCTTGGCTGGCCCCTGCAGTAGCCACCGGTACGTGTCCTCCGGGGCCCCTGGCGGAAGGCCCGTCCTGGCGGGGGAAGCGCGAGGCCCTCGCGCCGCCGCCTGCAGTCCCCGCGGCCTCCAGCCCGCTCCCCGGGAGGCCCAGCACGGCCGCCGGACAAGGGGCGGCAGGGGGAGGCAAGCGCGGCGCCTGTTCCGGCGGCGGCCAGCGGGTGCGAGCGCAGGCGAGGCTGCCCGGGGAGTGGAGGGGAGGGCGGCGCCGCTCGGGCCTCCCGCGGACCGAAGACGCCTCTTGTGCTCGTGGTCCGTCGGCCGGCCGCCCGGGCAGGACAGGAGCTGGAGCCCCGTGAGGCCCGCCGCCTCTGCGCAGGACTCCGAGGCCCCGGCGGCAGCCCTGTGGGAGAGTGGATGGGGCGGGGAGGGGCCCGTGGCTTCGCCCTGCAGCCGGCGTGGTCCCTGTGGAGAGGCCTTGGCACCGAGTGGAGGCAGCGGCCCCGGTTTGCCCTGCCTTGGAAGAGGGTGTTTCCTTCCTTCCTTCCCCTGGGAAACTCCTGGCTACCAGTTCCCAGCAAATAAAAAGCTCAGCCTCGTGTTAGGCCTGCAGTGCGGAAAAAAACTTTGCATCTTGCAACAGAAAACAAAGCATGAGTTTAGCCCAGTGGTGAAGAAGAAGAAGAGTTGGCTTTCCTACCCCACTTTTCTCACCCATTTAAGGGGACTCAAGGTGGCTGACAAAGCTTTCTGTTCTTCTTACCACAGTACAATATGCTGTGAGGTAGGTAGGACTGTGAGATCTCAGAAGAGAGCTATGACTAGCCCGAGGTCACCCAGCTGGCTTTGTGGAGAAGCACGGAATCAAACCAGGTATTCCCAGATAAGAGTCTGGTTCCCTAACCACTAGACCAAACTTAAGGAGCCAGACTCTTATCTGGGAATACTGGGTCTGATTCTGACCTCCTTCATGAAGCCAGCTGGGTGGCCTTGGGCCAGGCACAGCTCTCTGTTGAGCTTTCACAGCCCCACCCACATCACAGGGTGTTCTGTTGTGGTGAGAAGAACAAAAGGTTTGTCAGCCACCTTGAGCCCCTTAAATGGGTGTGGAAAGCAGGGTAATAAATAGAACTCTTCTTCTTCTTCTAAAAATAAGCTAGGCAGCCCCTTACAAACATAAAGTAAATTTCTTATTACCCTCAAAGACCAGTGATTCCAAAGCATTGGTGATGACATGAAAGAAGAAAAGCAGCGGCTTGTCATTTCCATACGGAAGAACACAGCACTGCCCTCAGCAGCACTCAGGAAAGAAAACCTCTCTCTGGGAGGAAGGGAGGGGACGAAGAAGAGGGTTAAGAACACAGCGGAAGGGCACTGAGGTGAATGTGTGGATGTTGTGATTCAGTTTCAAAGTCCAGCTAGAGAGGCAGCGACAGTAACAATGGAGCAGTGGAGCAAGGGATAAAGCAAGCGGAGGAGGGGTGGCTGTTTTGTGATTGGCAAGTGGACGTTGGCCCCAGATTTTGGAGTTCAGACCCATTTGGTTGAGCCACGCCCCACACACCCTCGGCAAAAAAAATGCTTCCACAGTTGCAGGAGCTTGAGGTCTGTTTAAGCGGTTTGGCCATCGATGCCAGGAAATTTAATAAATCACTGTAGCTATAAATCTTTTGCCAGCACCTGAGATTTAGTAACTTCCCTTCCTTGGGCACCATCCACACCATACTCCTCTCCAAGGCTCTGCTGTGGGCCTGGGACATCTGTGGCAGAAGCTTTTAGGCATCTTCCACAGCATCTTCCATGTGGGGATGGTTCGGGGCTCCATGTGTGATTGTACCTGTGGTTGCAACTGGCGAGTCATCTCCTCACGCCTGCTTACAAATCCACACGGGACCCCGGCCGGTCTGAAGGTCCCCCAAGCAGCCTCAGAGCCCTGACTCTCAGTCTGCAGTCCTTTGGGTGGTGGGGATTCTTAAGAACATAAGAGGACCCTGCTGGATCAGGCTGCAGCCCATCTAGCCCAGCATCCTGTCTCACACAGTTGCCCACCAGTTGCCCATGGGCATCTGAAGCGGAAGACAAGGGCAAACTTTCTCTTCCTTTGTTTTGACATTGATGGCATGGGGGAGAATCCACCACATTGGGCAGGGAGTGTGTCTCCCAGGTTCCCCTTCCCAAACTTGGGTGCTGAGAGATGCCTTCTGTTTCCTCCACAGAAAATGGCTTCTAGGGACCGTGTATCCCAAGCCAAGTCCCGGGCAGAGAAGTCCCGCCCCCCCACAGTGCCTGTCCCGCAGGTTGAAATTGTCCCGGGGCGCTTGTCTGAAGGAGAGTGGCTGTCTCTGATCTCTTTTGAGGAGGCTGAGGATAACGTGGGGGACATCCTGGCAGGACTCTTGGATCAAGTCTTGGAGGAATGCTACAGGGTCTATCTGGCCCGCCAAGTGAGTGATTTGTCCTTTCTCTAGGCATCCCATCCTCCTCCCCGGGATGCCTGCACTCACGTGCCAACCAGACTAGGGAGACTTCTCCAAGGAACCCCTGAAGTCACTGGCCTCCTCCGTCTACTTGAAAGGATCCAAATACCTGATGGTGAACCTGGCAAGAAGCTGCATTATCAGTCTGGAAGGATTGCTGGCTTTTGCTTCCTCGTACCTTCTGGGTGCATTATTTTGCTCATGCAAACAGCTGGGGGTGCCCACAATCCTGGGTGTGGCAGCCTGTCATAACATAAACTTCCATTGCCCAGCGTTAACGCCCTTGCTGGCTGCCCTGGCATAAGTAGGTACAAGA
The DNA here is from genome assembly GCA_023333525.1 of Aspidoscelis tigris stejnegeri. Lineage (NCBI taxonomy): Eukaryota > Metazoa > Chordata > Lepidosauria > Squamata > Teiidae > Aspidoscelis > Aspidoscelis tigris. The sequence continues at coordinate 91,356,119 of JALMGA010000006.1, read as the reverse complement.
ACTAAATTTCTCTATGCGGTTTTAGTCGGGCCTCTTTAGGAGGCAGGTGCCGTATTTTGGTGAATAGGTAAGGCCATGGAAGGAGAAAAAAGGTTGGCAAGACTTCTGGTCTACGCTGTTACACTTTGGGAACCAGCAAAGGCTGCCCGTCAGGGGGGCTTTCTGTCTTTTCGCCAGAGAACCCGCCTTAGGAAAATGCCCGCTCACATACAGTCACATGAAACATGATAAGGCAGAAAAGATGGTGGTTGAAACACGATTGTGAGTCTCCCTTGTTGACGGAGGTCCAGACAGCAGGCGGAAGCTCTAGTCTCTCCGCTTGCTCGGAACTCTGAAAAAGTCAAGGAGGCACTCCCAAAAGGTGGCCAGAATAATTGCCGCGCAGAGGTTGACCCTCGGGCTGCTATCTTGCCTGACCATCCGGTGTCACTGATTGGTCGAGCAAGTGCCATCGGCTTGCGCCACCTGATCCCGTCCAGCTCCTGTCAGTCACTCTGTCCCCCCAGTAATACTCTTTAGGAAGCCTTTTCCCCGGCGTCTTCTCCAGGACCCTGTGGCCTGGGATGACCGACCCAAAAAGCAGGTTAGCACTAGAGATTTCCTACATTCCTCAAACCAATAAATTTTAATTCAGCTTCAGTCCACCTTCGGCAGTCCCCTTATGGAAACAGCCATTCATCTGAGAACGATCAACACTCAGTATTCACTCTTGTTAGGTCGTTCCAGAGCCTGGGGTTTATTGCAGTGAAGACCCCCTGATGTGCCCTTGCGCCTGTGATTCTTGTCAGAGGTAGCATTTCCAAGGGGCCTCTCCTGCTGATCTTAAGTGATGGTCTACATGAGAAGAAGTATCTACACCTTTGTAAGCTGGTGTTTGCACCTTGAACCGGCCTTAAACCAGTGCAGTTCTTCAAGACTGGGGAGATGCAGGCCTGGCTCAGAACACCTGCCAGCGGCCTTGCCCACACGTTCTGCGCCAGGTTGCCCCTCCTGAACCCTCTCCAAGGGGAGCCCCACACAAAGCCTATGAATGTGCTGAACCGGCATTTGGTCAAACCTTAGGAGGTCCTAGGCTGTCAGATGCACTGTGGGAAATTCTGCTGCCTGTTGCAGATTCAGCGCCATTATTGGGTCCTCTGCAATAAGGCCTGCAGTGGTGGTGGTGGTGGAGCCGTGTGGGACGGTGGCAAGAGCACGATGTGCCACCTGAGGAGGATTTGTGACTGAGGTTCCTGCATTCCCAGGGGATATTTGAAGCTGCTGCTGGTGTGTACAAGCCTCAGAGCGGTCCGAGCGGTGCTGCTGCTTTTGCTGTGCCTTACCTTAGGCCCCTCCCCTGACTTGGATGGAGTAGAGAGACAGAGCTGGGTGTCCTTGGCATACTGGTGACACACCACGCCTCCCCTAGTAGCTTCATACAGATGTTAACACATCTAGGGATGAGGTTGACCCCCGAGCCACCCCAGAGGGTAACTGCCAAGGAGACAGACAAGCCTCTTTCCCCATGACAACTCCTTTGTGTCATCCTTGGAGGTGGGGGTGGAAGAACCGGAATGTGGGACCTTCAGCTCCCACGCCCCAAAGCCTTTCTGGGGGACTTCATGGCCAAAGCTATCAAAAGCCAACAGGAAAGCAAGGGCAACAAGCAGGATGGCATGGTCCCTGCCCCTTTCCCACTGAATGTCATCAGCCAAGGTAGTTAAGGCCATGAAACGTCCGGAGGATCAGCTTCCTGAATTTGCTGCCAGAAGAGGTGATGACAGCAACCGGCCTGGATGGCTTTAAGGAAGGGTTAGACAAATTCATGGAGGACAGATATATCAGTGGCTACTAGAACGGATGCCTAAGTACATCTTCCAGGCTGGGGGGACAAGCAGGAGGCCTCTAAGGCCATTTGCTGGGATTTGAGGGCAGGAGAAGGTTTGCCCTTGTCTCTGCTTGAGATGCCCATAGGCAATTGGTGGGCCACTGTGTGCGATGGGATGCTGGACTAGATGAGCTGTGGCCTGACCCAGCAGGGCTCCTCTTAGGTTCTTATGGACTAGATGAGCTGTGGCCTGACCCAGCAGGGCTCCTCTTAGGTTCTTATGGACTAGATGGGCTGTGGCCTGATACAGCAGGACTCGTCTTAGGTTCTTATGGACTGGATGGGTTGTGGCCTGATCCAGCAGGGCTCTTCTTAGGTTCTTATGGACTAGATGGGCTGTGGCCTGATCCAGCAGGGCTCCTCCTAGGTTCTTATGGACTAGATGGGCTGTGGCCTGATCCAGCAGGGCTCCTCTTGGGTTCTTATGGACTAGATGGGCTGTGGCCTGACACAGCAGGGTTCCTCTTAGGTTCTTATGGACTAGATGGGGTTTGGCCTGATTCAGTAGGGCTCCCCCTAGATTCTTATGGACTAGATGCGCTGTGGCCTGATCCAGCAGGGCTTCCCTTAGGTTCTTATGGACTAGATGGGCTTTGGCCTGACCCAGCAGGGCTCCTCTTAGGTCCTTATGGACTAGATGGGCTGTGGCCTGACCCAGCAGGGTTCCTCTTAGGTTCTTATGGACTAGATGGGCTGTGGCCTGATCCAGCAGGGCTCCTCTTGGGTTCCTATGGACTAGATGGGCTGTGGCCTGATCCAGTAGGGCTCCCCCTAGGTTCTTATGGACTAGATGGGCTGTGGCCTGATCCAGCAGGGCTCCTCTTAGGTTCATATGGACTAGATGGGTTGTGGCCTGATCCACCAGGGCTCCTCTTAGGTTCATATAGACTAGATGGGCTGTGGCCTGATCCAGCAGGGCTCCTCTAAGGTTCTTATGGACTAGATGGGCTGTGGCCTGATCCAGCAGGGCTCCTCCTAGGTTCTTATGGACTAGATGGGCTGTGGCCTGATCCAGCAGGGCTCCTCTTGGGTTCTTATGGACTAGATGGACTGTGGCCTGATCCAGCAGGGCTCTTCGGTTCAGCATGGTTGCCACTGGGCTGCTACTACCCTGTCCATAACCTTGCCCACAGGCATTGGCAATGCAGTGCCTCTGGGTCTAGGAAAAGCCTTTAGAGGAGAGGTGCTGTCACCAGAATAATGGCTAACTTGATTCTTTTTATTCTGTGCAAGGGCTTGTCCAGTGAGAGGAAGGAGAGGAATGGCTCTGCATGTAAATGTTATCCTAAAAAGGCAGCAGGTTGAACGAGCAGCATCAGCATCTTTCCTTCTTCCCATGCACACAGTCATTCTCTCAGCAATCGGAAGCGAACACACTCTTCTGGCTGATCAAACTGAAGATGGGTCTTGGATGACAGGACTCGATAACTTCTGCCATGAAACTCTTTTGCCTCAGAGCTGATTTTATAGAATCTCTTGTTTCTGGCATGATCAGGACTTTCCCAGGACTTCAAACCATATGCTTGGCTTTGTTTACCAGTTTGGCTCTGCTTATCAGTTTCAAGTCCAACAATTAGATGTTCCCAGGTCAAAACTCAGAAAAACAATGGGTCATCAGTCCTACAAAGGTTCATTCACCACTCAATCAGGGAAACCTTCAACCACCTTTCCAGAAGGGTTCTGATTAGTTACTTCAGGCAATTGTGGCCCACTTGATTCTGGCTCTGCATTCTTGTGTGGTTTCCTCTTTCGGGTTACAGGTCAGAGCAAACCCACAGCGGCTGCCCTTCCAGTGACATGATCACCCTCTGTTGATCAGGCAGGGTTGGAGCAGAAGGATTAACCCGTTATGGCAATTATTCCATCTGTCTTTGGGCATTCATGTAGGTGACAACTTTCCCGTCTCTGCCCCCTGACTGAATGTGCTCTCCTAGAGGAGGAGGAAGAGGAGGAGGAGGAGGAGGCTTTGGGGAAATACCTGTCCCAGGGTGAGGTGCAAAAAGCTGCAGAGAGTGGGGAGGCCCCACAGAGCCCTGGTGCCCATCCACCTGCTGGGCTTCCCACTGCTGATGCGCGCTTCTCTTGTTCACCCATGTGTCCTCCTAGTGTATCCCCTACGTCATCAACCAGGCCAGAGAAGCCATGCTCCAGATCATTGAGTGGCGCTTTCTGGTGCGAGATGGAGGCGAGAGTGGTGTGCCGACAGACCCCACCTGGCAGGAGGATGAGGAGCCTGTGGCCTGCATCACGGACTCCTGGGCTCAGGGCTCCGTGCCCGTGCTGCAAGCTGTGCCAAGCCCGGAGGAGGCAGAGGTATGAAGGCAACAGAGCGACTCAGAGGGCACCTTACAGGGCTACGGGGAGGGTGGAGGGACGCAGCGGGCGCAGCCTGAGGACCCACTTTGGATGGCGTTGTCTGGGAGCCATGGGAGAAGCGCAGGACCAAGGGTTGCTTTGCCCTGTGCAGAGAAAGGAGGGTTATCACCCTTGAATGCCAGGAAATGCGCCACTGGGAAGGATATGAGGCAGGGCTAGCAGTGGTGGGCGGAGGCTGCAGGGAACCAAAGGTTGGTATGGCCTTTGGCTAAATGGGGACACCTGTTGCTTCAGTATTTTGGGTGCCTTTGGGTACTGGCTGAGATAGACATGCAAAAGACAGACAGACTGACTTTACTTACTTCTTCACTTTTGACCAGGCAGCCCAAATGCTGAAGCAGCTTTAGTGGTCCTAGTAGCACGGGACGCTTCCTGCCCTGCGTGACTGTTCCTCGTGCTCTGTGGCTGGTCCAGAGGACACAAGATGGCTGGACTCTGTGCTCTCTGGCGCAGCCTGCCCAGTAGGTTACCCAGCCTGGTAGGGTCAGTGGTGCAGGGGGATGGTCAGTAAGTTCCACACCGAAGAGGACGTCTTCTGTGGATAGGGATGGGCATGAACATTTTTTGGCGTTCAATTCAAATCGAATCAGATGTTCAAAAACCCGTATCTGTACCGACGGTTCACATTCATATGTGGTAAAATTCTATTCAACATGAATCTATTCGTATGAACATTCGATACGTACTGGATATGAATGAAAACGTATCCAATATGTATCTGATACGAACAAATACGGATTCATTCATATCCAGTACGTATCCGCGCTGTGAAAATGTTCAATCCGACCTGAATTCACTTTGAATACGCTGTCGATCCGTGTAGAACGCAATCTAGATCCATTGCATATGTGACTGGTGCTCCGTTTTTTCACACCCACAATGTAATGAATGTCTGAACTATTTGTACGAGTGTCCAAAAACATTCGATTCGAGCTCAATTGTCCAAATTCAGCTGAATTTGATTGAATTTCAAACGTCACAAATATTTGTGGGCGTCCCTGCTGTGGACCCTTTGAGACTTCGTGGCCTCCGCGCTTGCACTGAGCTGCCTCAAGTCGTCACGGGCTCCACTCACAACCTGGACCTGGCGTCTTTGTCATAGGAGCGGTTACAGTGCGGCTGTTGCCTGGCAAGCCTCACTTTTTGCCTCTTCCCACTGCAGATTAAATTATTCGCTTACTGGGCACCATATTGGTCAGGTTTACCCAAAGGTTTCAAGAGCACAGTATTGCCCTGTTGACTGAGTTCTGCAAAATAAGCATGTGGGCAAGCTGCCTGTGAGAGTTCAGTTCTGCCTCCTGCTCTCCTGACCCTTGCCCCACCTGGCTTATGAAGGCCAACCGTGAGGATTTGGCAGGATGGATCCTGTGAACAATTAACACATCTCTGCAGGAGTACGAGGTTTCATTCGCCTCTAAGGAAGGTAGTGCACCATCTCCCGAAGCGGTCTTCAAGGGACGCTTATTGTCTGGTCACGTCTCCCTTTTTTGGCCAGGGTGCTGGAGAAGGTGTTGGTGGTCCGACTGCAGGCAGGCTGGGATGATACGGATTGCCTAGGCTGATTTCAGTCAGGCTTCAGGCTGGGCCATGGCCCTGGGGCTGCCCCGGTCTCCCTGCCGGATGACCTTTGGTGAGAGAGAGGAAGGAGTGTGCCGGGCCTTGCTGCCCTTGGGTCTCGCAGCATCTTACTGGAGTGTCGATGGGTCTTAGGAACTGGTGTCAAGGTGTCCAAGTGGTGCGAGTCCAATCTCCAAGAAAAGATTGAGAATGTTGGTCTGCACTGCGGGTGAGGTGTGTTCAAGATGGTTCAGAAAGCACACAAAATGCTGCAGGCGTAGTGCTCCCTGGTGCGTCCTGTCAAGTTTGTCTTGTGAGGCTTACACTGGAGGCCCGTTTGCAGCTGGGCCGAATTCAAGATGTTGACGCTGACTTTTAAGGCCCTGGACAACTTGGGCCCTGGATACTTAAAGGATGCGTCCGCCTGCACAGTCCTGTCCTTCACCCAAGATCTCCTGGCAATCCCATCCCTTTCAGAGGTTGGTGCTGTCACAGCCAGAGAGAGGGGGTCTTTGCCTTGCTGGCCCCAGCTATGGAACAGTCTTCCTTTAGATATATGCCAGACCAGCATTTCTGTACGCCTAGGCTTTGGGCATCTGACGCCGCCTTGGAGGGTGGTGTACCTGCGCTCTCAGGTTTCGTAATGGTTTGCTTTACCTTTAGTCTTTAGAACCACCCTGAGGTGGCGACATTGGGTGGTATACATTCAGATACATAACAGAAGCCTCTGGGAGTCGAGCATTTCCCGCAAACGGCTTTGAGAATTTTTAATGAGGGATGCAAATGTTTTAAGTAATAAGTCAGTAGCTCCTTTTCACTATTTCATTGGCAGTGCAGATGCGCATTACCTGTTTCTTTATCCTGAACGTTGCTTTCGTTGGCAAGAGAGTGCTGATCCCAGGTGCTTGATGGGAAGCGCTGGGGGAAATTTGCGCTTTGCTGTCCATTTGTGGACGGAAAAGGTCGGATGTGTCCACCGGGTGTTTGCACTAGTGAATGCTAGCACACACCCACATCTCATGCGCCTGCAGACTTATCTGGCGTGCAGGCAGGTATCTGGGCGCCACCATCTTGTATCAGGATGCTCACAGCCCTGCGCATGTGCTGGCACCATAGAGGTATGGATGGGCTTGCTGGCGGACGCAGGTGGATGCGGCTGGACATGGCAGGTGCGCATGTGGGGTATGAGACCGTGCTCCACGCACAGTTTGCACCCAGTGATCTGCACGGAAGGGGCCGTTTCTGAGTTGGCAATGGCCCCTTCAGGTAGAGCAGCTCCATCAGAAAGGCCCCCGGTCTGTAGCACGTCTGTCTTCAGCGCCATTTCCAAATGGGAAATCTTCGCCTCCGTTTGTAAGCAGAGACCACAAGACTGCGGGAGCATCTTCCCTTTACCTGCCCCTCCTCTTCAGGCTCCTGCTTGGTTCCGATGTGCGTTTTTGCTTCTGCAGTTCTTCCGCAGTGACGAAGCCTTTGGGAGGGCGGTGAGTTTCTGCCCATCAGCTTCCTGTCTGGCTGTGTCTGGAGATGAGGGGCTGGACTGGACCAGTTCCTCCTCCCCAGCAGTCCTCAGTCGGCCTTGCGCGCGTCTCTCCCTCCAGATACCCCTTGCCAGGATCCCTGAGGAAGCTCCCCTTGCCGGGGAGGGGCCTGAAGTCCCTGCTGCTGCTCCGGCACTCCCGGTGTCCCTGGCATGGAAGCAGGAGGTGCTCCAGCCGTCTCTGCACGAAGTCCGCCCCATCAAGTCAAAGAGCAGCAAGGTTTTGTTCAAGCTCGATGCCGTGCGCCCCTCTGCGTCTAAAGGCCTTGGGCCGGCAACCAAGACCCAGCTGGCTCATCTCACCTACTATGGGCCGCCAGCCTTGTCCAAAGATGCAGGAAGGCCCCTGGATGCCCCTGAGGAGGAAGAGGAGGAGGAGGAGGCACCGTCGCCAATGGTGGCACCAGAGGTCTCCCAGCTCCCTGTGGAGGAGGAATCCCTCAGCGCCCTGCAGAGCCACCCACCCCTCCTGCCCCCCTCCTGTAGCAACCTGCTGCGGATCCAAGCGGGCCGCCCCCCCCACATCAAGGATGTCTTCTATGATGAGACCGGGAACATCACTGTTGTGCCGCGCCTGGACGCCGCTCGCCTGCCCAAACGCTGGATCAAGCCGTCCGTGGAAGTGGTGGACCCCGACGTGGAGTCGCGGCGGCAGGAGGCCCTGAAAACCGTCTCCGGGCGCTGCAAACAGCGTCGCCACACCAAACTCCCCAGGGGGCGGACGGACGCCGTGGAGCAGTCCGGCATCCACCCTCCTGGCCTGCCCCAGGCGGGACTGTGGGATGGAGCCGGCCAGCCACCCTGGAAGGACGCCCCAGAGCCGTCTGCCTGCTTGCTGCCCCCATCTGGAAGACTCCTGGAGCCCACCACCTTCACATTTGTCAAGCCCACCCTGCTGATGGAGACAATAGAGCTAGCTCCCGGGGTGACTGTCCAGGGTAGGGGCAGCACCAACCCGTATCGCCAGCCGGCCGTTCAGGAGAAAGAAGCTGGGAGAGAACATGGAGTCCTACGGCCCATCCGCCCTCGGCTGCCCACACCCTTGACTGCCCTGGAGCAGCTCGCCCAAGAGCCGAAGGGGCTACCCCTGTTGCACCCTGGAGCTCTGCTGGGCTGGGTGGCAAATACACATCACTGAACCAGCAAGGCCTCCCTGGTCTCTCCTGGTGGCCTGGCACCCTGGGAAGCACCTTAAGAAGGAGAGTGGTTGAAATCTTGGCCTTTTGCTTCGTTTGCAGTGGGAAGGGTTTGTCCAGAAACCTACTTCCCTACAGCGCTGCAGCACTGCAAAAATAAATGTCTTATATTCCCTTTGCTACTGAGATTTTATTATTATTTTCTTGTCCGTTTCCTGTATTCTGAATTGTTTCATATCCTTGTATCGTTCTATAACATTATTTGGAAACATAATAAATCAGATTCTTTCACATCTTTTAAGCGTCCGTCCTTGTTTGCCAATAGTATGGCCTGTCTGTGCCAGCTGTCGCCTTTGCAGTCAATGTACTGCCTGTTCTCAGGCTCATAAGTTTTCCCTGGAACCAGAAATGATGCAGCTTGGTTTGAAATGGAGATGCCTGCTACCAAGAAGCAACTAAATTCACCTGGCAAATGCGCCGGGGATCCGGCTTTTCCCTGGCCTTTGCAAAAGCGTCCTGCATCCGAAACGGTTTCAGGGGATGAGCCCAATTAAGACCTATTAGGGTAGGATTTCGGTGGCAAGACCGGTTTAAGAAACCAGTCTTGTGTGCCGAAATGCGGACGTGGCTTCCTCAAAGGGTTCCTTTGGGTTCCCTATGCGGAAGCTGCGTCGTAATCCCTCTCCAATCTGGCTCTAAATCCGTTTTTAGAGCCAGTGCGGAAAGGGCCTTAAACTCTAAAAATCAGACTTAAAATGATTTTAGAAGTTTCAGCTTCTCTCCCTGTGTTCCTGAGAGGCTTTCCCCTGCAAAGCCATTCTTAGGAAAATAAATGTGGGGCGGGAGGGGAGAAAGAGGACAGAGGCCGCGTCCCCATGCAAGCCATTCGGGGTGGGATTGGAATGCATGGGGCCGGGGCAAGTCTGAGATTGCTCCCAGCCTGTCCCCATGCAAACCGCGCCAAACCCTGGCATGGGGGAGCAACACCATTGCCGCTCTGCCCCCTCTCCCCATTGGAAGCCGGATTGACATCACCCCACCCCTTAGCCACCCGCTGCAGCGATTACTTGGAAACCTCACCAGGTGGTCAAACTGTATCAGTAAGCCACCAGGTGGGATCTCTTTGCAGCAAAGCTAGGGGAGAGACACTTAGTAGTAATAAATGCGACAGTAAAGGGAACTGCCGTTCATTAGCCAAAGCTAATGGAGTCAGTTTAGCGCACATGCATACCTCCATGGCACCACTGGCAATGGGCTCAGGCAATTCTGGTCAAATTAGTGCCTGATGCCACCTGCCCGCCTGCCGGGCAGCAGGCGCCATGATTGGCGGGTGGCCTCTTGCAGATGCGAAGCGGCTCCAGGCCATGAGAAGGCCAGTATATCATCACACCTGTGCTCGCCATGGCCCCACGGCCCCCTCCCACAGGCGAGAAAAGCCAACTCTTCGCCTGTTTCTCAATTCATGGGTAGAGAAGAACATAAGGGTTGTCACTTGCTGGGAGTTGCCTGAAGCAGGTGGGGAAAGCGGAGTAGAAAAGCCTGTTCCATTTTTTAGATGAGGTAGAGAAGAACTGAGCGTTTGTCAGCCACTGAGGAGTCCCTGAAATGGGTGAAGAAAGTGGGGGTGGAAGACCAGAGTGTTTGTCAGCCCCCGGGAGTTGCCTGAAATGGGTGGGAAAAGCCGGGTAGAAAAACCTCCATTTTTCAGATGAGGTGAAGAAGAACTGAGCGTTTGTCAGCCACTGAGGGGTCCCTGAAACTGGTGAAGAAAGCGGGGGTAGAAGACCGGAGAAACAAGCAACAGACATCGCAGCCAAAGGGTGGTCACCCCCCCCCCCCCGCTCCTGTCAGTGTGAGTGGGGGACAGCATTCACGGCGGAAACTGCCAGATGTAATGGCCCCTTGGGTGGGGAGGGGCTTTGCTTGCGACTGCTGTCATCCGATGATGTCCGGGCGGCTTTCCATTGCCTCAACCATGCCCCCCCCCAAGTTGTCAAAAGCCTCCCTCCCTCCCTCCCTATGTTAAACCTGAGGCTCATCTTGCCCCAGTGGTGGAGAGCCAACGCCCCAAATCTGAAGCACCACAAAGCTCCCTGTGCCTTTTAACCATAGCCAGTGCAGGAGGCAGGTCACAGACAGAGATGGGGCAAATAACTGCGTTAAGCACAAACAAGGCAGAGGTGCGCAAGTAAACGAAGTGACGACGACACAGACTTGGGCATGGTATTAAAGGGCTTTTTCCTCCTCCTTTGATTGGCCCTGTGAGGGCGATGGGCTAACGGGGGTCGAGGTGAGAGGTGGCTGTGCAGGTCCAGCAAGGACTCGTCGGGGTCGTGATCACGGTGAACCTGGGTTGGCAGTGCCAGTGGCCCGGGCGTGGCAGAGCGGTGGCCAGTCTCCTCGGCACCGCTGGCTGCCTGGCGAGGGATGGGCTGATGTTGATGAGAGGGGGCGCCCATCCTTCTTCCACCTCCGAGGCAGCCCCTCGGGACCTGGGTTAACCGTCCAAGGAGGCTTTGATTTCGGCCAGGCTTTCCCTCTCTTGCCCTGGTGAGCCCTTCCAGCCGCTCCTGGAAGAAGGACATCATGGCCTGGTCACTCTCCTTTGCCCTCTTTTCCTCCTCCAGCGGCCTGCTGAACTCCACCACCACGTCGTCCCTTCCTGCAGTCCTCCGGCGTTTGGACTGGATGGTTGTGATCCGTTCCTCGGGTCCTCTCCATGTGGGGTCCGGGGTGTGTGTGCATCCGCAGGGGGGTCCGGCAGAGCATCACTCGCTATAAGCAAGGGCACGCACCGTGTGCAACCTTGCACCCACTCTCTGACCCCGCCTCAAGGTTCCGCCATTCCTGCCCTCGCAACTGCCACCCTGGGTAAGGACGGGGAGCAAACGGCGTGCCCACCTAACGTACCTCTTTGGTTCTCACCGTCCCCTGGTGCCTCTCCATCTGTTTGTGTTTCTGGTACTGGAACTGGAAAGGGATTTGAGCGCATAACCACGTTCCCTGCGCCTGCCGCTACAGTGGAGTGAAACATGACAGCCGGGAGGCCAGGGTTTCTTACCATTCTCCCCGTCGCCTGTCCTCCACCTCCATATCGACGCCTCCACTCTTGCTTTCCTCTGCGGCCGTTGGTGCTGCAAACAGTTGAAAACACTGGTTATTGCTGACCTGCCCAGCTCCCGCTGCTGGAAGAAGAGGGGGACGGCCGAGACAGGAGAACACCCCAGAGCTGACCCGCCAGGGTTACATGCATGCCTGGCCCAGGAGTTCCCGAGGCGTGGTCCACCATGAAGGGGCTGGGATCCCCACTGTCTTCTGATGGAGGGGTTCCTGTGGCCGAGGAGGAGTTGCCATTGCCACTAACCACAATGTCCGCATTTCACGAGACCCGTTTCGGGGCTACTAACGCATCTCCGTGAAATATGGCGTCCAGCTCCCGGAAAAACGACATCTCTGTCCGACGCCATCCGGCACCTGAGATGACCTGAAACGTGACTGCGTGTGCGCAGGGTATCACCATTGCTGTAGTGCTGGCACATGCTCAGTTGCGCCAGATGCAGGGATCGAAATGGTGGTGCCCTGTCAGTGATCGGCCACACACCTGGACAATGGTAAGTCTCTGGGTGTGGGGGGGGTTGGTCTACTGTATACTAGTATTCCCAAGTGTGCACACTAGTACACGTTAGTCACTAACACACACTTCCCCTCCAGCAGGTAGAAGCCAAGGGCGAAAGCAGCCCTGGATTACAGGCTGTACTTTGACAAAGCCGCCTGATGTCTAGCTAATTGGAGTCGCTGGACAAGCTCCAAATGATTCACAGAACACATCTTGTTAATAAAGGTAGTAAAAGGACCTGTCAGCTGAATCCTGGTCCGGTTTCCTAGCCAACAAAGGGCAGGTGAAAGCCTTTCAACCTCTTTCCCATGGCTTGTATTGCCAGACGCATCTGGCTTGAGTGCTGCCCTCTTAATGTGGCGCCCTCCCTGCCTCTTGCCCGAGGACCCACGAAGCGTGCGGAAATACTCTGTTCAGTTGATGCTGAGCCATCTGGAGGCAGGCCAGGACCTTGAGGAGGCCTCAGTGACACGCTCGCCCGCTTGGGATAGCCAGAGGGGCAGCAGGCTCTTTGTGGAAGCCAGGGGCTGTGTCAGCATCCCAGGAAGTGAATTTTAAAAGAGAGGGAGCCCATTCAGGGGCTCTTGGAAAAGGCCGCTTAAGCCTAAAATAATCACAATTCTTCTCCATAGTTAAAGCATCATATCATGTTAACTGATGGTCTTGTTTTTGCCTGTCTAACGGGTCCAGCCAGCTGCGTTTGCGCTTTCCTACACTCGTGGGGACTCTGCGTCCCCTCTTGGGAGCAGCTTGGGTCAAGGAGCACCCCGAGACACACACACGCCGGGCCGGACAGCACTCTTTGCCACCGTCCGTTCAGCTCTACGTGCTTTTGCGGAAGCAGGACCTTGCCCACGTGCTCTGCCAAGCTTGGCTCCTGTGGGAATATTTCTGATTTCCTAGAGCGATCAATTTATGGGCTAACCAGTAATTGATTGTTATAGAGTTGAAATTATCTTTCATTCTCATTCTGTACTTTCTATCTACGCTGAACTCCTGCCAGGAGCTAGTTGGATGGCTTTGAAGAACAAATCTGTTCATCTTGCCAAAGGGAGTCATTATGTCTAAGTTCACAGTGTCTTCTTATGTTTTGAAGTCCTTGTTAACAAAGTGTTACATGAAGCGTATGGGAAACTTTACTGTCACACAGACATCAGGAATTTTTTCTGTATAATAGAAGCCGTAATCTGTCTATAAATCATCATTATTATGATCGCCATACCTTGCTGCCTCACGACTCTTTCATTATATCATACTTTATGCTGCTTGCTTGCCCAATCATTCGCTGTGTTGATGCCGGGTGATTGTCTGATGCTTATTTATCTATGGCTATCATTCTCGTATTGTTAATGTGTTACTCTGACTAAAGCCACCGGCTGCCCGTACTTGGACTCTGCTCCATCCATTGCCCGTCCACTTGCTGAGCAGGTGAAGGACCTTGTGCTGGGCTGGCACTGCTTGCCAGAGAGGACAAAAGCACATTTCCCGCTCAGGCCCTGAATCAGTGGCAAAGGCTTTTGGAAGAGTGAGGAAGTGGCTTGAGATGGATGGTTCTTCGCTCTTCTCGCACCCCATCTGGTTCATTTGTTCCTTGGTGCAGTTGGTGATCCTCTGGGCCAGGAGGCCACGTGTCTGGAGCCCAGAATCCTGTCCTGTGGACCTGGCAGGGAAGACGGTGCTGGTCACGGGAGCCAGTAGTGGTGAGTTGTGGCTTTGCTGTGGCAACTGACCCACTGAGCAGGGTCAGTGGGGGTGGGTGGAAGTGCTCCAGGAAGCTGAAAACCCCAAGGGAACGTGGCTTGACTCACAGGCCCTGGAAGCAGAGGCAGCAAGACCACGTGCTTGGAAATAGAGGAACGGTAATGGAAGAAGAAAGAAGTTCAGGCAAGGCAGGGAGGATGGTCTTTGACTAGGTGGAGGAGGAATTCCCCAGAGGGCAGAGAATTGGAAAAGCTGCACAGCCGGCAATGGATTATCCAAGCCTGGAGCTGAATCTCTCCCTGCTCACCTGGAGAGCCTGGATAGGGTTGTCATAAGCCACCCTCCAACCGGTTCAAAGAATTTCTCACACCGCTTGACCTGAAGGCACTTAGAATTGCATGGGGGGCGGGGAGAGGAGTGGGGGAGTTGGGTAGACCAGTGTGAAGGGTCATCCCCAGGATGTTCCTGGAAGGGGGATATGGCAGCCCATGTCTGCACCTGCAGAGAAGATTGTATGTGAAGAGTCAGCACAGACTGGGAGGGAGGGGAGGGAGACCGCAGTGGACTATCTGGGAACCCAGCCCTGTTCCTGGGATGATTCACAATGCAGAAGATGCACCAGTGGAAAGCCATTTCCATGTTAAATGTCTCTTGGGCTGATGCTGCCCATTTCTTGGGTGCCAAGAGTCACGTTGCCACCCTGTATGATCTTTTCTGGTGCCTCCATGCTGCAGTCACTTGGCCAAAGAATGGGAGTTAGAACATAAGAATATAAGAACCTAAGAGAGGCCCTGCTGGATCAGGCCACAGCCCATCTAGTCCAGCATCCTGTCACACACAGTGGCCTGCCAAATGCTCATGGGCATCTCAAGCAGGGACGAGGACAAACCTATTCCTGTTCTAGAATCCCGGCAAATGGCCTTAGAAGTGCCCCGGTCCCCCCGCCCCCGGCCTGAAAGATGCACCTAGGCATTAATTCTAGTAGCCATTGATACATCTGTCATCCATAAATTTGTCTAACCCTTCCTTAAAGCCATCTAGACTGGTAGCTGTCACCACCTCTTCCGGCAGCACATTCCATAAGCCGATGACCCTCTGGGTGAAGAAATACTTCCCCCTGTTGGACCCGACTCTCAAACCTATCAGCTTCATAGATGCCCCCTGGTTCTAGTGTTGTGCGATAGAGAAAATAAGTTTTCTCTATCCACCTTTTCTATACCGTGCATAATTTTATATACTTCAATCAGGTCCCCTCTTAAACGCCGTCTCTCCAGACTGAAGAGGCCTAGACGTTGCAGCCTGGTTTCGTAAGGGAGGTGTTCCAGACCCTTAATCATTCTGGTCGCCCTTTTCTGCACCTTCTCTAGTTCCACAATATCCTTTTTGAGGTGTGGTGACCAGAATTGTACACAATATTCCAAATGTGGCCTCACCATAGATTTATAAAGAGGCAAAATGACACTTGCTGACTTATTTTCTATTCCCTTCCTAATTATTCCCAGCACTGAATTTGCTTTTTTCGCTGCTGCCGCGCACTGGGTTGACGCCTTAATTGAACTGCCCACCAAAACCCCGAGATCCCTTTCCTGGTGTGTTGTAGAAAGCTCAGACCCCATCAGTTTATAGACGTAATTTGGATTCTTGGCCCCAATGTGCATTACTTCGCACTTGTGAAGATTAAAGCACATTTGCCACTTAGTTGCCCACTCACCCAATGCTAAGAGGAGCAGTTTTTGTACCCTAAATAATTTAGTACCATCACCTTCTTCTAGATCATTGATGAATAAATTAAAAAGCATTGGTCCCAATCCTGAGCCTTGAGGGACCCCACTTTTTACTTCTTTCCACCCTGAGAATTGGCCATTTATTCCTACTCTCTGCTTCCTGCCCTTAAGCCTGTCACAAATCCAGGACAGAACCTGTCCTTTTATTCCATGACTGATGAGTTTACTCAGTAGCCTTTGATGTGGGACTTTGTCAAAAGTCTTCTGAAAGTCCAGATAGACAATGTCTACTGGTTCACCTTTATCCACGTGTTTATTGACACTCTAAAAGAATTCCTACAAGTTTGTGAGGCATGATTTACCTTTGCAGAAGCCATGCTGGCTTTTGTTCAGCAATGCTTGCTCCTCCATGTGCACACTAATTTTGTCTTCAATAATGGTTTCCATCACCTTACATGGAACTGACGTTAAGCGAACTGGTCTGTAATTGCCTGGATCACCCCTGGATCCTTTTTTGAAGATTGGTGTTACATTTGCTACCCTCCAGTCCTCAGGTACGGAGCCTGATGTTAGGGAAAGATTATATATTTTTGCTAGAAGGTCGGCAATTTCCCATTTGAGTTCCTTAAGGACTCTTGGATGAATACCATCTGGTCCCGGTGACTTGTTCACATTTAGTTTATTAAGACATGCCAGGACCTCTTCCTTGGTTATTTCTGTACAGTTTAACTCTTCAGAAAATACAGGCTCAGCTACTGGCAAGTATCCTCTGTCTTCGTCTGTGAATACGGAGGCAAAGAATTTGATTAGTCTCTGCAATCTCCGTGTCTTCTTTAATTACCCCCTTCTGTCCTTTACCATCCAGTGGTCCAACTGCTTTCCTGGTTGGATTCCTACTTCTGATATAGAACTTCTTGTTATTTCTTTTGATGTTTTTAGCAGTGTGCTCCTCCAAGTCTTTCTTGATCCTGTTGAATGACTGTTGCCTCTAAGGAGCAATCAGGTGTTATTTCCTCTAGGGCTGATCTCTCAGTAGTTCTTACCCGCCTGCAATATAGTATTGGCTGGAAGCTTTCTTGCTGTTTCTCAGTGCTGAGCTGAGACAGCAACACCTGGCAATGGGAAAGGCCACTGTTTAGTTACTCTGGCCTTGGCCGCCAGGGAAATGCCCTTGCCCCTTCTGACCTGTCTAAATTCACCACCGCTTTCTTCCCTGACCCTAAATCTTAACTCTTTAGTCCACATTTCCCCGCACTGATTGAACTGCATGTTATATTGACCCTTCCTTGCTGATTTCACCCTACAATCCTTTTTGTCTTCTTCCATTTCATACGTCAGCAGCAACTTACACATTTAGCCCTCGAAGCTCTTCGTCCTGTGCTTAATTCTTTTTCCACTCCATCTTCTTCGGGGCAAACTGAGACGTATTTTCCTCTAATTTCAGTGTTCCAACTGAACCCTGAAATTGTGCATCGCGCTCCCTTTTTACAGTGAAGTTTCCTTCATTCCATTATAACCCTTTCCCCTATGTCCCAGGTGCTGTAAAAGGGGCCTTGTGGTGATATCCGGAGTGGCATTTCCAAACATAGCCTGTTTTATACTTACTCCATACTCTTTCATTTCTCACAAAGGTATTTTGAGAAGCAGCATGTACCTTAACTTTATCGCCCCATAAATGCATGTCAGACAGCAAGCTTCATGTTAGATACCCCAACAGCCGGCAGCAGCTCAGACGGTCTCTTTGGCTGTCCTCCCGTCCACACACAGGTCAATAAACCTTTTTGCCGTGGCTTAAACACTACCTTGTTCATTACAACTGAAATAAAAACATACACCTTAGCCACACACTCATCTTAATCACTGAAATCCTTTCCAAATTTCCCCATCGTTCCATATTTTTAAAACTTCTGTCCAGTTTTATGTTATTATTTTGAAACAACGTTGAATTTTACTTCATATGATTAATAGCCAAATATGTAAAAGCGTTCTCTATCTCAAATTCTGATTTCTTTTTCAAATCCTTCCGTTTTCTGACTTTTTTTACATTTTAATTTTTGCTTCATGGACTGATTCAAACCCTGCCACTGCTCCCACGGTCAAGTTTTTTCGGCAGCTCAGTGCTTTTTATTCCTTTGAAACCATTTCCCACTCTCAGGTCTCTGTTCAACACTTGTCTAGCGTCCTTTTGAATCTCATAAGGCTGGCTGGTCTCTCCATTATCTCTCGCCTGTCTTTTAGGCAAAAATCCAGTTTGAGCCTGATGGATAACACCTTCCAAAACTAGCTGTCACCTTTTTTGCTAGAATCATTGCAGATACCTTACCACTGTTATTTAGCCATGAGATAAAACCTTGTCCTCGTTCTGGTATAAAAGATCTATACCTTTTTTGAATTTTTTGGAATTCTGTCTATTTGCAAAACATTATCCATTTTTAATTGCAAAGGGACAAGCACACGCACGCATTCACCTACCTGCTGCCTGTGCTGGGTCCAAGTGAGCCAGCTCACCTGACGCCACACCAAGTGTGCATGCGGCACACCCTCTGATTGGCCGGCCAGCCCACGTGGTCTGGCTGGCCAATCGGAGGCCGCAATGCACGCGCGGCACCGCGATGCCCGATCCGGCTCACCTGGACCCAGCACAGGCAGCAGGTAGATGAACGCACGCGCACGCATCCCCAGGCCAGGGGTTGGTGCCCAGGGTGGTGGTGGTGGTCCTGCGGAGCCTCTGCTGGGTTCAGCTGCCTAGATCCGGGTGGCTGAACCCTGCAGAGGCCCACGATCTGCCCTGATGGGCTGGGTGCTCCGGTGCTCTGGCAGTATATCAGGCCCACCCATTCAGAGCTTTGGGTGGGTCCGATATACCACCAGGGCAGCAGATTGCACTCCCTCCACCCTGGAAAGGAGTGAGGGGAGCCCGATCTGGGTGTCTCCCGAATTCCTGCAGTCCCATCGCGACTGCAGGAGCCCAGAGTGAGCCACCTCCCTCCCCCGTGTGCGCGACCACTCACCTTGCCGGCCCGGGGGTGCGATCGCGCAGGGTCCCGTCTACTGGAGTACGTGCAGCTGCACAGACCGTGGCTGGCAAGGTGAGTGATTTGTGTGGCCCTGCCACCTGTTGGGCCGACTTTGGCCCACTCGTGGTGGTGGGAGACGTGTCTCGTGGAGGGAGGCGTGCAAATGCTTTCCTCCCTGGGCGGTTCGAATGCACTGCGGTGCGTGTAGAGCACTTCTTAGTGCCCTTCACTTGGAACGCGTCAAGGACGCGCCGGGATGCTTGGGGCGGTCTGGAACGGATCCGGCCGCCCCAGGAGTGCGAATGCAGCGTCCGGCCTGTCCTAGATGCATTCCAGAAGGCCTAATGCGAACAGGCCTCTGGGTGGGAATCAGCATTCCTGGGGCGATCTTAGATCAGTCTCCCGGGCAAGACCTAGGAGGCCTCTCTGTCGTCTGGGTAGGGGGTCCACCATGCAGAGGTAAGAGTGGAAAGTCACAGGGGCGGCAGGAGGCACCAGCCAAAGGCCTCCCGGGACAGTGGACCTGCCTCTGGATCCTCCTCCCTCCATAAGCCACCAACCAGAGGAGAGAGAAGCTGCACTGGAAGCTGAGGTGACCTAGGCTTGACCATTGAGACAGCACAGGCCTGCCTTATAGAGAACTGCTGTGAGAACTGTCACACCAGTCTGTGTGAAGAACAAAAGCCACACGGAAGAAATGGTGTTGTATTGATTCCAGCAACCTAAATCCTGGTGGCAAATTTGACGCATCCACGTGGTTTTCCTGGCAACAGTTCTGCTGCCTTCTGGAGTCTGGCTTCGGGCTTTGGCACCTGCTTTATCCAGGCATCTTCCCTCTTAAGTACCAACCAGGCCCAGACCTGAGGCCCTTTCGCACTACATCCGGAACGGATGTAGTGCACGTGGCTGAAGTCACTTCAGGACACTTTCAGCATTCACACACAGGAACGCAGGAACACGTGTAACCGCGCCTGTGTGCGAATGCTAAAAGCGTTCCAAAGTGACTTAGCTGGGAAAGGCCAGCCAGGGGCGGGGATACGGCCCGCAAGGCTGCCTCCCATTGGGTGCGAGCATCCAAGGGGCGTGCGGCACTGTCAGGCCGCTTGCCCTACTTTGTGCCGGCTGTACGGGGCTCGATCGAGCCCTGTGCAGCTGGCACGAAGGTACCCGGGCACCCGGGCACCCATCGCGGGGCCCAAGGCTTACCCCCGACCCCCGATCGCACCTCTCTGCGGGGTGTAGGTGCCTGGATCTAGGCGCCTACGCCGCGCAGATCAACCCCCCCCACCCCCCCACCCACCCCCTCAACCCACAGCACCCCACACACAGCACCCACAGCACCCCACCACCTCTCCCATGTACCTTGGTCCCCTCTCCCATCTACCTGGGTCACTGAGGCTGGTAGATGGCAGAGGGGACCCACCAAATCGTGGGTCCCATCTCCCATCTACCAGCGTCAGTGATCCTGGTAGATGGGACAGGGGACCCACGAGTTGGTGGGGCCCCTGTCCCTTCTACCGGCGTCGGCACGCCTGCGCAATCGCCAGCCCGGCAAGGTTGGTGATCAGCGCGGCCCCTGTCAGCTGTCAGGCCGATTTTCGGCCAATGCTGACGGGGGGGGGGGGGCGTGCCCACGGCTGTCAGGGAGGGAAGCGTGTGCGAACGCTTCACTCCCTGAACGGCCGGGAACACTTGGAACGCGCATGGACGGATGCAGAGCAAGTGCTCTGCATCTGGAACGCGCGGAAGACATCCCAGAACAGGCTGGGATGCAAACCCGGCTGCGGCAATGCGAATGCCGCGTTCCGGGCTGTCTTCCAAGC
This sequence comes from Aspidoscelis tigris stejnegeri, assembly GCA_023333525.1. NCBI lineage: Eukaryota > Metazoa > Chordata > Lepidosauria > Squamata > Teiidae > Aspidoscelis > Aspidoscelis tigris. Next base: position 91,335,762 of record JALMGA010000006.1, on the reverse strand, counting down.
GTTCCAAAAGCCCATGTGTGAAAAGGCCTCTGCTTTGCTTTTGACATCTGATGGGATCAGCCCTTCTCTGCCCCATTCATTCAGCTGGGAGTTGGGCCTATGCATGCAGACTCTACAGTTAAATGCAGGAATCTGTATATTCTCTGGCACTGTCTGTCTATGCTCAGAAAGGTGACTAGAGAACATTTACGCAGTGGTCCTGTCTTGCTCTGAACATTTTCACCCAGCAGTCCCAGACAGGCTGAGCTCACAGGCACATGAATTGGGCAAGTCATGTCTCAAGACACCTGCAATGGGGGCAGGAAGGGGAGCGACCCTAGTGCTGTGCTCACAGAGAAGACAGAGGAAAGAGGGATCAGATCCTGCACTGTGCAGGCGCTTCAGAAAGACAGGATTAAAAAGAGAAATGAGTCTCAGATTAAGGCTTTTTAGACAAAGGCTTCCAGGTCCAGATCGCAGGTAGAAGGTAGAAGGTGGAGGGGACAGTCTGGGAGCAGAACGGATGGCTCAGCCTGTCAGAGTCTGTGGTACAACCGTGGAGGACAGGCTGTCAAGGTACCCAGCTTATGGGAGATTTACTCTCCAAAATTACCTTTCTGGACTCAGTTGAATGAACCAGAGTTAAGGATTACATGGTTTATTAAAAAAGAAAATTGAGCAAAATTACATAAAAACATTCAGGCAAAATAAAAGGTGTCTTCATGTGACAACATGAGGGACAAAGTCATAAGTTTCAAAAGCAAAGTTTCCAGTCTTGATTTAAGTCAACGAAGCATCAAAAAAGCACTCAGGAACAAGATAAGGATTTCAGCATAAGGATCAAAGTAGGTAAGGCAAGATAAGATAAGATAAGATAAGATAAGATAAGATAAGATAAGATAAGATAAGATAAGATAAGATAAGATAAGATAAGATAAGATAAGATAAGATAAGATAAGATAAGATAAGATAAGATACGAAGGAAAAACTAGAACCTAATACAGAAGAACTATCTCCTAACTCAGAACATCACATCATGTACACCATGCCAGTGAGATACAACAACCTGAGGTTACTTTGCTATGTGTAAGAATTAGGCCTCCATTATAAGTCTGTGCAACTGCCATAGGCCTTTCCCTGTCAGCACTATTTCAGTCGGAATGGAGGTCACAGGTGCAATATGTCCATAATTTCGATAATCCTTTCATCTCCGTAGGTAGGGTGTCATTAATAAACGCTGTATGTAGTTCGCTCCAGTTTGGTCTAGTGGTTAGAGAGCCAGACTCTTATCTGGGAATACCGGGTTTGATTCCACCCTTGTCCATGAAGCCAGCTGGGTGACCTTGGGCTACTCACAGCTCTCTTCTGAGCTCCCCCAGCCCCACCGGACCTTACAGCGTGTCTGTTGTGGGGAGAAGTATAGAAAGCTTTGTCAGCCACTTTGAGTCCCCTTAATGGGTGAGAAAAATGGGGTAGAAAAGCTGACTCTTCTAGGCATTTCGTAAATCTAGATGACTTTCACCAGAGTAGAAAAGCCACTGATGTCTCAGGGCATCAAATTTGTACATTCATTCATTCATTTACATTTCTATCCCACCCCATACCTGGAGGTCTCTGGGCAGGTAACAAGAGATTAAAACAAATTAAAACAGGATACAGATTAAAATGAAATACAGATTAAAAACAAGATGCACGTTTAAAACACCTTAAAAATTCAACAAATTTAAAACCGGGCACCCCCTAGAGTATTAATAGGGGTGTCATTATAACTGGGGAGGGAGAATAGAACCTCAGCCAAAGGCCAAGGCAAAGAGGTAAGTCTTTACAGCCCTCCTAAATAAATACAAGGAAGGGGCATGGCGCACCTTGAGGGGGAGGCCATTCCATAGTCTCAGGGCCACTGCTGAAAAAGTAACATGTCAAGAATGTTACTGTACCACCTCTCAGAAGACCATTTTGTTTTGTCTTTCCACCCCCCAGCTATAACTAATAAAAATGCCCATAACATTCTATTAATGATACATTTATATGATACCAATGCTGAATGATCTTTGTAAACTTTCAAAAGACACAGTCCAGGATAAATTCCAAAAACATTTTGTATTTCCAACATTACTTCATCCCAAAATTTTGCAACTTCTGTGCATGTCCTTGACCACCACACATGGAAATACATTCCCCTGTTGGCACATAAGTGTTGGCACTTAAGTGCCAACAGGAGGATGAAAAAGATGGAATCATACAGAATAGCTGGGTTAGAGTCCTGTACTATCTATATAAAATTTTCATATTTAATCCTTTAATCTTAACATGTTGTAATTTATTAATTTCTTTAACTTTCGTTTGCATGTTCTTCTGATCTATTGGTGCTGAGTGTTCCCTGTGGTCTCCCATCCCAATACCAGGCATTTAACCTAACTAAGCCAACTCAACCGGCCAGAACTTTGGCTGTCCAGCACAAGCAGCCTCTGCAAAAGCCACAGGGCAGCTGTCGAACAGCGTTGCGCTCAGGAGGCTCCAGCAAAGCGCTCCAGATGGGGAGGCTGCCCCAACAGCTGCACACCTGAAGGGCCACCAAAAGGGGAGGAGGCGCCCCGCCCTTCCAGCTGCAGAGCGCTTCCTGCCCATACGCTGCAGCAGTTCCCTCCCCCCAGGCAGTGGCGGTCGAGGATTCCCTCTCGCATCCTAGGCTTAGGCCACGATGCTGCTCACTCAGGCTCCCAGGGCCTCTGGGGTGGGGTGGTGCGGTCATGGCCCCTCCCTGTTGCTGCTGGCCCACGATGCCAATACGAGGAGGCAACAGAAAGGCTCTTCAGGCCAGAGGGAGGGACCGAGTTGCCCCTATGGCACCTTTCATGGGTCCTGGGGCATCACTCCCCCCCTCCCCCGGCAATGATTGGCTTGGGAAGTGGCAGCAAGATGCCAGCCCAGGCACGGGGAAGGGCACTTGGAGCCAGGTCCTCTCTAGGGGGGAACTAAGGGCTCCTTCGTCTTCAGTAGCCAAAAGTGGGCCAGAAGGTGGCCTTCTCGCCATCCTTTAGGCTATTTCATTTCATTTCCATTTCATTTCTATACCACCTTTCCAAAAGAAAATCTGCCGAAAGTGGTTTGCAACAAACAGAAAATACACAATGCAGAATAACAATCAAAACATTACAATAAAAACACATTGTAAAAACTGCACATCATAGAAAACATTGCAAAATAAGCCAAAGACACAAACACAAATTGAGGCACCCGAGGCCACGTGGGGTCCGGAGCAGCTGACCACAGGCCCCAGACCCACAAAGGATCCCCTCCTCCAAGACGTCCCTGCCCAGCCAGGCTGGAGAGTTGGGCAGAGGGGTCTAGGCTGCCACCGCTAGACCGACCCCAGGAGGGATGGCAAGGTGCTCCTCCACGGGCGGGGCTTCCTGTCCCCCCCCTCCCCAAAGCAGCATGTTTGGACACGGTCTCTGCCCCCCACTTTGGCCGCTAGAACACTCGGGCGGCGCCCCGCGCACGGAGACCAACGGCCACACCTGGGCAGAGCCAGCGGAAGCCCGGGAGGCGGGCAAGGCTTCTGGGGGGGGGAGGGGAGGGGGCCCCCTCCGCCCCGAGGTGCAGCGCCGCCGTCCCGTTCGCCCCTGCAGGGATCGGCAAGGCGGTGGCTCTGGACGTGGCGCGCAGGCACGCGCGCACCATCCTGCTGTGTCGCCGCGAGGACGCCGGGCGCGCCGCGCTGGAGGAGATCCGGCGCCGAACGGGGAACCGCGACGTGCACCTGCGCCTCGCCGACCTCAGCTCCGTGGGCTCCGTGCGCGGCTTCGCGAGCCGCTTCCTGGCCGAGGAGGCGCGTCTCGACGTGCTCGTGAACAACGCCGGCGTGTCAGGTGAGCCGGGGGCAGGAGGGGCGTCCGGCCCGCGGGAGGGAAGAGCGACCGGGGCCCACGGGCCAGACGGGCGGGGGCTGGTGGGAGCGACGCGGCCCCCGACGGCTCCGGCCGCCCCGGGCTCCGCAGCGATCCACGGAAACTGACCGGGCTGCCCCTCCCGCCTGCAGGTCTCCCGCACGCGCTGACCGCCGAGGGCCTGCCCGCCACCCTCGCCACCAACTTCCTGGGCCCCTTCCTGCTCACCAACCTGCTGATGGGTAAGGGCCCCCCGCGCCCCCTCCCAGCCCCGCCGTGCCCACCCCGGGGACGGTCGTCCCGGCTCCCCTGCGCCGCCCTCGGCGGGAAGCGGAGCCGGCAGCGTCCGCCGAACAGGTGCGCTCGGAAAAGGCTTCCTGGCCTAGGGGCGAACGGCGCGGGGGCGTTTCAAAGAGGCGCCGGCAAACGGGGAGGAGACGCGGCCGGCCGGGCGGCGATCGGGAGGAAGAGTGTTGCTTGGGGGCCCCGCGAGGTCCGTGAAAAGCACAGCGCGTGGTGGGCCAAACCGCTTCGGCTCTGAACCTGTTCAGGTGAAGCAAGAACTAGTTCAGATCTGAGCTGGAATCTGAACCACACGAAGGAGCGTTCAGACGAACGTATGGGACGCGCCGCGTTCAGCCCGAGGTTCGGAGGCGTAGGAAAGGTCCGTGCTCAGGCCGAGCAGGAAAGGCGGACAGGCAAGAATCCCTGCTTTGTGGATTCCAAGGTTGTAACGCCTGCTTTAAGGAACAGCGAACTTAGTGTCCAGGAGCCTCAGAAACAACCCATGGAATCATGGCTGGCTCACTCACTCACTCACTCACTCAGGCTCCATGCTGCCTTTCCTGTTTCTCGTGGTGGAGCCCAAAACAAGCAGAGACCCCTGAACCAAACCAAAACCCACCGCAGGATCCCAAAACTGTCCCTAACAAGAACGGCTCCACAGGGACCAGATGAAATGTCCTCCCTGCAAGCAGGTTTCCCATGTGTTGATTTGTTTGTTGATTTTATAGATGTTTTTATTGCATGTTTAGGACTCAACCTGAGGTTTTTCTTGATAAACAAACTTAAAATATTTAAATAAGTAAAATAAGCCATGAAAATAAGTTAAAGCTCAGGATAAAAACCACCTAAGACTAAATCCGATCCATCTCCAAAGGCAGGCACTGAACAAAGACGCCTGGTGAATTCCCATGGTTATGAGTTCCCACTCATAACCCGGGGCCGCCACTCAGAAAGCCCTGTTCCCAGCTGTTCTCTTGTGGGTTTCATCCAGAGACCATGTAGCTGCTCCTTCAGAAAGGGAAAGGGGGAGGGACCATGAACGGGACTGGGACACTCGGTATCCTAAGGCCTTTGTGTGAGTTTGTGTAGCAATGCGCTTGCTGCCTTTCTAAAGGAAGAGGCGTCTGGCGCCATAGCAGCTGCCTGCGAGATCAGCTTTCTTGGTTCCTCCAGCCCTCTGCTTCAAATGAAGGAGGGGGAGGGTGGCAAGCGCTGAATGGGGCGCAATCTGTGCTGGCGCCCCTTCGCCTATGCAAGACGGGGGCCGGGTCTGGTCTGCCGTCAGGGCCTCTCCACATCTGGTCCTCACAGGTGCCATGAAGGCTTCGGGAGGCGCACGCATCGTCAACGTGTCCTCCTTCAAGCACTATCACGGGAAGGTGAATCTCCGGTGCTTGAGCGGCGCAGAGCAATCCGGGGCCCAGGCTTACAACGACAGCAAGCTCCTGAACGTTGTCTTCACCATCGAGCTGGCCCGGAGGCTGCAGGGGACAGGTGAGCCAAGCCTCCTCCCAAGAAGGCTCGGGGGAGAGCTGGCGCTTGGGTGCCCCGCCTGAGCAAACCAGCGGCAACTGCCCAGCGCCCAATCCCTTCTCGGCCTCAATCTCAACAGCATTATGCACTAATAATAATGATAATAATAGTGGCAAAGCCAACACCTGGAAGTTCTCAAGTAGGGTTAGGCTGGCTGAATGGGGAACAGACTGAGGCAGGCTGAGGAAAGGGGGCCACTGGAGAGATGGTTGCTTGCTTAAATGGTCTTCAGCCACTCTAGATGAGCTCAAAGGGTCTCAGGAAGCCCCACTTGTCCTCTGCATTCGTATGCTCCCATTTCGCCAAAGAGGTTCTATCTGTGAAGCTATAAAACTCCAAAACTAAAGTAGAAGAACTGGAAATAAGAGGTGCTTTTAAAGCCGCCTCAGCAGCAGATACTACTGTGCCCCTTCCTCTTCCATCTGGTTACAGAAAACTGAAGGGCAGGAAAGGCGAATTGGAGTTGGTGGCCTTGTTCACCGGTGGAGAGATAGACTCTTTTGAACTGGGCAGTCTAGGAGAATCCGGCTCTTCCCCAGAGGGGTTGAAGTTAAGGACACCAGCCAGAAAGCAAGTGTAGGGAGTTCTATTGCCCACGTAACCCATGGCATTTGGAAAATGAAGTTGAGGAGGTATCCAAAAGGAGATGGGTAGTTATAATGGGGCACTTCACCTACCCTCGCATAGACATTCATCCGAGAGTTCTTAAAGATCTCAAATGTGAAATTGCTGATCTTCTAGTCAAAATATATTATTTTCTCCTAAATTCAGGCTCCATGCCTGAAGCCTAGAAGGCAGCAAATCTTCAATAAAGGATTCAGGGGTGATCTAGGAAATAGCAGACCAGTCACCTTAAGATCAGTCCCAGTTGAAGTGATGGCAACCATATTTAAGGATAAAATTGGTACGCATATAGAAGAGCAAGCATCGCTGAGGGACAATCAGCATGGCTTCTGTGAAGGGGACTCATGCTTTGCCAGCTTGTTAGAATTATTTGAGAGTGTCATTAAACAGGTGGATGAAGGTGATCAGGCCACAATAAAAGCACTATAAAAAAAGAAAAAATAGTAACAATGCCTGCATGGGAAGGAGGTCATTTCCTTCAGTTGAAGGGCAGGAGAAAGACGTAGGGCCCCTGAGGCACTTCAGAGAGGAGACTGTGAAGCGGTCACTGAGAATGCCCTCTCCCGCATCCCCACGCCCTTTGCTGCTGAGGGGGATGGCACAGCTGGCACAGCCAAGAGGCCCCCATTAGCCGATCTGAAGGGACATGGGGAAACCGTACGTTTCTTCTTTTTTTGCTCTATTGTCTTTTTAAATTTTGGTACCTTTTACGGTGCTATGTACATCTATAGTGCTTGATAAATAAACTTTAATAATGATGAAGATGAAACGATTGGTAACTGGCCAAAGAGGAACCATAAATGGACAATTCTCAGCGTAGAGAGACGGCGCCTCTGAAGGTTCAGTGTTGTGACCTGGACTTTTTAATTTAGCGGTAAGCAGTGAGAGGGCATGGGGTGTTTTTCCACTGAACATAAGAACATAAGAGAAGCCTGCTGGATCAGGCCACAGCCCATCTAGTCCAGCATCCTGTCGCACACAGTGGCCCGCCAACTGCTCATGGGCATCCTAAGCAGAGACAAGGACAAACATATTCTTGCTCTAGAATCCCAGCAAATGGCCTTAGAAGCGCCCCAGTCCCCCCCCCCAGCCTGAAAAATGCACCTAGGCATTCGTTCTAGTAGCCATTGATACATCCCTCATCCATAAATCTGTCCAACCCTACCTTAAAGCCACTAAAAGTACCCATTAAGTACCCATTAATGGGTACTTAATGGGTACTTCTAGTGACAGTGGAAAACACCCCAAGTGTGCTGATGGCACTAAAGGGTTCCCAGGTGCAGAAACAGGCGTTTGTAAAGAGCTCCAGTGGGATTTCTGAGCGTTGGGCGAGTGGGCAACCAAGTGTTAAGTGCACTTTGACCTTAGCAAGTGCAAAGTGATTGAGGAAAAGAATCTCAGTCACTTCTTTAAATTGTTGGGTCTGAGTTTTCTGTGACAGACCAGGAAAGGGATCTTGGGGTTTTGGTGGACAGCTCGCTGGAAATGTCCACACGCTGTGCAGCATAAGCGAAGGAAGGAAATTCAGTACTAGGAGTCATTAGGAATCGAATGGAAAACAAGTCGGCAAGTGTCATTTTGCCTCTCTATAAATCTATGGTGAAGCCATATTTGGAATATTGTGTACAATTCTGGTCACCAGACCTCAGAAAGGATAACCAGAATGATTAAGGAGCTGGAACAAAATCCCTTATGAAATCAGGCTGCAACGTCTAGGCCTCTTCACTCTGGAAAGACAGGAGTGTTGGGGCTAAAAAGGGGAAGTACTTTTTCACTCAGAGGCCGAGTTCCCATTGCCACTTTAAAGCGGTTTTAAAATGGGTTGGATCCTCTTCGTCCCCATTCCCAGTCATTTAAAGTGTCTTGGAAATTGTTTGGATCCTCTTTGTCCACATTCCCAATCAGTTTCAGGGATATTTTGAGGATTATTTGGCTAAAAACCAAAATAAATAAAACACCTGCTTTTCCAGGTGTTTTGTTCCCCATTTTTGCTTTTAAAGCGCTTCTTCCTTATTGCTGTGGGAACGCTACAGCAGTATTGGGACAGATGCGTCATGAAATGGGTGGGATTTCATCCTGTCAGGTAAAATGCCAGGTTTCCCCTCTACAGCAGTCTGTTTCATTGTAACAATTCACCCACTTCACACCTTATAACAATGCTTCCCCTCACGCACACACATGTCTAAAGATCAAGGAAAGAGGCAGGGAGGATTCCTGCCCTTCACAAGTGGTCCTGCGCAATTCTGCCTGTTTCCCTCCCAGCCTCTTTCCTTGATCTTTAAAAGGGGAAGGGGGGGGAGCTGCAGGAACTGGGGGAAGCAAGGATCTGGCAGCCCTCAGTCCATCCCACGCTCTCACCTGCCCGCTGTGGCGGCAGCACTGCTCGCTCACGCGCCCGGCACCCACGGTGGAGTGCGCAAGTGCGCAAGTGCGTGTGCGCATAGGAGGGCTTGGCATCCCCAGCAGCTCCCGCCACGCCTGCCAGCAACTCTACCCTCTGACAGAGCAGGCAGTGTGTGTGTGTGTGTGTGTGTGTGTGTGTGTGTGTGTGTGTGTGTGTGTGTAAATCGAGGGGGCTTCATCGCCGGCTTTTTGATCTCCTAGGTGTTTGTGTCTAATGGACCCTTTTGAAGAAAGGAGGGCGGAGCAGCTGGGATCCCCCCCCCCCCCGGCCACGTCATCAGATCAAACCCAGTGGGGAGAGAGGGTGGGCAAAGGGTGAGGAAAGTGGTTTTAATCCTTTTCCTGTGGGGACACATTTCTGGGCTGACTGTGATTGCCAGATGATCATTTGCTTCGTTGTAAAGCGCTTTAAATAGCATTGTAAATAGCGTTTTATTCCATGATTGGGAACAAGGCTAGAATGTCACCAGTCTATGGATTTACTAGCAGGTGAGGTGGCCGCAGCAGGTGGCCTGGATGGCTTTAAGAAGGGGTTAGATAACTTCATGGAAGACAGGTGTAACTGTGGCGACAGGCAGGATGCCCCTAAAGGCCGTTTGCAGGGATTTGAGAGCGGGTGAAGTTTTTGCCCTTGGCTTTTCGGCTTCTGATGCCCAGGAGCAGTCGGTGGGCTATTGTATTGGGTGAGATGGGATGCTGGACTTGCGGGGCCCAATCTAACAGGCTCTTCTTATGTTCTTATGTAGATGAGAAAGGATAGCAGAACATTCCGGGTCTTGAATCGGCCGTCTTTTTACCTGCTGCAGTTTTATATCTTCCAACCATGAAAATTAAAAAAAGAATTATACTCCCCCCAAACTGTCTTTTTGGGCTAATGTGCCCCAAACTCCCTTGTTCCCTGGAGAGGCAGGATGGAGCCGTCTCAGAGCCTACTGGGCCTTTTTTTGCAGGGGTGACTGTGAACGCTGTGAGCCCAGGTGTGGTCAGAACAGACATCATGCGCTACCATAACTTCCTCTATCGCTTCCTCTTCAGACTTTGTGGGATCTTCTTGAAGGTGAGGAGGGGGCAGCCCAGGTGGTGCCGGAACAGCAGGTGCTGGCGCTGGGCCCTTGGGGTGTCTGTGGGGGTGGCCTCCCTGGTCCTTTACACACACAACACTTGAGCTGCTGCTTCCTATTGCAAAATGCAGCTAAGTAATTTCACTGAGCGGAAATCGCACAGCGGGACGTCAGACACTGCAGGGATCTGCAAGGCGGCAGGAACGGGGATCGAGTTTGTGTTCTGGCCATTTTATAATCCTCACTCCTCGTTTTCCCCATCCTTGACGCGGGGGAACCATGCGTCGCTCTTTCCTCCCCACTCCAAACGTCCCTCCTGGACCAGCAGTTGGATGCAGCCCAGCATCCAGATCTGGACGTCACGGGGTGGGAAGCCGAACTCTATCCTCCCTGTCAGGGGTGTCCAACCTTTGAGCCTCTCTGGGCCATACTGGAAGCAGAGGAGTTCTCTGGGGCACCACATTGAATACACAAACACTAACGAAATCCAATGAGCCACAAACCCTCCGAGCACAACTTCATAATGTTTAAGTAAATGCACAATTTTTGTGTTGTACTGTGTTCACAGCCATCCTGGGCTGTGTGTGGCCCGCAGGCAATGGGTCAGACACCCCTGCTCTGTATTTTCTTGTTGGCGCATCAGAACATGAATTTCCCGGTGGCATCACGGGTCATTCATCATTTGTCCCTTCCCCCCTTCCTGCCTGGGTCCGCCCAAACACCACATCCGTTCCACATCGGCCACACCATAAAGCTTCTTGGAGGCCATAAAGCTTCTGAAATGGAGGCTTTGTACAAAGCAGCCTGCAGCGGCCTGCAGCGGGAGGGCGGTCAGTGCAAAGGTGGGAACGTGTGATCAGTATTCGCTGTGGCAAAGTTAGTCCTCAGCACCCTTGGACATCCACAGGGGCCCGCGTCCCACGGTGAAATTGTCTGGTGCCAGTGGCAAACGTGATGGTGACACAGGCCACTGGCTTACGGGTAAGAAAGCACGGTGCGTTAAGAAGCCCCGAGGCCTCTGGGACTGCCAAGCGCGTGGCTTCCTGCTTCTCTCTGGAGGCTTCCTTTGCTCCTGCACTCCCCCGGGAGGCCAGCTGCAGGCAAGGAGGAGTGGGCAGGGTGGGCAGAGCCTCAAGGGGCTCACAAGACCACTGCTGCCCCCTGTGCCCCCCCAGCAGGGGTGGAGAGCTAGTACCCTGTGCCAGGCGAAAGGGCTGGGAGCAGGAGACTCATGACGCTTATGTACAGCTGGGGTGGAGAGAGAAGGGGAACCGCTCTTGATTGCACCCATAGCGCCCTTTGCACCGGCAACGCAGGCTCCAGCCTGGAACAGAAAGGCAAAGCAAACCGACACAGATCATGCTTGAAGCACTATTTGAACCACAGGGCATCCGCCCGTGTCAAAGCCAAGAGCTGGTCATGGATGCAAATTCCCCCTGCCCGGCCTTATTTCATGAGCAGAGAGAGCAGCCCCCCCCCCCACAGGTGCACGTTCTGAGTGTGTGAACACGCGAGCGCCTTGGGGTTCCCAGCTGCCCTTTCCTGCCACAGCAGCCCGACTGACTTCTTCTGTCCCCCCCAGACGCCCAAAGAGGGAGCGGCCAGCACGCTGTTCTGCGCGGTCTCGGAGGAGGCTGAAGGCATCTCCGGCAAGTACTTTGATAGCAGATGCTGCCTGGCACAGCCCCTGGCGCTCGCTCAAGATGCCGCGGTTGGCAGCAAGGTCTGGGACGCCGCGGAAAGGCTGACGGGCCTCCAAACGGAGAGGGCTTCCGGGCCGCAGAGAGGAGACTGACTCAGCGCTTCCCAGGCCACCCAAAAGGGGCAGCACGGTCCCACGCACAGGCCTGGCCTGGCCGGGGGCCCCTCCAGGAACTGCTGTCCCCTCGGCCCCCATCCCGACACACCCGGTTGGTCCAGCCTTTCCGTGGTGGAAGGAGGCGTCGGTGGCGAAGAAGCCCGAGGAGGGGAACAGGCCCAAGGCGAGCATCGTGAATGGAGGCCGCAGTGGGGAATGCGCTGGGGGCTGCCGCCATGCTGGGCCAGACTGGCGGGGAGGGAGGGGGCGCGTCCGCCGTGGAGGGTACGGCCTTGTACTTCCACCAATGCAGCTTGTACTGTAATCACCTTTGCCCCGTAAACCACCAAGCGAATAAAGGAATCTCTGTGTGACGATGCCTGACTCTGCGTTCCCTCAAAGGCCCAGTCTGGCGGGGGTGGGGTGGGCTGTGGCTAAGGGGACACTCATCCCTCTCTATTCTGCACTGTTTTCGCCTGCTTTGAGTCAGTTTTCTGCATTTTCACAGACCCCGTGACCTCAGGTGTTGGGTGTGATGTAAATGAACCCAGGCGCAAAAGACCCGGACAGGTTAACAAGGGAGGCTAAGAGCGTGAAATGCAACGGAGCTTCACTTAAAGCAGTTCCAGAAACCCATCTCAGTTGGGAGACGCCCAGATTGCTGCTGAATACAGAAGGGGAAAACAACGTGGCTTTCACTTGGCCACAAAGAGACAACAATCAATAAGGCGGCAAAACGGGCAAATGCAAACGTGGACTGGCCTGAAATACCGTCGGCCACCGCACCACGGGCACACCGGAGCCAAGGAGTCCCACGCCCCGCTCTGGATCTAGGAGAAAAGGGCAAGGTCCAGGAAGGCCAGCGGAGGCGCCGTCAGGGGAAGCGATGGAGGGAGGGAGGGAGGGAGGAAGGAGGATTCACCTGGGACCATTTTGGTGAAGGGTGGAATACAATTTTCTTTAATGAATTAATCCAAGTCCCGTATTAAGAACCGTGTTTTCATTGGGAAATGTTATTTATTGACATGATGTGTGAGTTGGTTTACAGAAGTATAAAAAGTACAAACAGACTTCAAAACATCCAAAAATATTGCAGTGCAAAAACTTAAAATCAAAGGGATGCCAGTGTCAACAAGAATGTATTTATTTGCATTTCTATCCCACCCTATACCTGAAGGGCTTAAGGTAACATTTAAAATAAAAAATATATGGACTAAAGCAATATGTATCAAAACAATGGCAGACACTGAACGTGGGAAGAAAAGTGTTCCCCCTTTTACCCAATGGTCAAGGCAAAGAGGTGCATCTTCACTGCTTTCCTAAACATCTATGCACCTCAAGGGGGAGACTATTCTATAGCCTAGGGGCCACCACTGAGAAGGCCCCCTCCCGGGTGCCCACCCCTTTCATTACTGAAGGTGGTGGTGCAACCAGGAGGGCCTCCCATCCAGATCTTAAGGCACAGGCAAAATTTTAGTCGGTTCCTAAAAACTGCCACATCAGGTGAAAGTTTGAGGCCCCTGCAGAGAAGGCCCTGCTAGCTAGCAGGCCTGCCTTGAAAGGTCTCCAGCATGAAAGGTGCTACTGCATGAAGAATTTCAAATACCCAATTCAGACTCATACACACATAAAGTGCAAAAAGTTTCAGGCAGGTGTGGAAAAACTGCTGCAAAATCAGTCTGGAAAGTGATGGCCTGATCTCAACATCACTGAATCTGTCTAGGAATCCGTGAGAAGGCAGAAGGGTCGGAGCAAGCCTTCATGCACAGGTCTTTGGTGGCTTCTCCAAGATGTTTAGAACACCCTCCCTGCCAAGTTCAGCCCAAAACTGTCCGAGTGGACCTGGAATTGATAATGTGTGGAAGGCAAAGGGTGGTCACACCAAATACTGATTGGACTTAGATTCTCCGAATCGCCTTTGGAACTTAACTGGTGGGCTGATCCTTGCTGTCCCCGCTGGCACCGGAGAGTGGCACGTGCCTTCAGTATAAACCAAGTAAGGGTGAACTGGCATCTCCCATCACTGGGAGGCAAAGGGCTACAAGGCTTTAGGCGTCCACACTTGCAGACCTCTAAGGAATTTGGCACTTAAACTGGTGCTTCACTAAGTGCTGGCTAAATGCAAAGGGGAGCCCTGGTGATGGTGCCATTGCTGGCACGACCCGGTGACACAGCGCACAATCATGATGGCCATGTGCTCCATCTGCACATCTTACATGTGCAAGCTTTGGCTGCAGCCAGATCCTGACCGTCGGAGGAAGCCCTGCTGGATGGAGCAATGGCAGGGACAGGGAAACCAGCTCCCCCCACCATCCTGTGCTCCCACTTGCCCAGGGTCCATCTGCCCGCCTTCCCTTGACTCCTCAGCAAGCCCTTCTTGCCAGGAGGCCCCAGAGAACTTTGAGCCTGAACGTGCAACGGGCTGCCTGATGTGAGCTGCAGGATCAGCTTGTTCCACACTGCAAAGCCAACAGCAGGGGCAGCAGATCCCTGTTGGAACCGATACAAACTAAGTGCTCTCTTGATCCACAAGACTTAGGAGAGGCTCGTGTGTGTGTGTGTGTGCGCGCGCATGAGAGAGCTCCCTGCAGGACAATCAGAATGCCAGCAGCACATAAAGATGGGCAAGAGCCGAAAGAGGTCAGCTGTGCTTCTCCAAACAATTCTTTGGTCCACCTGCGCAGAGGTCGCTTCCAGAGCATGTGACAGGTGCCTGCCCAAGGACTCCTCTGATTTCATAGCTCTGGAAGAAGCAGAAGCCAGCACCACCCTCTCATCCATTTGGCACAGAAGCCCCCCCCTCTTCTGTGCAGCCAGGGGAGGCCTCTCACCGCCACCTGATGACCACCTCGAGGGCCTCCTTCCTCGCTCTCCTGAGGAGCTCGTCATAGTGCCGCTGGTGGATGTCTGGGCAGCCGTCCAAGGTGAGGCGACTCAGCGGATTGTCCAAGGAGAAGAGGAGATGGACTGTCCCAACAGACACTTTGCTCTGGGCGAGGGAGAGTGTCTGGAGGTGTCCCAGGGCAACGCTGGGGGGCTCCAGCACCTTCTCAAACAACCTATCCAGAGGGAAAGGCAGGTGAATCAGGTCCAAACTTTCCAGGTGAGGGGAACCCCTGAGCAGGGCCAGAAGACTTGCCCTCAGTACCAAGGTGTGTTGGAGAGGCAGCGCCTCGTCAGCGTTGGAGAAGATCACCCTAAGCGTACCAAGGCTTGGGAACCCATGGGAAGGGAAGGGAAGGGCCCAGCCCACGTCCTGGTCTTCCTGCTCCCCGGCGGGGCCCTGTTCGTCTGGCTGCCGGTCCTGGGACAAGGCACCCTTTGGTGTGGGGCAGAAGGCACCGCTGAATTCCCGGAGGTTAGGGCAATGGCTCAGCAGCCTGGGGAAAGAGAGCTCGTCGCTGAGGAAGAAGCCCCCCAGCGAGAGGGACTGCAGCTGCGTCCCACAGCTGGCCACCGCGGGCAGAAGCTCCCCCAGGTCCCGGCTCCCCAGGCAGTTGACAGTCAGATGGGTGAGCTGGCGCCACGACAGGAAGCATCGGCTGAAGCCAGGGCCATCTTCCAGAAACACCGTGGCTTTGGCCACGTGCGGGCACACGCTGCAGACCACAGGCAGGGAGGACTCGTCCACGTGCAGCATCTGCTTGAGGGGCAGCGTGAGCCCGGAGCCGGCTTTGCCCGGAAGGGCCGAGACCCTGCGCCTCATCAGCTCTTCCAAAGAGGGAAAGCCGGGGGGGATGCGGGCCCCATCAAACCGCTGGCTGTGCATCAGGGCGATGGCCTCCGTCGTCGAAGAGTGGCCCAACAGCTGCAGCCTGGGCAGGGCCAGCAGCAGGAACACCAAAACCCAGAGCAAGTCCTGGCTCGAAGCGCCGAATTCGGCCTCCCCGACCACAAGGGCCTCGAGGCACAGGCAGCCGGAGGACCCCGCCACGGGGTCATAAGCCACGTGGAGGAGGGAGTCCGGGGACAGCTTCTTGCAGCCAGAGACGTCCAGCTCACGGAGGCGGCGGCAGCAGGAGCCCACGGCTGACAGCACCTGCGTGTTGCACTGCGTCTCTGACAGGTTTAGCTTGGTGAGGCACGGCAAGCCTTCCATCAGGTCAACCAGAGCATCTGTGGGGATCCGGCTGCAGCCACGGAGATCCAGCGAGGACAGGTTCTGCCTCGGAGAAGGAAGATGGAGTGAGCGAACCGAACAGGGCTGGCCACAGGTGCATGCTCCCCATCCCCCCTAAGGGAAGAGGAGAGGACCTCTCCTTGCTTCAGACAGGCCGCTCTCTGCCTGCCACCAGCAGCGGAATCACCGCAGACCTCAGGTGCTGCTCTTGCTCCTCCACAGCACAAGCCGTGGGGCCAGAAGGCAGAACCAAGTCCAGCTTTCTGGTCCCTGTGGCAACTCAAGGCCTCCAACTGCCACACAGTTTTCTGGGTTCAGGTTTGCTAGGCCTTGTCACAGTGGAACGGCAGGATGCTGGCTGGGGGGGCGGGCAGACTCCTAGTCCACAGGAGACCTGCATTTTACTGCACCCCCAAACGTGATGGAAAAAACAAGCAGGGAATCAAGGCCCATGTACCAAAGCGCTCAGTGCGCCAAGTCCATCTGGTGCCTCACCAAACACTGGGCTTCTTCTGGAGCAGGTGAGCACTGTGTGGAAGGAGGAAACTCGGCTCTGCAGAATTCCTCTCCACGGGTGGGGCGGCATCTCTGCATTATGCGCATGCTGTTGCTACATATGTGCACTGAGTCTCTCTGTAGACACCACGCACATGTGACGTGGCCCTCCCACGTAATGGTGGCACCTGTGTTCTGGGAGTAGGTGGGTTTCCTGTACAGTTTGCCAATGTTCACCTGCTCCAAAGTGGGCTGAGCCCCTCCAAGGGTGTAGCTTAGTATAAGAGGTCCCAGCCTGATGGAGGGGTCTGGGATCAGGAGGAGGGCTCCTTTCTCCTTCTGGCTGGCGATGCCCTGGACCGCTGCCCCCCAGCGACGAGCCTGGCGCTGGCTTTCCGCCTCGGATTCCTGCTCCCCAACAAAGCAGGCGGAGCGGCAGAGCTGTGGGCCCACCCAGCCGCTACCCCTCACCTTGCAGCGCACAGCGATGATCTGGGCGATGGCCTGGCTGACCAGTTTTGCGCAAGCGTGCAAGCTCAGTTCCGTCAGATGTGGCACCAGCAGCAAGTGAAGCATGGGGCGAGTGAGGCGCCTGCTGTGCCCCATCATGTGGAGGAGTTCCTGGACCAGAGACCCAGCTGGTGGGAGGGAGAGACAAACAGAGCCCGGAGGTGAGTTCAAAGGCGATTTTGGGCACCCTGCCGCCCCACTGGCCCTCCCTGCCACACCCCTCAGTGCCCAAAGACGGTTCGCAGCAACAGGTAGAACGTTCGGTTCCAATCTGCAGGCGCCGCCCTTTCGCTCCCACTGGTGGACGGTCACTTGCAGGCCAAACATTCGGGCTCTTTCTTGGGAGAAAGGCTGGAGGCTTCATTCAAAAGAACAACCGGTCCGCACATGCACGTCTTGATGCTTATGTGTGTAATATTTTATGCTTATGTAAGCAGACAGACTTTTGCAATTGCAATACTCTGGCAGTTCCTGGTTTTATAAGAGGGTAGAAGTTGCAAATCCCCGTCTTTTGGCTAAAATTACAATGGAACTTCCCCACTTTTCTAGTCCTGCAAATGCTGTATTTGTATAGATCCAAGTATATCCCGCCCGAGTACTTTGCACCCTCCACAGGGTTTGCACAAAAAGGGACCAAGATCACACCGGAGCCTCTGATGAACCCAAAGAGCAAAGAACATGGGATTCAGATAACCATTTTCATCCAGCGGCTGTGGCAGTTATCTGTCCACCGCACTCACAATTTTGTTGCCCAAACATGGAAGTTGGTAACAGTTTGTGGGCACCTCGGGGTCCTGGCGGTCACCAGCCGGAGGGTCAAGTCTGCCGGCACCTCCAGCGCTTTGCTCTCCACACAAGGGTACAGGTTCCCCCTTCTAATTCTGAATCTCTTTCTGTTTCTCCAAGACACCCGCAAAGCGGCCCTTCCTCTCCAGGACTCAGGAGTGACTCCCGCGTGGCGCACAGGGGCCCACCTGCCCGCCTTCAAACAAGAGGAACGTTTCTTCACATTCTGGTGTGAGCCAGTTTGGTCTGGCTGTTAAGGAGATGGGAATACCAAGTTTGATTCTCCTCCATGAAGCCACCCAGGTGACCTTGGGCTCGTCACAGCTCTTATTTTGAGCTCCCATAACCCCATCTACCTCGCAGGTATCTGTTGCGGGGAGAGAAACAGAAGGTTTGGCACCCGCTCTGAGTCCCCTTAGAGGGAGGAAAGCGGGATAGAAAAGACAAGTACTCTTCTTCTTCTTATGGTCGCCTAGCTGCACGAGCAGGACACACATTCTGCGAAATATGGAACGAAGCTGGGCCTCCTCTGTGGTAGCACCCGTCTGGTGGGAGGCCCTTCCTCCGGTACAGGTGAGGAGACGCTTGCAGCTCTGACCATTAAAGATGCATCTCCTCCTCCGGCACCCGGTGGTGATCTTTCCCCGACCCAAATGGTATTTAACAGGCTCTCGGGTGTTTTTATATCATAAAAGATTTTCACCTTCGTCCCCTTTTCCTGTGAGCCATTTAAAGGCGATTTTTTACGGGAAACGGCGGAGCCGCCCGAGGTCGAGTCCAGGGCCGCCTCGCCCCCGCAGGTTCCGCCGCCGGCTGGTCGAGGGTGGCCGTTCGCGGGGCGTGGGGATCGCGCGGTCGCCGCGGGTCGAAGCCGCCGTTCAGCCGCCCCGCGGCACCGCGGCAGGAGGCCTTTGGGCGCGGCCCGCTCCCTCCTCCGCTCCCCTCCCGCGCCCCCCCCTCACCGAGCTCGCTGAAGGGGCCCATGATGTAGCGGAAGCGGAACTCGTCCAGGTAGTTGTCGGCGTAGTCGCGCAGCCACAGGCCGCGCATGTTCTCGGCCACGCTCTCCAGGCACAGCCGCGCCAGCGACCGCGCGCTCTTCCTGCGGGGCATCGGGGCGCTCCTGGCGGCGGGCGGGCACACGCGCGCGCGGGCGGGCGGGTCGGAAGGGCGCGGGAGCGCGCGGGGCTGGGCGGAGGGGGGCAGCGGGCGGAACGCAGCGACACGCCCCGGCCGGGTCCCCCCGCGCGCCCCTAGGAAGGCCCTCCTGCCGCCGCCGCCGCCGCCGCCGCACGCGGAACCGCAGCCCCGCCCGCCCCACAGTCCCGCGCGTGACGGCGGCCTCGGCTTCCTTCGGGAGCGGCCGCGGCCCGAGCCGGCGGAAGGAGGAAATGAGGGAGGGAGGCGGCGGCGGCGGGAGCGCGCGGGGCGTGTCCGGGCCCGCCCGCCCGGGTCTCCGGCGGCCACGCACGCGCGGACGGGCGGGCGGAGGCCCCACCCCCAGCAGCTTCAGCGGCCGCGATGCGCCTGCGCGCGGCCTCGGCGGACGGAAGGGCGGCCCGCGCGGCGCCTGACTCGAGGCAGCGGCGTCCGGCTCCTGGCTGACCGAGCGACCGACCGCCACGCCACGCCACGCGAGGGAGGGAGGCGGCGGCCGGAGGGACCGGGAGGCGCGGCGGCGGTGAGTGTGGGAGGCGTCCCTCGGCCTACCGGCGCCTACGGGGCTCGGGCCCGCGCGGCCTCCGCCCCCCCCGCCCTCGCGAGCCCTTTGTCACCGTCCTGGGAGGCGCCGCGCCCGGGCAGCGGAGGGCGAGCCGGGGCGCCAACGGCCGCCTGGGGGGAGGAGGAGGAAGAGGAGGCCGCCCCGCCGCGGCAGAAAGTCCGAGCCCTCCCCGCGCCGCCCGGGCTGCTCTGAGGGCGGGGGGCGGGGAGGGAGGGGAGCTCTCCTCTCCGCCTCAGTCGGTGGGGCGTCCCTGACCCTCCCCCTCCCTCTCCCCTCCAGGCGCGGCCCAGCGAGGCCCCCCAGTCCTGGCCGGGTTGCCCCGCCCGCCGGCCCGCCCGGGAGAGGAGGCCGCGCTGGGAGCTCCTGCTGGGTCCCGCGGCAGGGCCTGCTGTGCGTCTCGGGCAGGACGACCCCCGCCCGGCCTCCCTCGCCCACGTGGCCCGGGAGGAGAGGCGGCGGCGCCCGGCTCCCTGATCCGCCCCCGGTGCCCGTTCAGACTCGGCGTTCATCAGCGGGAAGGAGGGCGTCCCGTGAGACCTTCCGGGCAAATTCCCCTTGGGAAGCCCTGGTCGGGTTTCAGGCTGGGATTGGGAGTGATTTGTTACGGCGTAAGAGAAGCAAAGATACCTGGAAAGAGGGCGGGGGATTCAGCGAACTTTTGGGAAGGTTTGCGGTTAAATACTTGGAAAGTGGGTTTCGCAAGTTGGGAAGCGGAACTTTGGTGCCAGGGAGGTTGATAGGACGGGCACTGGGAGGCTGGTGCTCTGCTCGAGGGAGGAGAGGCGCCCGGGAGAAGTCTGCAGGCTGCCGGGCTGAGGGGGAGAGAGAGGGAGGCGTTTGCGTGCTTTGCGGAAGAGCAGAAGGAAGCAGGGAGGATCTGAACGGACCCCGAACCTCACTCCACGGCTAGAGGGAGTGTTTAACTGAAGCACCTTACTCTTTCGTAATGCCTCCATAAAGCCTATTAAAAATTACATTTAAATAATGTTTGAAGGTATCTTTATATTTCGTCGCAATAGACCTTATTTTCTTCTTGGCGTTTACACCGACTGCTCCCTTTCAACTCTGTTGGCTGTCTCCATCTCAATATAAAATCTGTACTAGAATAGTTGTGGCCAGACCAGGAAGGCTCCTCAATATCTTCATTGCTGAAGGATACACTTTTGGTTGTTTTATCTGTGTGTTTCCTGGAGGTGATTCTTCTTAACTAGGGAGATGCTTTATTATGGTATTCTTCAGGGCCCTAGAACTGCAGTGATGCTGTGTGCTGCATGTTGGTTCCAGCTGTTTCTCAATAAGTGGTCGTGTGATAATTACTCTTAAAACTTACTACTGATCTTGAATCTGTTTTTCTCACAATCCAGTAAGAAGGACAAGAATCTGTTCTGTTTTCCTGAAGATGGATCAGGCTGCTTGTAATTGCAACTCATACTTAAGATGCTTTTCCCTTTGCAGCTCTGCCTTGTTGCAGCAGGCAGGTTTGTGCATCTCAGTGACGTTATGAGCTGTGCCACGCAGGGCCAACCAGGGAAGGCAAGTCATAGCAGAGAGCTCAGACTAAATGTAATTCACTGGAGAACAAAATGGCGAAGTAGTCCAGTTTCCTTATCAAGGAAAATCCATGGACAGTATCCAAAAGTTTAATAGACGACACCGAAGGTGTGTCCCTCAGGTTGGAAGGTGTCCAGTCTGTCGCTGAGGATGAGTGGAGGGGAAATACAGAAAGAGTGGAGTGACTGGGGCAGAGCCAAAAAGGGGCTCAGCTGTGGTTTAGTCTGGTGGTGAAAGGAAAGTCGGAAGCTGTAAAGAGCAGTATTGCATGTGCCCCTGGAGTGTAAAATCTGTGAACCAAGGTAAGCTGGATGTGGTCAGACATGAGATGGCGAGGTTAAACTTCGACTTCTTTGGAATCAGTGAACCTGAATTTACTGGAATAGGTGAATTTAATTCAGATGACCATAATAGGTACTACTGGATATGAGAAATTATAGGCCTGTGTCACTCCTGCCATTTCCGAGCAAGGTGGTTGAGAGGGCGGTCGCTCTTCAGCTCCAAGCTGTCTTGGATGAAGCAGATTATCTAGACCCATTTCAAACCGGCTTTAGGACAGGCTTTGGGGTTGAGACTGCCATGGTTGCCTTGACCGACGATCTGCGCATGAGCATCGACGGGTAGTGTGACCCTGTTGGTGCCTTTAGACCTCTCAGCGGCTTTCGATACTATAGATCACGGCATCCTCTTGGACCGCCTGAGGGGGTTAGGTATAGGGGGCACTGCTTTGCAGTGGTTCCGGTCCTTCCTCTCGGGTCGGTCCCAGAGGGTGCTGCTCGGGGACTGTAGCTCCAGTAAGAGGAACCTCACTTGTGGGGTTCCTCAGGGGGCTCTTCTGTCCCCGATGTTATTTAACATCTATATGAAGCTGCTGGGTGAGATAATACGGAGTTATGGTGCTAGGTGCTATCAGTACGCTGATGACACCCAAATCTATTTCTCCATGTCTCGCTCGTCGGCCTCGACTTCCAATGGCATCTCTTCGCTCAATGAATGTCTTCAAGCGGTAATGAGCTGGATGAGGAAAAACAGATTGAAACTGAATCCAGACAAGACGGAGGTGCTCACGGTAGCGGCCCCGAAACCAAGAATTGGGTTGCAACTTCCAGTCCTGGATGGGGTCACGCTCTCCTCCAGTGACTGTGTTCGCAGTCTGGGGGTACTCCTTGACTCATCGCTCCTGATGATAAATCAGGTAAATGCGACGGTCAGGAGCGCCTGCTATCAGCTTCGGCTGATACGCCAACTGCGCCCTTTCCTGGAAGTAAAGGACCTCGAAACTGTTGTGCACGCACTGGTAACCTCACGCCTGGACTTCTGTAACGCGCTCTACCTGGGGCTACCCCTGTACTTGGTTCGGAAGCTTCAGCTGGTACAAAATATGGCAGCCAGGCTCGTTTCCGGTACATCTAGAAGGGACCACATTACCCCGGTTCTTAGGTCCTTACACTGGCTGCCTATTAGCTTCCGGTCCCGGTACACGGTGTTGGTTATTACCTTTAAAGCCCTAAATGGCTTGGGTCCAAGCTATCTCAGGGACCGCCTTCTCCCGTACAATCCTCCCTGCGCTCTCCGCTCCTCTGGGAGGAATTTACTGCAGCCTGTAAAATCCAGGCTTGCGGCGACCTCCCAGAGGGCATTCTCTGCTGTCGCCCCCAAACTCTGGAACGACCTGCCGGATGAGATCCGTCAGTTGACATCACTAGACAGCTTTTAAAAAGCTGTCAAAACGGCTCTCTTCCAGCAGGACTTTCCAGATTAATTTTCCCCAGATCAACCATCCCGGCTCGGGCTTCCTGACCCCCTCATTCCCCTCGTGGACCCATAATAAATGTTGGTTGAGGAGCTCCGGAGGGATATTAGGGCTGTTAGCCCATTTAATTATGTTTTATATTTTGTTTTATATTTTTGATACTGTATTTTAATTTGTCATATTTAAGGGGGGGAGGGACCATAATGTTTTATTCTTATATGATGTTTTTATATTTATTGTTGTCAACTGCCCGGATTGGTTCGCCACAGGGCGGTGTACAAATAAATATTATTATTATTATTATTATTATTATTATTATTATTATTATTATTATTATTATTATTATTATTATTATTATTATTATTATTATTATTATTATTATTATTATTATTATTATTATTATTACTGTGGACATGATCCCTCAGGAGTAACGGGGTACCCTTTGTAGTCCATAAATTGGTGAAAAAAGCAGCACTGCAATACAATCTTAAAATGACAGAATAATTTCTGTTCAGTTCAAGGCAAACTCAGCATCACAGTAATCCAAACCTCTAGACTGGACTATTGCAATTCACTCTACATGGGGCTGCCCTTGAAGACGGTCCGGAAGTTGCAGCTAGTGCAAAACACAGCCATCAGAGTGCTAGCTGGACACATATCACGCCGGTTCTAAAAGAGTTGCATTGGCTACGATTTACTACCGGGACCAATTCAAGGTGTTAACTCTGACTTGCAAGGCCCTAAATGACTTGGGCCCCAAATATCGAAAGAAATACCTTCTCCCATATTGACCTGCCCGTGCCTTGAGATCCAAGAAGGAGGCCCTCCTGGTTGTCCCACCACCTACGGTAGTGAGGCTGGTGGGCACCTGGGAGAGAGCGTTTTCAGTGGTGGCCCCCAGACTGTGGAATGGTCTCCCCCTCGAGGTGCGCCATGCCCCTTCCTTGTTATCATTTAGGAAGGCTGTAAAGACATGTCTCTTTGCCTTGGCCTTTCTCCTCAGTTACATTCTCTCCTCAGTTACAGTTAATACACTATTGGGTACACAGCTTAAACCTGTTGAATTTTTAAGGAGTTTTTAACTGTGTACCTTATTTTAACTTTGTTTTTAATATGTTCTTCTTAGTCGTTTGATCTGTTGTTACCCGCTCAGAGACCTTCAGGTATGGGGTGGGATAGAAATGGAAATAAATAAATAAAATAAAATTATGTCAAAGTTGACCAATTCTGTGAAGACACACAATAGTTTCTCATGTCATCTAGATTACCTTGGTTCATAAACATCACTGTACTGATACAGTAGGGAAGAATGACCACAGTGCAGCTTAAACACAGACAGTAAGTTGCTGAGAAAATCTAATATCGAGACCTTAAACTTTCATAAAGAAAACTTCCCCAAAACAAAGAAACTAGTAAAAAGGAAATTGTAAGGAAAATTAGAAGTGTCCAATAACAGCAAAATGCATGGAGACTATTTGAAAATACAATAACGGAGGCTGAATTAGAATGCATAATTAAAAGAAGAAAAACCACTGCCAAGACTAGGAGGACATTAGTGTGTCTTATGCATGCAGTACAGTCATTAAATGCAAGAAAAGTACTTTTCTTATGCTTCCATTTGATGTTTTTAGCACTTTATGAGTGTGAGAAGTAGGAATCCAACCAGTGAAGCAGTTGGGCTGTTAGATGACCATGGACAGAAAGGGATAATTAAAGAGGACACAGCGATTGCAGAGAGGCAAAGTGAATTCTTTGCCGTTGTTTTCGCTGAGAGGACGGAGGGCACATGCCTGCCGCTGAGTCAGTCCTTTCAGGATGAGAATCAGAAGAATTAAATGGATAGAGGTAACCAGGGAAGAGTGTCTTAGTAAACCAAACTAAATGCCAAGACATCACCAGGACCAGATTGCATTCATCTGAGAGTTCGTCTGAGGTTTTACCTTCGGTTTGGAGAGACAGGCAGGAGGCCTTCAAAGGCCAATGGCAGGTAGTCGAGAGCAGGTGAAGGTTTTGCCTTTGCCTTCTGCTTGAGATGCCCAGAAATCAAATTTGGGTGTGTGCTGTAAGGGCCAATCACACCAACATGGTTGGGAAAGCATTGAAGGCTATGCGTCTGCTGGAGGTATTCTCTGTGTGGTCTTTTATCAGTAAACACTGACATGCTGCTGTGAAGGCAAGTCTTCTTGAACTTGGGCCCTGTGAGTTGTGATCTGTGCAGAATGAAAGGTCTCCATCATCGGCTAGGATATGACTGAATCTCCTGCACAAGGCTTCTCTGCTGTAACCTCTTTGACAGATCAAGCCAAGGCACTTCCGTGATTGGTGGACTGTCAGAATCACGCTGTGGATTCACTTCCAGAACAAGGTTGAACTGACAGGCATGAAGGAATTTCTCTCCCAAGCAAACTGCAGCGTAGAAAGATGGAGAGGGGGCTAATGCCCTTCTCTGTCGGATTCCTCAGCTGAGTACCGCAGGAGTCCGTTCCACCCACCCACCCACCCCCAGGTGGGACCGAGGGCCGGAGCAACAACATCACCTGAACATGTTTGTAAATCTGCTTTTGAACAACCAAGCTTGACTGAGTTTGCCTTTTAAGTTATTGAAGGACCAGAACTTAAGAAAAACACTTAAAGCCTTCAGGAAAAAGCTTCTATTAAAAAAATTGCCCCAGCAGCATCTTCCAGTCATCTGGGACATTAGACTCAGCATAACTTATAAAATACTTTCAGAGGCTTCAGTTTTAAAGTATTATTTATTCAACGAACTTGGGGTCCCAGAATGTTAATAAAAATATTTTGAGTCTGACCACTATCATTGGACAGATAAGAGTGTGGGAAAGGGGTGGAAAAGGACGTTGAGAGATTGTCCAGCAAAGTGAACAGTTGTTTGGAAGCAGGAAGTAAGGTGACTCTGTAATGGTGGACTACCCAGCTTTGTGGATCTCTGAAATTTGAAAGTCTTTAAAGTGTTAAATCTTGTTTATCACGGAAAGCATTGCAGAAATCAGACAAACTATGCATGGAATCAAGCAAATTTTGAGAGTATATGGAGAAAATAAAAGTAATGAATATGAACAAATTACTATCAAGACAGGGGACAGAGGAAATTTCAGCAACAAGGGAAGAAGAAAAACACAAAATTGGCAAATCAGCGAGATGAAATGCTTTTTCATCTGGGGAGGAAGAAATATCAGCAACTTTGGAAAAGGAACAGTTTAATGTTCATGATCCTGATGGTGTACAAGTGGATGGGACACGGAGGGAGCATTTGGCAAAGTGGTTGATAACACTGGCTTTGTGAATACCAGGTACTTCTGTGTAGGTTGAGATTATTGCAAGATGGTGGTTAAGAGATGCAAAAAAGGTTCATTGAAATGTCCCTGGAGGGAGAAGAAGAGCTAGGTTAAATGATTCTCTGATGCTTAAAAGAGGAATACTATATGGTATAAAGTTTTGGCATAAAATTCAGCTGTTACGAGAAAGGGGAATAAAAGAATGAGAAATCTTGGTTAGGTGAAATATAAATGTCGGTTTATTCAGGCATAAGACTTAATATTTATAGCGACACTCAATTTATTAAAATTAACCCTTTGTTAAATGGAGAATAGTTATTAGGTATGGAGGGTGATTTATGACTATTCTGAATTGATGGTTTAATAAATTTATCTTTGAAAAGAATTTGGAAACTATGTGGATAAGTTTGATAAACTGGAAACCTTTTATTGAATAAGAATGAGAAAATAATGTTATAATTACTGGCTTAAACTGTTGAGCAAAGAAGGTGAAGCGGAAGAGAACGGAGAAGATACAAGGGGCAAGAATTAAGAAATACAAGAAGCTTTTGAAGGAGGCTGGAAATCAACAGTCGACATTTATCAGAGTAACTGATAACATCTGTAATAATCCCCATGTGGGAACCCGAAGAATGTCTTAAGCGTTCTGTAAAAATAAATATTATAATAATAAAAAGTATGATGCTTTGGATTGGTTCAAAGCCAAAGAAAGCGGTAAGCAAGGTACTGAAAGTGTCCACACTATGGTTGCTGAGTCTGTCCCGTGGGATCTTTGCGCCATCTCACAGAAGATGAGTGCAGCCCGGCGGCTGAGGTTCCAGCAAGTGAGCCGTATCCTGATGCAGAGTCCTTGAAGAGGACATTAACACAGATAACCATCTTGGCCTAGAATCCGGCTATCACGCTGACTTAGACACTGTGTAGACTGGCAAGGCTGTTTGCCTCCAGGATTACTATTTCCCTGGCATAGTGGAGACACCAAGGTGATCTCTTTATCCATTTGGACTGGCGCCATATGCCTCTTGAAACCGCAATGGTTTGTCCAGAATGCATTCATTTTTCCTTGAACTTCCAAGACGGAAGGACCTGCTGTGGCCAACAGAGGGTCCAAATCTGGCATCGATGCTGCCTCCAACAAATGCTGCTCATATTCGGCTGCCTCCAGTAAGCCCCAGGCTCCATACCTGACTCCGACCAGTAGATTTTGTTAATGGACCAGGTGCTTAAGCAGTCCAAGGACATTGCTGAGCTTTTGGCAATGCAACAGGCTAAACCCGGAGTCTCTGAATCCAGTGGAGCTCCATGAGCCATAGCGTTGAGCTCCAGGATCAGGACTGAAGTGGAACAGTCCGTGTGGAATGGATATGCTGGAGGAGATTGTATTGAAACTGCAGCTTCAGACTTTGCTGCGGCTGTACATGGATAGAGGATTATCCACTTGCCTTCATGGCCAGGGGAAGCCACCTAAATCCTGCGGCAGACCTAAGCCCATGTTCTAAGTCCCCTGTTAGGAAACCTATCACAAAGACATGGGTGATAAACGGGTTACCTGTGTGCAGGGTCAGTCTGAAGCATTTCAAGGCATCATGTCTAGTGACCAGTGGGGAACCTTGCATAACATCTCAGCTCATTCTGGCTCAACGGGCTCCACTATCAGTATCTGGGGAATCATCTACCGTTTGATCCACAGACAGTCAAAATGTTCAACCAGTAAATTTGTGGGACTCCATAAGCGTGCAAAAGCCTTCCAAGCCCAGTATATGGTACGACAACATATTCACAGTAGCTCTGCCTAGGCAATTGTTCACCAACCCATCCGAGCCATTCTGGTTGTGGCAATCATGCAATGCCTGGTTGTAGCCGTTCTGGCCGGCAACTGTTGCATCCCCAAGTGATCATTCAAACTCCAGCAGCTATCCTGGTGCCTTACCCCGTGGCCAGTTAACCAGGGGTTCAAGCAGGGGGTAGCTGACGGAAGCTCAGATAACCCAGTGGATTCTGCTACAGCAGGACTGTCTGCCACCTCAGTCCAACCCAAACTTCTGAACCTCTTTGACCGCTGCCTCAAAGTTTTCCTAATGTAAGACCATTATACTGTTTCCTTGTATGGTTAGGACACCATTTGATTATATTCATGTTCGTAATAGTTTTTTCTTATCTTGTACAAAATTTGCTGCATTACAGTAACAATGATGATGATGATGTTAATGCAAAGGAGGAATGTATATGAGAGCAAGGCGACGTGGGTTCTTCAGTGACCAGGCCTGCGTTGCTTTCCGTTTAAATTTCCTCACAAGCTTAGCTACACAATGGGCCCCGGACTAGTGGGTTGTGGTGGTACCAAGACATGGGATTTTGAGTATTTTCTGTGTGCTCTGGAGTTACAATATGTGATCCTGCATATCAGAACCATGTTGTGCAGCTTCTCTCTCAGATCAAGCTGGGAGAACAAGCTGTAGCTGCTTAAGCTTCGGAGTCTAGGGTGTTGCCTTCAGAAGCAGCTAGTCTTGGCGTGGCCTGCCCAGCCATGTTTTCCAAGGTATCCCAAGCATGGACTTAAAAAATGTTGGCTGCACATCACGAGGACTCTCATACCCTGGAGGGTTGAATCCAACTGGTCACTCAGTTGGAGGAACAGGTGGCCAACCTGCAAATTTCCTCAG
The DNA here is from genome assembly GCA_023333525.1 of Aspidoscelis tigris stejnegeri. Taxonomy (NCBI): domain Eukaryota; kingdom Metazoa; phylum Chordata; class Lepidosauria; order Squamata; family Teiidae; genus Aspidoscelis; species Aspidoscelis tigris. The sequence goes on along the minus strand of JALMGA010000006.1, from coordinate 91,307,295 downwards.
GGCAAAGCATTGTGACCCATCCATTGTGACAAAACTACTTATGACTGCAGCAATAAGAGGAGCCTTGCTGGATCACGCCACAGGCCACCTAGTCCAGCCTCCCATCTCAAACAGTGGCCCACCAATTGCTTCTGGGCATCTTAAGCAGAATACAAGGGCAAAACCTTCACCTGCTCTCAAATAGCTAAAAAATGGCCTTTAGAAGTATCCTGCCTGTCACTCCAGCCTGGACGATGTTGCATCTGTTGACACAGGGTCTGTGTGTGTACTGTGAAGATGTGCGGCATGCACCGGCAGAATGTCCAAACAGAATTGGCTCAGCCACCCCTGTCAGGGGGCCAAGGGGGCTTCCTTTCTGAACCTGCCCAAGGAAACCAAGCCAAGGCAGCTGACTGCCAGTGTCACACTGCTATCACCAGCAAACGCTGGCTGTGCACACCACGGCCACTGAGTCAGGAGACACTACGGTCCTGCCTGAGGAGAAGGGCATGGGCAGGACCAGTCCCAGATTGCCCTGCCACGAGTGATGCTGCACCGCTCCCGTGGTGGATAGTGATGGTCAACGTCTCTGGGCCAGGCTTGGGTGATCTTTTTTTAAAAAGCCCTAGTAGACAGCCGGGCTAGTAAAAACATGTTCGAGTCCACCCTAGTGGAAAAGTTCAACTTTCTTACAGTAAAACCCCCAAGCGCCATTATATTTCTTATGTATGAGGGAGTAGATGGACGCCAAACCGTCCTGTTGAAAGCTCACAGAGTCTACCATATAGTGGAGCTACGCTTTTACTTTGGATGGGCTGGCTCTGGTATCATGAACCCTCCGTTATCTGGGTCAGATTTATCTCTGATCAATGCAAACTCTTCACGGTGCTCCCTGGAATAGCCTTGGGCATCTGCGGTGTTGGAGCGGCAGAAAGCCAGTCTGTGCTACGATGCATGAGTGACCCACACACGGACTGTCTGCTGAGTGTGAGGACTGTGCTGATGCTTTGGAAGAAATGGAGGCTGATGGACTGCATCAGCATTGACCATCGGAGCGTGTGAGTGAGTGAATTACTTCTGGGGTGGAGCTTCCAGCAGGACGCCTCTGCTCCATGTTGGTGCCTGAACTGAAAGGGTTAAAAGAACTCTTGAACACAAACTTGGCATGAAATTTTATCTGTCCCTTCTCTTCCCCCTTGGTCTCCCCGATCCTTTTAGTTCTTTAAGAAAGGGGAACAGGATGTAGAACACAGCACCCCCACCTCCTCTGGATTCAGTTTACTGCCTCCCCCCCCCCCCCCGCTCATTGCTGCCTCCAAGCCCCTAACCAGGCACTTCAACCAGCTCTCCTGGTTCAGATCTCACAGAGAAACAAAGCTGGTTTATGGATAATGCCTGACTCCAGAGCCCCTGATGGCTTCTCCCAGCAGCTTCATAGCGATGCTAAAAGCAACGGAAAGAAGATGGGTCCCTGAGGAACCTCAGGGCATTGAGCAAAACTCTCCTATAGCTGCTCGTGGGCATCAGCCTTGGAGACGGGAACGGAGCCCTTGCAAGGCAGCGCTTCCAAATCCCGAGACCCATTGTCTGGGACAAACCCGCCTGTTCCCATCCCTTCTAGTTCGCTGACACCCAAGATGTTTAATCTTGCCGTAACGTGTCTGACCACATCTAGCCTACTTTGATTCCTAGATTTTACACTCCAGGTTCCTGTGCAATATTGTTCTTTACAGCTTCCGGCTTTCCTTTCACCACCAGACCTGCCCACAGCGGAGCGTCTTTCCGGCTCTGGCCCAGCCGCTTCGCTCTTTCTGGGGCGACTTGTATTTCCGCTCCACTCTTCCCCAGGAACATGTTGGGCACCTTCCAACCTGGGGGCTCCTCTTCCAGTGTCACCTGTTTAAGCCTTTTTGGCTACTGTCTGTCTGTGGGGTTTTCTTGGCACTTTGCCTCGTCTGGCAATCTCTACAGGGACGATTCCTTGTGTAGAGTTTCAGTGAGAAGAGGGTCATATTGTCACATTAAGGCGTTTCCACAAAATCAGGGAGAGAGGAGGGCTGACTAACTTGAGATTACCTGCTTGGTCCTCCAGTCAAGTTTATATCCCCTTCTTCCCAGAGAAGCTCAGGGCAAAGCGTGGTTACAGTGGTGCTGGCTTTGTTGAGGGCCCACTTTATAAGCATCCTAAGCACCTGTGCTGTAGTTCAGAAATCACCAGCCTGGCCCGCAAAGGAGCCTGGCGCATGTCTTTCATGCTCTGAATCAAACATCGGGTGTAAAGGAGCCAAGGGCGGCATCACAAATTGAACCCGAGGAGGAGGCAGAAATTGAAGCCATGAATAGTCATTTTGGTGGTATGTACTTCCTGCTGTATGGCAGATGGAAGCAAAGTCTGGAAAGAAGGGGGGAGAAAAACGGTACCTGGCCCTTCGCATCGTACCCCCCCCCCCGCCTTTTTGAGGAGCCCTTTTCTTTTCCCATGCAGGGAGAACCCCGGATGGCTGCCTCCTTGGCTGCCGCTGCAGCAAGACCCGTGGCCGCCCTCCTTCTTTCCCCCCCACTCAAGCTGCAGCTCCCTCTGATGCTGCGGCTGGATTTGGGACAAGCAGGAGGCCCCCAGCTGGAGGCACTGTGGGGAGAACTCTAAGCCTTCGGGGGAAGGAGATGGCGGTGGCAGCAGGAGTGCTCGGTACTGATGCCCAAGGGCCGAGTTTGGCTTCCGGGTGTTCGTGCGCTCTCTTCCTCCGGCACTGCAACTCGGGCTGACTCATCTCTGAAGGTGTGCATAAGGAGGGCCCCGTGTAAACTTTGTGCAGGTTTCTGGGGAGGGCAATCACCCCGTTGGCCTTTTGTTGTTCTCTGTGTCTCACCAGCTAGATGCCCACACCGCAGCTGAGATTGTACTCGTACTTAGTGCCACACTGTTCCAGATACCTTTCTTTAAAAGAAGAGGCAGAGCACAGGAACTGAAGCCAGTTCTGTTAGTACCTGTCCATTATTCTGCATTGGGGGTGGTGGTGTCCTTTTGGGAGTTTCTGCCTGACTTGGGCGCCTTTTTCATGAGGTTTGATGAGTTGGTGCTAAAACATGGCCTGGGTTGCTAGTTTTGGTGGCTGGTTGGCATCATCTGTTTCAAAACAGCTATGGTGACCAGAGCAGCAACACCTGGGGAACGTGTGCATCTTCAAGTCCTCCAGCAACCCACCTGGCTGCAGGTAGAAAGCGCTAAGGGGACGGAGCTGCCTTGATGTGGTTCAGATCAGTTATGAAACAAGAATTCGGTGCCAAAGAAGGCCTTGAGCCTGTTGAAAAAGCATGGCTGGATGGTGATACACTTTGCACATGGCATGGCAGGAGAGTGGATTGTTGCCTCTCGGTAGGTGTGCCTGGTGAAGGTGAAATGCCCAATGTACCAGAGTCAGCTGTAAAATAATGGATGACTGGATGATATGATCTGGGATTGAAATGCACTCACCTCCTTGTTAGCTGTCAAGAGCAGCATGGGGTTCTGGCTGGGTTGCTCTGGCTACTCCATTCACTGAACCGTGTCTGATGTATTGATTTCCGGGATCCAGTGTTCCACTTTCAGCTGGAAAGAAAAAAGGCGTCTGTGTGAATAGCTGTTCTGTGTTCTTGCTTGCTCAGTCGGACTGCCGCTACTGCTGCTGAAATGGTGCAGTTTGCCAGTGCGCAGGTGCATGGGGCTTGATTCACCAGGGTCCTAGTGCAAGTGGGTCGTGGTTCTTTTGGGGTGGGGTGCCCAGAGGGCCTGGTGGAATCTCAGCCCTTGGTATTTTGGTCACCAGGGATTTTTCCCTCCTCCAGCTGACCGCTGACCTCCTGTAACTGAACTGTGACAGGTTTTTAAGGTGGGATGGGATGCAAGGGAGGCCTCTAGCATGTGGCTCTTGGCCCTCTGGGTGATCATTTACACGTGTCAGAAAGATAGAGGACTCCCTCCCTCCCTCCCTTGAACTGCTTTAGGTATTACAGTATATAAAAAGGTAAGACATAATCTTGATTTCAAATGTTTGGCAGAGCTTGCAAGGGTTTTTGCTTTGATCTGAGTCTCCTCAGGGCTTCATAGCTTCAAGTGTAACTTTCCTTCATCTTATACCCCGTGTACATTTTGAGCACTGCCAGCGGTCTTCATCCAGTGTGTCGTTTGCCCTCTGTGTGAGCTGCACTGTACATCCTCACAACCCCAGCCCTGCAGCTGCCACAGCAGGGAAAGATGGCAGCTGTGCGTTAACACATCTGGACGACGCCGAGTAACCGGTAGCCAGTGGCTAGCAGGAGCTGCGTTAGAAAGGCTACAGAAATTGTTGGGGGTTTGGCCAACATCAGTTGATTAAAAGGCTTTCTGAATATCCAGAGGGAGTGAAAAAGAATATCCACACCAAAATGTGCTGAAACTCTTTTCATTACAGCTGGTAACCCTGTACTGCCTGGGTCTGTGCTTTCTGTGGTTGCTGCATGGGGGTGGGGGGAGTGGGAGGGAGCCAGAAGGGCTGAGCAGTGGCGACAGCCGTGACAGTGCTGCCAACACCACCAGGGCCCGGGGCAGCTGGGTGGGCAAGAAGGCCTGTGCTGTGGGCAGCAGCCTGGCCTCATCCTCAGTGTGTTGACCCCTCAGCTTTCGGTTCCTTCTTCCCTTGCTTGGGGTGCTGCTCCTGTCCGGCGCCCATGCCGAGCAGAATTTAGGCTCCCATATTTGGGGCAGAGGGAAGTTCACGGTCTGTCCTGCAGTGGACTCTGCAAAGGCATAAAAGGAGTTGGGGTCACCACTGGCTCACAGGGGACGTTCTCATTTTTTACTCTGGTGATAAATGCGATCAGTGCGCAGGGTGTAGGAACAGGCACAGCCAGAGACCGAACCTTGCTAAAGGGTCTAGCACAGGGTTCCCCCATAAATTCATTGGAAGCATTGAGAGGTATGCTTAGACTTTGGCTGTCTGTGCTAGTAAGTACGTGAGGATGCAAGTGCTTTCCAGGTCTGCTCTCCCTCCTCCCTCCAGAGGGTCTCCAGCATGTTGCAGTCTTAGGATGCCGCTTGTGCAGCTGGCCTACCCCGCACCCAGGACAGCATCCCCTGTGCCCTGTCGTGGTGCCTTGTAGCTTCCAGAAACTGCAGTTGGCATGGGTGAGGCCAGAGACTTGATGAAGCCCCTTGGGTTTCTTTGCTGTCTGCCCGGTGACCTTCCATGTTACCCTGGCACAGGCCAGGCCAGAGCTGCCAAAATGGCAGTGTTATAAAGCCGTATCTTTGTGCAAGTTCAGTAGTCAACGCAGACAGGCTGGGTACAGCGGTGGCACCGTTGCCGGTGCCCTCAGTCTTTGGCAGGTAGCATATACCATCTTGCCTTTCCTGTCAGTGCCTGGATGGGGAAACTGCTGCACCTCCTTGACTGTTTCTGGCTGCAAGAGCAGTGCCAGTGTGCTGCAGGCGTTCCCCTGCGCCTGCCAGCAGTGCAGTATCTTCCGCAAGGTCCAAATCCGTAAGCCAAGACTGAACTTTCCACAGAATGCCTCAATTTGCTTTGCTTGTGGCTTTTTTCAGAATGAAATTTGTGGCGAAAGCAGTGCCATCTTGCTGCAGCCCAGTGCCTTTGTTCAAGAAATCAGCCATGCCATTATCGGGACTCCCATAAAAACGAGCTGAGATGGAGCACAGGGGTTAGGACGCCCCGTAGTGTCACTCTTTGTCATGCTACTTTGAAATGGATGTAGCAGAGAGTGGCTGTGGGAAACCCCTCTTCAGCACTGTTACGCAACTTGACCCTGAGCTTGGCGCATGGGCGTCCACCGCAAAAGCAAGCCTGGTCTTCCTGCTGTGCCCCACCTGCCCCGTGGCCCTCGCTTTCCTGCTCCACTCCTCCTCCTGTTGCCTGAGGAAGAGAAGTAAGTGGCTGCCCGCCCATCTTGCTTGATCTTCCGGTGGCTTTTGAGACTGCTGACTGGGCTACCCTTCTGTTTCCCCCACTTCTGCTGGAAGGCGTGATCTCGAAACGATGCCGAGGGACGGGCAGCCACGGGGTCATTTTACCCAAAACACTACTTAGCCCCTAGGAGGGCTTCTGAGCGAGAGATCAGCAGCACCACGATGCTTTATGTCTCCATGAAGTCTGACTAGGGGAGGCAGTGGATGTCCTAATCTGGTGCCTGGTTGTTGCGATGGGTCGGATGAACACCAGGAAGGTCCCGTCTTGACAAGGCAGCTGCTCTGGGCTTAAGATTTCTGGGAACTGGGGGATTTTCTCCCTTATTGGACACAGGAATATAGCCTAGGTAAACTCTTAGAGGCAGCATTGTCACTGGAAGCCAAGGTGAGTTCAGTGGCTACCTGGACAGGAGCAGTCAGGCCACTGTCGTCCCTGCACTGGTAGCCTTATACGTAGAAGCCAGTGATATCGTCTTTGTGGGCCCAGAAGCTGCAGCTGGTAGGCAATGGAGCCAGGGGCTGAACAGGGGCAGCAGCTTGAGCTTGTATTGCTCTTTGGCAGGGTCCTAGCTTACTTGGGACCAGAGAGGCAAATGGAATGCCTTCTCTGTTTCGGACCTTCTAGATCACAGAGTTTGTCTGGGAAGATCTTTCTGTAGGTACCAGAAATGGCTGGCTGCCATCTTGTGGTTCCCCACAGCAGGATCTTCTTTGTGGTGGTGCCTGCTCTTGAGGGATGCTCTTGTGTCTTTTGTTTCTGAGGCACTGCTGTTCTGCCCACGGGATGCCTTTTGGAGGCCGGTCTTTCCCTGATACTGAAATTGTTTTAAGTGAATTTGCAGGCAGAAATCAGAGGGAAAAGGTCTGAGATTCTCACCTGGATTATTTGTGCTGGACTGTATGGGAAGAGACATACTGGGAGATAGCAAAGCTCTGGACTGGACGGATCACAGCCAGAAATTTGTTCTGAAGCTGGCGGGCAGGATTTGTGCATCAGGTCACTTTGCCCTTGGTCAGCCTGAGCAGCACCTGCCACTGTGCAGAGATCCTTCTGAGCTCGCTGAGTGCCCTGTAGGGGGAGGGGGCAGGGCAGTGACAGGGGTGCGCATGGAAGTAGCACTCATTGCCCCCCCACCCTCCTCTGTGTTCTCTCTTCCTGCTGCTGCTTCCTGCAGCCATGATGGGCCAGCAGTGGCACCTGGCACAGCTGGCTGGGACTCTTCCTGCACTGAGCATGAGGAAAACCCACCCATTCGCTTCTCATCAACCCTGCCCGACTCCATTTAGCCTATTCAGGGCTACTGAAATTTTTCTGCCCTGGAGGTAAATGTTTGATAGTTTCCTTTTGCTTCTTCATTGTCCACGGCCCAGTGGACACTCCGGCCAGCATCTGGCTCCCCTGGTTTCCCCCTCTGTTTTCTCCTTGGACCATTGCTAGTCCACGGAAGGAGCTTGGGTTGGAGTTGGCGTCAGTCCGAGGTGTTCCCCTCCCGCCTCTCCTGCCCACAGGGATGTTGCAAAGTGACCGGAGGGAGGAGGAGCCTCTGGTGGGCCACGGGCCACGTTCAGAGCCTTCCGTGGCTAATGCTCGCATCTTATGCTCCTCTCTGGTAACGCCTGGCCACGCTGCTTTGTAGGAGTCCTGCCTGCCGGCCTCTGAGAAGCCTAACGGGGCTGTGAGCAGCAGCAGCAAAGGGCTTTTGCCTTTGGTTCCGTGCAGATGTGGCAGGAAACGGGCCCTGGAGAGCGGCCCGGAGGTTCTGCTGCCCTGCGAGGGATCGGGCCAGGAAGGATCCTTTCTGCCGATCCTTATGCCTGAAGCAGGGGTGGGTCCCGCCTGGCCTTGCAGCCGAAACTCCTGGACTTGGGTCCTTGCTTTGCCAAAGTGCTCCGTGAAGCATCTTTCTTCTCTGGGCTCCAGAGCAAAGTGGTCGAGCATTAGGACCCAGTGGGTTGGAGCAGCTCTAGCGCAGACTGAGTCTCCATCAGCTGGATGGGATTTTGTCTCCTGGATGCTGAAAAGCGTTTCTCTCAGAAGAGGGGCTCCCCCTGCCCTGGGTGACCAGAGCGTGCGTGGCTCCAGTGTGCGCGTGTGTGCGGGTGCGCAGTAGCCTCCTCTGCTGCAGCTTGGGGGCAGGACCCTCTCTGGGGACCCCATGCCGGCGGCAGGAGCCCCCTCGGCTCAGAAACATTAAAGCAGGGGGAAGAGGTGGCAGGATGGCCCAGAGCAAGAGGCACACCTACGGCCGGGTAAGTGGCCCGTGGGCGCCCTGGGCTCGGCCTGCCCTGGCACTCCGGTTGGGGCTGCAATCTGTTGCAGAGGAGGCCTGCAGGCTGGTGGGAGGGGAGGGGAGGGGAGCGCTGTTGTCTCGGCTGGGGAACCGCAGCGCTGTGGTGGCATGGATGCTGGGCAGGCATTGGGGCCCTCAGGCTAAGGCCCGTCCCTGTTCCTCCTGAGGAATTACCCATCCGCCGCCGACCATCTCAAGGGGCATCAGCATAGCTTTTGAAGATCCAGCCTCCTTCCCCCCAATTGTCTTGCCCCCTCACTGACATCCTGTGTCCAGGGGGGCTTGAGAGGCCAGACTTGCCCCCTATTGGAAACTTGTACTGGCCAGGCTGGGGCTTTCTCTGGGGTTACACCTCCCCCTTTGTCATATTATGCTTCTCTTCTCCCATCCCTTTGTGTTGGAATAGCCAGGAAATGTGTTTTTTCCTTGCCCAGATCGGAGACCCGTCATTGTCTGCCCAGTTTGCGAGTGCTGAATGGCCCTTGGTGGCCGCCTTCCCCTTCGCAGCCCCTCCAGGGAACCTGTGCGCCTCCCAGGCTGCCTCGTAGGGCCTTCCTTGCCACTGCATTGTGCTGGCGCTTTGCTGGGAACCAGACCAGCTTCTTCCTCAGTTTCTGGCCCGTGGGCCTGGCAGATCTCGCCAGCCCAGCTAAGATTCAGAAGGGCAGAATATTTGCTCTGAGAAGTTAGGCAGGCCGCATCTGACTACTGCCTGGTCTTTCCTGCCCGCCAGAGGTCACCGTGGGTGCTTAGGCAGGATCTTTCCAGCCTGCCTGCCTTAGCAGCTGCCAGGCGTGAGTGTGGGCAGCAGTGAAGCCCTTCTGGCTGTCCGTTCCTGATCTGCATGAGGCCAGAGCTCAGGACCCCTGTGGCGCAGCAGACAGGTGGCCTTTGGGTTTGTGAGCGGAGTCTGGGAGGCCAGGGCTCCACGGCTTGCGTGGCCAGTCTCTGCCTCACCTGAGGTAGCTGTGAGATGGGGAGGAGGGGATTGGGCGAACTCCCTGGGGACCCTTTGGCAGGGCGAATGTGCAAATAAGAAGCCTTTGCTGCTTGAGACCTTTTTAATCTGCTCCATTGAGGCCACCCCCAAGCAGGCTGGCTGTAGTGGCCACCTTTGTCTTCCGGGTGAACGCCCGGCACAGGCAGGTCCCCGAGCAGCACAGCGTGTGCCATCACCCAGCCCCTGCTCTGCTGGCTGCTCTTCAGTGCTGGAGCAATGGAAGGCCCTTGCTGTGCTGAGCTGCCTGTGATGAAGCAGCCGCCGCCCCCACCCTGTCACCCGATGCAGAATTGGTGATTAATCCTTGAGTAATCTCCCCCTTGGCAAGGAGGGAGCAGGGTGCACTCTGGGCTATTTCTGGGGTGCCAGGAAGGCTGAGTGTGACTGGGGGGGCAGCTTTAGCGGGGTGTTACCTGCTGCCCCTTCCTCCGGATCAGCCAACGCATAGGGCACATGAGCACCTGCCGCCAGAAGCCTTAGTTGGGGCCTGGGGAGCAGGATTGGCCGCTAGCTGGAGGGGACCCAGCACTGGGCCCACCCAGCTGTTCTTGGGTCAGAAGTGTTGGGTTTGTGTGCGAAGGGAGGGAGGAAGTAGAGGCCTGTGATGGCCAGAGGTGCTCAGGGCTGCATTATTTGCCTGCCCGCCCGCCCTTTCTGAAGAAATGGGCTTTCAGCAGCAGGGTGAAACGCCAGATGTTTCTGAGTTTGGGGACAGGCTGGTGCTCAAAGATCAGAATTCACTTTGAACTGAGGAGGGAGATCTGGTCTCCTCTGAGCACCAGCACAATGCAGTGGCCAGGCCCACAGAATCCCACCCATTTACCATTAGCCCCCAATTGCTAAGAGGCAAATTCATCCTTGACTTCAAAAGCCAGTGGGGGTTTCTTTGTCCTGGAAATTTGGTCTGAATAAGCATCTTTGCTGGTGTATTAGCATATCTGTGCTTTGTGTAGTTTTTGTTTCTTGCTCTTGTCTGCCATCCTTGTAACAGCACGGCTGGAGGCAGAGATTCACACTTAATGGAACATTAGGCCCCCTCAGGGAGGGATCCAAACCTTTGAGCCCCCTGGAGAAGGGAAGGGATACGCTACAACCCTGCCCACACATCTCAGTGAGTTGATGGGCCCAGGTGCAAATGGCAAAGGTTTCAGCAACCACCTTCCTGGTTAGAATCCTGAGGCATTTGCTGGTGGAGTTTGGGTGTGGGGTCTTCCTTTCTGCTCCTTATTTTATTTGAAACACTTATACATTGAACCTCATTGAAAAAAATCTCAGCGCAATTGACAAACAGAAGAAAAATAAAAAATTGTAAACTTATTAAAAAACTAGATGGATTGAGGAATGCCTGGGTAAAGAGACCGCTCAAAGAGCCCTCACAAGGAGCCTAGGGCAGGGTGTTCCACAGCAAAGGTGCTTGCATAGAGAAGGCCAACTGACGGTGATATGCATTTTTTCAGGGCAATTGGACCCAAGTTGTTTAGAACCTTCTATGAACTTGGCGCAGTAGCCAAGGGGCAACCTGTGCAGCTGCTGAAGCCCAGGTGTGATGTCTTCCCAAAGAGGGCCCCCACTCAACAGCTTGGCTGCAACTTCCAGAACGGACACATAGAGGTGTGATCAGTAGTCTGTGCGGCTCCTAGAACATGGAGAGCAGTGACCAGGCTATCCATGTCTAGGTAAAGTCATGACTTATATGCCAACCAAAGCTGGGAATAGGCATTCCTGGCCACGCAAATCACCTGGACCCCTGTGGGCAGATATTATTCCAGGACCACTCCTCAGCTCCGTACCTGTTCCTTCAAAAGTGATGGACCCTGTCTAGGGCAATCCCCCTAATTTCCAGACCTTGGACTTTCCTACCCAGAGAGCCTCCATCTTGCCAGGATTCAGCCTTGGTTTACTGGCTTTCATCCATCCCATACCTGCATCGCAGCTCCAGTTCAGGACATTCACAGCCTCTCCTGATTGAGATGTTAAGGAGAAACAGAGCTGAGTGGCATCAGCATACTAATGACACTCCAGCACCAGAACCTTTGCTGATGGCTGCTCATGGCTTCATAGTGACATTAAGTAGAATTGGTAACAAACTGGTGCCCTGTGGCATTCTGCAGTGGAGCTTCCAGGGCACAGAGCTGTTGTCAGCCAATGTTACCTTGTAGAATTGTCCATGCAAGTTAGAGAACCACCGTAGCGGAGTGTCCCCCATTCCCATCGACAAACAGAAAGGATGCCATAGTCAATGATGATATCAAAAGCTGCTAACAAAGATAGTCAGCAGAGCTGCATCCCCTCTGTCTCTTTTCCTCAAAAGGTCATCCATCATTGTGACCAAAGTCAATTCCCAGCCAAGGCCTCAACCCAGACTGAAATAGGTCTAGATCAGTGGTTCTCAACCTTCCTGTTGCCGGGACCCCTTAATGTAGTTCCTCATGTTGTGGATACCCCCAACCACGGGGGCAGAGCCGCTTGGAGGTGGGAGGGAAGGGCGGCGGGAGACTCGTCGTGACCCTATGAAAGGGTAGTTCGACCCCCAAAGGGGTCCCGACTCCCAGGTTGAGAACCACTGGTCTTTCCTCCAAGAATATCTCTAGATATACAGCAGACACCATCTCCAACACCTTACCTGAAAAGGGGATGACTGCAGCTGCATGCTAGGTGCCTCTTTCAAGGAAGTCTGCACCACCTCACCCTATAGTGAAGCATTCACTACATCCTGGACCCACCCCACATGGCTTGTTCTGATAAGCCAAGATGGTCAAGGGAGCATGCTGTGGGTCAAGTAGGTGCAAGAGTCTTGTTCACATCATCAGGGCTCAAAAATTTGAAGTATCTTGTCAACCGATGGTGATGAATCTTCTGAGGTCTCCAGGACCAGGTTTAGTGGGGCAGATGAAACAATTCTAGAAAATGTTGCTATCCAGTTACTTAAGGGCACAATGGAGACTGAAAAGTTGGGCTACTGTGCAGCCTTCACTGCCACACAGCAGGCACGGTTATGTGCTCTTAGCTGTGTCAGGTCCCCTTGCACTCCAGCTGTCTCCTGATTTGTTTGATTGCCTGGAGCTCATCAGTAGACCAAAGAGCAGCTGGAACTCCACGTTGTCAGTGAGGGCACCCAGGAGCAATCATGTCAACAGCCCTCTGCATCTCCCCATTCTGAAGGTCCAGGGGAACTTCAGCAGGTTTACCAGCTCTGACTTCTGCAAATTTCCCCAGGTCATTTGGGAATCCTTCAGATTCCATAGGTTTCTGGGGGCAAACTATTTTAATATGTTCCCTACCTTTGCAATAAAGATGTACGGTCATCATTCCAAACTTCACCAAATGATGGTCTATCTATTTCAGCAGAATTAAGAACCCCAATATCCAGACTAACCTTCCAACAGTCTTGAAGCAAAGACCAGGTCAAGTGTATGACCCATCCTATGGGTTGGATGAACCACAAACTGAGGTAAACCCATGACTGTCATAGAGGACATGAGCTGTCAAGCCAGCCCTGCGAGAGTTGAAGTCCTGGGATCCTCTAGCGCTACTTGGAAGATCACCTCTTCCAGAATGTTCAGGGAGGCTGGTGGGTAGCAGGGTGGGTGGTGCACCAAGAGCATCAACAGTCGATTCATGGATTAGGAATACCTTACTATGAACTGATGTGGCATTCAGCAGCCAGAGGGACATATAACACCCCCACCCTCTCTTTCTCTTCCACCCCCCCACCCCCACCCCAGCCAACTGCACCCTGTGGCTGCTGGAATGGAACGACAACCTTCTGCAAACTTCTTTTCCTCTGCTCCAGGCACATTCCAAAACCTCACTCACACAGACAACAATAAGTTGGGTGGGTGGGAGAGGAATTTAAACAAAGCTGCCCACCTCAAGTTATGCAAATGTAACACCAGTCTTCAAAAAAGGATCCAGGGGTGATCCAGGCAATTACAGACTAGTTAGATTAACGTCGGTTTCACGTAAGGTGATGGAAACCATCATTAAAGACAGAATCAGTGTGCACATGGAGGAGCAAACATTGCTGAACAAAAGCCAGCATGGCTTCTGCAAAGGTAAATCATGCCTCACAAACTTGTAGGAATTCTTTGAGAGTGTCAATAAACACGTGAATAAAGGTGAACCATTAGACATTGTCTACCTGGACTTTCAGAAGGCTTCTGACAAAGTCCCACATCAAAGGCTACTGAGTAAACTCATCAGCCATGGAATACCAGGACAGGTTCTGTCCTGGATTTGTCACTGGCTTAAGGGTAGGAAGCAGAGAGTATTAATAAATTACCAATTCCCAGGGTGGAAATATTTGAAAATTGGGGTCCCCCAAGGTTCACTGTTGGGACCAATGCTTTTAAATTTATTCGTCAATGATCTAGAAGAAGATGATGATACTAAATTATTTAGGGTAGAAAAACTGCTCCTCTTAGCATTGGGTGAGTGGGCAACCAAGTGACAAATGTGCTTTAATCTTAATAAGTGTAAAGTAATGCACATTGGGGCCAAAAATCCAATTACGTCTATAAACTGATGGGGTCTGAGATTTCTGCAACACGCCACGAAAGGGATCACAGGGTTCTGGTGGACAGTTAAATGAAGGTGTCAGCCCAGTGTTCAACAGCAGTGAAAAAAGCTAATTCAGTGCTGGAAATAATTAGGAAGGGAATAGAACGCAAGTCAGCAAGTGCCATTTTGCCTTTTTTAAATCTGTGGTGAGGCCATATTTGGACTATTGTGTACAATTCTGGTCACCTTAAATACAGGGAGTAAGTTCTTAATAAAGTCTAACACAGAGACCTCAAACTTTCATTAGGGAAACTTCCCCAAAATGAGGAAACTAGTAAAAAAAATTAAAAGGAAAAGTTAGAATGGTTCAATCACACCAGAATGCCTGGAGATTTCTTAAAAATACAATAATGGAGCACAACTAGAATGCATACCTAAAAGAAGATCAGGCAAGGTATAGAAAAGGTGGATAGAGAAAATTTCTTTTCTCTGTCACACAACCCTAGAACTAGGGGTCACTCTATGAAGCTGATGGGTAGGAGAGTCGGATCAGACAAGGACACTCTTCACCCAGATGGTCATCAGTTTATGGAATTTGCTGCTGGAAGAGGTGGTAACAGCTTCCAGCCTAGACGGCTTTAAGGAATGATGAGGCAAATTTATGGACAAACAGATGTATCAACGGCTACTGGAATGGATGCTGAAATACATCTTTCAGGCTGGGGTGACAAGCAGGGTGCTTCTAAGACCATTTGCTGGGATTGGAGAGCAGGAGGTTTGCCCTCGTCTCTGCTTGAGATACCCATGCTGGACTAGATGGGCTGTGGCCTGATCCAGCAGGACTCCTCTTAGGTTCTTATGTTCTTAAGAGCAGCCATCAAATAGTTGGGTATCATTGAAACTGAGGGACGCGCAGGAGGAGATAGGTGAAGCTGCGTGGCCCTGACCCTTTCTCCCCCAGAGTGGTGACTACCAGCACAGGCAGCCTTGCTGTATGGGCCAGAGCTGATTCTTAACGGCAGTTCTTGGAGGCCCAACCCTGAGCTCCCTCCCCATGGCCCAATGCAGAAGCTTCCCAAGCCTCTGGGTGGATGTTCCACTGAGGAGGAGTCTAATCTGCCAGGTCCCGGTTCAGCTTGGCTTTTGGAAGCAGAGCATTGTGGGTATGCCTGTATCTGAGAGGCTTTTAGACCATATCTCAGGGGGCCTTGTCACCATTAGCAGAGGCATGTTAAGCACTTTCTAGAGGGGCAGAAAATGAAAGAAAAATGCATAATCAAAAGCACAAACAGCTATGCAGGAGTTATGGAAGGAAATGAAAGCACCTGAATTCTTCACCACCCGCTAAGTGCTAGACAAAAATAAGTTCAAGAGATAAGACTCTTGCCACAGTCAGAGCCAGATATGGACCTTGTGTTTGCTTGTGAACTTCTTTCAGGTCCAAGCAACAAAACTGAACGCTGGAGGCTGGCGACAGACTGTGCTGCAGTTCATCGTCTGTCTTCTCTTGCCTCCCTGCACGGAACCTCCTTTCTGCCTGGAATCAAAGGGCTCTTAAACGGTCAGGCTGGACCGTCACAGGTTCCTCCTGCCTATCTGGAGAGGCCTCAGGGTGCACTTCATGGAGAAGAGCCTGGAGGCCTTGGAGGTGGGTTGCTCCAAGCAGAGCTGAGGATGGGGTCCCTGCAGCTGGGCTTAGGCCTCCTTGCACTTTGAGCCTTCATGGAAGCCTGTTGCTTTAGCTTGGTATTGCTGCAGGTAGGAAAGCGGCGTTTGCCGTTGTCTCCGTTTGGTTGTGCTGTCACTGGCATGGGTTCCAGGGAAATACCTACAGACATCATTCTGCCAGGGTCCTCCTCTGCTCCCCAAAGGGTCTTAGGATGCGCGGTGGGGCTACAAAGTGCTTGGTGCCCCTTACATGAAGACGAGAGAATATTGTCTGCAGCCCTCAAGAGACGGGCATGGCCAGCTGCGGAGAATTCAGTGGTCCCCTCAATCCCTGCCCTGCGTTGTCTCTTTTTCCTCTTCTCTTCTTCTAAGCAATTCTGTTTTAGATCTATACAAGAAGGCTTTGAGGTTGTGGGAGTCAGTGGCACCCTGTGCGTGGCCAATTTCCGAATCATGCTCTCACGGAGAAGGGGAAGGGGAAAGGCCTTTTGATCTTGCAGCAAGAGGGGCATCTGGAGCCTTTCTTTCTTTCTTCCCATTGAAGTTGATGGATTAAGGGAATTAAGTGACCTATTTGCTGTACCAACATAGGAGAAAAAAAATTTCCAGTGATTAAGAGCCATTAAAGAACCATTGAAAACCCACATGAAGGAATTACAGCGGTTCCTTGTTGCTAACGGAGCCAGACTTTGGCATGAAACGGTACTGCATGTATCTTGGCCTTGGGGTGGTCTGTAGGATGGCATCGGAGACGCCGACTTGATTTTCCTTGGGGCTCAGTGTTGCCAGCATTAAGGAGCGGGTGGCTGGGTTAAATAAAACCTCTTGGCTGTGATGGGTGTCGAAACAAGCAGGGACTCACACAAGGCTTGGGTCAGGTCTCGGGAGGAAAATTCTCTGTCCCTCCAAATGCTCTAGCATCCTTGAGTCCTGGCAGATGATGCGCTACTAGGCTTATGAATTTGTAGGATGTATCTTCCTGACCCTGATGAGTGGTTTCTGAGCCTCTCGGAACACGAGAAAATCTGAGTGAGAAATAGTTGAATAAAACGTAAATGTTTTTCAGGTCTGATCTGAATTGTTACTCTGCATATACATGCTTATGCTAGGAAGCAGCGGGGAAAGCTCTCGGCACCGCTGTGACTCTCCTCTCTTGAGTCCCAGCATATGTGGGTCCCTCTTCATCCGTGGAGACAGAAGAAAGAAGCCCTGTGGCCTCTCCTTGAGCACAAAACCACGCGTGGCCGGAAGTGCTTGACTGCAGTTGTCTAAACAGTGGTTCTCAACATGTGGGTCGTGACCCCTGTGGGGGTCGATCTGCTCTTTCACTACTCTTTTGTGGTTGGGGGTTAGATTAGGTTGGGGGGTCACCACAACATGAGGAACTTTATTAAAGGGTTGCAGCGTTAGGAAGGTTGCGTGGCACTGGTCTAAATTAACTCCTCTCTTTCTTCCCTAGGCGTCCAGCACCAGCACCAACGCCAGGATGAGCGTGGAAGTGAGCGGACGGCCCCTGAAAGTGGGCTCTAGAGTGGAAGTCATTGGGAAGGGCTACCGTGGGACGGTGGCCTATGTAGGCGCCACGTTGTTTGCCACTGGAAAATGGGTCGGTGTCATCCTGGATGAAGCAAAGGGCAAGAACGATGGTACGGTGCAGGGCAGGAAGTACTTCACCTGTGAGGAGAACCATGGCATCTTTGTGAGGCAGTCACAGGTAAGGCACCCGGTGTCCACGCTGCCAGCGTTGATGAGGAAGCAGCAGTGTGGTTAAAGAATGCGGCAGAGGCGCAAGAGGCCATTTTGGTGCCTGGCAGAAGCTGGCATTGCCTTGACCTTTTGAGCCAAAGAGTTCTGATGATCCCTCGCTTTGGGCAGTAAATCCCAGGTGGGAGATCCATCATCATAAGGCTCTGAAAGTGGTAAACTGGTGGAAGGGGGAAATTTTGGTGAACTGATGTCTGGCTGAGGAGACTAACTGAACCTCCTGCACAGGTGACTGGATTTTGTGTGTAGAGCTGAGTGCTGAAGTAGGTCGTGAAAATGTAAATAATGAGAGACGCTTTACAGATATCCGTTATGTCTTTCCTTAAAAATAATATCAGTGGATCTCAAAGCCTCCATAACTCAGTTCTGGACCCTGCCTTAGCCTCAGAAGGTTTCAGAGTCACCCCCTTTCCCGCCCCTCTGAACAGGCCAGAGCTGACCAAGTGGGGCTGGGTGGGGGGGCACCTTCCCTCCTGGCCCCCCTGCTAAGGAGTGGCTGCCAGGAGATGGGCAGAACCTAAAGGGGAGTTTAGCTGGGGTGTGGAAAACAAAGATCCTAGGGAGGGATGAATGTCGGGAATGAAATTAAAAACAAAAACTCAGAAAATGACGGCGAGGGGCTCTCCGTACCAGGGCTGCCCAAGTTGGGCTCCTTCAGGTGTTGGTGGGGAGCAGCCATGGCACGGCATGCGTGGTGCACCCCCTCAGCTGGCACAGGATTCGCTGGCTCTGATTGCTCCATGCCTGAAGCAGCTGGTGTGTGTGCACATGTGTGATGGCTGCTAGCAGCGCCCTTGTGACTCTTTGCAGAGGAGCTTCTCCCCTCGGCAGCTTTTTCAGACCTGACAAATCCTGCGGCTCCTGAAGAGGTGTCCTCTGCCCAAGGACCAAGCGGCCGAGCTCCCCTCCGAGCACCTCAGGAAGCAGCTGAGCCTCCCTCCGAGCACCTCAGCCATCTTGGCTGCTTCCTCACAGAAGTGTCCTTCACTGGCTGTACCACTTGGCCACGCCGGGGCCCTTTGTTCGCAGAGGTGTACAAACCCATGCCTTAGGGCGCAGCGGGCTCGCTGTGAACGGAGTCGCCAACTGCTTTCTGGAGAGCAAGCGGGGCTGTGCAGGGGGGGGGGGGAGTCCATCATGGCTGCCTTTGAAGGCACTGTGGGCCCTGACCTTTGTTTTCCACTTATTTCCCTGGGAAGCTGCCTGCCACCTACGCTCTACCTGCTGCTCCGTGGCTCTTAGGCCCCAGACAGCCAGCCCGGCCGGCCGGCCGGCCACCACAACACCCTCTTGTGCGCTCGTTTTCCCAGATAGTTTTCCGAGGCGGCTTGAGGGAACCGTTGCCATGGTGACGTTGCTGGCAGTCAGTGTAGGTGGCCGTAGCTGCAGGGCCCCGTTTTTCCTCGAGGTGGAAAGTGCGGGTGGAACAAGGCCTGATGGAGCCGGGCCCTGCTGGTCTCCTTGCAGAGCAAGACAAATGCCTTGAAGCCAGAAGGAGCCTGTTCAGGCGGTGGCGTCCGTGAATGGGGAAGGCGGTCAGAGTCGTCCTTGGGGCAAGGGGTGGGACGGCAGCAAAGCAGAAGCAGCAGCAGCGAGAATCCTAGGGAGAGTTTCCATTGAGTGGGCGGGGGGGGGGGGATGGGGGATGGCTACGAGGCAGACCAGCTTCTGAGTTCTCACGAAGCCTGTCTAGGCTGCTTTGCTTCTTTCCCTCCTTGGCCCAGCTTCACCCCGTGGACCTGCACTCCCTGTCTAGGAGAGGCACGCAGGCCTCCTGGGCCTGACCAGGCACTTCCCGTCCTGTACTGAGGAAGCTGCAGGGTGATGTTGAAGGAGGGCTCAGGAGCTGCTGGATTGCGTAGGTCTGGTCACTTTTGTCTAACTGCAGAGGACGTGATGTGATGTCCTGTCCCCGCTTTGCTCTGAAGGCAACAAGGTTTGGGAAGTATTGTCTGGGCCAGATGGATAAGGGGAGGTTTTCTCCCTTTCCCGGAACACTGGTGAAGCTTAGTCTTAGATAAATCAGGAGAGCACAGTCGGCCTATGGAATTTGCTTCCACGGTGTTACGATCTTGGCCACTAGCGTGGATGCCTCCTAAAAAGGCAAGGGCAGATGGATCCTGGGCTCCCATGGGCAGTAGCCGTTGTCCATCATGAAGGGCTCCAAAGCTTTTCTGAGCTTTCCAAGGGGTGGCAAGTGCCAGATCTTGTGTAAGAACGTCTCTGTCGTACGTCTCTTGATATTCACCTGGGTTGGATAACCCTTACGCCTGGCGTTTTGGGATCCT
Organism: Aspidoscelis tigris stejnegeri; assembly: GCA_023333525.1. Taxonomy (NCBI): domain Eukaryota; kingdom Metazoa; phylum Chordata; class Lepidosauria; order Squamata; family Teiidae; genus Aspidoscelis; species Aspidoscelis tigris. The sequence continues at coordinate 91,287,864 of JALMGA010000006.1, read as the reverse complement.
GCATAATTTCACATCCCCTCACCGGCAGCCTCCTTTCAGGAGTTAAAAAGGTCCAGCTGAATCACCTAGGAGTGTGCAGAAAATACATTTGGAGCTTTGTTCCAACCGGCAGGACGACCGAGAACAAAACACAACACTGTTCAAAACGCTTGGGGTGGTGTTGAATATGGACGCTGTGCATGTGGGGAATAAAGGTGCTACCCGTTCAAGTTGCGGTTCTCTGGGGGTGCAAGGGCCCAAAATGGAGTGAGTGGCCCCTTGACGGGAAGAAGATGTCGGGGGCTCCTCCTCATGCCTGCTGGAGCAGCGTAAGGGAGGCCCCGCTCCCTCCCGGCACACTCTGCCTGCGTAGGTTGGAGCAGAGACCGCTTTGGGCTGCCCAAAATGGTGCCCTGTTCCAGCCACTGGTCCACCAGGTCAGGACCAGTATTTCAATCCACAGAGACGTGTGTGTGGTCCGCCTCGGGAAGCCAGAATACCAAAGGAGACCCTGTTCGGTAGCGCCTTGGGAGGTGCCATCGGAAGGGGCATGCCTTCACAAGGCCCACTCTGAGAATGATGGTTCTCAGCCTTTGACACCTCTGGCACTGGTTCTGGGGGCCGAGGCAGCCTCTGGAAATGGTTGCCCTGTTTCCCAGTTTCCCTGGCATGCACTAGGGCTCGTCTCCTCCAGCCAGACTGCCTCACCTGGTGCAGGGTGGCTGGCACTGTGCAAAAACAGCTGCCGACAGAGGTGCCTCCACCCGGCCACCCAGACTGCAAGGGATTTGGCCGCCCCATTGATTTCTGGTGATTTTTGAAAAGGCTTTTAAAAATGTTCCCACCCAAAGTAATGGGACTTTCCAAAGCAGCCATTAACGAAACAGCCCTTTGTGGTACTTTCCCCTCCCCCTTCACTGTTTAGATTGCCGTCCTTTTGGCCATCCAGGCTGTGAGCCACGCTCCGGGTGCCTCCTAACACTGGCCCTTTTGGCAGCAGATGCCGGCCCGGTGGCTTTGCAGGGCAGCTTCAGGCAAAGGCCTTGCCAGCCATCGGGCCCTCTGCGCCAGTCTTGTCCTTCCTGTCCCTTGGGCGTCGGCATTAGACCATAGAGGGTTCTGAATCCTTTAGGGGACGGTAATCCCCCTTTTTAGTACTGGGGTAAGCGGAGGAATAGCCAAGAGCAGATCAAGTGCTCAGTCATTTGCTGGCTGGCTGTATCCCTTAACTGCAGTTGAAGGATTAGGGTAAAACTTGTCAGCTTACCCTCAGTGTTTGCAGTTAGAGTGGCCTGGGTAATGAAGGCAAGTGTGTGCGTTAAGACAACCTATTTTAGGGCCTGTCAGAGACACAGGTTGTGTTGCATGCCAACACTGGGCACTGGTGTGGGGAAGACCAGTTTCTTAGCCTCCGCGTTTGGCCTTTGCAGCACGACTGTATTCATTGTCCCAGCTTTGCAGCAGAGAGGCTCTTTGCTCTGCCAGCACCTGAGCCGCCGATTGGGGCCTGGTGTGCAGGTTGTGGGCCTGTCCAGAGGAGGCTCAGCCATACTCTGCCCTCAAAGCCTGTCTAGGAAAGAAGAGAAAAGTCTTATTCTTTGAGTGAAGCAAGATTAAACAACCAGGACCAGGGCAGAGGGCAAGAGAGAGAGATCTTGTCTTTTTGGGGGGCATCAGAGCAATGCAGAGGGCTCAAGAACCACATTCAGGACAGGGGAGGGGCTATCTGTCCAGAAGCCAGCCAGGACCCTCTTTGGAGCCTCTTGCTACTCCCATGGTCTCCTCTAGAGGTTAGGGGCTTGGCCCAGGCTCCCTCCTCCAAGAAAGCAGGCCACGCTGAGGCCAGCCTTCTTACCTCTGGCGCCATGGAGCCTGGCCTTGATCAGCGGCATAGATCAGGGGATGTTCAGATCACGCCAGGCTGTGTAGGGTACTGTTTTTGAATGGAGCCACAGCAGGAGAGGGAGCCAGGCTTCCCTCTGGGCTCACAGATCCCTGGCTCTGCCCTGCCTGCGATGCCTGAGCCACAAGATGCCTTTAGCTAGTACGGGCTGGCTCTTCAGGGCCCCAGTGTGGGAGGGGCAGTGACCCATGGTTCCCCAGTCCCCAACTGCAGTTTACACCTTTTTCTTCAGTGCAGAACTACAGGGGTGGTAGAAACCAGTCGTTTTGAAAAATACAAGATGGAAAGGGATGCTAGAATGAAATCAGTAAGCGATGATTAGTATTTTAAATTAATGACCAACATTCCTGAGTTTGGAAAAAAGTGGGGGCTCTGGTTGTTTCCTGGGGAAAGGACATTGGAATCTAAGGTGGTGAAGACGCACCTCTTTGCCCTGGCCTTTGGCTAAATGGAGACACCTTTTCCCTTCCCACTTTTTGCCATTTGCAGGCACTATTGTTTTAATGTATTGGATTTTAAATGTTGTTACATGCCCTGAGACCTTCAGGTATAGGGCAGGATAGAAATATAAATAAATAAATAAATTTCATGTGCAGAATATTCAGCAAAGGTTTGGCAACTGCAGCTGGTAGAAAATGAAGTGGCCCAGATTTCAGTAGTAACTGGGAGCCTGGAAGATATGATGCTAATGGTACCCTAAGTGTTGCTGATGTTCCGCGGCCCAAATCAAAGTACTGGGTTACTCAGAGCCCACGTGCCCCTGTGGAAACCTGCCTGTGCCTGACCTTCAGGGGCCCCTCATTGGATGACTGGAGTCTGAAGACACAGTGGGAAGGGACATTCCCCAGGGCACCCAGATGCATGGTGCCTGTTCCTCAGCATGCTGTGAACAGGGCTTTCCAGCCCGTTGTTTCGGAGGGCCTTAAAACCTGTCTATATTCCAAGCCAATGTTGGAGATGGCATTATGATACTGCTGCCGAATTTATTCTACCTTTTGGCTAAGCTGTGATGGGGAAGTCTTACCTGGTGTCAATCTGTTAAATGATTTTTTAAAATTTGTTCTGTCATTTATTTGTATTTTAAGTCATTGTCTTGTACAGGGCTTTATGATGGAGCAGTCTAAAATATTTTAACAAACACTCTTCACTCTGATTAGATCCAGGTTTTTGATGATGGCGCAGACACAACGTCACCAGAGACACCAGAGTCATCAACTTCCAAAGTCCCCAAGAGAGGTAGGAGCTTCCCAGCCCTTGTCTTTGTATGGGTCCCTCACCCTAGAGATTCATCCAGAGGTTCAGGGTTTGGCTCTAGGAATTTCAGAGGCCTCACATGAAGGTCCAGGGCTGCATCCCCTTTGCTCAGAGCCCCTCTGCTCTGTTCTTTGGCCTTGGGCTCAGGAAAGACATGCACTCTCCTGAAGCTCCAAAGCCCTTACCAGTGGCAGTTTGGGCAAGAGAAGCTTTTAAATAAAGCCTCAATAATGATCTGCTTTTGCTTGTATGTGGCTGTGAGCTCAGACCCAAATGGGTGCCATGCTTTTTGTGCCCCTGGTCAGGCTGATCTAGAAGAACTAGAGGATCAATGATGCAAAGAACAAGATAAAACAAGGAATAGAAGGCTATTTCCAAATCAATAAAGGCTCCGCCACCCCAGATATAGTCTGGGATGCAATGGAAGTTGTAATAAGAGGACAAACAATTTCCTTGTTGAACAGAAAGTGAAGGAAAAAATACAGGATCTAGTGTATAAACTGACATCCATACAACGACAGCATAAAGCTAACCTAGCAATAAAGAACCAGATGGAAGAACTAATAAAAGGGAAAAAAAGATATTTTAGGAGTAAAGGATGAAACCCAGACACTCCAGACTTTCAGTGACATGATATATAAAACTGACAGCTTTCTATCAGAGATTATATGATACACCTCAATCTACTATTATGGCAATAAATTAAACACCGGGTATAGATTTTTTAGGTCTGATTAGGAACAAACTAACATTGGAGCAGAAGGGGGTTTTAAATGCACAAATAACAATACAGGAGACAGCTACTCAATTTAATAAACTAAGGGCTAATAAGGCCCCAGGACTGGAACGTTTACTCAGCAGCTTTTTATAAATCATATAGAGAAATTTTAACACCATAACTGAAAAACTTCATGTGAGATAGGGGAAAAATTCCAGATTCCTGGAGGCAGCACTTCCGGTTCCTATAGTAAACCAAATAAGAACCAAGTGACCCAGGATCATATACACCAATTGCTCTCCTTAATCCAGACTTTCAAAATAATGACAGTTATTATAGCTGCAAGAACTGGAAATTTCTCAAAAGTTTAGTGCACCCAGACCAGGCAGACTTTGTGTCCGGCAGATACAGTGTCTGATCGACCCTATCAGAACTTTATTGAATGCCTTGTACTGCGCTGAGTATGCCACCATTATTTAATTTGAATACTGGTAATTATTAAATTTGTTAAATTAATAAATCTGGACTTTGAAAGACAGGATTAGCCATCAATCTAAAAAAATCAGATTCTTTTCAAAAATATCAGGCCAGAAATTCAACTAGAAATACAAAGACTAACAGGATGAAAAATTCAACATAAAACTGAAATATCTTGGGCTGTATATACCATGCAATCTTAAAAAAAAATCTATGTGTAAATTATAACCCAGTAGACGCACAATTAAAGAAACAATAAGAATTGGTCAGGAAAATTATTTTCTTTGCTAGGAAGATTATCAATTATAAAGATGAAGGTTATGCCTCATAAGAGGTGGTGACAGCTACCAGTCTGGATGGCTTTAAGGTAGGGTTAGACAAATTTATGGATGACAGATGTATCAATGGCTACTAGAACGAATGCCTAGGTGCATCCTTCAGGCTGGGGGGGGGGGAGGAACTGGGGCGCTTCTAAGGCCATCTGCTGGGACTCGAGAGCAGGAGAAGGTTTGTCCTTGTCTCTGCTTGAGATGCCCGTGAGCATTTGGTGGGCCACTGTGTGTGACAGGATGCTGGACTAGATGGGCTGTGGCCTGATCCAGCAGGGCTTCTCTTATGTTATGTCCTTATGTATGCCTAGAATATTTTTTTCTTTTTTGAAATATTGCTGATACAACCCTCTAAATCAATATTTAAGGAGTTGAGCAGTATAAAAAGTTTATTTTTGGAACTACTAGACATAGGTTGTTTAGAACTGTTTTTCAGACTCACAAGTGGGGGGGGGAGGGTTGGATAATATCAAAAAATTATTTCCGTGCCTTTAGAATTTCCCAGGCATTGCATGGCAGTAGAGAGAAGACTCCCAAGTGGAGAGAGATGGAAACACAGGAAGTGCCTAGCATTACAGCAATACCATATATAAACAATCTTAAAAAACAAATACCAACATTCCACTCCTATAATAGCAACACAACTCCAATCTTCGAAATTATGGCAAACAAAGTTATTACAAATAACCTCTCCATTAACGGAATTAAGATACTATGCTCCAGTACAGCAATTAATGAGATAAACTTGGGATCGCTTGAAAGAGGCGATGCATTTGAATTACAATAGAAGATTTTTATGATCAAACTGGCTTGAATCACTGATTTCACTCGAATTCACTTGGATAATAGATAGACCACGTACTCCTATAGAACAAGTTATAAAGGAAGACATTTAAAGGCCTAACCTCAAAATTATATAATCTCTTAACTGACACACACACACTTAATTAAATCACGTTACATTCCTATGGGAAACAGACTGGGCAGCGAATATACCAGAGTAAGCCTGACATTAGGTATTTCATTAGGATTTCAGCAGGTATGGCTGAAATCAACAAGGATTAAGGAAGCATACAAACTAATTTGTAGGAGGTTCTTAACACCAGTGCATATTGCAAGAACAGCAAGATCACACACAGTTTAGTGCGTAGAGCAGTCATGTCAAAGATATGGCCCGTGGTATCAATAAGGCCCGCGATCGCTTCACGGAGGAGGAGGCGCCTCGCGCAGGTAGCGACCTGAGAAAGAGCAAATTTCTGCAGGCGCCGTCTCTGCTCTGCTGCTGCTGCTGCTGAGAGAATTAATGTTGGTTCTCTCGGCAGCAGCAGCCGAGCCGAGCGCTGGTGGCTGTAGAAATTTGCTCTTTCTCAGGTGGCTTCAGTTCTTCTCCGATTGCGGGGGCTGATCCCTTCCGTGCAGATCGGAGAGCTGAAGCTGCTGCTGCTGCCGCTGCCCCCCTCGGCCTGGCGTTGCTTGCAAGGGGCGGAGGCAGCAGCTGTGAGTTAAGTTCTCCAATCTCCACGGAAGGGATCTGCCCCCACGATCAGAGAAGAAATGAAGCCTGCCTGCCTCCCTTCCCTGCCTTCCCTCCCTCCCTGCTTCACAAAGCCAGCTGGGGGAACTGAAGGAAGGAAGGAAGCAGGCAGGCAGGCAGGCAGGCGAGAGAGAGAGAGAGGGAGGGAGGGAGAGAGAGAGAAGTGCTGGCTTTAATACCTGCTTTTCTCACCCATTAAAGGTGACTCAAGGCAGCTGACAAAGCTTCAGTTCTCCCCAGAAGCTGAGCTGCCAACTCTTCCTTCCATCCTTCCCGAAGCCACTAGTTCCCCCAGCTGGCTTTGAGAGGGAGGGAGGGAAGGCACGCAGGCAGGCAGGCAGGAAAGAAAGAAAGAAGAGTTGGCTTTTATACTTGCTTTTCTCACCCATTAAAGGTGACTCAAGGCAGCTGACAAAGCTTCTGTTCTCCCCACAGGGTGGTAGTTGGACCAGTGAGAGCTCAGGAGAGAATACAAGCTTTGTCAGCTGCTTTGAGTATATAATATACTATACTATATAATTAAATAAATAAAATGTTATAATAATTCAGTACATTTTTTTTATTTGAATCCAGCCCGCCTACACATTCTAAATTTAATATATGGCCCTCTGCAAAATTGAGTTTGACACCTCTGGCGTGGAGGATATAATATCAACTCTACGTATTTCCATATGGTATGGGAATGCACATCTTTGCAGATTCTTAAAAGTCAGTGCAAGAAGGAATATTAGCAAGCAGAAGAAGAAGAGTTGGCTTTTCCACCCCGCTTTTCTCACCCAATTAAGGGGACTCAAAACGGCTGACAAAGCTTTCTACTCTTCTCCCCATAACAGAACACCCTGTGAGGTAGGTGGGGCTCTGAGAGCTCAGAAGGAAGCCGTGACTAGTCCAAGGTCACCTGGCTGGCTTCATGGGGAGGCGGAATCGAACCCTGAACTCCCAGATAAGAGTCCGGCTCCCTAAACACTAGACCAAACTGGCTCACACTAGACCAAACAGGGACATTGCACCCTTTAGATCTATCTTTTGCAAGACGTTAATGTGAATCTAATTTCAATGGACCTTAAATAGCAAAGTTTGCTGATGATACTAAATTATTTAGGGTAGTAAAATCTGAAAGAGATTGCCAAGAGCTCCAGAGGGATCTCTTAGCATTGGGTGAGTGGGCAACCAAGTGGCAAATGTGCTTTAATCTTAACAAGTGCAAAGTAATGCACATTGGGGCCAAGAATCCAAATTATGTCTATAAACTGATGGGGTCTGAGCTTTCTGCAACACACCAGGAAAGGGATCTCGGAGTTCTGGTGGACAGTTCCATGAAGGTGTCAACCCAGTGTGCAGCAGCAGCGAAAAAAGCAAATTCAATGCTGGGAATAATTAGGAAGGGAATAGAAAATAAGACAGCAAGTGTCATTTTGCCCCTTTATAAATCTATGGTGAGGCCACATTTGGAGTATTGTGTACAATTCTGGTCACCACACCTCAAAAAGGATATTGTGGAACTAGAGAAGGTGCAGAGAAGGGCAACCAGAATGATTAAGGGTCTGGAACAAAATCCCTTAGGAAACCAGGCTGCAACGTCTGGCCTCTTCAGTCTGGAGAGACGACGTTTAAGAGGGGACCTGATTGAAGTATATAAAATTATGCACGGTATAGAAAGGGTGGATAGAGAAATTTTCTTTTCTCTATCGCACAACACTAGAACCAGGGGCCACCTATGAAGCTGATGGGTAGGAGAATAAGGTCCGACAGGGGGAAGTATTTCTTCACCCAGAGGGTCATCGGCTTATGGAATGTGCTGCCGGAAGAGGTGGTGACAGCTACCAGTCTAGATGGCTTTAAGGTAGGGTTAGACAAATTCATGGATGACAGATGTTTTAATGGCTACTAGAACAAATGCCTAGGTGCATCCTTCAGGCTGGGGGGGGGGAGGAACTGGGGCGCTTCTAAGGCCATCTGCTGGGACTCGAGAGCAGGAGAAGGTTCGTCCTTGTCTCTGCTTGAGATGCCCATGAGCATTTGGTGGGCCACTGTGTGCGACAGGATGCTGGACTAGATGGGCTGTGGCCTGATCCAGCAAGGCTTCTCTTATGTTCTTAGGTTCTTAAGACTTTACTGCATTTTACGATTCATGCAGCAAACTTAATAACAGTGGAAGCACACACAAGCATGGAGTATAAGAGAAAGGTAGCTGCAAGTCTGCGATGCTGCAGCTAATGAGTTTGTGACTATGTTATAAGATGCTGGGAAAGAAACGCGGAAGACAGTTTGGATCCCTTTTATCAGGGCTTCCCTGATAAACTTCCCTGATAAAGGCCATTTATTGAGAACTGTAAAATAAAACTGGACTTTAGCATTCACAACTGCGAAGAAAGGGGGCCAGAAGAGGAGGGGTGGAGGGCAAACAGTATAAATGTGTATGTCCTTCAGTTGTTAAAATTAAAAAATCCAACACCTCCAGGCACAGGAAACCATGGCATGAGCGATCGATGTTGTTGCATAAACACATAAGAGGAGCCTGCTGGATCAGGCCACCACCCGTCTACTCCAGCATCCTGTCCCACCAATTGCTTCTGGGCGTTCACCTGCTCTCCAATCACTGCAAATGGCCCTGAGAGGCCTCCTGCCTGCCTGTCTCAGGCCACAGGCCATCGCCCAGCGGCCCAGCAGTTACTTCTAGGTGCTGAAGATAAAGGCAAAATGTTTGCTTCCTCTCGCCCTTGCAGATGGCCGTGAGAGGGACCCCGCTGTTCCCTCCCCTCAAAGGACTGCTGTTTCTAGTGCTGTCATTCTTCACGTGCCTTTTAATTCTCTGTTCTGTGTCCCAGCCAGCCAATATCCTGCCAGTGTGGAACTAGTTCCTTCCTGCATTTGTGCCTCCGCCAGAGTAAGGATGCTCAATATCAGGCAAAAGGCAATGAAAGTCACTCTCTGCTTTCCTACTTTTGTTACACTGCTGGTTTGCTGCCTGGCAGCAGTTCAAAGACGGTGTTGGAGTGGACAGTTGGTTTGAGGAATTGAGTCCAAGAGAGCTGGAAAGGATATAACAGAAAAAGATATAAGAACATGAGAGAAGCCTTGCTGGATCAGGAAACAGCCCATCTAGTCCAGCACCCTGTCCTACACAGTGGCCTATCAAGTCAAAAGGAAGAGCTTCACCTGCTCTTGACTCCCTGCAGAGGTCTTCAGCAGCCTCCCGCCTGTCTCTCCAACCTGGAGGTGGTTCCTGGGCATCTCTTCTAGTAGTTACAGCTACGCTTATCCTCCATGAATTTGTGGGGTGCCTTCTTAAGGCCACAGTGGCTTGAGGCTTTCAGCACCTGCCCTGGTAGTAAGCGCTTTTTATGTTAGTGGCCACCAGGGGGCAGTGTCCAACTAGTTTCATTCCTTTAGGGGACTGGTCAAGTAGGCACAACTGACTATTGTCATATACCCTTTGCCAGGAACTGAACTCCTTCCTGGGCGCATAGTAATTTTAAGTTGAATTATAGTAGTCTTGGTTGTCCTTAAGTCACAGGAAGGCAAAGTCTTTTTCTGACTGTATGTTTGGGTTTTCCTCCTTGAATCCAGCTTTCAGACTGGAGAGACGATTGCTGTATGTCCTGCTCCCCATACCAGTGGGCACAGGATTCTGCACCCTCTCTCAGTCTGGGAGATATTCTTTTGACCAGTGGCTGTTCCCCTCCCCCATGCCCACTTGGCTGTCCTAACTCTGCTGCCCACTAGCTTCCTGGAGTGACCCCTGGCTCTAGTGGTGGGCACTGGAGAAAATAATGTTTTTCTGTCCACCTTTTCCACACTGTGCGTGATGTTATCTGCTTCAGTCAGGCCTTCTCTAAAGTGTGCATGTTTTGATCTGCTGAGTCTTACTGGCTTATTGGGTCTCATTGGCATCCCCCAGCCAGGGAGCCCTGCTTTGCATGTGCCATAGAAAGCCTGGGAAGTTGAGCTTGTGTCCTAGTGATATACAGAGATCTATGTGTTCTGAAAACCTTGCTGTGTTTTTTTACCTGAGAAATGTGTTGAGCGTTGCTGCTGCTCTGTAGAATCGTCTTATTTCTAATGCTCTTTCCCCCCTAGATTCTTCGGAAGGTCCTAAAGCCAGCAAACTGGTGAGTACTGTAGAAGTTTATCAATGGCTGCTATGGACAGTTCATGTCAGCTGCCCCTGCCTTTTGGTTCAAAGGACAAGTAGCTTGAGCGGACTTGTGGAGGCCTCTTCTGTGTGCGGGCAGCAACGGCTGTCCCAGGCGTGAGGTCCTGGGCCGTGCGGGCTGTGAGTGTCCTGGCCAGGCGTGGGCAGGAGACAGACTTTGGACAGCTGCCTGCCAGGTAGTTCTTAGTCCAGGTGCCCAGAGCTTTGGTCACTTCACCTTCACAGGAGGTGCCCGGTGTGCCATGTGCAGTGAGACCACCTTTGCCATATGTGAACCTCAATCCTCGTTTAACAGAAGGTTAAATCAGAATCTGAACGGCTGAACGGGGACCAGAGGCCAAGGGGGGTTTTCGCTACCAGTTCTGGCTCAGTTCATCTTCCCTACTTTGCTCGCGGGCAGAATTGCGAAGTGGAGAATTGCGCACCACTTGCTCTTGCTGTGGTGAGAGGCCCCTTCGTTTGCAGGGCCTGTGTGCGTGAGATTGTGCACTGAAGCTCTCTGCGCATGTACAGTGATGCCACTTGCACATGTGTGCTCTTGTGTGCTGCCAAGGAGCAGAGAAAGCAGGTAAGTTCCCCTCTTTGGTTCCTCTTGAGTAAGGTAAGGGAACCAAATAGAGCCAGATCTACTAGTACAAGCACCTACCAGTCCTTGGCCTCTAACCTCTGTGCAAGCTCGGGGAACGTGTGTTCTGCATATCTTTGCATGGGAAGTTCTGTGCTGGAGAAAGTCCTGGCAGCTGCTGAGCTTCCCTCAACGCTGCCAACGCTTAGCGAGCACAAATGTGCACCGGTTACCTCTTTCCCAGTATCACCACCTTCCTCTGCTCCCTTTGCCTGACCTTGAATTTTAGACATATTCTTTCAAGGCTGAAGTCTGTCTCCCTCACCCTAAGCTGTGTGACTAAGAGACGCACCTTTCCTGTTGCTGTTTCACCCCTGATCCTTTGGAAGAAAGCAGTCTTGGCCTTCCATTCATTCTATGACTGCTGCCAGCTCCTTCCACGTCCTCCGTAACACGTGACGGTGCCAAAATGTCCCTTGCTCTTTGGGTGAGATGGTTCCCTATCTGGCTGCTTGTTGCCCTTCAGTCACTGCATGAATAATCTCCCTTTCTGCAATCTGGTAAGAAAGAGGATGTTGGTTTTCCTTCCCCCTGAGCAGAGGCTGGACCCAAACGAGGCCTAAAACGTAGGATTGTTCCCCGGCTCTGTTGGTATTGCCGCATCTATTTGTGACAGTCCCAATGTGGCTCCAGGGAAAAGGTGGGGAATCCTGCCTTAACGCTATTCAGTAAAAATCAGGTCCCAGGACAGGTTTTTTTGAATAACAAAGTGGTCTCACCTGTCCTTGGCCTGGACATAGCGACTGCGCATCCCTGGGGCTGACAATCGCACACTTTCAGCGTACCGTGGCAAGAGCAAGGGTCCAGCCACGTAGGGGCCTGTGACTTTGCCCTGCTGTTTGTCAGGGACAGTGAGAGGTGATGGTGGGGTCTAAGGAAGATCCACATTTTCCTTTTGCTCTTGCAAGAGGGGGTTCTTTCATCCGGAGCCTTCAGGGCAGCTGCATTTTGCAATTTTGATGCAATCATTTTCTGTGTCTCTGAAATCAAGAAGATGTAAAACACTCCTCTTGCAAAACCTCTCAGGGGTCAAAAGGCGACTGATATATTCACAGCTGCAGATGTTTGTGTTATAGTTCCACAGGAGTATCAGTGATATTTCTACGGTCTCCTCTCTTTCTGTGGTTGCCAGTGGCCGCCACTCTGGGGACAAGTGGGAGTGCTTTCTTTATTTTGGGGGAAGCTGTTTTTGCCTGCAGCTCTCTGTTATTCCAGAACCTTCCTATCTTTGTCCCTGCTCTAGAACTAAGGCAAAATCCACGTCTTCTTCATAGATGTCTGCAAACTCGCAGGTTGGCCCCACTGGGCTCCGCACTCCCAGAAACTGCCCGCTTTGTCCCTTTCATGCTCTTTGCTTCTCATTGGTCTCGTGAAATTCCCTGTGGTTCTGCAGAGGTGAGGTGAGCACAGGTGCTTGTGGAGCTAACAACCTCCAGCCCTGCTGGGAGCATCTCGCTGGGTAACCAACCAAACAGGAGCTCCCAGCGCAGAGACTCAAGGAATCCCCCAACACAAACAACAGTATCACAAATGGACGAGAGATGCGGATGCTGCAGTTCCTGGAAATGCATGCAAATACAGGAAAGGCACATATAATAGCTAAATAACTACGTATACAAGATCTCATAATAAAGGCAGCCTCTAAAAATGTCCTCAGTGAGTATTGTAGGCAGGGAACAAAAAGATAAACGGGATTCTTAGCTTGACATCTTCTCCGTGACTGGGTGCATTTTGGCCCAACCGTTTTCGGGTCTTCTTTAGCAGTTGTGCAAGGGTGCGGATTTACTTCGTTCTCTCTGTTTTATGGGCTTGGTCCATGTACAGCTGCTGGCCACTCCATTCAAGTATTATATGTACCTACTGTGTTGTTGAACATATTTTTAGGGGTTGTAATATCTGCATATTGGGTCCATTTGTTAATTCCTGCATTTTGTTGTTTGTGCTGCTAACGTTACTTCAAAGCGAACATGGTTAGGAGCCTGTTATCTGTGGCTTTCTGTTCACCCTTTAACGTGCTCTCCTCCCTCATTGGATTCTTGGCACGTAAGTCCTTTGTCTGAAAGAAAGACTTGCTGGGTTTTGAGGACGCAGCTCTGCGGAAGGTGAGCCCAGTGCAAACGCTCCTCAGAAGTTCAGAGAGGAAGAAAAAGTGTCTCTGAATAACCCTTTCTGTGCTGCACTCTGCCTTCGACTGAGCTCCCCTTGGGTGGGGTTTTTTAATTTTGCTGTTGGATTGCTAGGACGGTTGGTGACACAGGTAACAGCGGTAAGCAATGATGAGAGCGGAAATGCACACCTGCCGCTCGCCCATAGACACGTCCTCATGGTTGCAAGGAGCAAAGAGCTGCTCATCTGTGCTCTCCTCTGCCCCTCGCTGCCCTTCCCAGGGTCTTGTGCAGAACATTTTACACTCCGTATGTGTCTGAAGAACATGTCACATGTATTCTGAAAAGTCTATTACAGCAGTTAGGAGAGGTTTGATATCTTATCTTCTCCCCCCCCCCCCCCAATTTCCTAGCACATAAACTTTTGGGCGCCGCATTCCAGGCCTTGGAGAAAGGGTAAATTCTTCAAGAGTAGAAACATATGGCCGATGCTTCTCCCCTAAGCCCCAGGCTGTGTTCCAGATTCAGCACAGTGAAATGCTCCCACCAGGCTCTTTGAGAGGTGATCGTGGGGGCCGCCTCTGTCCTCCTTGGGTTTCCTAGGAAAGTGTTGCTGTCGTGCACCTGTCCCTTGGAAGCAGCCGGAAAGGCCTTTGCTGAGGCCCAGGCTGTTCCTTTAGCTGCCACTGCTGGGCTTCAGGGGCCCACTTGAGCTTCTGGCAAGGGGAAGAAGGTGATTAGGTGCCACCCCTCCCTCTTCCCCCACAGATCTGCCTCCGCCTGCCCAAGACCACTGCAGGGCCGTTCTTCTCGCAGACGCCATCCCATCAAGGAGGCGACAGGAGCCTGGCTGCTCAGGGTCACATCACCTTACAATTAGAGGGTTGATGTAGAACCCTAACGAGCTGAGTCTTTCCGGCTTCTCTGCAGAAGCAAACGAGGCTAGTGGTGACTTGGGGCAAGGTGCCACGTGGGCACAGTGCCGTTACCTGGCATGTAATCCGCCGAGAGCTTCCGTGTCATTTTATAACTTTTCATAGCTGTTGATGCTTGGGTGGTGGTTTGATATTTATTTCGTGGTTCTCAACGGAATTTTAACTAAATGCATCCTTGGATGTCTTTGAATCCCTGCTGGGCGGGGGGGGGGGCTACTTTTAGGGGAAGGATCCACATTCCTGTTACGCCTCCAGGTACCTTGTGGAAGAGCGGGAACAGGCAGGACCCGGGGGGTGGGGGGTAGCCATCCGTTTACCTGGCTTCAGAAGGCTTCCCTGCCGGGTTGGGGCCAGAGGCAGTGAGGAGGGGGTCTGGTGGCCTGGGGTCGGGCGTTGGTTTCCCGGCAGGCTGCTCGCTCATCCGCACTGTGCTTCGAGTAACCACTGTCTGTCTAACTTCTACTCTTTTGTCCTCTTTCCATGCAGCGTGGAGTGAAGCCTAAAAAGGTGGTGCCTTTTTTCCCCCTTTGGACAGAGACCCACCTAAGCATGCAACGCTTTTAAACCAGTGGCGAAGCGCATGGCTGCCATAGCGCCAGCTGCGCCCACGCATGTGTCCCTCTTGCATGCCCGTCCCCTTTGTGGATCGGGGAGGCTCCTGGGCAGCCCAGGGCCCCACTGGGATGATTCTGGGACTCTTGGAGGCGGCTGCCAGAGAGGTGGCCTTTGGGCCAGGGTCCTTTCCCCTAGGGCTTTCCTGGTTGGAGGGGCGACTATTGCCTCCCACCCTGACTTCATGTCAGTGCTGCGCCACATGCAGAGAAAGGGCTGAATCCCGTAGGTGCAAATATGCCTGGAAGAGCCCAGACAAGAGCTTTTGCATTTTGCAGACTTGCTTCTTATTTTGATGATCATTTGGGGAGAGAAATTGGCCCGCCCCGTTCCCTTCTGTGCCTGGTGGGGCAATTTCTGCAGTGCTCGGCCCCTGACCCTCAGGCCCCAGCTTGACAAAGGCAAACCTAAAAACGCAGAGCAGGCAATATGTAAAGCGAAAGGCTGCTCCCAGCCTTAGAAAGCAAGTGTGGGCACGAAGGAGAATGCAAAGACAACACCCCCCCCCCCGGGCCCTCAGCAGTCAACCTAGGGCTAGTAGCAGCTCAAACAGGAACATGAAGGTGCACAGAAGGTGAAGGAGTCACTCTTGCGCCCCTTGACTAAGAAGAGACCCAGGGAGGAGCTCAGAAGGCGCCCCAGCAACGTTCCAAGGGGTCCTACCTTGTGGCTTCTGGCTGCAGGTGGGTCCCTCACTGGTGGCCGCCAGGACTTTGCAGGATGCAGCTGAGATGAAGTCCAAGAGAGAGACGCTCCTGGGCAGTAGAGTCCCCTCCGCCTCGGCCCCGGGTGGGCCCTTCCCAGCCCTGGCCACAATCCCTCCCTCTGCTGCATGCGCTTCTGCCTTCTCCGCCTGCCTTCTCTGCCTGCATGCCGCACTGCCGCTCGCAGAGCCAGGATCCGACCTGCATGAGGCTGTTGCCTGGTCCCAGCTCTGCCTTCCTCTCCCCGACCCACACACAGCCGCCAGGGTCTGGCTGAGCAGCTTGCCTTGCGTTCCCCATGGGCTTGCCTAATTGCTTGTGATCTCAGAGGCTGTTGTTCCGGAGGAGGGCCTGGAGTGCCCGTCCCTGGAGGTCTGCCCTGCCTCGCGCCACAGCTGCTCCGACGCTTGGAAGAGGATGGAGGATCAGGCCGGCTTGCCCTTTCTCTTGATCTGCCACTTGCCTCTTTCTTCAGCTTGGGCATGTGCTCACGCACACACATGCACACAAAGAGGAGTTTGGGCCACTTATGTCGTGCCGGAGCACGTAATTCAGCCCCAGCTGTCCTTGGAAACTTGCACCTCTCTTTAGAACAGATCTTCTTTGTGAAGGCGGCAAGAGGTAAATCCTTGCTGATGAGATTAGAGGGCTCTTGGCTGCGCTGCTCCTCCGCAGGTCATGTGCAGCCCTTAGTGGTGGTGACAGATGGTCCCCTGGGAAGCCTACAAGGTGCCCTCCCCCCCCCATGTTCCTGCTCCTGGCCCCAGCTGCTTAGCCCCCCCTCCCAGCTTGCCATCTGTCACCCCTGAGGAACGTGGGCTTCTCTGCTCCTCAGGCAGAGGAGGCCTCTTTGCAGGCAGGAGGGTCTCTTGCTTGGCAGACAGAGGCTCCAGAGAGGCTGCCCAGTGGCTGGAGACCATAGCTAGAAGGTGCGCCTGGGCAGCCTCTTCCCCTCCTATGCCACCAGCGAGGGTGAAGGACCGGGGCCTGGCCAGACAGGCCTGAGCATGGGAACTGCCCACTGCAGAGGGTGGCACAGGTGGCAGGGTTGAAATTGTGCTTGGGGGCAAGTTGATCTGAAGGGACCATCGTCTGCCAAGCGTGGTGGTCTCTCTGCTTGGCACCCACCCGGGTTCAGTTCCCAGCATTCCCTCTCCTCACAGGTGACGGGCAGGAGGAACCTGTGTGCTCAAGATGGGCTGGAGCAAAGTCAGATGCTGCTGGCTGAGGGTTGGACTTTGCCCTGGCCAAGCAGATAGCGCAGGAGTCTCTCCACCAGCCCCTGGGAATGGCAACGCCCCCCCCCCCCATTCCACAGTACTGCATGGGTGGGACTGACTGTCTGAGCCGGGGGGCCCAGGAGAGCCATCTTGGAAGGTGGCCAAATCCTGCCTGGGCCTTCCCCTTTCCTGCCATTAGCGGAAGGCCCTTTGTTTTTGTTTTGAGGGGGGAACGTGAGTCTGTTGTTGGCTGAAGTAGACGCATATTATTAGGTCCATTTTATGGTTATAAGAAGAACATCTCTGAAGATTTCCCTCCTTAAGGCAGGCAGCAAGGTTGACCTAACCGTGTGGCTTCCTTGAAAAGGGCAGTGGCCTGGTGCCCAGGAAGTGCCATGCAGGAGGTGTCAGGGTGGAGGTGGAATGGCCGGTCAGGCTAGAAGGTCAGGCCTGTGCGTTTCCTGACACAGCTGCCATTTTGCCCTCCTCCTCTTCCAGCTCATTGATGAAGAAGCCTCTGTGCCGCTGTCTCCAAGCAGACCCTTTCAGCCTCCCGGGCTTCTACTCTGTGTGGCGGCACCAAACTGCTTCTCCGGGTGCCTTCTCACGTCTGACCTGGACAGGCGCTAAGTCCGGAGCAATTCCCAGTTGGGGTGTTGCAGATGCTGTTAGCCTAGCAGACTGGGATGTCTTTCCCCATCCCAGTACCCTGTCAGTAGGGCGGTCTTTTTCCCTTCCATCAGATAGGATGAGGGACTTTCCTGGAGGAGGAGGAGAGGCTGCCCTTCAAGACGCGTTTCTTCGTGTATTTGTGGGCTCTAAACCTGGAAGAAGAGGCTTTGCAACAGGCTTGATTTGGCCCACCTGCCCACAGGGCACTTTCCGGCCTTGTCTCTCTGCTCCTTGTCCCTCGGGGAGGGAGGTGGCCAGAGCGGGCATCAGACCTGGCTCTGACCACTGCGCTCCCTGGCAGAGGTAGGCCCCAGTCTAGGGAACAAGGAACTCCTTCTTTGGTCATGTGGCCAAATTGTGGTGGCCAAGGCAGGCTCCTGCATGGACAGCAAGCGGGCCACGTTCTTTTTAGAGCAGCATCTTCTTTGTCTTGCTTTCGAGGGAAAAGAGCAAGACTCATTTCCACCCAGAAGGCAGTTCTTGTGCCAATGAGTCATAAGGAAACTTGAATGTGTGAGGGAGAATCTGGGGATCTGGCCATGATCCAAGCTGGATAATCCAATCTTTGCCAGTGTCCCTAGTTTCTGGGGTGGTGGGATCTTATGGCACGGCTTTTCAGAAGCCATGCAGGCCAGCCCTCCCCCCCCCCCCCCCGGTTAGCCAGGAAAGGACTTAAACATACTCCCCCTTCTCAGTCTTCGCTCTTCTGTCCTCCAGTTTCCTAGACTGTCCCTTGGTTCTAGTTTTGTGTGACAGAGAAAATGATTTCACTCTTTCCACCTTTTCCGCTTCATTTCATATACTTCTTAAATGCTGAAGCGGACTGGATGTTGCAGCTTGTTCTGTGGTTAATTCAGCTTCAGTCCGCTGTCAGAGTGAGAGAACCCATCAGCAAAGTGACCAGTAATTTTCTTTCCACATTATCTGTCCCAAAGGTGAATTTTTTGACTTATTTAACACTCAGAGAAAACTGCTTGTCACTTTGCTGATGTAGTCTCTCATTCTGAAAGTGGACTGAAACTGGATTAAACCTTAAGTGTGACCACAGCCCTGAATCCGTAAGGGAGGTTTCCTGGCCCCTTGGTCATTCTGGTTGCTCTTCTCTGCACATTTTCCAAATCCACAATATCCTTTCAGAGATGTGATGATGAGAATTCTAAGCCGTATGTCAAATGTGACCTCATCATAGACTTACAAAGAGGCTAAATAACATTTTCTGACTTATTCTCTGTTCTGTTTCCTCTAGCATTGAATTTGCTTTTTTCTCTGCTGCTGTGCACTTGGTTGATACCTTTCTTGAGCTGTCCAGCAGAGCCCCAAGATCCCTTCCGTGGTCTGTCACAAAAAGCTCAGTCCTCATCAATGTATAGCTGTCATTGGGATTCTTTGCCCCAGTGGGCTTCACTTTGCACTTATGATTAAAGCGCATTTACCGCTTCTTTGCCCACTCCGCCAATATTTATTTATTTGTTTGTTTGTTTGTTTGTATTTCTATCCCACCCTATACCCGAAGGTCTCAGGGCGGGTTACAATATTATATTAATCTTAGACAGGTCCCTGCCCTCAGGCTTACAATCTAAAGAGACAAGATATAAAAGAAAAATGGTGTGGGAGGGAACAGGGACACTCTGGCAGCCACAGTGTCCTGGCAAAGGTAAAATGCTTTTCTTTTTCTCCTCCATCCCCCACAGGCAAGATGGCTCCTTCATGGTCTGTATGGTGACAGTTGGGAGGGAGGGGTCAATGCTGGGAGCTTGATGGAAGGTGCCCACCCAGTGTCCTTCTCTCTTCCTCTCCCAGTAGGCAAGATGGCTCCTTCATGGTCTGTGTGGTGACATAGAGATCCCTCTTGTGCACTTCACAACCTTTTTCGTTTTTGCTACTCTGAACAATTTAGTGTCATCAGCAAACTTCTGTCTCACTGCTTAGCTCTACTTCCAGATCATTTATGAGTAAATGAGAAAGCAGAGGTCCAAATATTGGAACTTGGGGGATTTGACTTTTTCCTGCCCTCTATTCTGAGCATTGTCTATTCATCATTACTCTGTTTCCTGACCTTTAGTCAGGTACCAATATAGGACAGGGCTTGTCCTCTCATTCCATGACTGTCCAGATAGACAATGTCAACTGGATTGCCTTCAGCCACGTACTTTTTGACACTCTGAACAAATTCTAACAAGGGAGTAAACGGTTTGATTGACCTTTGCAGAAGCCGTGCTGATTTTCCTTCAGCAGTGCTTGCTCTTCTATGTCATACTAATTTTATCCTTAATGATAGTTTCATCAATTTACTTGGTACTGATATTAAGATGACCAGTCTACAATTTCCTGGATCACTCCTGGGTCATTTTTGAATACTGATGTTACAATATTGGCTAGAAGATCAGTAATTTCACGTTTGCATCAAGCACTTTTGGATGAATGCTATATGGTCCTGCAGGTGGTTACTTCTGTTTGATTTAATTGTTCTGACTTCCCCAGCAAAACCAGAGGAAAACAATCCATTTATTCTTAACAACCTCTGCATGATCTTTAATTACTCCTCTTTGTCCATTGTCATCCAGTGGTCCAGCTGCGTTCCTGATTGGATTTCTACATTGCTTGTTTTGATGTTTTTAGCGAGGTGCTCCTCAAAATCCTTCTTTACATTCCTAATTGCCACCTTGCATTTGTTCGGCTAGAGTTTATATTCTTTCCTGTTCTCATCAGGACAAGCCTTCCATTTTCTGAGAAAGCTTTTCTTGTGTTTAATGACTTCTTGTTCTGCACTTGTATGCTCGTTGGTGTCCTCTGGGACTTGGAAGTGCCCTTTCTTCCTAAGAATGCTTTCCTGTTTCCTGATGCAGCTGGTTTTGCTAGCAAGGGCCCTGTTTCTGTCCGACCGCTAGGGCAGCGGTAGGCTGAACGTTCAGTGAACTGGAACGAAAGGGAAAGGAAAGTAAGCATCTCTTTCCCTTCCAGGCTCCTGCCACAGGGCAGAAGGGACGAACGTCGTTGGGAACGTCTAATTCCTGCTCCAGTGCTTGGGTTAGTGTGGTTAGAGAAATCACCTCTGGATTTTGGGCCAGCCTGTGCCTCATAGTCTGTCTCCTCCCAAAACAAGTGAACCTGTTGCAAAGAACCGTTCTAAAGCACCAGCATTAAAAACCTTGATTCTGGCAGCCTCTTCCATCCCATCCACTTTTATTAGGTAGTGCAAGAATTTCTTCAGCTTGCAATTTGACATTCACTTTTAAAACCCTTAACTGTCCCCAGACTGCCTCGAATTGGGCGGAGGTTCCCGGGCGCGCCCTCGCCTTTCCCACTGGCTTTTCTGTCCCGCCTTGTGCAGCCCTTTCGCTTCGCTTCTGCTCCCAATAATGCGCAAAGGGAGCGTGTCGCCCGGGATTGTGCACACGGAGGGGGGCCCTGTGGGGGATCTCGAGGCTTCCGTGGCGGTTCTGACCCGAGGAGGCACGATCCCGTGACGGAAACGGAGCGAAGCCGATTTGCCTTCCGAGGGGGAGGAAGGGGGAGGCCTGAGAGGAGCCGGCTGGGCTGGAGGCGTTGCTAAGTGACGAGCAGCGCCCCCGCCCCTCCCGCGGGCGAAGCGTAGCCGAGGCGTCCTCCGCGCATCCCTGGTGCGGCGAGCGGCTGCGGCGTCTGGACCAGAGAGCGGCGCCCCCCCCCCGGCCGTGGCTCTCTCTCTCTCTCTCTCTCTCTCTCTCTCTCTCTCGCGGGGAGGGGCCGGGAGTGGTGATGTAATGAGCAGCTGGGCGGTGGTGGAGGCCCGTGGCGGAGCGATGCGCGGCCCGTGGCGCTGACGCTTCTCCGCGGGATGCGCTCGGGCAGCTCCGACGCCCCGGGGATCGGCCGGGCTCCGTCCGCGTGAGGGATCCACGGCCGCCGCGCAGGGGCCAGGAGGCGGCGGCTGGACGGGCTGCGTGGCCGGGACTGAGTGGTCTAACCTTCTTCTTGTCTGCCCCCCCCCCGCTCTCTCTGCCCCCCCTTCTCCCTCTTGTTCCGTCTCTCCTTCTGCAACCATGAAGCAGGCCGCAGCTGCACGGAAGGTACGGTGCCGTTCCCGCCGCCCCCGCTGCCGGTGCCGCTCCTGAGCCATCTTGCTTTGCCCCCGCCGGCCGGAGGGCTTCATCGCGGGGCGGGGGGGGGGGCGGGGGACTCGCCTTCGAGGCGGCCTGCCCGGATTCCCGTCGCTGTCATTTGCGTCCATCCTGCGATCTCCCCGGGGAGCCGTTGCATGCAGCGCCCCTTTCACACCCAGCCGCGCGCCGCGGAGGGCCGGGGATCCTGCCGCCGCCACCGTCGCCGCGGGGGAGGGACGCCGCTGCTCGCCCCGGAAAAGTTGCATGCCAAGTGCTGTGGCCCCTCGCCGCTGCCGGCCGGCGGGATCAGCCATTTGCCGCCGCCGCCGCCGCTCGCGCTCCTGGCCGGCTGGTAGCCCTCCCTCCGGGAAGCCCGAGGCCCTTTAGCTTTGCGAGGGAGAATCGGCCCTCCCGATGCCGCCGTGGCCGCTCCGAAGAGTGGAGGGCGAGCCGTCGTGCTGCGGCAGGAGGGCGGCAGGGCGACGATGCCCGGCCTGCTGCCTGTCGGTGGGCGAAATGGTGCTGCAGTGCTCTGCCCGCGCCCGGAGCCTGTTTCCGAAAGATTTCGGCGGGAAGGGAAGCCGCTTTGTGGAGGCTGCCTCGGCTGCTCCTTCAAAGCCTCTCTTCCGAAATCGTCCCGTGGGGACACGGAATCAAGGGCATCTCCGGATGAGGGCAGCAGAGTTTGTGTCTGGGCAGATTCGTTCTCTGCACTCGGTGGCCTCTTACTTTGCCTTGGGGCTGCAGGTGGAAGGAGACTGAGCCCTCTTAAAAAGAAAGCAAACAGGCGGCTAGCGGTCATCGTAGAGTGAAGCAGGCTGTCACCTGTAGGAAAGCAGGGGGAGCCGGTTTTGGCTGGACTGGCCCACGTGCCGTGCCAGGGGTGGTCTAGGGCCGCCATGGACCATAACATTGAAGAAGAAAGGCAGGCGTCGGAGCCTTGGGCGGTCCGGCGTGCACCGGAACTGGACCAGACGGGCCGCAACCTGTGGGCAAAATACCCGTTTCCGCCCTTTTCCTAACAACCGGGCGGAAGGTGGTGCCCGTCTGAGTTTCTGATGCTGCTGAAGTTCTGGCTAGTGGCGAAAGGCTTCTGGTGTCTGCTGTGCGGGATCCATGCACCTGATGTTCAAGCGGGCTCTCCTGTGGACATTGCCCCAGAACGTGAGGATGGGCTGTCCCTGGCATCTTTCTGTACTGTTCCTTGAAGCCTCCATGCAGGCTGGCAGCGCCCACCACCCTCTGTTAGTACCGTGGCAATGGTGAGGTCCTCATGGAGCTCTTTGGCCACGGAACTTTTGGCTTGGGACACCCGGGGTCAAAGGCCTCTGTGCCCGCCTCCATTGCAGGCATCCATGGGCCCCTGGACTCGGTCAGGTGTGTGGCCAGCTGCACTCTGTGGTGGAGCACACAGGTAGCCTGGAAAAGGTGCCCAGAAAGCTCAGAGGAGGCTGGGAATGCTTGCCGAGCATCCAGATTCGAATCAGAAAGTATCCCGCTCCCCTACGCGATCTGGGACTGAACAGGTGAAGTGATGGCTGCCTCCACCACAGCGGCTCAAAGAAGCGTCTCGATGGAAGTTACGGTTAGAGGGTGGAATGTGGACCAAGGACTAGAAAGGCGTCCACAAGAGGCTTGGGAAGTGTGGTGAGGCTAAGCTAGGCTTCCCATAAGTTAGTTAGTCAGGGAGCAGAAAACCCCTGCAGGCCAAAGGGGTTTGGAGGGACGACCCCCCAGGAAAGACTGGCAGGTTGCTCTCCTGGTGCCCAAAGGCAGAAAGAAATTTGCCTAAGGGTGCCGCATATTTCAGTTGAAGCACCCAATGCCAGGTTTACAGGACAGGCGAATGTGCGGGTTCACAAAGTGGCCGAGACCAGGACATCACCTGGCACTCTGGGACCTCCTTCCTGGGCGCTCGTGGGTCAACCCGGTGAGGCAGGAGGCTTAGGTCACGAGGTGGAGCCTTCGTGGCATCTTTACGTGGCTCCATTCTGGTCCTCATTTTTCTCATCTTCTGAACTCCAAACAGACAAGCACAGGGTTGGCGATTCTCACTTTGTTACAGCAAACGCTTTGTCCAAGGGGCCCTTTTGTCTGTTACTTTGAATATGGTGGCATAATTTATTTGTATTCTTGGCTGCCGAAGGCCTGTCCCCAAACGAATGTGATCCTGAACCCTAAGAACTGCAGATGACCCCCCCCCCAATTGCTGCGCTGGAGTCAGGGTCCTTCAGCACCCCTCCAGCCTGCTGTTCCTGCCGGAGCTCCCTGCATCCACACTGACAGCCTTGCTTTACTCAGATTCTTCTTTACGCTTTGCAGGATAGCGAAGGGAATAAAACATAGAATTAAAGATGCGAAAGAAATAGAGCAGGCCAAGCAGTGACTCCATCAGCCCACTGCAAATTCCTGCTTGAGGATTCACCATCAGAAGCTCTACAGTGTCAGCAGCTGCTGTATCTCACAGAAGGGACAGTCCGGTGGGCTCAGTCTCGTGGTCAGAGAACCGGACTCACCTGGGAATAGCAGGTGTGATTCTGCCCTCCTCCACAAAGCCAGCTGGGTGACCTTGGGCTAGTCACAGCTCTCTTTCTGAGCAGCCTCACAGGGTGTTCTGTTGTGAGGAGGAGATCAGAAGGTTTGTCAGCTGCTTTGCTTCCCTGTAAGGGTGAGAAAAGTGGGGTAGAAAAACCAACTCTTCTTCTTGGGGTCACAGCAGCAAAGGCCCTGTCCCGATAGATCACTGCAGGCTTCTACACAGCCAAGAGCGTGTTATCTTGACTACGTTAGGCTTTGGGCTGGTCTTCTGGAGGGGGGACAGACCTTTCGGTAGCCTTGTCCTGAGCTTTATACTGCCAACAGCAAAATGGGCTGCTAGCCCACTGGCAAGGAGGTATCCCGTGTGAGCAGAGGCGTCAGTGCGCAGAACGGCTCCTTCGTGCAGACAGTCTGCCGATTCCCACGCAGCTCGCGCGCCAGTCTTAGTTGATCCTGGAGTAGGCAGCTAATACTCTGGATTCCCCTTGCCTCCTCGTGATTAAGGCTTCAGGGCGCAGACGCTCACGGGGACAGAAACCTGCTCTTCCTCTGCAGAGCGTCTCCTGCCATGGAGCTCCCACCTGACCTCCTCGCTCGCCCTGCAGGAAGGCCGGTAAGAGCCTAGGCCTCACCCGGTCCATCTTCGCTGCAGTGGCCGGGGTTAGTTTCTCCAGAAGCCCTATTAATAACAAAAGGCCTGGGGGGGGGGGTGGCTCTTTCAACCTCTCCCCCCAGAAATTATAAAATGCCCCTTTGCAGCTTCTAGTTCATGAGCATGTAAGTTTTTTACACATGAAAAAGCAGCACAAGGACTCTGCAGTAAAGCCCGCTGCCCTGAGTCACACAGCCTGCAAAAGAAGTAAACTGGGGGGGGGGGGGCTGGTTCCTGCTCTGAAAGCACCACAAACACTTTGCCTGGGGGTCTTGTTAGATCTTTGCTCTCTTGAGAAAGGTGCTTTTTGTTCTGCGTGATCTTGCAATATGGCGCAGGATCATCTGCTTTTGACCCTTCCTCTCCCCGGAGATGCCACAGTTCCAGGCTATGAGAACTTTCGTGGGGACAAAGCAATCTAGGGCCACCTGTTAAATCAGCTGTGTGAGGCTCAGCGCGCCAGGTGTGTTGGGAACCCCCTGGGACGCTACCCTGAAGAGCAAGGGCTGATGCCCCCGCTGACGGCCTGACAAGGGCCTCTCCGCTTCCTTTCTCTCCAGCACCCGAGCGAGAGTCGAGGGGGGCAGGAAATGGAAGTTGGGTGGAGATACGGCAGAGGGGCTTTTGCTCAGGGCTCCTGGCTGTCTGAGGAGGGCGAGCCGCAGTCTGGCTCCGTGCTGCTGCCACCAGGAATGCCTTTAGCCAGTCCCAGGCCTCTGGGCTGCCTGTGGCTGGAGAGTGCTGGGCAGGACAGCCCCCCCCCCCCCCCCCCCCCGTGCTTAAAACCTCCCTGTTCTGGCAGATCCTTGGGAGGCATTAGTTCCAAAGAGCCCCCTGCCCAGCCTTTTTTCCTAATGGGTTTTCTATATACCACACTTCATTTAAACCCCCCCCCCATGTCACGCACAATGTAAAAAGTAATAGCAGAACAAAACTGAATACCTGAAGCCAGCAAACGTAGGGACCAGTGGGAGATAGTCTTGCTTTCTGTTTCTCTGCTGGTGGGCTTGCCTGCACCCTCCCACTCCCAAGACTCCCTCTGGGGCTCGGGCTGTGTGGGCACAAGCCGCGTTTGTTTTCCACGGTGCTGATTTGGTGCAATGGGGCGCTGGGGGCACTTGCCTGCTGCTGCTGCTGCTCCCGCCACCTGCCTTGTTTGGAGGGCGAGGCTGTTCTGCTGTCAGAAGAGGCCCCAGCCTGGCTGACTGGCACCAGAGGGACCCTCCCGGCCCTGCTGCGGCCTTGTTTGACTCTGCCGCTTCATTGCTTTGATGGGCTGGTCACCCTCGTGGGATACTTTCAGAACGGCAGAGGACGACCATGGAGGGAGCGCCCTCCCTCTGCCTCGCTGAGGGCCCTGACAGCTCAGAGAAAAGCAAAGAACGTGCAAGGCCTTATGCAAAAGTGAGGAGCAGAGCAGGCCTGTGGGCATCGCAGCGCTTGCCAGAGGGGCGGGGGCTCTGGGGCACGCGGCATCTGTGGGACGGCAGAGCCCTGGACGCCGAGCACCCTGAAGTGGCTCTTTTGGCCAGTCCAGTCTAGGGGGTTCGACCAGGCATCAGCCACATATTTTTCTGTGCCCCTACTGGCCACAATGCAGACAAAGGAACATTTGAGAACAGAAGGAGCCAGGATTTGGGGCTGGATGCCAGGCCTGTATCTGAAGCTGCAACTTTTGTTGTTCTGCCTCCGTCCCTGAAATGCTGAGCTGTTTTCTCATGGCAACCAACCGCTTTCTGCCCCAGCTGCCCAAGCCCTCCAAGAAGCATTTTGTCGACAGAAAGGAAGGGCTGTTGACATTGGCACCTTCATGGTTGGCACTGGGGAACTTGGCTGCTTTGGCAGGCGGCTTTGGGCTGGGGGGCAAAGCCTCCAGCCGAGTATTGCCTGGGATAGTTTGTGCTCCTGAGCTGCCAAGTCTTCCCCGTGAGCCTCGAGAAAAGCCCAAAGTGCATCCGCTTGATCTGTCTGCCTGCAAGGAGCAGGAGCCGGCCACATGGGCCCCAGGCTGTCCTCTGATAGCTGCTCTTGCACCACCATCTGCTGCTCAACTGCTCCTTGATTGGGGAAGAGGAGCCGCTTCCCTGCCATGGAACCTTCTCAGGGTGCCAGGCTTTCTTCTAACAGCTGCTGTGCTCTGGGCCCTAGGGTGCCAGGCCAGAGGCCTTCTCAAGCGGGTGGGCAGAGCCCTTCTTTGCCTGAATCCTCAGGGAGCCAGCACTCATCGGTCAGGCCCTGGGGCCCCTGCTAGGTCCTGGTGGGCCATCCTGAGGGGTCCTTGATGCCTTCTGTCTAGAAGTCAGCCTGGTAGGAGGCAAACCGAGGTCCAGATGCCATCAGCTTTGAACTTCTGCTTTGCTGCAATGGGCTTGGAAGCAGGACGGTGGGTTGGCTTTGCGTCCAGGGAGGCTCCCGGCTTTACCTGGGACAGGTTATGGGCTCTTGCCAAGCTCTGGAGGCAGACATCAGATTGACCTCTAGAGTCCGCAGCAGCATCCTTGACCCGTTCGGCCCAGCGCTGGAGGGAGCCGGGTGCAGGCAGGGCAGGAGCCAAGCACAGCAGGCTGAGGCGGTGGGGGGCCGATGTTGTGCGCTAATCACTCGCCTGTCTGTCTTGTGTCTTCTTCCTTCTCCTTTCCTGCTGCCACGGCTGCTGTCTGTCTCTCCCTGTGTGACTGTCTCTTCTCTCCTGCCTTCTGCTCCTGCCGGCCTCCAGACCACCAGCAGGAGGCCCAAGGTGAGACCCCAGGGCTGGCGAAGGCTGCATGCTCCGTCTTTTGGGGGGGGGGGTGCCAGGCCCCTTCCCTTGTTGCGCGATCCTGTGGCACCGGTTGTTCCCTGCTGGCGTTGGCAGTTGGGTGCAAAGACAGGCCGGCCACAGGCAGGGTCAAAGCAGAGCTGGGAGAAAGCGGTTTGGGCCCTTTTTTGTGATGACTCCTGGTTGCTCACTGTGGTTCTGCCATTTTTGCCGTGTCCATGCACAGGCTGAACAAACTCTGGGCCCTTTGATGGTCTCAGTCTTTGCACACACACTTTGACCATGACCATGACCATTCTGGCAGTCTAGAGAAGTAGGAAAACCTCAGCAACAGCTTCAGGGCAAATGTGAATAAAGAAAGACCAGCCGTTTTCCAGGGGAAGCTTGCTCCACGCTTGTGGCATCTTCTTGGCTTGGCCCAGGCTTGCTTCATTGTCTGAGCCCATCTGGAGGGCCTGACGGGCCTGATGTCTTACTGGAAACCCGGCCCAACCAGCCAATAAGCAAACAGAGCACTAACTGCCACCTGCTACCCCTGTGACCAAGGCACGGACATCAGGGCTGTGCTGGACGAGGTCCCTCCCATGGTGGAGAAGGCCCGGCTCCCTTGAGCCCTGGGAGCGAGGGCGGCTGCAGACAAAGCCTTTCCTGTAGACCCAACAGCTGTGAGCTGCTTCCTTCCCTCACATGTTTGTCTGCGGGCACACAACGTCCTTTGCTTTGATTTGTGATAGAAAGATGAGTAGGAAACCCATCCAGCAATCAATAGAGATGGGAGAAGGCTGAAGTGTCTCAGGAATAAATGATGCCTGCCATTAGCTGGCGTCTGCTTGCGCGAGGGGGTGTTGCTGGTGCCAAGCTAAATCGGATGGTTCTCTGCCCTTGGTCTCCTGCAGAGCACCAGCCTGCCCTGCCCTGCAGGAAGGGCATCTAAAGTGCATCTCCCTACTCCCAGCCCCTCCCTGCTGAAACCCTTGCAGTCAGACACAGGGACAGAGACTGAGCCGGGGCCCTTTGAGTTGCGCTGCCTGGGCCCCACGTGCTGATTCTCCCTGTGGCCACACAGGGGCGCTGAGCCCAGGCAGCGTGGGGGGAGGAACACAGAAGAGGAGGGTGTGACCAGCAAACGGCCAGCAGAGCAAGCTGGGTGCTTGGGTCCGGCTGGTGGGCTTCCCAGTGCGGCTGGTTGCCCAGTGGCAGCGCGAGCTGCTGGACTAGATGGGCAGTGGGCCTGATCCACTGGGGTGTTTCTTAAGTCCTTCGGTGGCTGGGAGCAGCCGGGGTCTCTCCTCTCGGCGGCCGGTGCTTTGGTGCCTGGGCCTGAGTGCGACTTGTGAGCAGGCGTCAGACCCAGCGCCTCTCCCTGGCGGAGTAGGGTGGATGGGGGGCAGTTGGCTGCCCACAGTGCCCGCCTTCTCTTCCTTCCATATTCCTCTTGGACGCCTCCAAACAAGCCAGGTGTTTTGGGAGCACGGGTTTTGGCCAAAGTCGGGATCCGCTCTTCTCTCCTGTATGAACTCTGCCTGTTTGTGAACCGTGCCAGGGCTCGGGCGTGGCTGGAGGGCCTGTCTCCTAACTGCCCCTCTTCGCTTCCTTCCTCTTCTCCGCCCCGCAGCCCACTCGGACCGCCAGTTCCGCAGCATCCAGTGGCACGACTGGGCTGTCCGGCTCGGCTTCTGCGTCGGCCGGCGAGATGAGCAGCAGCGAACCAAGCACGCCCGCACAGACGCCCCTGGCTGCGCCGGTGGTCCCGACACCGCTGGCTTCCCCGGTGGCTCCTCCATCCGCCCCGCTGCCTACCAAGGTAAGAGGGCCCTTTCCCTCCCTCTGAGTGCACTTCACCCGCACTTTGCACAAGCCTTCTCCACACCTTGCAGCCAGGGCCGTGGGTCCGTCGTGGAAGGACTGGCGCCCGCAGCTCTTGCCCCTGGCAGCCCCAAGCGCACTGCCTCCTTGGCCGTGGGGTGGGATTAGGAGCTCAGAAGGACCTGAGCCAGGCCTCCTGCGCGCCCCCAGGCTTCTGTTGGTCTTGGAGCCCCTGGGCACCGTTTTTCCTCCATGGCAGCCAAGGGCGCCA
The DNA here is from genome assembly GCA_023333525.1 of Aspidoscelis tigris stejnegeri. Classification (NCBI taxonomy): domain Eukaryota; kingdom Metazoa; phylum Chordata; class Lepidosauria; order Squamata; family Teiidae; genus Aspidoscelis; species Aspidoscelis tigris. The sequence goes on along the minus strand of JALMGA010000006.1, from coordinate 91,258,534 downwards.
CAGTGGGCCTGTGCCTGCCAGTTGACGCTGCTGGTGCTGATGCCCAAGAGTGGCAACCTGTGCCCCTCCAGGTGCTACTGGGTTCAAGCCCCAGCCCTTTGTAGCCATTGGCTGGGACTGATAGGATCCAGAATCCAATAGGTAGAGGTGGCTGACCACTGCTTCCGCTGTCACGGGATAGGAAGAGGGTCCTGCTTGCAGTGGACCTTGTTGGTGGTGGCTGAAAAGATGCTTCACCTGCTGGAACACAGCAGGCCCTGGGGCCCATACTAGAGGCATGTTTTCTTAAGGCAGATGGTGCTGAGCATTGGGAGTTTTGTTATTGCGAATAAGGGCTGGCCGGGGGGGGGGGGGTGTCCCTAAAGGCTGGAAGGCACAGATTCACTGCAGAGGGATGGGGCAAGTGCCAGGCCAGAATAGTGGCTCGAGGGCTAGACTGGGAGCCCTGCTTGGCCAAGGAAGTCCGACGTGCCTCAAAGTGGCTGTAGTGGCAAAAGAACGTGAGGAGCTCAGCGCTTGCCTCACTGAGCCCTTTGGGAAAGGTAGGCTGTGGGTGATCATGTAAACCAGCAGTTCTCCACCTGCAAGGGGCGTGTGGTTTATTCCTCAGCATCTCCTGGGAGGCAGAGGCAGAATGGCGCCTCTTGCCTATCGTTGCAGTTGGTTGGGTCTTGGTGTTCTCAGAAGACCTGGGTGCACGATCTCTGCTGGGTCCTAAAGAGAAGGTCTTGCAGGAGGAGGAGAACTTGCGCAGTCAAGTGCGGGACCTGGAGGAAAAGCTGGAGACCCTCAAGATGAAGCGGAACGAGGACAAGGCCAAGCTGAAGGAGCTGGAGAAGTACAAGATCCAGCTGGAGCAGGTTCAGGAGTGGAAGAGCAAGATGCAGGAGCAGCAGGCCGACCTGCAGAAGCGGCTGAAGGAGGCCAAGAAGGTGACGGGCGGCACTGAGGTTTCTCGGGGAGAGTTTTAGGGGGTTCGCCTTGGCGAAGGGGCGTCCAGTGGGGAAGGACTGGAAGCGAAGCAGGGGACCGCTGAGCTCTTTGCAGCCAGACGCTTGCCCAGGGCAGGGCTCACCAGGCACCCTGGACAGGTGCCCATCCAGATTTCTTGAGCTGCTTCACAGAGGTGGTGCCTTCTAAGAGGAACGTTCTCCCTCTGCCTCCCGGAATACCTTGCCTTCCTCGGCTGGAGACCGCTGTCCCATCGGTTTCTCAGACACTGACATGGGTTCCCCTCTGTGCTGGAAACCTTTGGGTGCCAGTGGCATCTTGGCAGGCGGCTGGGCGTGGGGTGTCGGTAACAAGCCTGCTGTCTTTTTCCCCTCAGGAAGCCAAAGAAGCTCTGGAAGCCAAAGAGCGTTACATGGAGGAAATGGCTGACACGGCAGATGCCATAGAAATGGCCACTCTGGACAAGGAGATGGCGGAGGAGCGGGCCGAGTCGCTGCAGCAGGAGGTGGATTCCCTGAAGGAGAAGGTGGAGTACCTGACCATGGACCTGGAGATACTGAAACATGAGATCGAGGAGAAGGGTGAGTGAGGGAGAGGGGGGCCGTGGCCGCGCTCACAGAACGTCTCCTGCAGATATTCAGCAGGGGGGGGGGGCGAGGGCAGGGGCTACTTGGAAATAAATGGTCTTCTTTTCCTGAGCCTGCGTCTTCCTGCCTGCAGTGGGAAGCCTTTGCGCACACCTGAGCCCTAGGAGGCCTGTCCCACACACCAGCCCCAAAGCCTTGAGTTTGTGGGAGCTGCTTTCCTCTTCTCAGCCCGAGAACATTGTCTTTCAAAAGATCGCGTGGGTTTCCCTTCCCACCCCACCCAAAGGAACATAAAGAAGAGCCCTGCAAGATCCCCTCTAGTCCAGCATCCCATCACGCTCAGAGATCCACCAGTGGCTTTTGGGCATCTCAAGCAGAAGATAAAGGCAAACCTTTACCTTCTCTTAGCTCCCTGCAAATGACCATTAGAGGCCTCGCGCCTGTCTCCCCTGGAGGTGGCACCCGGGCGTCCATTCTAGTAGCCATTGATACACCTGTCCTCCATTAATTTGTCTAGCTCTGTCTGGGTTGGTTGCTGTCACCACCTCTTCTGGCAGCAAATTCCACAGACTGGTGACCCTCTGGGTGAAGGAATGCTTCCCCTTGTCTGTCTTCACTCTCCTCCCCATCAGCTTCACAGAGGCCCCCTGTTCTCTATGCACTTATTCCACATTGTGCATCATTTTATATGCTTCAGTCAGTTCCCTTCTGAAATGCCGTCTGTCGAGGCTGAAGAGGCCCAGAGGCTGCAGCCTGATTTCGTAGGAAGAGGCAAACTGGCAGCCAGGCAATCTGCGAATCCTCCTGGTTGGAGAGGACAGAGAAGGACGTGGGGCTGGTCAAGCGACCACTCCTGGCGTCACACGGGTCAGCTGAGATGCTCTCGGCACAGGCTTTCCCCTAAGCTCTAAGGAACGTTGCCTTCTGTCTTTCCAGGTTCTGATGGTGCTGCCTCCAGTTACCACGTCAAGCAGCTGGAAGAGCAGAACGCTCGGCTGAAGGAGGCCCTCGTGAGGTAGGAGCTCAGCCCGCCCGCAGCAGCTCTTGCGTGGCTCCTGCAGCCACTCTCTGGGTTGCCCACCCGGCCTCAGGGAGGGAGGCGGCTTGGTATGAGGCCAGCAGGGGGCGCTGCGTTTCATGGAGGATGGGAGGGCTCGGTGGATGGAACGTGGCCTTTGCTGCCTGGCCCTGCAGCACCATGGAAGCAGGGCAGCTCCTGCCCTTCCACCCCGTTGTAGCCTTTCCCCAGGGTGCACAGATTAGTTTCCTTCACCCTTAAGCCACAGCATTCTCAGAGCAGCTTGAGGCGTGTAATCTTAGAGACACACGAGGAGAAGGGCCTGAGAGGGAAGAGGGGCGCTTGGCGGCCGGGCAGGTGGGAAGGCCTGTCCTTTGGGCACCTTAGTGGTGGTACAGCTCTCTGGATGGCACAGTCGGTGTGACCTGAGAGGTGGGCACGTTCTTGCCTTTGTCTGGGAAGGATGCGGGACCTCTCAGCATCAGAGAAGCAGGAGCATGTGAAGCTTCAGAAGCACATGGAGAAGAAGAACATGGAGCTGGAATCACTCCGTCAGCAGAAGGAGAAGCTCCAGGAAGAACTGAAGCAGGCAGAAAGGACCATTGATGAACTCAAGGAGCAAGTGAGTGGTTCTCCTGCGTTTGTCCCTGGGTAGCACCAGCGGGCACCTCCTCCAGATAGCAGGGCACCTAAGCACCCTTTGATGGGGCTCCCCTGGGAGGGAAGGGTGGCAACAGCCTGCAGCCAGAGGGAGAGGGTCTCCAGGCTTCCTGAGCCACATCCTCCCGTCTAGCTGTGCTGCCGGCTGGAGGGCAGAGGTTGGTGCTTTGGGGAAACTACCTGAACCGTGGTGTCTCTCCCAGGTGGATGCCGCTTTAGGGGCCGAAGAGATGGTTGAAACCCTGACTGAACGGAACCTGGATTTGGAGGAGAAGGTCCGGGAGCTCCGGGAGACCGTGGGTGACCTGGTGAGAACAAATGGACTCGGGAAGCTTCCCTGCGGACTGGACAGCTGGAAGCAGCGGAGGAGGGGGGTTACTGATGGCGAGGGCCCAGGGCCACTTCGTGTCTCTCCCCAAGGGCTGGTGGGCTGCCAGGGATGCAGAGAAAGCGGCTTCAGGTGGGAGTGCCCATCGTCCAGTGCTTCTGGGAGGAGCAGCTGGGTGTGGATGGGTGACGAGGTCCCCTAGACCTCTTGCCCCGATTGCTAAGGCTGCCCCAGAGCCTCAAGGAGCCCCTTGTGGGTCTCCTTGCTTCCTGTCGGACTGCTCTGTTGCTCGGCCTGTTCCAGGAAGCCATGAATGAGATGAACGATGAGCTGCAGGAGAACGCCAGGGAGACAGAGCTGGAGCTCCGGGAACAGCTGGACATGGCGACCGCTCGGGTCCGTGAGGCAGAGAAACGGGTGGAGGCAGCACAGGAGACGGTGGCCGACTACCAGCAGACCATCAAGAAGTACCGGGAGCTGACGGCCCACTTGCAGGTACCGAGGGGCACAGAGCAGGCTCAGGTCCAGGGTCCAGGGCCCTGCCATCTCGTCGCTCTGCCTACTTCCGGGTCTCAGATGGGAAGGAACTGAATCCTGCCCTGTCTCCAGCACAAGTAGATCTGCAAATAGGGGTCTCGGCAAAGTGAGGCCTTCTGGGTGGCCTAGAAGGAGTTGCGAGAGAGGAGCCATGGGTCTCCAGCAGACAGCAGTTCATGTGGCCGTTAAATCTGCTGGCAAAATACCGTCTGTCCCATTGCTGATATAAGAACTGAAGAGCAGCTCTGCTGGATCAGGCCCGTCTAGTCTCTCCAACCTGGAGGTAATACGTAGGCATCCATTCTAGGAGCCTTCAGTACACCTGTCCTCCTTGAATTAAGAGATGCCCTGTTTGATCAGGCCACAGCCAAACGAGTCCAGCAAAACCTTCACCTGCTCTTGGATCCCTGCAAATCGCCTTTAGAATTGTCTTACCTGCCTCTCCTAACTGGAAGCTGAACCTAAGCATCTATTCTAGTGCTCATTTTAAGGTGTACAGTCTTGTGGATGGAACTGAACATTCTGAGAATCTAAAGTTTTAACAAGTTTCTAGTCCTCTAATGATTTACAGAGGCACCTGAAGGGTGGCAAATGCTTGTATCTCCTGTAGCAAAGGGGAGCCGCCGGCCTGTGTCTCCCAAGGGCCTTTTGAGTATCCTCTCTCTTCTTAGCCAGCCAGAAGGGACGGTAACCCTGCAGAAGCAGCCTTTTCCCTGCACCTGGGTCCCTTCTGCACCACCCACGCCTTTCCCACGGCATGTTCCTCTGTGTCCTGCAGGACGTTAACCGAGAGCTGATGAGCCAGCAGGAGGCCTCGGCTGAGCGGCAGCAGCAACAGCCGCCACCAGAGATGTTTGACTTCAAGATCAAGTTTGCAGAGACCAAAGCGCACGCTAAGGTACACAGCGTGGGAGGCCAGGGCCAAGGGGGACTCTGGGGGCTCCTGGCCTTCTTCCTGCAACCCTGGGATCTCTTGAGGAAGGGAGCAGCTGTGCCTCTCTCAGAGGGGACGTTTCCCAGGGATGCTCCTCCCTTCCCTCTTGGAATGGAAGGGTGGATACACTTAAGAATGGCTCTTCTAAACATGGCCGTCCAGAGCAGCTTGGCACGCAGCGTCCCTCGTCTCTTTCCTGGTTCTGGGCACTTCCAGCACACACACACACACACACACACACACCGACAAGGGCGTCTCTAGTGCACCAGGAAGCCCAAGGCGCTGGGATTCAGCTGGCTTCTCCTTTCCCTTGCAGGCCATTGAGATGGAGCTGCGCCAGATGGAGGTGCAACAGGCCAACCGACACGTCTCCTTGCTCACGTCCTTCATGCCGGACAGCTTCCTACGTCACGGCGGGGACCACGACTGCGTCCTGGTGCTGCTGCTCATTCCGCGGCTCATATGCAAGGTAGGGAGGGGAGCGACTCCTCCACCTTGGCTGGTTGTGATGCCCACAGCCTGTCCTCTGCAGGGGCGTTGGCTGTACTTTGGAGCACAGTGAGCCGGGGGAGTCTGGAGGATTCTTCGTTTTAGTGGGGTGGGGGAGACATAAGCGTACTGGGGGTAATCAGAGCTTGAACTGCGCAGTGGTGGCAGTGGAGCTTCATGACAGTGCGTAAGAACCTAAGAAGAGCCCTGCTGGATCAGGCCACGGCCCATCTCGTCCATCACTGTATCTCACATGGTGGTCCACCAGTTGCTCGTGGGCACCTCAACCAGGATTCACCTGCTCTTGACTCCCTGTAAATGGCCTTGAGAGGCCTCCTGCCTGTCTCTCCAACCTGGAGGCGGTACCTGGGCATCTCTTTTAGTAGCCATGGGTACACCTGTGCTCCGTGAATGCGTCCACACTTTCTTCACGTTTTTGCTGTCACCGCCCATTCTGATCATTCCATAGACTGATGACCCTCTGGGTGCCGCCTGGTTATAGTGTGGTGGGATGGAGAAAATGATTTTTTCCCCTGATTTTATTATTTGGTCAAAAGAATTTAAAACACACAATGTTAAATTTATACAGTTGCTAATCTTGATTATATAAGTGACTCCCGGCCTTCTTGTTTCATTGTAACTAGCAGTCTGTTTCCCAAGGGTTTTCCCATTTCATTGTGTTTTTTGTTCGTCTACGAAATCTGCCGTTAGAAATTGGTTTGAGAGGATTTTCCTCTATCCACCTTTTCCATGCGATGCAAGATTGTATAAGCTTTGACCAGCCCCCCTCTTAAACACCGTGTTCCAAGGCCAAAGGGGCCTAGACTTTGCTTGCTGATCTCCTAAGGGAGACATTCCAGCCCCCTGAGCCTTCTGGCTGCCCTCGGCTGCAGAGGTGTGCAGACATGATAGAAGTCTTCCGAATGGACGTGCGAAGAGCCCCGCTGGATCAGCGTTGTGCCCTGTAGAGTCACGCAGTCCGTTCTCACCGTCGCCTTCCAGCTGTGCCCGGAAGCCCACCGGCAGCTGCCCTTCCCAAGCACGCCATGGCCTCCTGTGACTGCCAGGGCCGATACCCATTCATGAATTGGTCCAAATTCCTTTTGAAACCATCCAGGCTGGCAGCCAACACTACGTCTACTGACTGCAAATTCCAGAGTTTTAGTAGCTCAGAACTGAACACGTTTGCTAGGCTGGCTGGGAGGTTGATGGACTCCGGGTTGTCCCTGGCCTCTTAGGAGTGAGAAGGATGAAGGCCTTTGGGTGGCTGCAGCTTCATAGGTTAGCTGACCAAAAGGCCCTGTCTGGATTTGGGTCACTGGAGGGGGTGCCACTCGCCAAGCCCTTCCCGCAGCCTGGGCCCGGGGAGAGTGCGCTGGGCCTGAAGGCGGACGAACCTTCCAGCGGCTCCTCCTTTCTGCCACAGGCAGAGCTGATCAGCAAGCAGGCCCAGGAGAAGTTTGAGCTGAACGAGAACTGTGCTGAGCGCGCTGGCCTCCGGGGGGCGCCGGGAGAGCAGCTGAGCTTTGCTGCTGGGCTGGTCTATTCCCTGAGTCTTCTTCAAGCGACGCTACACAAATATGAGCAGTGAGTACTTCCGGCTCCCCAAGACCCCCATGGTAGTCACAGGCCTCCTGGGGGGGGAGGAAGGGGGGTCTGGTGTGTGTGTGTGTGTGTGTCATGCGGCTTTAACCTCTTGTCATTCACTGCAACCCCCCCCCCCCCAGAGCGCTGAATAAGTGTGGCGTAGATGTCTACAAGAAGGTGGGGATGTTGTACCCTGAGCTGAGCGTGCACGAACGCTCACTGGACTTCCTGATCGAACTGCTCCACAAGGACCAGCTGGATGAGACGGTCAACGTGGAGCCCTTGACCAAGGCCATCAAGTATTACCAGGTGAGCTGGAACAGACCGCCGGGGGAGGGGGGGCTGCTTCCCAGGAGACCAGCACCAGGGGCAAGGGGGCTCCCGGGGGGGAAGAGAGGGAAGTCCTGGGTCGCAGCCAGGCTGAGCTGGCAGCTGCCCCCCTCTTTCCACAAAGGGTAAGCCCGGCTGAGTCTGGGCTCCCTGCACTCTCTGACGGCGGCCAGCCTGTTCCCGGTGTCAGGCAGACCTGAGAGCCACAGGAGCCCCTCCCTTAACTTGCCTCCCCTCCTCCGTCTCTTGGTCTGTTCCCTCCAGCACCTGTACAGCATCCACCTGGCTGACCAGGCAGAGGATTGCACAGTGCAACTGGCTGATCACATCAAGGTGAGTCAGTACATCCTCCACTTCTCAGGGTCCCAAGGTGTGTTTGGGAGGGAACCCAAGTGTTTGTGCAACGGACAGATGCGACGTGCCCCTGAGTTCCCCAATCCGTCCAACTCTTCTGGCATGCGATGGATCACCTGAGGCGCTCAGAAGCGTCACAGGTGCCCTGTAAGTCCTCCCTGGGGAGCTGGAGGGGAAGGGGCTATCTGAGAGAGTGTGCCCCCCCCCCCCGCCACCAGTGTGACTGGGGCCTGTGCTTCTTTGCAGTTTACCCAGAGTGCCTTGGACTGCATGAGTGTGGAGGTTGGCAGGCTGCGGTCCTTCCTGCAGGTAAACGCCAGGGCGGGCACAGGGAGCCGGCCTGGGATTTTGCTTCTTAATCCTGCCGGGGCAGCGACAGACTTCAGTGTCGGTCTGGGGGTTAGGGGACCTATGGCAGAAAGTTCCTTTGCCTTAAACGGTGGCAGATCGGTCCTATTCAGAATTGCATTGACTTGATCAGGGAATTGGGGGAAAGGATTCTGCCACGAAGGCAGCGCCCAGGCGCACCATGCAAGGTGCCAGCCTCCCCGGCGCAGACAGAATCTTTCAGAGGCTCCGGTGCAGAACACGCAGGCAGTTGGCAAAACGGTGCCACATCCTCCAGACGAGGGTTTTGAGGGACTGCAGTGCTGACCGCGCGCCCACCCTGGCAAGAGCTTTTCATGGGTGTCAGGGCTGATCCCTACCAGGGGAGGTTTTTCAGACTATCATGCTGAACACACTGATCAGGATGAGACCCGTTGCCACAGTTGATTGATTTGTATTTCTCTCCCTCTCTGTTCCCAAAGGACTCATGGTAGGTCAGAGAAAAACCAGTGTGAGAACAGATAAAGCCTACATTTGCCAAAGTGTGCGCGTGCCTGCGTTGGGGAGGGGGCAGGACAAAGTGGGGCGACTGCAAATCCATGCTGCGGAGTCTACACGGCAGCAGGATGCATTGCGGGCGTCCACAGGCTGCCTTCCGCGGGAGGCCTCCCTGCGACGCCCACCATGTTTGCTTTGTGGTGCTCTCTGTGCCAAAAGGAGGCCCTGCCTGATTCCATCCTTCATGCTTGCAGACAGGGCAGGAAGCATCAGACCTGGCCATCCTCCTGAGGGACCTGGAGACTTCATGCAGTGACGTCCGTCAGTTCTGCAAGAAAATCAGGCGCCGCATGCCTGGCACAGATGCCCCTGGCATCCCTGCAGCACTTGGGTTTGGGCAGCAGGTAGGTCACCAGTCCACTTTTGGACTTAACAGGCCTCGAGGGAATGGGAGGAAAAGGGGAGAGGCTGGACCTACCGACCTGCATTGCTGTGGCCTGATCCTGTGACCCTCTTCCACGCTTAGGTCTCAGACACGCTGCTGGACTGCCGCAAGCACCTGACCTGGGTGGTGGCCGTCTTGCAAGAGGTGGCTGCAGCTGGAGCCCAGATGATTGCCCCGCTGACCGAGAACGAGGGCCTCCAGGCGGTGAAGCTGGAAGAGCTGGCCTTCAAGGCCAGCGAGCAGGTAGGGGGCAGCCCTCCCTTCCACAGGAGTCCGGTTTCATTTTGCCACCTCTGAGCTGGGCTTCTGAGTCGCAGCCTCAGTGCCCAGTGGGTCTCTACACTACTCCCTGCCCTTAGGCTGGCAGTCAGGATCGCCTGCAGGACCACTGGAGGCCAGAATATCGCTGCCTGCTCGCCTTGAACAAGCGGACAGTCCCGGCCACTCACGTGCCTGGAGACGGCACGGGATGGGCTGCTGGGGCTGAGGTGGGGCCTCCGGGGCCGAGAGCTTCCTTTTCCTCCTGCTGCTCTTGGAAACGAGCCAGGGCCAAGCCTGACCAGGCCCTCCCACCAGTGCAGGCTGGGCCCTCCCTCTTCCACAGGCCCTCCCTCTGCCCAGGAGGTTTTGCTGCTGAGGGAGCAGGGCACTTGGCAGGTTGGCCTGGCACCTCTGGACCATCCTGCTTCCCTTCCAGATCTATGGCGTGCAGGGCGTCAGCCCCCACGAGTGCCTCCGCCAGTCCTGCAGCATCCTGGTCGCCACCATGAACAAGATGGCCACCGCCATGCAGGAGGGCGAGTATGACGCCGACAAGCCCCAAGTCAAGGTGAGCCGGGCCCCTTTGTCCAGGCCTTCCTCGTGGACAGGAAGGATAGCGGGTCCGTCGCCCATTTCCCAGCTTCGTGTCTGGTTCGGCTCTATTGATTGATTTGTAATGTGTATCCCGCCGTGCCTGAAGGTCTCAGGCTGGTTGCAGGGCTTCTTGTGCACTCTTCATCTCCTGATACCTTCCCATTGAACGCCTCCAAATGCATCCTGAACTAGCGCCAAGGCTTGGATGGCTTCAAAGGGGCTTGGACGACCCATTGTGGTTGTCAGCCCGGGGGGGGGGCTGCAGGGGGCTTCCAGCACTGTGAGGGCAGGTGGCTGGTCTGGATGGGCCACTGGGCTGACCCAGTAGGGCAGTCCCTCTGTTGTTCTGTATCTGTGACATATCCATGGGTCAGGGCCGTCGTGGGTCCCTCTCTCTGACGGCCAGCTGAATTCAGAGAGGAATCCATCAGAGGCGTCGTGTGGGCTGAAGCTCAGCTCCTGGGACTGGTCAAGGGCTTCCGTATGCAGTGGGCTGGCCTTCTGGGGGCCACCTGCTGGGGGTCCTTACTTGGTGATGGCAGTGAGAGAGGCTGCTGGCCCAGCTGGTCACGGGTCTGGACCAACCAGGCCATCCTGACGCTCTTGCGCTTCATCCCCTCGCAGCCCCCTGCGCCAGTGGACTTACGAGCAGCTGCGCTGCGGGCGGAGATCACCGACGCCGAGGGCCTGGGCCTCAAACTGGAGGACCGCGAGACGGTGATCAAGGAGCTCAAGAAGTCCCTCAAAATCAAGGTGTGTTGTGCTGCCCCCACCCCCTGCGCTCACCTGCCTCGCCCGCTGTCCCCAGTGGCTGCATGGCACTTCCTCTTCACCCTCCTTCCGCTTCCTGTGAGCCAGTTTGGTCTAGCGGTTAGGGAGCCGGACTCTTGTTTGAGAATACCGGGTTTGATTCTGCACTCCTCCATGAAACCAGCCAGGTGACCTTGGGCAAGTCACAGCTCTCTTCTGAGCTCTCACAGCCGTGTCTACCCCACAGGGTGTCTGTTGTGGGGAGAAGAACAGAAATTTTGTCAGCCACTTTGAATGAATGAGAAAAGGGGGTAGAAAAGCCAGCTCTTCTTGCTTATCCGAGAAGTAGAGTGGGCCAGGCTGGCATGGCCAGAAGGCATGTTATGGTCGTATGTAGGCTTTCACGGCTGGTTTCAGTCTTATTTGTAGCAGTTTGGGGGCTGTTGCGGCACGTTCCAGGTTTCTTCTGAGAACCTCAGCTTTGGATCTCCATCCTCGGAGGATTTGGCTCTTGGAAGGGCAGCTTTGCTCTCCAGCTAATCCTTTGGAATCTTCTGCTGCGGTGGCCTTTGCTCTCACGGGCTGCCTTCCTTCCGTGCAGGGAGAGGAACTGAGTGAGGCCAACGTGCGCCTGAGCCTGCTGGAGAAGAAGCTGGACAGTGCCTCCAAGGACGCGGACGATCGAGTAGAGAAGATCCAGACAAAACTGGACGAGACCCAGACCCTCCTGAGGAAGAAGGAGAAGTAAGGAGGCGGCAGTTGTCCTCGGGAGTGCGAAAGCCACAGGCTGCCTGGCATGGCAGGGAGAGTTGCATTCTGGGCCCTGGTGGCCCTGGACAGGAGAGGGAATGCGTGCCCTGGCCAGAGATTGGCATCCCGAGGCTGCTGCGCAACCATTTTGGGTCAAAAGAGTCTTTGGCCTTTGCCAGGCCAGTCTTCAGAGGGCTTTGGGCCACTGCCTGCCTTGGTTCTTCTCCTGAGTGCCCATGAATGATGCAGAAGCTTGTCCTTACAGACGCAAGGATGAGGGAAAGGAGGGCGCCTTGCTCCCAGCGAAGGACCAGGGAAGCCCTCAGTTTCCCCCCAGTGGATGGCTTTCTGGTGATCCCTCCTCTGCTCCAGGAGGCCGCCTTTTCCTGGTGGCTGCAGCCGAGTCTTATCTGCCGGTTTGGGAAGGGGCAAAGCATGCGTGGAGCTGCCGGCACCTGACCAGCTCCCGAGGTGTCACCTGAGCTCGGCCCGGTTATTTTTCAGGGAGTTTGAGGAGACGATGGACGCGCTTCAAGCAGATATTGACCAGCTGGAGTCAGAGAAGCTGGAACTGAAGCAGCGGCTCAGTACCCAGTCCAAGCGCACCATCGAGGGCCTGCGTGGCGCGCCCCCCTCGGGCATCGCTTCGGTCATCTCTGGCATCACTGGAGGTGAGGGCGTTGCTTGAGCTCAGAGGGTGTGTCCCAGGGGCATGCTGGGTGGCCAGGCAGTGCCCCGAGCGCCACCTGTGGGCACCAGCAGAACCCTTGCCTTTTCCCTCCCCCGTCTGGGCCTGGCTGTGCCTCGTGCACTCGCAGCTGGCTCTGGCTTTTAAGGGGTAGCCCAAACCAGGATCCTTCATTGTTCAGGGGAGCTAGAACCGAGGGTCTCAGGGTGGGTTGCAACATATAAAATGAATATATTAAAATGCCATTGGGTGTGGGGGGAACACGGAGTGGAGAGCTCCATTTGAAAACTCATGGGGTTTCTGCTGATGCTTCCAAAGACCCCAGGAGTTATGGCCAGTGAGATGCAGTTCACTCCCAGCCGTTCCGGACTCTCTCAGGAGCACCGAGTTCAGGACCACTGAAGCACCATTTCAAAGTTCCCCTCCCATAAGCAACCCTGGGCAAGTGCCAGGCTCTTAACTCTTCAAGGCAGAAGATGTGGGTAGCAACACCCCACCCCACCCTGCTGCTTTACACAAAACCCAGCAAATCACCATGTCACCTGGGAAAAGCCAGCACTGGCTCAGGAGGCGTTTGGCTCACGGCCGAGTCCTGCAGAGAGAAACACGATGTGTTTCCTACAGCGGCTTTCATTAATCGGCCAGGACGAGAATATGGGGCAGCGGGGAGAGTCCCCCTCAGTCAGACTACAGACCATGTGGGCCAAAGAACCCCAAAGATTAGCCACAGCGCATCTGGTCCAGCTTCCCTTCTCAAACAGTGGCCCACCAATGGCTTCTAGGCGTCACCTGCTCTTGACTCCCTCTGAATGCCTTTGGAGGCATCCTGCCCATCTCAGCTCGGCTGCTGTACTAAATAGTAGCTGCCTGAGTCCCCCCAGCCCCCCCCCCCCCCGGTCCCAGGAGAAGCTGCTCCAGCCAGCTCAGTAAATGCAGCTCCAGCAGCGGGTGGCAGACGATGGCAAGTCCGGAGGCAGCGTAAGCGTTATGCAGACGCTACCTCTACCCAGTTTCATTCTTCTGGCTCCCTCCCTGCAAAGACTGGCTCAGCTGCAGGTATCTGCTCTTTGTCTTCCTCTGTGAAAATCAAGGCAAAGGATTCATTAGGCCTCTCTTGTCTGTGGGCAGTAGAGGCTGGCAGGAAATACCCATTCACCTCCGCGTTCCCCTTCTTTAGTTTCCTGCAGTCAGGCCTTGGTGGGAGGAGCCCAGGGGGTCTGCTGGGGTGTTTCAGCGGCACGGGGACACCCTAGCTGTTCTTCTGTTCAGCCCCCACTAGAACTCTCCAACGTCTCTTGGCAGCCCTTTCCTGCTGGCAGGAGCCCCGGGTGCGTTAGGGGGGTGGGTTGGGTTCTCCCCCCCTGAGGTTTTTGCCCCAGCCTGGCGGTTTGCAGCTGGGTGTGAGAACAGCTTTGGGAGAAGAGCATTCTAGGTTTAGTTCCCAGGCTGTTGCTCTCACTGGCCAGTTTCTTGCTCGTGTGACTTGAGGGTCCACCAGCACAGGGTGGCTTGGGAAAGCAGCCACAGGACACCCGCCTTGCCTAGAGCAGGTCCCGTGCTTGGCCTGGGCAGCACTTCAGATGGGGTGGCAGTGACCCTGGCCTGAATCGCTGGACGGCAGCTTCCCACAGGCCTCTGGCTTTTGCTGCGCTTTGATTTCAGGGGTAAATACTTCACCTGGTAGTTCATTTCCTTTTCCCAAGATGGATCTTTGAGCTCCCAAAGGAAGGACTGATTAAAAGCTGGTGGGCTGAGGGGGGGGGGGCAGATTGTGCCCTTGTCCCGCGCTGGCCTGGTGGTCCATGTACTGCCAGCGCCCTCCTTGCTGAGCTTCGTGCGCTGCTGCCGTCGGCACAGGTGCAAGCTTCCCCAGCTGCCTGGACACACCCGTGCCCAGCCGCCTTCCCAGCTGGCCCCCAAAGCGAAGGGGCAACATGTTGGACGAGTGAAGGGGGAGGGGCAGCTGGGCCTTTTTCCCTCCTCCTCTTAATTCTGCTCCTTCTTCTCTTCCATGCTCCCCCTGCAGAAGAACAGCAGAGAGGTACTGTGGCATGATGCGGGGAGGGACTTGTGGGTGGCTGAGCTGACCCAGCGTGGGAGGCCTTTAGTGCCCGGAAGGAGAGCTCTTCCAGGGCAAGCCTGGCTGACCTCTGGCTTCGTGGCCAGCACCACGCCTGTCACGACCCCGCATGCGCACCCGTTTCCTCGTACTTCCTCAGCCTCTCAGTGATAACAGAAGTGAGAAGCGCTGGACTGCCCATTCCCCCTTGTGTCCAGTTGCCTCCTGGACCCTGCAGTTGCTCCTTGACTCTAGAGACTCAGGGGGGAAGTCAGGCAGGCTTGGCACAGGACCAGCTACAGCCCAGAGGTTCCCCGTGGAAGAAGGCTGTGGAAAGGCAAAAGACGCCCCCAAGTGCGCCGTTTGAAGCCTCGGCCTGAAACGTCATTGGCGCGTCTGCCAGCCCTTCTGCGCAGATTAGCTTTCCCTCTGCTGCCTGCAGTGTGGCTTTCCTCTCTCATCCACCAACCCTCCATGGAGGCACCCGGGGCGCCTGTGCATCCTCAAAAAGGCACGGATCCTCCTGACGCAGCCCACTTTCTCTTTGCAGGTATGGGCGCTAGCCAGGTGATGGTGGGCGGATCAGGCCCTGTGCAGGTGAAGGACTCCCCTCTCCTGCTGCAGCAGATTGATGCCATGCAGCTGTCAATCAAGCACCTCAAAAACGAGAATAATCGCCTCAAGGTAACGTGGGACCGTCTCACACAGAGGCACTCTTTCAGAGGCAGACCTCTCCCTGCCAGTGGCCGTTAGCAGCCTCCTTCCTGTCTCCCCAGTCTGTGGACAGTACCTAGGGCAGCAGCTAGGAGCAGTTGGTACCCCTGTCTGCCATGCAGTTGTCTAACCCTTATTAAAGCCACGCAGGCAGCAAATTCCATAGACCAGTGGTTCCCAAAGTTGTCTGGGCTACGACCCATCTAAGATAAGTTTACCAACTCGGGACCCACCTCTAGGAAATATAACCGTTACCAATATGAATAAAGGACTTTTCAAATAACAAAGTTTTAATATAATTTTTTTATTACTTAATTAAATAATTACATCAAAAAAGTTATTTCAAATACGGTTAAATTTCCTAGAGGTGGGTCCCGACCCACAGTTTGGGAAACCCTGCCATAGACCGATGATCCTCAGGGTGAAGAAATGCTTCCGCTTGTCAGCCCCGATCCTCCTGCCCTTCAGCTTCAGAGCGTCCCCTGGTTCTAGTGTGTGATAAGAGAATGGGACTCTCCATCGTTTCTATACGCTGAATGACTTTATATACTTCAATCAGGTCCCCTCTTAAATGCCGGATGGCAGAGGACACGGATGCCCAGAGACTGAGGCCACAGCCTTGGAGGCTCTCGCGCTGCCAGTCTCTCCTCTGCTCTGTTTAGGTTCCAGTTTGGAGAATGGTTTTCATGCCGTGTTTCAGGCATATAGTCAGTCCTGTTTCCGCTGCTGCTGCAGCTGCTGCTGTTCAGCGGAGCCGCTGACTGGGCTCTTCTCTTGCCACTCGCTGCAGGGAGCCCAGATGAGGAGGGAGCTGGCCTCGCTGCCCCCCCTACGGGTGCCCAAACTCTGCCTGGGCAAGGACAGGCAGGCGGAGGAGATGGGCTCCAGCTGCTTGTACCGCAAGACGAGCCAGCTGCTGGAGACCCTCTACCAGATGAGCGCCAACGCCAAGGTGGTGGACATCACGAGGCAGCGGACAGGTAGGCCTGGGTGGAGGGCGCTGCGCGGTTGGTGTCCCCGGTGGCAGGAGGGAAACGGCTGACGCTCTTCCCCTTCTCTCCTGCAGCGGCCAGCCCAGCCGCCCAGCTGCTCGAACAGACAGCCCAGCTGAAGAACCTGAGCGAGACCATCGATAAACTGAAGGTAATTTGCATCCTGTGCCTCCTCCACGTGGGGGACGTCAGTGCAGCGAGAGGGCATGTGGCCGGGAGCGGCCTGCCGAGACCTCGGCCTGCCAGGCGGGAGCAAGCTTGCAAGCTTTGTTCTGGGTGTTGCTGCAGCAGACAAAGCTGGCCACTCACGGGGCCCATTTTCTCCTGCAGGAGGAAGTCATGAAGGAGAGGGTCCTCCAGCACCCAGGAGCCAGGGTCCCCACCGACTTTGGCACTTTCCCCTCGGCCTCCTTCTTGAAGGTGAGTGGCTGCGCCTGGGTGGGGCCGGGGGAGGGAGTTCCCCTGGGGGCCACGTGCCCGATTGCTGCCCTGCTGTGTCCCCTCGTCTCCAGGCCAAGGAGGAACAGAAGGACGACACCGTCTACCTTGGCAAAGTGACCTTTCCCTGCCAGCCGGGCCACGGTCAGGTCCACAGACTGGTTCTGACCCCGGAGCAGCTGCAGAAGCTTCACCTTCGCCTCATCTCCTAGAAGGTCCCCTCAGCTCCTTCCGACGTGGCCTCCTCCCTGACAGACTGGCCTTTCCAAAAGCCATGGACTCTCTGATTCGTGTCTCTTCCCGTGTGCCTGAATATTGCCCCTTGCAAGCGACCAGGCACTCTAGCTAAGCTGGGCCTCTTTCCCTTCTCAGCCACCGTTACTGGTGGCCGTGGGCTCTCCTGCCAGGCTTCCTTCCCATCTCCTCTCCTAGAAGCCCTGGCTTTGCAGAATGGAGCCAGAGTAGGAAGGGCAAACAGCTGTCATGGCACTCACTTGGCCCACACCCAAACCGGCCATCTTTGAATAACTCTTGCAACCGCTGGAGGAGAGACATTTTCAGCCAGGGAAGGAAGGGGCCCGGCCTGCTAGAGTGTTTCCCTAAGCACAGCCCTTGCGCCGCTCTTCCTTTGTGCCGGAAGGTGAGGCGCGTGGGCTGGAGAGCCACAAGCACTTTGAAATCCCCTTGCACGTTAACGTCTTTGAGCTCCTGAGACAAATAAAGGTCATGAACCAAGCATCAGCCGCGTCGCTGTGTCCTCTCTTCGTGGGTATTGATGGGAATTCTGGCTTCTAAATGCCCCGAATTCTCCAATCAGTTCTGGGAGGAAACCTTATAGGAATGTCCAACTGGCAGTCCAGGAACACGGGAGCCCTTTGAGGCTGGAAGCAGGAGCACTGCCAGAAACAGGCCGCATTCTGCATGACTTTACTGTGCCACCAAGGGAATGGTGCTCTGCCCTTCTATCCTGGCATTTCCTTTAAGGCAGACTGGCAGGGGCGTGGCAGCCACCCTGGATGCAAACCTGGGAACTCATCACCCTCCTCTGACACTGCAGCCCCCGCCGCTTGCTGCTTTGCCCCTTGCGGTCAGCACCCTGCTTGCAAATGCATAGGGCCTTTCTGAAGCTCCCAAGGAGGCGGAGGCGTCCATTTTGGGGCAGCAGGTGTTTTAGGCTGTTTCACTTACAACACACACAACACAACGGCCCTACACACGCAGCCTGCGTGGCATTCTTTCCTAACTTGCAGCAGTATTTTCTCGCGGGCTGAGCAGAACTTTTGAGTCCTGCAAGTGTGAACACAGGACAGATTTTTAGGAGGATATGAAAATACGGAGTTTTAACGTTTCATATGGTTTCCAAATATTTTTTTAGACACTAATTCCAATAACACACAGAGCACTTTAACAAACGTAATTGCAAAATTGCAGGACAATTATATATGTTAGTTATTGTACGTTAATCAAAGTCCAAATGTATTTGTTAGGTATTTTGTGTATTGGTTTATATTATTTATTTAGGAATTTATATCGTGCCCTTCACCAAAAGGTCCCAGGACAGGTCACACCAACGGTAACAATGCATAAAAATATTCTACAAACATCCATAAAATACACCCCTCCCTCTCTCCCTGACAGGGCTGCATCCAGAGGGAGCCAAAGCTCAAAGGCTGGGTGAAGAGGGATGTTTTAGCCAGGGCTGAATACCACAGTGTAGTCGCCTGGTGAACCTCCAGAGGCTTTCCCAAAGGCCGGGGGCCACTACAGAAAAGGCCCTCTTGGGTGTCCCTGCTCCTTGCACCTCTGAGAGAGACAGAACTACAAGAGGGCAGGTCTAGATGGAAGAAGGCGCTCCTTCAGACACCCAGAGCCCAAGCTGTTTAGGGCTTTATATGTTGCACACTTTGAATTGGGTTCAGTGGCAAATAGGCAACCAGTGCAGATCTCTCAGCATTGGTATGATGTGCATCAGCAGTCCTTCACTAGTTCCAGCTTCCAAGAGCAGCCCCACGTACAGCACCTTACAGAAGTCTAATCTGGAGGTTCCCAGAGCGCAGATCACTGAGCCCAAAGTATTCCTATCCTGGAAAGGCCAAAGGTGGCAAGCCAGTGGGAGATGGAGGAAGGCACTCCTGGCTGCTGCTGCCACACGGGTCTCGGATGATGGCAATGAATCCCGCAGCACCCCCAACTCACACACCTGTCCTTTCTGGGGCAAAACTACCCCATCAAGAATAGGTGCCCCTTAACTTCCTGGACTTGGGACCCTTAGTCTTGTCGGGATTTAGTTCCAATTTATTAATGTATCTTCAAGATACATTAAGAGGCTGCCTAGGATGGAGCTCATCTGCTCTTGGGGCTGCAGTTTCCAGCCAGTATTGTGCAGTCTTGGGACATTTGCTGAGCCACATTCTGAGGAACTCAGAGAGCGACTGACAGCTTCATTGTGGGGAAGGACAGTAGCGCCCAGCAGGGTCTCCGTGCGCCAAACAGGTCTTTTGCTTTTAATCCGCTCCTCGTGTACTTTGCACTTGAGAGCGAAGGAATGAGGGGGGCCAAGGTAGTAGATTCCAGTCGCGTTTGGTGGGCATGTTATAAGGTTTCAGTTGTGCGTCACAGGCACTTTTACAGCAGTAAGCAGACGGCATTATTATCTGTACGTTATAGAGCCCCAGGCAAGAACCCAGGAGCCCCTGGTTGGAATCCCGACTCTGCTTTGAAAGACCGTCGGGCCTTCCCAGCGTGGGTAGGTGGTCTCCCCGCCTTGTGCGCTTCTGGGGAAGGGAGGACAACCGTACGGAGGATTCCAGGCCGCCTGAGAGAATCAAGGAAGAAGAGCTGCCCTTTCTACCCCGCTTTCTCACCCTTTTAAGGGGCCTCAAAGCGGCTGACAAACCTTCTGTTCTTCCCCCCACCAAGGACACCCTGTGAGGGCTCCGAAAGAGCCGTGAATAGTCCAAGGCCGCCAGCGGGCTTCGTGGGGCTCGAACTGGGGGGCCACAGACGAGGCTCCAGCAGCGGCCGCAACGCCGACTCGGCTCCTCTGTGGTCCTTTCCTGCCGGCCATTGGGGCGGCTCTGCTCCCGGCCAGGCGGAGGGAGGGAGGCGCTTCAATCCCGCGCCCGAGGAGGGCCGGGGTCCCCCGCGAGCGAAGCCGAGACGCGCCGCCTGCGCTCGGCCTACACCGGAGTCCCCTCAGCCGCTCTCGATCCGCTCTCGGAGCTTCGCATCAGAGGCCTTTCTTTGAAGGCGCTCAATTCCGCCCTCGTGGCCCCTTCTCCCCTCGCAGCACGAGCCGTTCGCGCCGCTGCCTCGCTCGGGCTTCCTTCGGGGGAATCGGGGCTCCGGGCGCCATTAAAACGAGGCCCCCCGCCCCGCCCAGCCCCGGCCGGCGGCCATCGCGAGATCACCCACAATGCCCCGCGCGGGGACACCACGCGGCGCCCTCCGGGATCAATGGCGGCGGAGGGGCGCCGGCCTCCTATTGGTCGCGGAGACCCCGAGCGCGGAAGAGGCGGGCTCGGGGCGCGTCCCTCCATTGGTCGAGCGCTTCCCTGCGCGCCCGTGGGGGGTGGGTGGGGTTTCCGCTTCCGGTAGCCCGGGCCTTGCGCGCGCAGACTCGCCGGACGGAGGGCCTCTCTCGCTCGCACGCGGCGGCGTCGCTCGGTCGGTCCGCGGCAGGGGCAGGAGGAGCCGCGTCGCCGCCATGGTGGGGGACGGGACGGGGGCGGACTGGGCCGGGCTGGGGCGTCCCGGGCGTCGCTTGAGCTCCTTCCTTCCTTCCCGCCCCGCAGGTGCTGCTGCACGTCCTCTTCGAGCACGCGGCCGGCTACGCGCTCTTCGCGGTGCGGCAGGTGGAGGAGGTGGCGCTGCTGCTGCCCCAGGTGAACCGCGGGGGGCCGAGGCAGGGGGAGGCCGGGCGGGGGGGGGGAGAGGCCGGGCGGGGGGGACGAGGCGGGGGAAGGCCGGGTGGGGGGGCGAGGCGGGGAGGCCTGGGTGGCCCTGACCGTCTCTGCCACCGCGCAGGTGGAGGAGGCCGTGCTGAACCTGGGCAAGTTCCTCGGCGTCGTCCGGCTCGTGGCCTTCTCGCCCTTCAAGTCCGCCCAGAGCGCTCTGGAGAACATCAACGCCGTCTCGGAAGGTGAGCCCGGCGGGCGGCGGGATGGGGGGGGCGGGCGGGGGTCTCCCTGGGTCAGGGCGAGCGCTCAATCCTCCCTCCCTCCCTCCAGGGATCCTCCACGAGGACCTCCGGCTGCTGTTGGAGACCAACCTGCCGGCCAAGAAGAAGAAGGTCGTTGTGGGCGTCAGCGATGCCAAGATCGGTGCTGCCATCCAGGAGGAGCTGGGCTTCCAGTGCCAGACAGGGGGTGTCGTGGCTGAAATCACGCGCGGTGGGTGAAGGCGGGGGGGGGGAGCAGGGGCCGCGTCATCTGCCTGTGGCTGCCAGCGGGGTGTCCAGAAGGCCTGTTCTGACCCTTTCCTTCCTCGATGCCCCCCAGGTATCCGGCTGCACTTCCACAATCTGGTGAAAGGCCTGACGGCCCAGTCGGCCTCCAAGGCCCAGCTGGGCCTGGGGCACAGCTACTCGCGAGCCAAAGTGAAGTTCAACGTGAACAGAGTGGACAACATGATCATACAGTCCATCAGCCTCCTGGACCAGCTGGACAAGGACATCAACACCTTCTCCATGAGGGTCAGGTCAGTCTGCTGCAGGCACCCCGCTTGGAGCTGGCCAGGCGTGTCTGGTCCTTTGGCTGGTGGCGCTTTGCCAAAGCAAAAGCAACCCTTCTGTCTCCCTCTGCTTACCACAGGTAGCATAGGTGTAGATGCTGGCTGTATAGAAACGGGAGACAAAGCATCAGTAGCCCTGCAAACACCACATCCAGGTTCCCTTTTACCTGGGCTGTATTGTTAGCGAGGGCACAGATTTTTCTTTGCTTGCTAAGTGGCGGTTCCTTCTGCTGCTTTTCAGTTTAAAGATGTGCAAGTTTCTGTTTCAAAGTGCAGGCTTAATCTAATAAGAGCCTGAGGAGCCCTGCTGGATGAGGCCACAGCCCTTCTAGTCCAGCGTCCTGTCCCACACAGTGGCTGCCAGTTGCCTCTGGGTATCTCAAGTGGGATCTGTAATGGCAAAAGCCCAGTAGAATTCCACGGTGCTTATTTTAGTTGTTTTCCTGCAGAGAATGGTACGGTTACCACTTCCCAGAGCTCGTCAAGATCGTAAACGACAACTATACTTACTGCCGTTTGGCCAAGTTCATTGGGAACCGGAAGGAGCTGAGCGAAGAGAGTCTGGAGGGCTTGGAAGAAATTGTCATGGACTCTGCCAAGGCTCAGGCGATTCTGGAAGCGTCCCGCTCATCTATGGGTCAGTGGCCGGGGCAGGGGGGATTGTTGCAGCAAACATGCCTGGCTGCTGAGGAGCTGGTGGGGCTTAGGGCCTTTGCCGGCTGAGGAGCAAGTCAGCACGACACAGCAGCGGAAGAGCTTGAAATGCTCTTGGTTCTCTGCCCAGTTCCTTCTCTGGATGTAGCTACGCAGTCAGTGCATGAGAGGCAGTTACTGCACTGGAGCTGGTGGTTAGAGCAAGGGGAATCTTGAAGCCGGTTCTGCCCTTTTATTGCGTGCGTCTCTATCTGCTCTTCCTAAGCAAACGTAGTTGAGGGTTACTGGCTGCAGAGATGATGTACTCGTGAATCTGTCAATCCACTGAGTTCTTGCTGCTGATGTCTGCTCACAGCTGATCTGTGCCAGTGGGAGGGGAAGGTCATCTCTTACTTGTGCCTCAGTAAGAAGCAAGTGTGTCCTCTTGTCTTTTTGTCTCACTTTCGTTGTGATCTGTTTCACTGCAGGGATGGATATCTCTCCCATTGACCTGATCAACATTGAAAGCTTCTCCAGCCGTGTCATTTCTCTCTCCGAGTACCGGAAGGGCTTGCAGGAGTACCTTCGCTCCAAGATGAGCCAGGTGGCTCCCAGCCTTTCAGCTCTGATTGGTGAAGTGGTGAGTGGGGGAGAGGGGCCCGGGGCTGGAGAGTTGGGTCACCCCCCTCGGCATCACTGGCTGCAGAGATGATGTACTCGTGAATCTGTCAATCCACTGAGTTCTCGCTGCTGACGTCTGCTCACAGCTGATCTGTGCCAGTGAGAGGGGAATAATTCTCTAAGCTTTCTGGTCAGCGTGCAAATGTTCCTGAGCGGGAAGCCGTCCGTGCAGTGCACAGGTGTCGTGTAGCGCCAGATGCGTAGCAATAGGGCAGCCTGAAGCCTCGCTTCGCCTGCCTTGGTGGGCAGCACCACTAAGCAGCACCCAAAGCTTTGCCATCCCAGAGGGAGCCAAGCAGTACAAGAGAAAGTTCATTCCTAATCTTTGCTTCTGGAGTTTTCTGCTCCATTCACAGAAAGGCCATAAAATGCAATCCAGGCTTCTGGCACATTCGCACCAAGGACCAGGTGCTCTGTGGGTTGCTAAGGTTTAAGGCGTGTTCAGAGAGAGTAACTAGCAGGGAATTCTCGCAGAGTAAGCCTCTGCATGGGTGGTGGGCAAGGGAGTGAGTAGGCGGGCTTACGGAGAATTTGCCCCCTTTATCTTCTGGCCTCTGCTGGCCCCTGGGTGTTGAGCCGCTTTTTCTGTTTGCCTCTTGCCTGCAGGTGGGTGCTCGTCTCATCTCTCACGCTGGCAGCCTAACTAACCTGGCCAAGTATCCAGCCTCCACGGTGCAGATCCTGGGCGCAGAGAAAGCCCTCTTCAGGTACCGCTGTAGGGTGGCTGTGGTGATACCTGGCCCCTGGGTGCTGGGCTTGATGCGCTGGCTGGACTCCTGTTCGTCAGGCGCATGATGGACCGCAGCACCCAGTCTGAACAGCTGCCCACGGCATTCCCTTTTCTCCTTGTTCTGGTAGGTTAGCAACTGCTGGTTGGGCCTGAGAGAGATAGAAGCGGGTGGGGGCTGCAGCTGGGAGTGACAGGAAAAAAGAGGGCTGGTCAGGGGGGCGTGTCACTGTCTGCCCGTGCCAAATCGTGCCGCCTCTTGCCCCTCTGTGCTACAGGGCCTTGAAGACGCGCGGCAACACTCCCAAATACGGCCTGATATTTCATTCCACCTTCATTGGGCGAGCCGCTGCAAAGAACAAGGGCCGCATCTCCCGCTACTTGGCCAACAAGTGCACCATCGCCTCCCGCATTGACTGCTTTTCAGGTGCGTCGTTGGGGCCGGTCAGGCCGAATGTGCTTCGCCGGCTCTGTCCGTCCCACCAGGCCGCCAGGGAGCTCTGCCATGATGGTTACATTTTTCGTCAACAGCATTTCACTTTGTGAATGGTGACACGCAAAGTCTGAGCAGAGCCATCCCTGCTGCCTTGGAGTGGGCTGGGGCTGGTGAATGCGAGGCGTCTCGGCCGTGTGTGTGTGTGTGCGCGCGCTGGGTGCCCACTGCAGTCCCCCCCCCCCGCCCTCGGCTTCATGGGCTGCCGCCTTTCCTCTGCAGAGGTCCCCACCAGCGTCTTTGGAGACAAGCTGAGGGAGCAGGTGGAGGAGCGCCTGGCCTTCTACGAGACCGGGGAGCCTCCTCGCAAGAACCTGGACGTCATGAAGGAGGCCGTGGTGGAGGTCAGCAGCGGCAGCATGGCGCGGGGCAGGGGGTGTGTGTCCCAGAATGGCTGGAAGTGATGAGATCTTGGCAACCTGACCTCTTTGGCCGTGGAGGCAAAAACTGATTTAATGAGCCTGATCCAGCCTGGGTTTGTAAGCACCGGGGGTGGTGGGGTGGTGGTGGCCAGAAATGACAATGCCAAAGTGTCTTTTGAAGAGCTGGGCCAGTTCATAAAAGGAGCCCAGCTGGGTCAAGCCACCGCCACTCAGTTCGGACTCCTCTTGCACGCAGTGGCCCTCCCGTTGCCTCTGGGCATCTGAAGTAGGTGGTGAGTTCAACACCGCCGGCTGGTCTCAGTTCCCGGGAAACAACCTTGAAAGGCATCCTGCCTGTTTTTCAGCCTTGAATAATTCAGTGTCCTCTGCAAACTTTGCCGGACACTCTTTATCGGCGTGGTTTATGAGTACGTTAAAAAGCAGAGATCTCAAAGGGTCCCAGGTTTTACTTCCATCTCCTCTAAGAATTGTCCGTTTATTTATTACTACTCTGATTTTCATTCTTTATTCAGTGTTTCTTACTGCCTTTCTGAAAGGATAGACTCGGCTGCAACATACGCCCACTGTGTTCCTCACGAAAACAGAGCCAAAGGATTCATTGAGCCTCTTTGCGGTCTCCATGTTCCCTTTCTGCCTGTTGTCAACTTGATTCTCACTTCTGGCATACGCAGAGAAGGGGCCTTTTCACACTTTGCAAAAAGGGACACTCCTGCTGCCCTCTGCAGGCGAAGCACGTGTGTTGTGCAGAGACGTTTCTATACTAGAAGGTCTCCGCGTGCAGCCAGGACAGGTGGAGCTCATTTTGCCTAGTTGCCAGCTGGGACAGCCCTGCATAGTCCAGCTGCAGCTCTTCTGGTTAAAAGGTGTTTGAATGGAACATCTGAGGGTTGCCTTTTATTCCTTCCTCTTCTCAATAGGACGAGCCTTCCATTTTCTAAATGGACTTGTCTTGCTTTCAGTGACTTCTCAATTTCCTTTTTACTAGTTTCCTCACTTTGGAGAAGTTTGCTTTATGGAAGTTTAGGGTCTCTATTAGACTTCTTCACGTCCCTTCAGTGTGATCACTCTTTTCTGTGGAATCGGCCACGGTGACGCCTCTTACCAGATCCTGAGTATTGATTTATAGACCTGGCCTGGTTGTTTTAGAGTTCACCTCTTCCCTCGGCACGTGGTCCAGATACGTTAAGGGCTGAACCGGTTTTAACTTTTTGCACGCCCCTACTATGATGCTCAGGTGTGGGAATCATAAACGCTCGAGAAATGGGCTGACGGTGGGGCATTTCCCTTGTGTTTAGGCAACAGAGGTGGCTGCTGAAATCAAAAAGAAATTGGAAAAAAAAGAGAAGAAGAAAAAGAAACGAGAGAAGAAGCGCCTGGAGGCTTTGGCAGCAGCGGCAGCAGAAGCGGAGAACTCTGTGCTTGAGACCACGGTAGAGGAGGTAATTGGACTTTGGGCCTTTGGGGTGGGAAACGGGAGGTGGAAGGGGCTTACTTGCTCTGAGCCCCCCAGGGAGTCCTTCCAGGAGTCGCCTGCTTTGTAGGAAGCTGTAGTCTTGAATATTTCACGCTGAATTGGGCTAGAGAGATCTTGTTCTCCAGAAGTAGGTTGCTGTTGCATGGGACAAGGCCCGGTCCCACTGGGTGCCCGGCTGGCACGTTGATCTGGCCGGCCCTAGGGTCCCATGCTGTGGTGCAGTTCCTTAGTGCCATCTCTGCTCTCTTGCACATGGACCTCAGGAAGACGAAGCTGAGCCCAAAAAGAAGAAGAAGCGAAAGCACCAAGAGGAGGAACTGCTGGAGCTGGCTGAGAACGGGCTGGAGGAAGGCGCCTCGCCCAGGAAGAAGAAGAAGGCCGTAAAACAGGCTGCCCCTGTAGAGATCACCCCACAGAAGGCAAAAAAGACAAAAAAGACAAAGACCAGAACAGAGGACCAGGAGGAGGCCGGCTAGCAGACAGGTTTGGAGGAGTCCTGACCCACGTGGCCAGCTAGAGACTGAGGCCCAGGCTGGGCAAAACGACAACTGGATGTAATCTCTGGCTGTGCAGAGAGGCAAACGAGGGTCTAGTTTGCACAAAGGTTTAGTCAGCCTGGACTGGAAATTCAGGAAACAGGCAGCAAATGCTGCCCTGCAAGGCAGGGAAAGCTTTCTGGCTGGCAGAAGAGCAGCGTGGATTGCAACCATCGCTTGTCAAACTCGAGCAGAGCATTTCCTATGCTGAACCTCTTGCTAACAATAAAATACTTTTTTATGGTGGCTTCTTGCCTGTCAGTAGCTTCTGCGATCAAAGCCTTGGTGCAGGGTGGTAACACTGCAAAATGAGGGGCTGCTGCCAAGCGTTAGTGTGGGAGGGGCTCTTTGGGAACCGGGCAGGAGAGCGATAGGCCTGGACTGCCTGAGTACAAACCATCTGCCAGGTATCTAGATGTGGTAACCCATCATAGCATTTCCCTCTCAGGAGATTTTACCTTCGGTGTCATTTACATGTTGACTTTTCCAGCCCAGCTCTGAGGTATCAAACGCCCTTTTCCCATGAGGACTCCAAGTTCCGGAACCTCAGGATGGGGTCCTTTTGAAGATCTGGATCCCCAGGAGGACCCCATGCATACCCACGGGTCCACCAGCACCCAGTTGTAATGGGTGCTGAGCAGGGCATCATGGGAATGTTGAAGAGACCTTTCCAGCTCCATTTCACCAGAGCTGGAAGAGGATGGGGTGGAGAGGCAGGCTTCATAGACCTCATAGGTGCTGCATAACCAGCTGTGCTGGGCAGGAGGCTGGCGGCAGCAGATCACAGACACCCTTTGGGCCCCGCCAACCCCCTGCCCTGCCCCTGCCAGGCAGCCACATGGGGAAGGGGCTTCTTGGGGAAGGGGACTTCCAGGCGGCAGGGGAGGGCTGATCACCCAAAAACCCCATTGTCCACACAAAATCTGAATTTAAGAGCAGAAGAAGCATGGACGTCTCCTGCAGAGGGAGTTCCAACATAAATCTAGGAAACTGCAGGTCAACTGATAATAGAAATGAAGATAAGAGGCAACAGTTGAAAGCCTGGTTGGGGGCGCCATCCCCAGAGCCCTTGACCTGAGCCACGTTTGGGGTCATCTGAGGTCCCAGTGTGCTTGTGCCCTCAGGTGACCTGCCCAGCAGCACAGAGGCGCAAATGGGGTATACCAGAGATGGCAGTTTGCGTGCAGGACACCCAGCATGGGAGGGCCATTTCTGAGCTGGAAATGGCCCCCTTCAAGTGCAGATGCTCCTCCTGGGGGCGTGCTGCATGCAAACTATGGGCCAAATGCAGAACAGCCTGTGCTCACCCCTCCCCTCCCCTGGCCATAAGAGGCACCTTTTCCACACCTTGCAGGATTGTGTATACTTCAATCTATTAGCTGCCATCTTTGGAGACCAGAGGTCTCAATGCTGCAGCCCCGTAACATCAGGAAGGTATTCCAGCCCTTGGTCTTTCTGGCTGCACTTTTAGCACTGCACTATCGGCAGTGTTAGCTCCCCGCTTCTGCCCCAGCGGTTGAGGGCAGCCCTACACACAGCATTCTCACCCAGCCTGGAGCTTGGCCTGCGCTCAGGGGGTTGGGATCTGTGCTCGGTCTCCAGACAACCACTGAGCACCCTAGTCTGGCTCCTGAATGGAGAGCAGCCTAGTTTTTTTTCTCCGTTTCCAGTTTGCTGCCAGAAGAGGTGGTAACAGCTGCCAGCCTGGATGCTTTTAAGGAAGGGTTAGACTAATTTATGGACGACAGATATATCAATGGCTACTAGAATGAATGCCAAAGTACATCTTTCATGCTAAGGGGAAAAGCAGGATGCTTCTAAGACCATTTGCTGGGATTCGAGAGCAGGCAAAGGTTTGCCCTCCTCTCTGTTTGAGATGCCCATTTATTTTACTTACACTTTTATCCTGCCCTATACCTGAAGGTCTCTGGGCGGGTAACATCTAAAATC
The DNA here is from genome assembly GCA_023333525.1 of Aspidoscelis tigris stejnegeri. NCBI lineage: Eukaryota > Metazoa > Chordata > Lepidosauria > Squamata > Teiidae > Aspidoscelis > Aspidoscelis tigris. The sequence goes on along the minus strand of JALMGA010000006.1, from coordinate 91,230,635 downwards.
AAACATTGTTAAAACAACAACACTAGGTATTAAAACAATAGCATCTGCAAGTGGGAAGGGAAAGTGTATCCCCATGTAACCAATGGCCGGGGCAAAGAGGTGCCTTCACTGCCTTCCTAAGCATGTACAGTGAAGGAGATAGATGCACCTCAATTTCATAGCCTAGGGGCTATCACTGAGAAGGCCCTCTCCTGGGTACCCACACCTTTTATTACTGAAGGTGGCGGGACAACCTGGAGGGCCTCCCCTCCAGATCAAAAGCTCCAGGCAGGTCGGTATGGGAGAAGGTGTTCCTTCAGGTATTTTGGCCCAAGTCATTTAGGGCCTTATAGGTTAAAGTTAACACCTTGAATTGGGCTCGGTAGCAAATCGGCAGCCAGTGAAACTTTTATGACTGGCGTGATGTGCATCCGACTGGCTGTTCCAGTCAACCATCTAGCAGCTGCATTCTGCACTAGCTGCAGTTTTCGAACCGTCTTCAAGGGCAGCCCCATGCAGAGCGCATTACAATAGTCTAGTCTGGAGGTTACCAGAGCATGGATAACAGGCCAAGAAAAGGCTTCAAGTGGTGCACCAGCCGTAGTTGGGAATAGGCACTCTTGGCCACCTGAGCTTCAAGCATCAGTGCATGACCTTTCCAGAGCATTACAGCCCCATCAAGGCCGGGGCGTCTCCCAACTACATAGAGGCAAGCATCTGTGACATGCGGCACCTCCGCCTTCAGCTTCAATTTATCGGCCCCCATCCAACCGATTGCCGCCTCCAAGCACCTGCCAAGCACAGAGAGATAGAGCTGGGTATCATCTGCGTATTGATAGCACCTCACTCCAAATCTCATGGTGGGCCACTGTGTGTGACAGGATGCTGGACTAGATGGGCTGTGGCCTGATCCAGCAGGGCCCCTCTTAGGTTCTTACCTCACTACCTTGGGGACCTTGCCAGGTAGAGGCTGGTAGCTGCAATTATGGTAAAGATGAGGGTGCCCCATGGCTTACCTAACTTGCTCCCTACCCTGAGGAAGGAATTCCAGTGGAATCAGAGCAATCCATGCCGGAAGGTCCCCTGGTTAGAAATCCCCTAAGGAATCCCTCCCTCCCTCCCTCCTGCAGAGTGTCTAAAATCAGTGCTGGATTTGGGGAGCAGCGCGTCTTCTTTACATCTTTCTGCTCATCCCTGTTTTCGGCAGGACCTGGAGGTTGCAGAAGGGGTTTTGCTTCCAGCCACTATTGAGGGAAAAGCTTGGGAGTGGTGAGGAAAAGATCTTCTGGATATAACGCTTGCCTCGTGCTCCCATTTTTATTTATGCATCCGTGCGGATTTGTCTTGTGAGAATAAATTAAGGCACCCGTGCTGCCCACTCTATTAGCCCCCAGCGAGTCCTACTCTGCCATGGCCGTAAGCACAGCGCGGGTGAAGTCGTGGGATGTCGCGTAGCCGCCCATGTCTGGAGTCCGCACCTGAGGGCAGAGAAATGGGAATCAGTTTCTGAGAACAAGAACCCTCTAGAAGGCATCTTGATGGGTGTGATGTTAAAGTGAAAGAGGCAAAGTTGTAACACTTTAGTGAAGATTATGCAGGGTTGCCACGGCACACTCGATGCTTAGGGATTTTTAAATATCTTAACAAAGAAAGAGAACCTCACAAAATCAATACTGCTTTCCCAAACGGTGCAGAGCTAGATGATCTTTGGCATCGCTTCTGATGCCCCAATTCCAGGCTTGGCACTAGGACTGAATTTGCACTTAGGTCTGTTATGAAGTCAGGAGAACCCTGGTGCAGATATGCTGTACCAAAGCTGACCTAATTGCATACCGGAGGCCTAAGTGCGAATAGGCCTAAAGATCAGTTTCCCACTAATAACTGCGAGCCTCTGCAGGGGCCCAAACCTCCCTTTGGCTGGGGAGTTTCCCAGTTTGACTGCTCAGGTGCCGGGAGCAGATGGAGAGCGCTGTCATGTTTGGAGCTGCAAAGCCAGCCCAAGCCCTTGGACGCACGCTGGACAGCCAGCGTGTCCAGCTTGAGGGCAGCCGCTCAGGGCCCAGTGATACTCCTGCAGTTTTCTTCCAGGGCGAAGTCAGGGATCCAACCGTCACCCCCTGCTTAGGACGCTGGTCTAGCACTGAGCTGCATATGTGGGAATCAGAGAGCACCTGTGGGTGTGCATTTCACAATCGGCATCAAATTAAATATTTCTATTCCACCTGGAATGTAAAATGGCCCTCCAAAGTACAGCATCCAGTTCCCAGGAATCTGATTAATGTTGCCGTCTGGTCATAAGAAGAGCCCTGCGGGATCAGGCCGTGGCCCTCCTGGCCCAACATTCTTTCTCACACAGGGGGCCTTTTCCCATTAGGCTCTGCACATGGGAGACCTCCCCTCGCTCTGTTTCCACGAGAGCATGCTTCCTTTGCGCCTCTACAGGCGCAGTTGTGTTCTGCATCGCCCAGTCACGCCGGCAACAGCACCGTGCACGCCCTCTCACCGTTCCCACAACGCTGGCGTTGCACTCAGCCAGCGCTTGGCAAAGTGACGGCTAAATCTGCAACAGGTCAGTTTGCGCTTTTGCTTCCCATCCGTGGACTGAGCTTTCACACTAGTGAAGGCTTAATTTGTGAGAACCCTCCCCCCACGTGTCCAGACACTCGCTGGAGGTGTGAATCGGTGTCCAGGTGCTGCCGTCTTGCAACCCTGGTGCCAACGCACAGAAGGAGCCACTTCTAGTTCAGAAACAGCTCCGTCTCGGAGCGCTGTGAGGCGACTAGTGGGCCGGGTGCAGAAAGGCAACAGATGTCCTGAAACGCAGGCACCAAATCTACTCCAGAACTTCACTGGCCGTTGTGCCAAAGAAAGGTGCAAACTGGCCTCAGGTCTCCTAAATGCCGAAGAGGCCCAGGGGCGGCTGCTCTCGTGGCTCTCCGGTCCCTCCTAGATGCCTCCTCCTTTACACAGAAACTTCCTGTGTGAATTGTCTTCTAACCCACTAAATTTCTAGGATCGTGTCGAGTAACTGGGACTCACTTTCCTTTCCCACTTGCAGACACTCTTGCTTTAATATATACTGTTGTTATTTTAATATATTTGATTTTAAATGTTGTTACCCGACTTGAGACCTCTGGGTGTAGGACGGGGCAGAAATATGAATAATAAATAAATAAATAATTTATTGATTCTTGACGTTTAAAAATTGTTTTAAGCGTCCTTCATAAAATACTGTTAACCACTCTGGGATTCTGGGTTCAATGAGGAGGCACCATATCTATGATTGAAGTAGGGGTGTGCCACGCCAGGTTCATACCAAGCCACCTGGGGGAGGGGGTCACAGGTCAATCTGGGTTTTCAGTCCTCCAGTCCAAAGCAGGATGACCGCCATGGTCTTTCCTGGAGAGGAGAGAGGCGTGTGACCACAGGAGCCACACAAGACGCCACAGACCGGGGGGGGGGCAGGTGAGAGGTCAGGATCTGGGGTGGGGGAGGGGATGGTGCATGATCCCAGGAGGTTTGTGAATGACTTTTTGTGCCCCCAGCTGCTTTCCATACAGCCAGTTGTAGGTTTGGGGTAGGGCAGTTTGCCCCTGGCTAAGCAATGCACGTTAAAAACAGAATGACCTTCTGCTAACGCGCACATATCTAGCTTTAAACCAAAGGGCTGCTTTGCACTTAACTGCTGTGGGAAAGAACAGTTCAGATCAGGGGAAGCGGCTGGTGTCTGCACTGCGAGCGCCACCCTACCCCAGACTTCACCCAGAACTACCCAGGCCTGACTGAACCCTGTCTGGACCCATCCGCCCGCTGTGGTGACAGCCATGTGCGCTAGGCCTTTGCTACGGCGGGCAGCAATATGGTGTACAACTCACAGCTGCAAAAACACAGCACAGAGGAAATAATGCTGAGGCCAGGTCCGGGGGTTACTGGAAACACTCTAGATGCCCTGGGTTAAGCTGTTGGGAAGTTGTTACTGCTCCACAGCCAGCGGGAATCGGGGTGACTCTCAGCCGGTGGGGCACGTTTGCTCCTAGCCAGAGCACACCAGGCCATCCTGACTGCTGTAGGGTGAACAGGCCCCAAATCAGCAAACATGAGGCTCAGGGTTATGATTTATGGGGCAGCAAAAGGACTGTTACCAAAAAACAAACACGCACATAGTGACCATTTCCAAAGACAAGTGGGCTTTCCTATTAAGCAAGCACAAGATGAAGGCCATGCCATTCTGACAGCTGAGGCAGCTCTGCGGGAATGGGGAGGAGGGTGCAAAGAGTTCTCCCCAGCTCTGGGCATCCCGACTGCTTGGCACAAGCACCAGTTGGTTTGCCGCTGCCTTGGGTGAGGAGCCGCTCCCTCTCATGCCCAGCCCTGCTAATTCCGAGGCACCAGGCAGCCTTTGACACGGTCCTTCCCACCCCCCTTCTGCTCAGCAAGGAAATACGGCAACCATGGCTGTTGGGAAGAGGGAGACGGCCTTGTGTCCATACCTTGGGCACATCTAGCAGCATCCCAGAAGCAACTGCCACGATGGCATTCCCTCCAGCAGGTTTCCAGATCACTGGGCAAAGGCAGCAGCAAACACAACACACACACACACCATGCCCAGCAGATGCACTGCTCCTCTGATCCCTGTGCTCTTCCACAGCCATGCCAGGGCAACCCTGGTGTTTCCCTTTGGGAAGCTGCTGGCAGAGGGCAAGGGCCCCCTCTTCTGGGTCCTGCCTGCAGCCTGGCTTTTCAGTAACAAATGCGTTGGCCTGTTTCCTTCCATTCACTTCTTACAAAATGGCCTCTCGATAGCTGCCAGGCAGGCCGAGCCTTGTGTGAACAGGGCAACCGTCAGGCAAGCAGGGCGAATCCGTCTCCCAGACTCCACGCTTCCAGGCCAGCCCCTTCCTGTGGCCGGGGAGCCAGAGAGCCAAACGGGAGGCCTGGCCTGCTGGAGAGCAGAGACTGTGCGGCCTCCGAGGCAAGGCTCACGCTGCTGCAGGGTGCTCCAGAAGACCCCTCGGCCTCGCTCCAAGCCCAGTGGGCAAAAGGACGTTTGCAAGCCTGACGCAAAGGCACCCAAGTGGCCCCTCTGGGGACCAGAAGCAAGACGACGGAGAGTGAGCAACGCTTGGAAAACGGGTTTATTCACAATTAGTTTGAAATCTTCCACAGGTGAGGGACTGCCACTGATCTGGTGCCACCCTGTCTGGGCCTTTGATTCGTGAAGTCCTTCCAAACGACCCCCGTGTGACTCACGCCCACCCATGCTTCGGCCTAACTGGAAGGCCAGCACTCCACCCAGGTTGCCACGTCCTGCCTTTCTCTGCAGCCAGCAGTTTGTAATCCATTGACACCGCAGACCCGGTGGAGCTCCGCCCCTAATCGGCGCTGCCTGGATTATCCGGGGGCCAGAGAGATGTGCGCTGGGCGCCCACTGCAGTAAGTCAAAGCTAGTATGTGGACTTCTAACTGCTGGACCAAGAAACCCCCTTCTACGTGTCTGTGCTCAGGAAAGGTCACCCGCCTCCTGGAGAAGGAGGAGCCCAGGGAAGCAGGCCCGCTGCAAGAGTCCTTTGGTGACGTGGGAGCATCCCGGCCCAGGTCTGCCAAGAGAGGAGCTGCCCCTCCTGCCCGGAAGAGACAGGCCTGCACCCCTTGAGGAAGACACCTTCTAACCTACAGGGCCAGAGGGCGAGAATCCTACCCGTCTCCATACCTTTTTATGGCCGTGGACAAAGCTCTCCAGGGAAGAGGCAGCAGCGGGACACAGCCCTTTGCAGCCACCAGCAACAGCCGGGTCGGTTGCCAAGGTCCAGCCTCAGGGAAGGGGGGCCTTCCGTCCCCAACCTGCCTCTGCCATGCGTGGCTGCTGGTGCAGCACTCCAGCCCGCCTTCCCGTGAGGCTACGTCAGGATGTCCGTGCCCGGGGCCCCGAAGGGCCGGCCGGTCAGCCCCAGTCGGGGGCGAAAGGCAGCTGGGGGGAGGATCGCCACCATCCGTGGCAGGAACTTGCAGGCTGGGAGTGGGAGACCGCTGGCAGCAGCGCTGAACCCTAGACCCCATAGTGGGGGTGCAGGTGGTCAATCACAGACTTGACGAAGTCAGAGGTGGTCGAGTAACCGCCCATGTCCTGTGTCCGCACCTAGAATCCAACACGAGGAGGAGAAGGGAAGAAACATGGCCGTCAGCCAAGGGACCCAGGGGGCGCACCTGAGTACACATGAGTCCGAGAGAGAGGAGGAAGGAGACAGAACCAAGGCAAGCAGCTGTGCGCAGAGAGATACCAGGGGCCGCATCCCTCAGCAGGGCTATGAACCACGAAGCAGCACAAGAACCAGGAGTTGCCCAGAGAGGCGACAGAGATCCAGCAGCGCCCACCCCCAGAGCCTAAGCCTGCCTGAAGCCATCCTGCCTCACTACACCATGGGCCAACCGACACCTGGAAGCAAAGGCGAGAGGAAGAGGTAAGCTGAGCCTGGCGGAGGACACAGAAGGGCCGCCAGCCCCCCATACTCACTTTGCCAACCTTGATCACCTTTCTCACGGCCTCCGAGATCATGGACGAGTGGTACTCCAAGCTGCGCAGGGACAGGAGAGGAGGGTTAGCGGGCCACAGCAGGGCCCCTTGGGCCTCATCCAAGCTCCTGGGGAGCCACCTCGGGGGTTCGTCCCGCACACAGGAGGGCAACCTACTTGAGATGCCGCAGCATGTTGGCCGAGGACAGCAGCATGGCGGTGGGGTTGGCGATATTCCTGCCCACGGCCTGAGCAAAAGGGTGCCGGGCGCCCTGCAAGAGAAGCAGCACGCATGAGAAGCGCACAGCAAAGCAACAGGAGTCCCTCTGGGGGCACAGATGGCGGCACGGCGGGGAGCAGGCATGGACTCCCAGGTACTCACCATTTCAAACACGGCGTACTCCGCACTGTAGCTTTCGCCTGGGACGACACCGGCTCCACCCACCAGGCCGGCCGCCAGGTTGTCAATGATGTTGCCATACAGGTTGGGCATGACCAGCACGTCAAACTGATAGGGGTTCTGCACCAGCTGCAAAGCACAAACCAGATCAGTCACTGACCACACGGCATTGAGGGGCCCAGGGAGACCACAGTCGTCGGCCCACTGCCAGCGACCCTGCAGCATTGCCACCTCCAAGATGGCGTCTCTGCTAGGAGGGGCGTCAATCAGCTCGCTCTCTCCACACGTTCTGAACTGTCTATGGGCCGCATGAGTGGACCCTTCCACTCAGGTCCAAGATCAGGCACGGCAAGTCCTGCTTTGGCTGATCTTTCCACACCCACACACCTGCCCCCTCCCCGGAAGAATCAGAACCACGGCTTGGAACCCAGGGTGCCTCACAGACGCTTCAGGCCCAGGCAGCTTCAGAGCTAGGCAAGTCCAACCCAGGATTCAGAGGGAGCCGCATCTTGCTCCTGCAGCACGGACCAGAACTGCCCCTCCCTGGAGGACGGCAATGCAGCTTCCCCTGTGGGGCTTCCTTGGGAATGTTCAGATGCTGCAGTTCGCCCCGGACTGCTCCTTCTGAGGTGCACAATTTGTGCACATGCCTGGCTCTCGCTCACTTGCTTTGGGAATGGTGCTGAAAGGGCCGGCACTGAAGCCTTAATGCAGGAGCAGAGCTCACCCTTGCTAGGAGCCATTTTAAGATTCAGCGGGTGAGGACAAACAACTGCCGTCCTCTCTCCTGGGCCTAGTGAAGTTCAGGGACGAAAGTTTCCTCCTGCAACTGCTCAGAAGAAGTCCTGCCTTCTCAGTAGACCACAGAAAGCCTCAGACACCGCAGTTCCCAGGACTGCATTAAACAGGTGAAGACACCTGTTACTTTTCCACAGCAGAGGCTGAGCTGTATCAGCTCAGTCAAGGTGCATAATTTTAATTAAGGCAGCAGCTGCCACCTGAAACCTCTAGAAGCAAGATTTGCATTAAAGGAACCAAACATTTTAGAAAAATAAGAACCAGGACTCCATTAGCTAACACAACACAAATTCAGTAAAAAGTATATTCTGCTGTTGTCCTCTGCAGCAGCAAGGGCTTCTGGGAACCAGCCTTCTCCTTTGTCCTCAGCAGCCAAGATAACGGAGAGACACAGCGTGGGCCGCCTTCTATTCTGCAACTGTTGGGGCCCCAGCTGACCCCGCTGACCCTCTGAGAGCCTGGGGGCAGGGGGGGGGGGAGCCAGAGACAGACTGACCTGCATGCAGCAGTTGTCGATGATCATGGTGTCGAACTTGATCTTGGGATACAGCTCCGCCACTTCTTCGCAGCAGCGCAAGAAAAGCCCATCGCCCAGCTTCCTACGGAAGGCAGGGAAAGGCAGAGCGAGTTCACACACTGGGCAGCAGCCATGGCTGCACGCGAGAAAGCGTGGGCAACAAAAGCAAAGCCAGGCAACAGGCCATTTGACCCAAGGCAACCCAAGGACCTCGGCTACAATTCCAGCTGGAGCCCACAGGCCCCAGGGCAGACGCAGCAATGTGGGCACAGAGTCAGGGCAGTGAGGGCCACAGGGGTGGCCTGGTGGCAGAAGGGTGTCCTGGGCTAGTGCACGTAAGGCAACTGTTCTTGGCGCAGGTAGAAGAAGAAAAGGGCTTGAAGCACACTGCTGTGTCCGGGAGATGTCAGTGAAAGCAAATGGTGCCCAAGGACTGAGGCAGGCTCTCCCGGTCCCACCCAGCCCTCGGGTATCGGTGCCAGGCAAGAGGGCCTTTCCCCCTCCCAAAGGCGTTTCCAGAGGCAGGAAAGAGAGACAAGAGGAAGAATCTCACACCCCCTGCGCTGCTGGCCTCTATGCCTTCGCCCGCCGCACTCACATGATGTTGGCTTTGTGCACAGCTGTGACTTTGGAGCGCCCCTTCTTGGTGGCAAAATCAAAGGCAAACTTAGCAATGCGCTGCGACTTGGCGCGTGTCACAATCTTCAGGCACTCAATGACGCCCTTTGCACTCTGGACGTGAAAAAGAACAGGCGGCACACGAATCGCCACAGACCTTCCTACCGGAGCAAAGGCTGAAGAGACCCTCTGCCCGGTACCTGAGACTGGGATGGAGGCCCAAGACCCCGTGGCAGCCGCAGCTAGTTACTCTCATCCACCCTGACCTCTCTCTAGACAAGAATCGTGTCTGGTTCTCCTCCTCTTCCCTCCCGCCTCCTTCCATATCACGGCAATGAAACTCTAAGCCAGCAGGCAAAGATGCCCCTGGGAGTCTTGCCTAGCAAAAGGGGGAGATGCTGCCTTCTGGCCCATTGAGAAAGGCAGTCAGGCTCCCCATGCACCCGGTCACGCAGGCGAGGAGCCCCACAGGCCCCTGAGCCCAACGTTCCCCTGTCCCCACCTGGCTAGGCAGAGCTGCCCGCAAGGAGAGACCCGCCTACTAGCACTTCCAGAATGGCAGCCCTGAGAAGGTGCTCCTACCTCATGCTCCAGGGAGCTGTATTCCCCCTCTGTCTGCTCACGGATGATCACCAGGTCCAGGTTGTTGTGTCGCGTCTTATATCCCGGCAGGCTGGTCACGTGGACCACGTTGGCAAAAAGATCCAGCTTGCGCCTGGACAGGGAGCCAAACAGAGGCTAAGCTCTCCCTCTGCCTCCGCAAACGTGACCCGTCCTGGGGCACAGACTCAGCCCCGCCGCCCCCGGTCCCTAATCCTAGCAGGCCTGCAGTCCGCACGACACTTTGGCTGCAAGGTGCGCTCTTCCCAAAGGAGCCGGCGTGCCAGCCTTTTCCAGCCACTGCCAAACAGACCCTGAAGAGAGGAGGGAAAGGCAAAAGGGCCGCAGCAGCAGCAGCCCCAGACAATGCAGCTTCGACCTCCTTGGTTCAGCCGGCAGCTGGAACTTGGGCTTCCCATTCCATCCCAGAGCTGCTGAGGCCTACCTGAGCCTCATGTCATAGGAAGCCAGTTCTCCCTTGTACTCCATAGGGGTGTGGATTTTTCCTGTGGGAACAAGAGCCCCCCATACACAACTGTAAGGACAGAGCAGAGCACAGAGAGGCCAGGTGGGAGGGGACCCTTCCGACAACCTGCCACAAAGCCAGCGTGGCCTAAGGGCAGCTCGTTGGGACAGCTGAGGGCACACAAAGGAGACCCCTGTGCTCAAGCCCGGGGCCCGTCCCATACCTATGAGGGCCACTTTGCTCTTCTTCATGGAGCCCAGCACCTCGTCCAGGATCTCCTCGGAAGCCATATTCTGCACCTCACTCAGGTGGTGCTCATCAAACTGTACAGGCACAGCAGCGGCCTGCAAAGACCAGGGGAAGCTGGTAAGCCTTGCCTCCTTCTGGGACACAGACTCTTGAGGGTCTTCTGTCCTGCCTGAGGGATGGGGAGGGGGAATGTCTCCCTCGGAATACTTTTTCATTCGGCTGATGGTGGGCAGACCGCTTCATGGATGCCATCCCAAAGGAGGAGGCATGGCCTGAAGAAGCTCCTCCCCTCCCTTGGCCGCGAAGGCTGGCCTGGGTGGGGCTAACCTTAGCTGCAGGACTTTGGGGTGGACGTGGCTACTGGCCAGGCCTGATTTCCAGAGCTAGGGGAGGGAAAGTTTCCCAACTGGACTCTTGCCAGTCGCTGCAGGACACCCTCAGGAGGAGGGAACAGAACACAGTCCTTCCCGGTGAGACAGCAGAGCCCCTCCACCTCCACCTCCACACCCATGCTAGGAACGTCTCAGGCCCTTGCAGCAGGAGCCAGAAGGGGTTAAGAAGCACACCGCCTTACCTTGAACACCTCCTTGACAGAATGCATGAGCTCTGGACCCACCCCGTCCCCTGGTATCATGGTCACTGGGAAAAAACCCTCCGACTTGGCACCATCTGCCTGGAACAGAGCACCGTGCATGGTCAGCCCTGCCTTCTGCTCCCAGTTATCCAGGGGAAAGTCAGCTGTGGGGTTTGCAGAGGTGCAGGAGGAAAAGGAAGCAGGAATGGAGGGTAGGAGGTGATCAATTTTAAAACTTCTAGATAAGTCCAGGCAGCTCAGATTACTTGTCCTCCGAGATTCTTCACGCTGGACTACAACTCCCATCCACTCACAAAATCCAGCCAAAGGCCAGATCTAATGGAGGAAGGGGGAGGGGGGTTCTTCCCTGTCATCTGCTTCCTCATCCTTTTAGCTGACAGACCATGTTAAACCCTTTCTACATGCCAAACGTGTACTCCTCAGCCAACATTCTGGTTGGGGAACGTTCCACAATCATCCAGTAATTCATACCAGTCTTGGAACACCCCCAGAAGTACAACTCCTCCATTCTGTGCTCAGCCTTTTCCTCCTTCAAAATAGCTGAAGCAGCAAAGATCTCTGCCTTGTGCCAAACATTTGCCTTTGCCCCAAACATTTCAAGAGTTCAGTCACTATAACGGCCCTTTAAGGTTCAGCAAAACGGATGCACCAAACTTAGGTTTTTGAGGCACAACCTGCAGTTAGAGGCCCAGGAGTGTTAAGTGATTCACCTGATAGCCCCAGCTCTCCTCAGCACCTTCACATCCGGGAAATTATCCGTTTCCCAAAGCACAGCCACTGCCATTATGCTCCGCCCTGTCATCAGGACTGTGGTGCATGTTGCGAAAAGTCAGCACCATCATTGCGCAAGCAGTGAGAGCCTCACAACACCGCACACATATATGCCAGCATGTAGCACAGCCTCCCCTCTGGAAGGGGCTATCATGGCAGAGGCACCTAAGAACACAAGAACATCAGAGGAGCCCTGCTCTATAGGCCACAGCCCATCTAGTCCAGAATCCCGTCCCACACAGTAACCCACCAATTGCTTATGGGCATCTCAAGCAGAAGACGAAGGCAAAACCTTCACCTGGTCATGACTTCCTGCACATGGCCTTTGGAGCTTGCACAAACAGCAGTTAAACACACCCCTATACATCAAAATTACAGACCCATTTCAAAGCTGCATTATAACTGTTTTATAGTTCTCATGTGTTTTGCATGCAGCTTTTAGAAAATGATCATTAAAAATGTGACTTTACAGCATAATGAAGAGACACACAGCAGAAGGGGAGCATTTCCATACCTCCAAGCAAAAGGAGATCTCTTACCTGGGCTTGTCTCTGCAGAAATGCAGCAGAGGTGCCAAAGCTTCTCCACAGCCCATAACTCTGGGAGGGCAGAACTCGCTGTAACAAAAAAGGGGGAAATGAAGGGGAGCCATGCCTTTGTTTTCAGTTATTTTAAGGAACCAAGTTATTTATCTTAGCCAAGCAAGGGACCTGTTCAGGCTGTAGTTTGGAATATCAGGAGAGGGGTCAGTTGTCCCCATGGTAATACAGACTCTGGCAGGCCTTACTTGGATAGCAGTCCCCTGTGCCAGGATATATTCCAGAATACGGCCAAGTATGAACAGCCAGCCACCACCATACCCCCCAATCCAGTCTCAGGCTCTGATTTAGACTCTTAGGGTACAGCAGAAAGTTTTCTTCTTCACAGATGCCCCCGGGGGCCAATGAGAAAGCCTTCACCAGTCTTCCCTCCAGCAACTGGTGTTCTATTCCCAGGCTTGATTATCTCAATTAATCCACATAATCCCATTTTAAAGACAACCATAATCCTGACCTGAGGAAGATCTGGAAAGGGAAGGACGACCTAGATAGGCTTTCTTCCCTTTCTAGCACGCAGCCTCTTTGCAGAACGCGCCATTCTGCATATGATGCCCTCTGCCCAGCCCCTGGGGCCTTGGGGTGGGGTGGCCAGGGTGATCTGACTCGTCCTCAGAAACGGCCCAGGGGCACCTGCCTCTCCGCCCTTCTCCCTTAGCTCCGTTGTCTTCGGTGGGCCCAGCGCCCTTGTACGTCCCTCGGGGAACCCCAGAGCTGCTCTCCCGAGGGCCCCAACAGCGACCATTGCTGCCCTCCTAGAGCAGCAGCAGCCCTTTCTCGAGGGCGGCGACAGCTTCTGGGAGGGAGAAGCGCTTCGCTTCCCCTGTGGAGACGGAGAAATGTCTCAGGCGCAGCAACCTGAGGAAGCGCCGGTGGCGGCTCCCTGACCTTCACGCCAAGCCCCGGACCTTGTCTTCCATTCGGAGGTCCTCACGGCTTTTCCGCAACGACCGGCCGCTTTCTCCGGCCCTTCACGCCCAGCAGGGCAGCCGAGGGGGGGAGCAGCGCAGCGGGGTTGACCGGGCCGCCCCCGCCCGGCGCTGCCCCCGAGGAGGCAGGGAGGGAGGAGACGCTGCACACTCCGCGGAGAAGGAGGGGGCGAGCACCAGCCTCCCCCCCCCCCACCCGGGGCAGCCGGGCGCCCCTCACCTGTGCAGCTGCCAGGGCCCGCAGTCCACACAGAGCCGCCATCTTGAATCCCAGCCTGCTCCGCGCGGGGCGAGGACGAGGAGGAGAACTGCTAAACCGGCGGCCCCGAGAGAGACCAGCTAGTGGGGTGGAGCAGTTTCCGCTTCCGGGCCAGGCGGCCCCGCCCCATAATCCTTCGGGGAGTGTTGACTCCAGTGCTTGACAGCCGGCGGAGCGGGGCGGGGGCGTCCGGCGGGGCTTCGCTTGACCTCGCCTGACCTGACCTGGGTGGGTCGCCGCTGCCGCCGTCGGAGCAGCTCGACCCTCGCCCGCCCGCCCTGCCGCTCTTGGGCGGGTCCCGTCCGAGAGGGGGCGGCAGAGGCGGGCTGAGCCGGGGAGGACCCCCTCCATAAGCCCTTAGCGGAGAGGAGGAAGGGCTCCCACGTCCGGGACCAGCCTGGAGGGACGCCGACCCCTTCCTCAGGGCGCCTCCCGACCGGGCTCTTCAGTCGCCGCGGCCGCCCCGGGGTCGGACACAAGCGGTGCACGGGCGGGGGTCGGGGGGGGGGCAGGCGGCGTGCAGACGGAGCGCCCTGCGCGTTGGGAACAAGAGCGCGACGTGTCGGTCCCTGGGATGGGCTCTCTCGGGCCGGAGGAAGAAGAAGCTCTTGACGGCCACACGTGGGTTCAAACGCGGGGTCATTCCCCGGGCCACGTTCCTCGGTGTCAGAATGGACAGGCTGTGGGTGGCTGCTGCCCTAAGAAGAGGTTTGCTTTTCTACCCCGCTTTTCTCACCCATTTATGGGACTCAAAGCGGCTGAGAAAGCTTCTGTTCTTCTCCCCACAATAGAACACCCTTTGGGGCAGGTGTGGCTGTGAAAGCTCAGAAGAGAGCTGTGACTAGCCCAAGGTCACCCAGCTGGCTTCATGGGGGAGGGCGGAATCAAACCTGGTATTCCCAGATTAGAGTCTGGCTCCTTAACCACTAGACCAAACTGGCTCACTGAAAACGTTCTCGTGGTTGTACCGCTGTTTGAGGACCGTTTGAAATGTTTTATACCGTTCTTTGTTTACCAGAACAGTTAAGAACATAAGAGAAGCCTTGCTGGATTAGGCCACAGCCCATCTAGTCCAGCATCCTGTCGCACACAGTGGCCCACCAAATGCTCATGGGCATCTCAAGCAGAGACAAGGACAAACCTTCTCCTGCTCTCGAGTCCCAGCAGATGGCATTAGAAGCACCCCAGTTCCTCCCCCCCCCCTCAGCCTCAACCTAGGCATTTGTTCTAGTAGCCATTGATACATCTGTCATCCATAAATTTGTCTAACCCTACCTTAAAGCCATCCAGACTGGTAGCTGTCACCACCTCTTCCGGCAGCACATTCCATAAGCCAATGACCCTCTGGGTGAAGAAATACTTCCCCCTGTCAGACCTTATTCTCCTACCCATCAGCTTCATAGATGCCCCCTGGTTCTAGTGTTGTGTGATAGAGAAAAGAAATGTTCTCTATCCACCTTTTCTATACCGTGCATAATTTTATATACTTCAATCAGGCCCCCTCTTAAACCGCCGTCTCTCCAGACTGAAGAGGCCTAGACGTTGCAGCCTGGTTTCGTAAGGGAGGTGTTCCAGACCTTTAAACATTCTAGTTGCCCTTCTCTGCACCTTCTCTAGTTCCACAATATCCTTTTTGAGGGGTGGTGACCAGAATTGTACACAATATTCCAAATGTGGCCTCACTATATTTGGAATATTGTGTACAATTCTGGTTCACAAATGAAACTGCAACCACAGTAAAACAAAAACATCAGTATGGATAGATTTATTTGCTGTCCTTTTCCTACTCGTCCCGAACATGACATCTTCCTTTTTTCACTCCTCTTACACACTGGAGCAGCGTTTCCATTAAACTTTCTGTCACGACCCTCACAGCGTTTTCTGCTCGCTCTAGATGAGCTCAGAATCTCATCAGTCTGTCCAGGAACTCGGCAGGATATTTTACAATTGCTGGTGCAGAGCTCCCTTGTTATTTTGGTAGTTTGCTGAGCTTAGAGAAAGTAGTTTGGAGCTCTTCATTGTCTCTCTTGTTTTATCATCTTGAGCAAGAGCTGAATGACTACTGTGTTGATTACACCCAACTATAAAAAAAAATTTTTGACATAGTCCAGAGGGGATATTGTTCTAAAAACAAAATTGAGAACTATTATTACTATTTTCTGAATCAATGAGGAATTTTTAATACTATGAGCCGTTTATAGGTCATTGCATTTGCAGAGATTTAAGAGCAGATGAATGTTTTGCTTTGTGTTTGCCTGAGCTGCTTAGAAGCAAATGATTTTTAATTTTTTATATCTTGCCCTATACCTGAAGGTCTTGGGGCGGGTAACAACTTTTAAAATCCAGCATATCAAAAAACTATATCAAAACAATAACTATCACAACATTTAAAAACAGCACAATATCAGTTAAAACAGTAGTGTTTGCAGTGGGGGAAATATAACCAACATTTAGCCAAAGGGAAGAGGTGTGTCTTCACCGCCTTCCTGAACATAAACAGAGAAGGAGCCTGTCGCACCTCAACGGGGAGACTATTCCATAGCCTGGGGGCAACTACTGAGAAGACCCTCTCCTGGGTGCAAACCCACCTAGTTGCTGAAGATGGTGGGACAACTAGGAGGACCTCCCCTCCAGACGTCAAGGCACAGGCAGGTCAGTATAGGAGAAGGTGTTCCTTCAGATATTTGGGGCCCAAGTCATTTAGGGCCTTGTAAGTCAGAGTTAACACCTTGAATTGGGATCAGTAGTGAATTGGCAGACAATGCAATTCTTTTAAGACCAGCATGATGTGCATCCAGCTAGCTATCTGGGTCAGCACCCTGGCAGCTGCATTTTGCACTAGCTGCAACTTCCAAACCATCTTCAAAGGCAGCCCCATGTAGAGTGCATTACAGTAGTCCAACCTAGAGGTTATCAGAGCATGGATAACTGTGGTCAAGTCATCTCTGTTCCGAAAAGGTTTCAGTTGATGCCGTAGTTGGGAGTAGGCACTCCTGGGCATGGCATACATCTGAGATTGAAGCGTCAGCAGGGAGTCCAGGAGTACCCCCAAATTACACACTTGTCCCCTCCAGGGTATTGCAACCCCATCAATGACTGGGTATCTCCCAACTGCACAGACCCGAGAGCCTGTGACACCCAGCACCTCTGTCTTGTCTGGATTCAACTTCAATTTATTGGCCCCAATCCAGCCCATTACCGCCTGTCGAGCACTTCAACTGCCCCTCCTGATTCAAGATGGCACACAGAAATAGAGCTGGGTATCATCTGCGTATTGATGACACCTCACTCCAAATCTGATGACCTCTCCCAGCGGCTCCATGTAGATATTAAATAACACAGGAGATACAAGTACGTTCCCAGGGGGTCAAATCAATACCTCCCACAACCACTATCTGAGATCAGCTCTGGAGATAAGAGTGGAACCAGCCTCTGTCTCTTAAACTCTGTCACCTCTCCAAAAGGATACCGTGGTCAATGGTACCAAAAGCCTCTGAAAGGTTCAGGAGAACCAACAGGGTAGCATTCCCCCTGTCTCTCTCCAGGAGGAAGTCATCAGCCAGGGCGACCAAGATGGTTTTTGTGCCGTAACCACTATGATGGCCACTATGTGGGATAGGATGTTGGACTAGATGGGCTTCTTTGGCCTAATCCAGCAGGGCTCCTCTTAGGTTATTACAGGTTTAAGCAAATTCATGTTGGGCCAGTGTATCAATGGCTACTAGAATGAATGCCTAGGTACTGCCTCCAGGTTGGAGGGACAGGCAGATGCAACTCAAGGCTATTGTTGCAGGAAGTGGAGAGCAGGTGAAGGCTTTGCCTTTCTTTTCTGCATAGATGCCCAGAAGCACTTGATGGGCTACTGTGTGAGCTGGGATGCTGGACGAGCTGGGCTGTGGCCTGATCCAGCAGGGATCCTCAGGTTCTTAAGTACTGTGGCAAGGTGTACATGGCAGAAAAGATTTGTGGCAGTAGGGGGCGCTGTAATCACAGGTACTCAAGTGCTGCCTCTTCCCTGTCTTAACACAGATAAGAGAGCAGGGAAGGAGCCTCCAGTATTAATGAATGGGATAGGAATTTCTGAGCTACATTGTGTGTCTGTTGCACTGGGCAAACAATGGCTTTGATGCTATAGCATAACAGGCTAACATAAAGCTGCAACTTAGGAGCCCTTTGATTTGGATCTCTGCTTGGCCCTGGGACCACTCTGGGCTAGTTGCTTCATAGCTTGACCTACCTTGCAGGACTGTTGTGAGAATAAAAGGGAGGAAAAGGGGATGGTATGCTGCCTTAAGCTCTTTAGAAGACTGATGGGATGTAAACGGTGGAGCGTTTGGAGCCCCAGAGAAGAGAACGCGTGGGCATATTTTTCTACTCTGCTGCAAGACTTTTGTGGAGGCCGAGTGATGCGCGCCCAAAATGCACACACACCTCAGTCCCTCTGTTTTTTGGCTCATGAAAGCCCCTTCCTGACCAAGTCCCTCCAGGGTCTCATTGGCCCAGACCACCCTCTGTATGTAGACCACATTTATCTGGTCGATCACTAATCTGGATTACCAAGCCCTCCTCCACGAAGCCAGCTGGGTGACCTTGGGCGAGTCACAGCTCTCTTCTGAGCTCTCACAGCTCCACCTGCCTCACAGGGTGTTCTGCTGTGGGGAGAAGATTAGAACGCTTTATCAGCCACTTTTGAGTCCCCTTAAGTGGGCGAGAAAAGCGGGGTAGAAAAGCCAGCTCTTCTTCTCCTCTGGCCTTTCATCCATCTTTTCACTGGAGGCAGCCCCAGAGCTCCCTCTCCCTCATTCCTTCATCAGCAAGTCCCTGCAAGCAATTGGGAATCCCAGTGCGTAAGGAGGGGTTAATGGAGCTGAGCCTGAAAGGGTGTAAATAGGGAGAAGAGAAGGCTGAACTCCGCAGGCCTCCCTCATCTGGCACCAGGCATAGGAAAGAGATGCCCAGGCACGCAGAGCAGTCCAGGAAGTTTTCTTTTTAACCTCAGGCGGACAAGAAATTAACAAAATCCAGTGATTTTAAGAGCCCTGTGTTCCTTGCTCCCTGAAGCTCCCTGGCTTGACTTGGATACGGGCTTCGGATCACAACCTTACCTTCAGCCTTCTTGGACAGCTGACCCCTGCTGGACCTGCCGCTTGGCTGCCAAGCATTTTATTCGTGGCCTGGAAGACTCATGGCAGCTACTTGTGAAGCAAAGCATCAGTGGTTCCACCTATATGCTCGTTCATCTGCTCAGAGAGCCTGGGCACCCCACCTGCATCCCCCCAGGGAGATGTGCAAGCCTTTCCTCTGCCTTGCACGTGTGCCTGTCAGCCTCCAGGGACCCAGGTTGTGAAGAAGGGCGCATAAACCAAAAGTATCCCTGTCCATAGAGGCAGATCTGGTTTTATCTGCTTGATGTCCAGCCCACTGAAAATTCCCAGCTCTGGTGGCTAGAAGTGGCCACTCAGCATGCCTGGGCACTGGGCGGAAGGAGTTGCCCTTCTCTAGGCTGGGCTCCTCTTGCTCTGAGTAGAGGAATGGCTTGCAGTGATGGTGTCCGATAGCCTCTCCTGCGTACCAGCAGCCGCAGCAGCCGCCATCTCTCTTGCGCCGGTGCCCGCTTGTTCACGGAAGTTTAGTTTTCAGAGAAGTTGTGTGTTTTGTCCATCTTTCAACTGAATCAAAGGAACAATTCACTGAGTTCACGTGAATAAAGTTTTCACAGCTCAAGAGCCAGGAACTGTGGCCCTGTTCCACTCGCAAGGCCCTGCAGAAAGGACGATTTACCAGCTTCCCTTGACAGATTTAGGATTCAACACGTGTGACTAGACAAGACGGAAGGAGGCCCTGACTCTCCTTGCGCGGAAACCGCCTTGGCCAAAGTCATGAAAATGCCCCTCTCATATGTACATCGGCGATTTGAGTTTTGCCAGCAAGCAGGTAAGGAAAGCTCAACCTGTAGAATGGCTGCCTGTCCTGCA
The DNA here is from genome assembly GCA_023333525.1 of Aspidoscelis tigris stejnegeri. Classification (NCBI taxonomy): domain Eukaryota; kingdom Metazoa; phylum Chordata; class Lepidosauria; order Squamata; family Teiidae; genus Aspidoscelis; species Aspidoscelis tigris. The sequence continues at coordinate 91,211,373 of JALMGA010000006.1, read as the reverse complement.
TCTGTGAAAAGCCCAAGATCTTCTCCAACTCAGCTACAGCCTTTTCCAGGTGTGGTACAACAGGGAGGAACTGGACTCTCGTTTAGCTGAGCCAGATGACTTTGTTCTGTGAACTCAGTAACCACTTGGGGACATCCAGCCATTTCTCTTCTGGGTTGCAAATCTCAGCCAGACACCTAATCCACAAAGTCTGAAAGGCAGACACAGAGCAGGGGAAGGTGGCTGGGCTGGGATTCATTTGCTAATCATCCTCAGTGCTGTGCAATTGATTATGTCAAGAGTCAAGAAGCCCCCCCCTCACTCCCCCCCCCACCTTGGCAGCTCAGGAATGGAAACTCATTCACCCCCTTCTTTGGGCTGCTGTGCCTTGGGGCTGAAAGTAGCTGCTCTTGAGGAGGTGGGGGGGGCACAGATTACCTGTTTGTTCATTGATGGTCTATCTGTGGCCTTTCATCCAAGCTCCTTTTCCCTGAGGCCACTGAACAGGGTGCAAACTAATCTGGGTCACTTTGTCTTTCTATCTCAAGACATCTTTGTAAGATACAATTAGGGACTAAATTTGCCAGCCTGTTCATACAGGGAAGCTAATTACTGGGACATTTCTGAAGAAAACAAATCACAGATTCTCCAATCAAATGCTAAAAGGCCACTTCATTTAGGCAATCAACAGAATATCAATACATTTGCAGCCCTGTGGATGGATACATACAAGACATTACCAAGACCATTGATTAAAGCAGAAGAGGAACATTCATCTACCAGCAGGAACCACAGTTACAATACAGCATGTTAAAAAGTGAACTTAACATCTAAACTGAACTGCCTAAAAGAAAAGGAACACAGGATCCCTGCTGGATCAGGCCACAGCCCATCTAGTCCAGCATCCCATCTCATGCAGTTGCCACCAATTGCTTCTGGGTATCACAAGCAGATGACAAGGGCAAAATCTTCACCTGCTCTGGAATCCCTGCAAATGTTCTTTACCTCTCTGTCTCCTGAGGCCGGATGAAGTGCCTAGGCATTCGTTCTAGTAACCATTGATACATCTGTTGTCCATAAATTTGTCTAACCCTACCTTAATGCCATCTAGACTGGTAGCTGTCATCGCCTCTTCTGGCAGCCAGTTCCATAGACCGATGACCCTCTGGGTGGAGAAGTCCTTCCTCTTGTCTTGACTCTCCTGCCCATCAGCTTCATAGATGCCCCTGGTTCTAGTGTTGTGTGATAGGGAAAAGAACTGTCCTCTCGCCTTTCCTATACCATGCAGGATTTTGTTTTATTTTTTAAAATAGTTTTCTTAATTATATTTACCATTTACAACTTAATGCACAAATTTATATATATTATATTGAAATAAACTAATAAACAATACTTTTTCAAAACTTGAGTTGTGTTACAGGTAAGATATGAAGTTGTATAAATCTTGAATTGGCACTGACTATAATTTACATGGGATACATATATCCTGTAGTATTACTGTATAATAATTCTATCATTTCAACAAAAAAATTATGGCATTTTCTGATAATGTTAATTCCTCCACATTATATGCCAGGAAGTCAAACAACGGTTTCCAGACTTCTAGGAACACATATCATTTTTTTCTATTTGTATATTTGCAGGATTGAGAGGTAATAAGCTCATTTATTGCATATTCTGCTACTTTATTAAACTTCAGTCAGGAATAAGGTGAATAAAGTGACAAGAACCCAGAAGCAGAGAAGATAAGGGGGGGGGGAGAGGAGCAGCAGGTTAAGCAATGGAAAAGAAGGAAGCAAAAGGGACAGGAGAAGAAAACCAGCAATCCAATAAGCAGGCAGATTAAACAAAAAGCTGCGGAAGATGAAAGGAAGAATCACGGAAAGGCCCTTTGCCAAATCCAGCGCTTGGGGCTTCAGCAGGAGGGGGAAGCAACTCTTGACTTTTGGGCCCCCGTTTGCCCCAGCAGGCAGAATCGGGGAACAGACGCCAATGTAAAAGCAGGTGGCCTTACAGATCCTGGCAAACCAACTCACCGGGAAAGAAGCTAAGAATGAGGAGATGGCGTGGAGTGAACAGGCCATTTGGAAGGAAGGGGAGCAAGGCACCTCCAGGGTGCAGAGGAACACAGAGAAGAAGATTCTTGTTGCATCGGATGATCCATGAGCAGAGGGAAAGGATGCCGAAAGGTCAATTTGACCGAACAGAACACCTCACATGTAATCGGGGGAATCACTGAGGAACAAACGTGCCCCTAATTAAACCGGCATATCTCCTTAATACTATTATTGGTTAAATTCCTCAAAAGCAGCCACCAATTAGTTGTACTCTAAGAGAAGGAGCCACAGTTGGGAAATCCTTCCTGCATTCCACTTCCGAAAACAGCTCCTGGAGGTGTGACTGTGACCCTGCAGTTCAGGTCGGGGCACTGCAGGATTTCCATGTGCTGTATCCTGTGTGCTGTGGACACTTCGCCACCACGCCACGTGGCATCACGGAGCCGGGCTTCAAAGGAAACCAGAGACCGGATTAATTGCTTGAAGTAGCGTGTTTGGAAACGTTAAAAAGTTAGCTCCGCTGCATTGTCCAGGAGAGGTACACCGAATGTGATTTAGTTCGGTGTATTATAAAAAGGAAGGCAGCGTCGTCACAGAACGAATGCCGTTTGGCCTCTGCCGTCACAGCCTTCCTGGCTTTCTCCAGGAAGCACCTGGAGAAAGAGGTTTCAGCCCAGGGAACTCCTGCAACCCAAGCGCTGTGAACATAAGAACATAAGAGAAGCCCTGCTGGATCAGGCCCCAGCCCATCTAGTCCAGCATCCTGTCGCACACAGTGGCCCGCCAACTACTCCTGGGCATCCTAAGCAGAGACAAGGACAAACATATTCCTGCTCTAGAATCCTAGCAAATGGCCTTAGAAGCGCCCCGTTCTAGTAGCCATTGATGCATCTGTCATCCATAAATTTGTCTAACCCTACCTTAAAGCCATCTAGACTGGTAGCTATCACCACCTCTTCCGGCAGCACATTCCATAAGCCGATGACCCTCTGGGTGAAGAAATACTTCCCCCTGTCAGACCTGACTCTCCTACCTACCCATCAGCTTCATAGATGCCCCCTGGTTCTAGTATTGTGTGATAGAGAAAAGAAATGTTCTCTATCCACCTTTTCTATACCATGCATGATTTTACATACTTCAATCAGGTCCGCTCTTAAACGCCGTCTCTCCAGACTGAAGAGGCCTAGACGTTGCAGGCTGGTTTCATAAGGGATTTTGTTCCAGCCCCTGAATCATTCTGGTTGCCCTTCTCTGCACCTTCTCTAGTTCCACAATATCCTTTCTGAGGTGTGGTGACCAGAAATGTACACAATATTCCAAATGTGGCCTCACCGTAGATTTATAAAGAGGCAAAATGACACTTGCTGACTTATTTTCTATTTTCTTCCTAATTATTCCCAGCACTGAATTGGCTTTTTTCGCTGCTGCCGCGCACTGGGTTGACACCTTCATTGAGCTGCCCACCAAAACCCCGCGATCCCTTTTCTGGTGTGTTGCAGAAAGCTCAGGCCCCATCAGTTTATAGACGTAATTTGGATTCTTGGCCCCAATGTGGGATTACTGGCTTTGCTGCAGAAAGCGGCAAGAAATTCCACCATGTTATTGTGCTGGTGGTTCCTGGGTACCATCTAGTCCTGGCTGACTCCTGGTTGACAGCAGTTTTCTTGGCAGGAATGGAGCACTAGTTTGTCATGGAACTCATGACTCTCTGCTTTCCAGACACTTTGCTCTGTCGCTGAACTACACACACTCCCGAAAACCCACAATAGGGTCCAACATTTCCCCATTACTGCCTTTTAAATACAATTGCAGAATGGAACTCAGCACTCCCTATTTGTACGTTTATTCTACTGGAAAAAAACGCAAAATTGATAAGCCTTTCAGAAAAGAGACATTTTCTGGACAGTGAGAGAAAGTTGTTGTACACAGCTCAAGAGGCCGCAGTCTTTTCCTAGAAGATGCTTTTGGACGAGATCAAAGAGAATGCCTGCTGGAAAATTGCACAGCAGACTGGCCAGGAAACACAAAGGCCTTAATCTCTGTGCCTTCTAAGCCATTCAGACTGGCTGAGTTCAAAGATTATGTGAGATCTGTATCAGAGTCCAATCTGCATCACAGACAAGTGTGTGGAAAACCTTTCTAATAGAAGCAGCATCTCTGAGTGTTCATGAGAACATAAGAGCATAGGAGGAGCCCTGCTGGATAAGGCCACAGCCCATCTAGTCCATAAGAACCTCAGAGGAGCCCTGCTGGAACAGGCCACAGCCCATCTAGTCCATAAGAACCTCAGAGGAGCCCTGCTGGAACAGGCCACAGCCCATCTAGTCCATAAGAACCTCAGAGGAGCCCTGCTGGATCAGGCCACAGCCAATCCTGTCCATAAGAACCTCAGAGGAACCCTGCTGGATCAGGCCACAGCCCATCTAGTCCATAAGAACCTAACAGCATAAGAGGAGCCTGACTGGATCAAGCCACAACACATCTAGTCCGTAAGAACCTCAAAGGAGCCCTGCTGGAACAGGCCACAGCCCATCTAGTCCATAAGAACCTAAGAGGAGCCCTGCTGGATCAGGCCACAGCTAATCCTGTCCATAAGAACGTAAGAGGAGCACTGCTGGATCAGGCCACAGCCCATCTGATCCATAAGAACCTCAGAGGAGCCCTGCTGGATCAGGCCACAACCCATCTAGTCCATAAGAACCTCAGACGAGCCCTGCTGGAACAGCCCACAGCCCATCTAGTCCATAAGAACCTAAGAGGAGCCCTGCTGGATCAGGCCACAGCCCATCTAGTCCATAAGAACCTCAGAGGAACCCTGCTGGATCAGGCCACAGCCCACCTAGTCCATAAGAACCTCAGAGGAACCCTGCTGGATCAGGCCACAGCCCAGCTGGTCCATAAGAACCTAAGAGGAGCCCTTCTGGAACAGGCCACAGCCCATCTAGTCCATAAGAACCTAAGAGGAGCCTGCTGGAACAGGCCACAGCCCATCTAGTCCATATGAACCTAAGAGGAGCCCTCCTGGATCAAGCCACAGCCCATCTAGTCCATAAGAACCTAAGAGGAGCCCTGCTGGATCAGGCCACAGCTCATATAGTTCATGAGAACCTAGGAGGAGCCCTGCTGGATCAGGCCACAGCCCACTCAGTCAATAAGCACCTAAGGGGAGCCCTGCTGGATCAGGCCACAGCCCATCTTGTCCATAAGAACCTCAGAGGAGCCCTGCTGGATCGGGCCACAGCCCACCTAGTCCATAAGAACCTCAGAGGAACCCTGCTGGATCAGGCCACAGCCCACCTACTCCATAAGAACCTCAGAGGAGCCCTGCTGGATCAGGCCACAGCCAATCCTGTCCATAAGAACCTCAGAGGAACCCTGCTGGATCAGGCCACAGCCCATCTAGTCCATAAGAACCTCAAAGGAACCCTGCTGGATCAGGCCACAGCCCATCTAGTCCATAAGAACCTCAGAGGAGCCCCGCTGGATCAGGCCACAGCCCATCTAGTCCATAAGAACCTCAGAGGAACCCTGCTGGATCAGGCCACAGCCCACCTAGTCCATAAGAACCTCAGAGGAGCCCTGCTGGATCAGGCCACAGCCCACCTACTCCATAAGAACCTCAGAGGAGCCCTGCTGGATCAGGCCACAGCCAATCCTGTCCATAAGAACCTCAGAGGAACCCTGCTGGATCGGGCCACAGCCCATCTAGTCCATAAGAACCTCAGAGGAGCCCTGCTGGATCGGGCCACAGCCCATCTAGTCCATAAGAACCTCAGAGGAGCCCTGCTGGTTCAGGCCACAGCCCATCTTGTCCATAAGAACCTCAGAGAAGCCCTGCTGGATCGGGCCACAGCCCACCTAGTCCATAAGAACCTCAGAGGAACCCTGCTGGATCAGGCCACAGCCCACCTACTCCATAAGAACCTCAGAGGAGCCCTGCTGGATCAGGCCACAGCCAATCCTGTCCATAAGAACCTCAGAGGAACCCTGCTGGATCAGGCCACAGCCCATCTAGTCCATAAGAACCTCAGAGGAACCCTGCTGGATCAGGCCACAGCCCATCTAGTCCATAAGAACCTCAGAGGAGCCCTGCTGGATCAGGCCACAGCCCACCTACTCCATAAGAACCTCAGAGGAGCCCTGCTGGATCAGGCCACAGCCAATCCTGTCCATAAGAACCTCAGAGGAACCCTGCTGGATCAGGCCACAGCCCATCTAGTCCATAAGAACCTCAAAGGAACCCTGCTGGATCAGGCCACAGCCCATCTAGTCCATAAGAACCTCAGAGGAGCCCCGCTGGATCAGGCCACAGCCCATCTAGTCCATAAGAACCTCAGAGGAACCCTGCTGGATCAGGCCACAGCCCACCTAGTCCATAAGAACCTCAGAGGAGCCCTGCTGGATCAGGCCACAGCCCACCTACTCCATAAGAACCTCAGAGGAGCCCTGCTGGATCAGGCCACAGCCAATCCTGTCCATAAGAACCTCAGAGGAACCCTGCTGGATCGGGCCACAGCCCATCTAGTCCATAAGAACCTCAGAGGAGCCCTGCTGGATCGGGCCACAGCCCATCTAGTCCATAAGAACCTCAGAGGAGCCCTGCTGGTTCAGGCCACAGCCCATCTTGTCCATAAGAACCTCAGAGGAGCCCTGCTGGATCGGGCCACAGCCCACCTACTCCATAAGAACCTCAGAGGAACCCTGCTGGATCAGGCCACAGCCCACCTACTCCATAAGAACCTCAGAGGAGCCCTGCTGGATCAGGCCACAGCCAATCCTGTCCATAAGAACCTCAGAGGAACCCTGCTGGATCAGGCCACAGCCCATCTAGTCCATAAGAACCTCAGAGGAACCCTGCTGGATCAGGCCACAGCCCATCTAGTCCATAAGAACCTCAGAGGAGCCCTGCTGGATCAGGCCACAGCCCATCTAGTCCATAAGAACCTCAGAGGAACCCTGCTGGATCAGGCCACAGCCCACCTAGTCCATAAGAACCTCAGAGGAGCCCTGCTGGATCAGGCCACAGCCCACCTACTCCATAAGAACCTCAGAGGAGCCCTGCTGGATCAGGCCACAGCCAATCCTGTCCATAAGAACCTCAGAGGAACCCTGCTGGATCGGGCCACAGCCCATCTAGTCCATAAGAACCTCAGAGGAGCCCTGCTGGATCGGGCCACAGCCCATCTAGTCCATAAGAACCTCAGAGGAGCCCTGCTGGATCAGGCCACAGCCCATCTAGTCCAGAACCCTCACACAGTGGCCCACCAATTGCCCACGGGCATCTCAAGCAGAGACCAGGCCAAACCTTCTCCTGCTCCCAATCCCAGCAAATGGCCTTAGAGGCTCCCTACTTGTCCCCCGCCCCCCAGACTGAAAGATGCACTCCTTGTCAGGTAATTGAGGGAGGTCTAAACCACTGGCATCCAGTGCAGAGCAGCAGATACATTGCGGGGCAGGGGGGGGGGCTTTGCTTCCTGAGGGACGGCGCTGTGGGAGCTTTCTGTCCATCGCCTGGGAAAACCCACATCTTGAGGTCATGTGCATGGATCTGCCTTTGCCATGCAAAGCAGAACTTACTCCAACTGGAAATGGACCAAAAATCAGGTGCAATAAGTTCGTTATTTATTTATTTATTTGAATTTTTATCCTGCCTTATACCCAAAGGTCTCAGGGCAGGTTACAACATTAAAAACCAATGAACTTATAACGTGAACATATTAAAACCATCACAGTGCCTGAATGCGGGAAGGAAAAGCCCATTCCTTTACATAGCCAAAAGCCAGGGTAAAGAGGTGTGTCTTCACAGCTCATCTGAACACACAGAGTGAAGGTGCCTGATGCTCCTCAAGAGGGAGACTATTCCACAGTCTGGGAGCCATTACTGAAAAGACCCTGTCCCAAGTGCCCACCCCTTTTGCTGCTGAGGGTGGTGGTAAAACCAGGAGGGCCTCCCCTCCAAATCTTAGGGCACGGGCAGGTCAATAATGTACAATTCCAGCCCATAATTCAACCATTGAAGACTGTGTTTAAGTGGGGACCTGAATGAAGTCTATAAAATCATGCCTGGTATAGAAACACTAGAACCAGGGGGCATCTATGAAGCTGATGGGCAGGAGAGTCAGATGAGACAAGGGGAAGGATTTCTCCACCCAGAGGGTCATCGGTCTATGGAATTGGCTGCTGGAAGAGGTGGTAACAGGTGCCAGCCTGGATGGCTTTAAGGAAAGGTTAGGCAAATTCATGCCAGACAGGGGGATCGATTGTTGTGCCACTGTGAGTGACCAGATGCTGGATTAGATGGACTGTTCTTAGATGCATGTTAGATATGTCATCTTCCATGCTGTCCCCTCTGCAAGTGAACTGGCCACCAAAGAGAATCCTCCTGATGGTGGCACCTGGCTGTTCCGTATCCCCTCCTCTGCCAGGTGCTTTCCTTTACTGCCCTTTCAGTCTAAGCAAAAGATTTCCTTCCCTCCCTTTCCCAAGCTTTTACAGTTTAATCCTCCCATCAGCCGGTTGCTCTTGCTTTTTTCCTTTTCAGTTGTCCTGATGCCCTGCTTGCCAGGGCAGATGCTTCCCAAAGCCAGAGCAAGGTGCCCAGGTGAGGACTGGGCGCGTTCTGATTCTTTTATATTTGCCAATTTTTTAAAAAAATATTTGTGGAAACTGTGCTAGAACTCTAACTGAGGAGGTGGCCGACTTGGCCTTGGAGCAGCCAGGAATGTTGGTTTTTTAAAAAAATATGGCTGAAATTTGCGGCAGAAACGCAGAACATTGAAAAGAGAGGCAAACATAAGGCAAATAAAGCCATTTCTTGAGACAATGGGCAAGTCTGGGGGAGGAGAAGACCCCTTGATGATCTTTCAGCCGTGTTGGCAAGGTGGTGAGAGGATCCTGTGGACATTGTTGGCCCAGCTGAGGAAGGAAGGCAGCTCTGCCAATAAAGGCCACTTTCATTCTGCCCCCGAGAAACCCCTGAGACTCTCCATTAGGCTAAGGGCCCCCAGTCCCCTCCCCTCCCCAGGCAGGCCTTCCAAAACCCAGCCGTAATTCATCTTGCTCCACACAGCAGGTGGCCCAAGGTGCGATGGCCAGTGGAGCCATTGAGAGCCGCCGCCGTGCCTGTTGCGCCCATACAGGCTGACCAGACGTGGGCATGGAATTCTCCCGCTGCCTTCTAGATGCCTGTCTGGCCCACCAGCAATGTTTAGATGGCATTAAGAACAACCGATGAACTATCTTTGGAATCCGTTTTATGAATTTGCTTCCAGAAGAGGTGGTGACAGCTACCAGCCTGGACGGCTTTAAGGAAGGGTTAGACAAATTCACGGAGGACGGAAGCACCAACGGCTACTAGAATGGATGCCCAAGTGCATCTTGCAGGCTGGGGGGACAGGCAGGACGCTTGCTCCGCGGAGTCAGCGCTGATGTTTCGGATGGAGGCGACGATGGCCATGTGGGGCGGTGTGTGCGTGTAGGGAGAGCTCTCCGGGCACAGGGCAGCTGTTCCCCTCACCCTGGCTGAGGTGGCACGTCACGGGGCATGAGGGTGCTGTGGAAGCATCGTCTCAGACAAGCCATTAGCACCAGTCCAGGCAGCAGATGAGTGGAAGAGGCGGGGGGGGGGGCTTGCCTGTGTGTGTCCTCCGCAAACAAAGTGGAGATGCCAAAATGCGGCACCTACAAACATCCCTCACGGACCTTTGATGGATGCAGAGCGGGGGGGGGGGGCCTACGCCCCCTTCCTGGGGCAAACAAGCCGGTGTTTGCCTCCCCCTCCCCCCCCCCCGCATGGGGCTGCCAGCAGGGATCCTCCCTCCTTTCAAAGCACAGTGGTTGGGCAGGCGGTTGGGACGTGTTGTTTAACGGTTTTGTTGAGGAAGCGTCTTGTTTGCCTGGGGGGGGTGTCTTTGAAAAGCTGCAGGCAACGCTCAGCCTACCCCCCCCCCCGGCAGTCAAGAAGGCCAGCCCCCCAAGCGCACGGCGCGCCCCTTTTCATCCCAGGCCTTTCAGGGCTGCTCTGGCGGCTCTTCACTCAGGGCGCGACCCTGTTTTACGGCTCCGTCCCGGCCGGTGCCTTTCATCTCCAGGATGTTTACAAGGCCCCGTGGGCCAAAGCACACACAGGGTGAGCCCCCCACCCCGACAAGGAGGGCCAAGGGGCTGCATAGTTCTGGGTGACCACCTTGAACTTTTATGGGCCACTGGCTGCAGTGCGAGAGAGCAGCTCCCACAGTGGTGGACAGGGATGGACGGCGACCTTAAAATGGTGGCTCCCTGTGCAAGGGATGGTTAACACACACACACACACACACACAAGACCCTTGCAGGGCATGCAGTTGGTGCCTCAGGAATAACCCTGGAAGGAGGGAGGCTGCAGCCAAGTCCAGCTCTTCTGTGCGTCGCCGTGCTTGGGACCCCTCCCTCTGCCCGGGTTCCCTAGGGAAGGCCAGGGGATGGGCGATGCTGCCACCTGGCTGCTTTCAATGGCTTCGCCCCAGCCTGTTGCCTCATGCTCCAGCTCCCTGGGACCTGATGAATGCTGAGGCCCGGCTGGGTGGGGTGTGGAGGCTGACCTTTCCCGGCTGGCCTTACAGACGTCCTGGGCCTGGTGGGGCTGGTCCCTCATGGCCCATTCCCTCCCAATTCAGTGGAGGCGCCTCTGCAGCACAGAGGCCTGGCCTGCCTCCCTCCCCCAGGCTCCCAGGGATGGAGGTGTGACTTTTCCCAGCCTGTTAGCAGAAGGTGTACACCTCTGGAGGCTTTGGGGAAACTGCTGGCCATAGGAATCTGACCAAGACAGCCCGCCCAGGCAGGCAAGGAGAAGGTCAGCAACACCTGGCCCACAGGAGGAGGCGGGAGCCCCAGGAGAGGAGCTGGGTGGAAGCGGCCAGCGGCAAGCAGGCAGCACCCCCTTTCAGTACCTGCCTGCAAGATAAGGTCTCTGGCCCAGGCTGAGGGCATCTCCCTGAACCTGCCTGAATGCCACTGGGAATAAAGGGGCACCGGAAGCGGTTTATAGAGACACAAACGGAGAGGAGATGTTGCTCAGGGCAATAACTCTCTCTAGGGCAGTTGTGCCCCACGCAGCCCCCCCCCCGGCTGTCCCTGGGATCAGGACCGCACAGGGGTCTCCTCGGGAGCCAGCCAGTCCTAGCTTCTTGCCTTGCCAGGAGGCCTTGGGCTCAAAGGTGTGTTTATTCTAACAAAGTGTTGTGTTTATGTTTTCGGATGCTGCAGCAGTTCTTTGTGCAAAGGCAAATCCTGGCAGTGAGGCCCCATCGCCCGCTCTAACCCCAGAGAACGCTGCGTTCGCTCTTTGCCCAGGTCCACGAAAGGGGAGAACAGGCTGCGGGCGGAACAGGGCGCAGGGTGGCTCTCCCTCAGAACGTGAAGCCCACGGCCTGCAGGGCAGATCCTTCCCTGGGGACCCAGAGCAGAGGCCGAGAGCTGCTGGCTCTGCCATGAGAGACGAGGGGAGGGCATTTCTGCTGGCCGCCCACTCCCCATTCCCAGAAGGGCTGTACGGAGGCTCCCCCTGCGGTGCGTCTCTCCAGGCCTGGAGGAGCAGAGCCATCAGCCCTGGGGCATCCTGGCCTCAAACCTTGTTCCCAGCTCGCAGTACCTGAAGAGCGGCATCCGCCTGGGCCCCTTTGAGCCCCTGCTAATCCCGGCTCAGACAAAGGGCGGCTCCCCTGCGGCTGGCAGAGCTCCCGCCCTGCTCCCCTAATCCAATTGGGCTGCCTTCCCTTTCTGCTTTGATGAGGGAACAGTTTCTCAGGCAGGGCATTGTTCCTCTGGGGCTGGGCACTTCCCCCAGTCTAAAGAGAGATTAGCCACCCTCCCCACATCCCAGCCGCCCCTCATGCCAAGCCATGCCAATTCCAGAGTGCCCCAGGCGTCTCCCAGGCTAGCTGATGGGCGGGCCACAGCTCAGGGGAGGCCACGTGGGCTTTGGTGGCACTCCCAGGGCAAGAGGTGACGCCCGCTATGGGTGCCCCGTGGAACTTTGGCCAAGTCAGAGAAGAAGGCTGGCCTTCCACGCAGGGGCCTCTGGCTGATATTCTTATTTATTTGCATGTTTATCCCACCCTCCCCCCAAGGGTCTCAGGGCAGGTCACAACATGCAAAACGAGGGCATTAAGACCAATAACATATTAAGCTATTAAAACCACGGCAGTGTCTGAATGTGGGAAGGAAAACGCTGCTCCAGGGTAAAAAGGTGCCTCTTCACAGCTCATCCGAACACATAAAGTGAAGGTGCCTGACGGATCTCAGGAGGGAGACTATGCAACAGTCTGGGAGCCACCACTGAAAAGGCCCTATGCTGGGTGCCCACCCCTTTTGCTGCTGTGAGGGCAGGTAGAACCAGGAGGGCCTCCCGTATAGATCTTAAGGCAGGTCGATATGGAAGAAGGCACATAAAGGCAAGGGAAGCCATAAAGCGCCTTACAAAATTAGAATCTCACCTGCGTAGGCCTCCTGAGGCACACCTGTGTCCAAGGGCCTCAGCTGGACCATTGGAAAACCCAAGGGGGGTCTTCAGCCTCTTGGAAGACCTTTCCAGCCCAGGGCCCTTAACCATTGCTGCCTTCCTGCCCAGGCCTTGCTCCCGCGCCAAGCACGGTGAACACCTACCTCCTCTACCTCTGTGGCAGCCTAAAGAGTTCCCTGGATGGGTCAGTTTGGCCCCAAGTCCTCCCCACCGGATTCCTGCTTTCACGCCATTTGATGGTGGCGAGTTCCACAATGAGAAAGATGGAAAACGCTCTCCCTAAGAAAGGCCAAAGTTCCGGCGGCAGCTGTGAGGGGCTTGGCAGGACCGCCCTCCAGCAGTGTCTCTTTGCACGCAGTCTTGTTCAATGGCTAGTCAGCTCAGTGACTCAGTTCCCAACTACAATGTCAAATAAAGTTGCCCGTCTGCGTGGCAGCTGAGAAGAAGAGTTGGCTTTTCTACCCTACTTTTCTCACCCTGACAAACCTTCCGTTCTTCTCCCCACAACAGACACCCTGTGAGGCAGGTGGGGCTGCGAGAGCCTCTGCTCCTTCAGGACGGGTCCCCTCCTGCTGGTCTGCCCGTCCCTCCGGGGTCTCTTGCCTTAATAAGGATCACAGTGGGCAGCGGGCATCGCGGGACCAGAGGCCGGACAAAGGCCCTGCCGACAAAAAGCGCCTCCTCCCCCCGCACCCCCTTCGCTTGGCAATTAAGAACACGCCGTCATTGTGGGGAGAGCAACCCCCCCCCCCGCAGCCCCGTTGCTGATGGGAGATTCCCCACCGTTGTGATCGCTCCATTCGCGCGGCCTGTTTGCCTCCGGCTGCGGACGCCACGCCTGGGAAACGCTCCAGGACGTTCCTCTGCCCATCCCAATTAGAGGCAGGAGACAAGAAGAGTTAGTCTTCCCACCCCATTTTTCTCACCCATTCAAGGGGACTCAAAGCGACTGACAAACCTTCTGTTCTTCTCCCCACAGCAGAACACCTGTGAGGTCAGTGGAGCTGTGAAAGCTCAGAAGAGAGCTGTGACTAGCCCAAGGTTCACTCAGCTGCCTTCATGGAATAAGAAGAGTTGGTTTTTCTAGCCTCCTTTTCTCACCCATCTAAGGGGTCTCAAAGCGGCTGACAAACCTTCTGTTCTCCCCTTCTGTGGAGGAGGGTGGAATCAAACCTGGTATTGCCAGATAAGAGCCTGGCACTCTAACCACTAGAGGGGTTGCAGGAGGGGCTGCACGCAGTGGGCTCTGCCTCCTCTCTCCCCGTCAAACCCAGGGCCGCCGGCTGTTTGGCTGCAAGAATTCCCAATTATTCTCCCCCTCCACCAATTAAACAAATAAAAGGTCTTGGGGGGGGGGGGTTGCCTAACTCCAGCGCCCCCTATGGAAAGGTGGTGGAAGGCATGTCCTCCTGCGCACAAGCACCCCTGGCAGGGGAGGGGTCCGCGTTAGGGGCTTGGCGCGCACTCGAAACCCAGGCGCATCCACAGCAGGGGATCTCGGAAGCCGCTTCTCTCCCAGCCGCCAGACGCCCTGGCTGCAGCCTTCGCGGCAAAGGGCTCCCCGATCCCGAAAGCAAGAGCAAGAAATCTCTCTGGCGCGCCTTCCTCCCGCTGAACTGGGGGGGGGGGGATCTCGTACAAGGCAGGAGGCGGAGTCCCCCTTGGCCGCCCACATACGGAGCCGAAAAATACAGGCGCTTCCCTGCCAGCAGGTGTCTGACTGGGTGGATGGAAGGGCAGGTGCTGTCGGACAAGACGCCACCCGGTGAGCCCACTGCCTGTTCTTGGCTGAGGAGAAAGTGAGGCTCACAGGGGGGCCAGGAAGTTCGACCACTGCCTCCCCCGCAACTGTCTGCTTTTCCACAAGACTGTTCACACCTACGGTTTAATCCAGCTTCAGTCCACTGTCAGAGTGAGAGAATGCGTCAGCAAAGCGTCCAGCTGTTTTGCTTCAGCATTTTCTGACTCAAAAACCCTCCCTTGGGTGAGGATAAAGTAAAAAGAACATGGCTAGTCGCTTTGGTGACCCGAGGCCTCTTTGCTTCAACCCGAACGCGTGTAGGACTCTTCCCCATCCGCATGTTCCAAACGCGCCCTTTACCTGCCTACACGCGTTGGGCCCAAATGGCCGTCCCAAGGCTCACGAGTCCCTCCTGTGGAGCCAGGCGTGGGGAGGCCTGTCTGGTGCCTTCCCTGGGGCTGTGCAATCTCCAGGGGCCCAGATCGGGCCCCTGCAGGTAGCACGACTCCATGCCACCCGGGTACATGCACGCGCGATTGCTATGTACCTGCTCGCCACCAGGTTGCAGCTGGCACGAGGAGGCTGGCAACGCTCTGCGCCTGACCGATCAGGAACCGCCCCACGTGCAGATGCAGGGAGTCGCCAGCCTCCTTGTGCCAGTTGCAACCCGGCGGCAAGCAGGTAAGCAGCAATCGTGTGGGTAGGGGGCATAGGGGGTGGGTCCCGCCGGCCCTAGGGGCCCGATTTGGGCTCCTGGAGCGAGCGGGAACCGAGGGAAAGGAGGCTGCCCACCCCTGGCTCTACTGTATAGCAGCAGCCCTGGGGAGGGGCCCAGCTGGCATGGAGGGAGGGGGTGCGAACGCTTTCCCTCTGGTACAGCTGGGAATGCGCCCGGGCGCTTTCAGAGCACTTCTTTGTGCTCTGAAACTCGAACGCGTGTAGACGCTCTGTGACGGGGCGGTGCGGTTTGAAAACCCCTCGTGTGAAAAGGCCTCTGTTCTCCCACTCTGAAAGTGGACTGAAACTGGATTAAAACTGGGGTGTGAACACAGCCCCGATGAACAAAATGCATATTTGACTCCTACTTGTCAGTAGGCCGTGGGGGGGGGGGCTCCTGGGGGCCTTGAGCATCCCTCCTTCCCTCCCTCCCTCCCTCCCTCCTTCCCACGGTGGGCATCCAGAAGGCAGTGGGTGCAGCAGGTGTGGTGCCTGCGGGTGGCTGGGCCGGGGTCCCTGGGCTCGGGCGCCCCCTCTGCCAGTCCTGCCTCTCAGCCTAAACTTCCCGCCGGGGCAGCAGGGAAGGTGGAGCCCCGGAGGGACTGGCGAAATGCGCCCGGGGTGCCACAAAGGCCTCGATGCGAGCCCATGCCGGAAGCCCCTCTGCCACAGGCACCGGAGGCGGCCAGGCCGAGGGGCTCAGGAGGCTGCAGGCAGAAACCGGAGTCGGTTCCCCCCCCCCCGCGCTCCTTGCACCTGGGCTCCCGACTGAATCCCGAGCGCAAACCGGTGCTGCGCAAGGTCCCCTGTGCAGCTCTGCATCAGAAGGCAAAACCTGGAAGCTGCGGCTTGTCTGGGGGGGGGGGGAGGCAAAGGAGGGGGCCAGGCCTGCCCCAGCACTGCCCCGCAAGAATGCCCCCCCTCCCTCCAAATAACCCCGAGGAGCTTCCATAGCACCAAATGCAAATCGAAGCCACTGCAGTTAAATTAATCGACAGGTCGCCTCTAATGGGACCATTAAATCGGCCCAAGGAGCAGCCTCGGCTGGGACTCATCCTGAGCCCTGGAAAACGGGATCTGGTCTGGGGGGTGGGTGGGGGTAGTCTAAACGACAAGCCTCCTCGGCCCAGCATGGCTCGGCGTGGGCAGGGAGGGGCTCAGCGGGGTGGGGGCGCTTCTTTCCCCAGGAGCCCTTTCTGTCCCGGGACCTGGAGGGAAGCGCCTCGCGCGCACCTGCTCTTCTGACGCTCCACCAAAGCGGGGAAGGCTCCTTGCACAGCGCCCCCATCCCTCTGTGGCTTGTGGGTGGTGGTGGTGGTGGGGTAAAAGCTCGCTCTGTGCCCCTCCCCGTGCCTTGGGTTGCAAACCTTCAACCCAGACGGCCGATACACAAACGCCAAGAAGCGGGGGGGGGGGGGCTTCCTGGGAACCATTGTCAAAGCTGGGGGGCCATTAGCACCTGATCGCCCGAGGCGTCCTGGGGGGGGAGGGGGCAGCGTGCACACCCTGTGCGCTAGTGCTTGTTCTGGGGGACTTTTCCACTGCAAAGCTGAACCCGAAGCATCAAACTGTGGCAGCACTGCCCAGTGGCCGGAGGGCTGAGCCAGAGCCTGGTCCAAAGTCCCTTCTGCCAGGGAAGCTCACGGCCCACCTCCCCGCCTGGCCTCCCCCCCCCCCAGGGCACACCCATCATGCAAAGAGCAAATATTCCAAATGCCCTCCATATCCCCACCATATCATTTTATATTGAACATTTTATGTTTCTATGGTGAAAAAATCAATAAAAATTATATATGTGTGTGTATGTATTGTATATTCATATATTAAAAGCTATGAGAATCTACCTGTAATCACACAACGCAGCACTTCCAAGCAGCCAAAGTGAGAGCAGAGATTTTGGAAGTTAATAGAACGGGAAATAAATGAAATCCTGGGGACAAATATTAGACCGGATAAAGAAATGATATTTCAGTTAATAAAAAATGACAATTTAAGCAGTATGGAGTCATACAAAGGACAGGGGCAGCGCAAGCAACAATAGCCTGAGGGAGGAAGGAGCAATCAAAATGGACTAATTGGTTTAATTATCTTGCAGAACAATTAAAATTTAATTATCTACAACAAAGAAGGAACTTGTTGTTCAGAGTATGGACTAATGATGTAATAATGAATAAGTGGCAAAATGATTAATTATTCAAGAGCGGGAAATGGGAGCAACAAATTGAAAATTATGTAAGTTTAATTATTCAATGGAATAGATCAGCCGCAGTAAGGGGAGGAAATGGGAGAGGAATGTTTGGTTTGGGGTTTGTTGTATTGATTTTTTCATTTAAATTATTATTATTATTATTATTAAAAGGCCGAAAAAAGAGTGAGTGCAGAGAAGACGCCCCAAGGCCGTCATGGCTTCCAAGAAGCACGGGGGCCGCGTGGGGCCACCACAGAGGCGCCACTGATGCTGATTTATGTTTACGGGGGTACCTGTAGCCCCCTTTCCTCAAGGAACCCAAGGCAAGGCCCACTGTGTGCCGCCTGTATTCTCTTTTGTCCTCGCAACAAGAACCTTGCGAGGTAGATCAGGCTGCAATGCACCAAATGGGCTCCAAGTGTGGACTAAGGCTCCGTGGCCCCTGGGTCAGCTCAGCCCACATGCAGCAATGATTCTCTGGCAGCTTCTGTTAGCTCCCCGGGGGGAGTTGATGTTGATCCACACAGAGACCCAGCACTCTGCAGGTTCCACAGGCTTTGGCTCCGACCCAGAATGAAGCGGGTGGCCAGTGGGCGATTCTAGCAAGCCCTCTCTTCTACCTCCCCCCCCCATCAGTTTTTTAAGCCTCCAGGCCTCCTGCAAGGGCAGCCCCATGCACAGAGTGCTGCAGGAGTTAAGCTGCAATGTTTTCTCTTGAGAAGCCCCCTCACATAGAGACCAGCCACACCTGCAGGTTAACCCACCTTCAATCTGCCTTCAGAACACGGCAGCAATGCAACAGTTCCTGGCCTTCTGCATTGTCTAACCTGGAAAACCCACCTTGGCCTCAGATAATGTGGCTCTGGGACAGACGGTCTCTTGCTCTGCAGCGGGACTCAAGTCGGATCCAAACCCAAGGGGCTGCTTGGGCACTCAGGTGGGGGCAATTTCTCCCAAGCAATGGGCCTGACTGGGGGCAGAAGCGCGTGGGACTGTGGCCAAGATGTCCTGTGGGTTCTCCCAGCAGTTTTCCTCCCACCTCGCAGCCAAGGGGGAAAGACGTCCTTGTAGGGTGGCACCAGGTCTTTGGGTGCCCTGTACCCTGTCTGTGCCACGGTCCTCAGAAGAGGCAGAGCAGCATTAAGGTGCAGGTGGGCAGTGCCCCCTTGGAGTGGGGGGGGCAAGGACCCCTGGCTTTCCCTGCCTCTGGTGCCCAAGCACCCTGCAAGTGGCACCACCAGGCTGAGCAGACCCAGGGCCACCCACCTCTTCCTCCAGGCTTCAGTGTCCCAAAGAAGGGGAGCAGGGCAGCCCTTATCCTATCCCCCCCCCCCCGGGGCCTGGACCAGCCTTCTCCTGGGTTGATTAATGAGCCCCCCAGGAGGGTTGTGTGCTTGGCTAATGGGTTCCATTTTCAAAGCTGGGGATTTTCACCCGCTGGTAATGACCTGGGAAATCTCACACCAGCCAGCGAGGCCACCTGCACTCCGCCTGCAGCAGGGAGCCGGGCGGCCGGTTCCGCGTCCACCTGCCTGAAAAAGGGAGGTGGGAAGTAGTCAGGACAGCCGCCCAGGCCAGGTGGGCCTGAGGAAAGACCCTGCCAGGAGGAAACTCCCTGCCCTTCTTCCTCTGGAGGGGCGAGGGGGGCTTCTTGGAACCTCCCAGGGTCTTCTCCCCCCAAGAGTAGAGGGTCTCCGAGTGAAAGGCACTTCCTGGGCAGCCATTAAAGGAGGGGGCGTTGACATTCCAAACACCTTGGTGGGAGATGAAAGGCTGCGGGGGGGGGGGGGACGGGACACTCCAGATGTTGGTATTATTATGGACTGCCTGAAAGGAGCGCTCCTTTTCTGCCCAAGGACAAAGCCAGTGGCCACTTCAAACGCTTCTAATTGATGCTAATGACTATTAGATGAAGCGAGGGCCAGGGAGGGGGGAGAGGAGGCCCTTTTACGATCCTGCCCATACAAAGGATCCAGGCCTCTCCGCTCTGGATTGTGCAGAATTTGGCCCCTTCGGCAAGATGCAGCTTTTGCCTCTGCCGCCTCCCCCTCCTGGCTGGGCTGGCCGGACACCCGCTGGGCCCATTCTCTTTCCTGGCCCATGAGAAATTTCACACCTAGCCAGGTGCCCCCCCCCCTGCCTCCCTCCTCCTGGTGGGAAGGGGACCGGCAGCAGTTCCGTCCCATCAGCTGCTGGGGGGACAAAGGCGGGCAGAAGCAAATTTCCTCTCTTGCCTTGTTTGCTCAGGGTGGGGGGCGGACGGGAGGGGGAGCATTCCAGGGCTACCCCAAGACTCTCCGTCCTCTCGCTGGACCTTCAGGAGGGGGCAGTGCAGAGCGCTCTTGTGGCGCCTGGTATTCCTGAAGCTCCAAGCAGGATTCCTGCCCAGTTCCTACCCCCACCAGTGCCCCCCCCCCTGCACTAGTGCCGGTCACAGGACACCTGCAGAAGGTGGACTAAGCGTCCACCTCCAGGCCAACGTGCCAGAGCAAGGCGCAGACGGCCACTTTTTCCTTCCCAAGGCTCCGCCACTGAGGCCCCGGGCGATTGGCAGAGGCGCTGGCAGGACACTGACGGGCGCCACAGTTCTCCCCGTCTCTGGCAGGAAGAGCTGCACCACTCTGCTGCTTTGGGCACAGATGGCAAGAGGCTCTAGGGGGCAAGGGGGGCTTTCCTGCCAGGCTTCCTGCCCTGGAGCACCAGCAGGGCCAGCCCTTGGCACTGGGCCAAACGATTTGCACCCTGATCTGTTCGGAGCATCCAAGATGGAGTCTGTGGGGTTTGGCTAGTAAAGGTTCCAGGATCATGGTTGCTGATGGTCACAATCCTTAGAACATAGGAGGAGCGCTGCTGGATCAGGCCACAGCCCATCTAGTCCAGCATCCTGTCATACACAGTGGCCCACCAATTGCCCATGGGCATCCATTCTAGTAGCCACTGATACATCTGCCATCCATACATTTGCCTAACCCTTCCTTAAAGCCATCTAGGCTGGTAGCTGTTGCCACCTTGCGTGCACCGCCAACCAAGGGCCCCAGTTGTGCTCTGGTGCCACCTCCTGCCTGAGGGCTCTGGGTGGACGTGGCTAAAAGCTCCCGGCAAATGCGCGTCCGTTTCCCCCTGGCTGGCTCCCCGCATGAGTGGAGGCGCTTCCCTTCTGCTCCACAGGGCTGGGAAGGGACCTGCTGCAGGGGAGGGCAGCTTCTCTGCCCCCAAAGGCAACACCTGGGCCCAAAACAAAAAACCCACGTGATTCTTTGCAATGGGAGTTTCAGCCTTTCCCATGGAACGCAGCTTGAAGACGAGGCAGAGCCCACCTTGGGGACCAGGCCAAAAGGGGGGGGGGTTCTGGTACAGCAGCCACCATAGATGCTCCCCAAAGAGCAGGAAGCCAGCTATCTCCTGTGCTCTGCCCCCAGGAATTGTGGCAGAGGATCGGGCCCCTCTTCACTCACCTGCTACTTCCTGGTCTCTGTCTACACACTTTAAAGCTCTCTGGAGATGGACTGCGAGGGATTCCCCTGGGCCGAAGTTCCCTTCCTGGGATGAGGATAAGAATGTCACTCCAGGAACACCTTTCACTAATCACTCTCACCTTTCTTAGCAAGAAGAACCCCAGAGTCTGTGGCATCCTTTCCCCAGCCCTTGATCTGTTCAGTCGCCCTCTCTGGAAACTTTCCCAAATCCACCGCTGGCCCATATACTGCCCAGGGGAAGCGCACCATCAGTCCACACTGGGACAAAGCATTCTCCAGCCCAGCACCAGGCATACGTTGCCTTTTCACCATGAGCTCGCATGGTGTTCATTCTTCCAGCATGCGGTGCGGTGCAGGATGGCCCCACCATGATTCAGCCCAAAGACAAGAACACAAGAAGAGGCCACTGTGTTGGAAGCAGAGCTCCTCCTGGTCCAGCAGCCTCTTCTTTCAGATCTGAATAGCTTTCAGAAACATAAGAACCTAAGAGGAGCCCTGCTGGATCAGGCCACGGCCCACCTAGTCCATGAGAACCTAAGAGGAGCCCTGCTGGATCAGGCCACGGCCCATCTAGTCCATGAAAACCTAAGAGGAGCCCTGCTGGATCAGGCCACGGCCCATCCAGTCCATAAGAACCTCAGAGGAGCCCTGCTGGATCAGGCCACGGTCCATACAGTCCATAAGAACCTCAGAGGAGCCCTGCTGGATCAGGCCACGGTCCATACAGTCCATAAGAGCCTCAGAGGAGCCCTGCTGGATCAGGCCACAGCCCATCTAGTCCATAAGAACCTCAGAGGAGCCCTGCTGGATCAGGCCACAGCCCATCTAGTCCATAAGAGCCTAAGAGGAGCCTTGCTGGATCAGGCCACGGCCCATCTAGTCCATGAGAACCTCAGAGGAGCCCTGCTGGATCAGGCCACAGCCCATCTAGTCCATAAGAGCCTAAGAGGAGCCCTGCTGGATCAGGCCACGGCCCATCCAGTCCATAAGAACGTAAGAGGAGCCCTGCTGGATCAGGCCACGGTCCATACAGTCCATAAGAACCTCAGAGGAGCCCTGCTGGATCAGGCCACGGCCCATCTAGTCCATAAGAACCTCAAAGGAGCCCTGCTGGAACAGGCCACAGCCCATCTAGTCCATAAGAACCTCAAAGGAGCCCTGCTGGATCAGGCCACAGCCCATCTAGTCCATAAGAACCTAAGAGGAGCCTGCTGGATCAGGCCACAGACCATCTAGTCCAGTGATGGCGAACCTTTTGAGCTTGGTGTGTCAAAATCTGCAAGAAAACCTAGCTTAACTCAGGTGCTGTGTCAGATCTAGAAATTTCTATAATGTTATGATATTTGTAGCTCTAGTAAAAAAGTTAAATTTTTGATATATGTATTTTTTAAAAGCAAAAACAAATAATTCTTTACATTAGTGACTTTTGTCGCTGAATTTCATTTGCTAAATCTTCAATTGAAAGTTGGTATTTCGCACACTTCAAGAACAAACAAGCACTACACGCCCAGGTGCCAGGGTGAGCAGGTGTGTCACCCAAAAGGGCTTGGCGTGTCACCTGTGACACGCGTGTCATAGGTTGGCCATCGCCGATCTAGTCCATGAGAACCTCAGAGGAGCCCTGCTGGATCAGGCCACAGCCCATCTAGTCCATAAGAGCCTAAGAGGAGCCTTGCTGGATCAGGCCACGGCCCATCTAGTCCATGAGAACCTCAGAGGAGCCCTGCTGGATCAGGCCACAGCCCATCTAGTCCATAAGAGCCTAAGAGGAGCCCTGCTGGATCAGGCCACGGCCCATCTAGTCCATGAGAACCTCAGAGGAGCCCTGCTGGATCAGGCCACAGCCCATCTAGTCCATAAGAGCCTAAGAGGAGCCCTGCTGGATCAGGCCACGGCCCATCTAGTCCAGCATCCAGTTGCACCGAGTGGCATCCCAAGCAGACAAAGGCAAATGCTGTTCTCAAATCCCAGACTTTCTCACATGTCTGTTGCACCAGAGTTACCAAGAAACATTCAACACATCCATATGTACAAAGAAACAAGATTTTATCCCCCAGATTTAGGATGCATTATACATCCTCCCTTCCCAGAATATCCTGTTTTCCTGCTCATTACGGACTCACCAATTCTGCCTCGATCTCAAACCATGGTGATGAACACACTTTTTCTGGCGCATTAATGACTTTCACAACTGATGATGAGCCTGCGAGTTGTCACCAAATTTGCAGGAATGTGTGGTTTGCTCCTCTGCCCCCTCCATGCCAAATTCATCCACCAAGGTTTCCAGCCGGCTTCCTCTCCCTCAATTACCCACCATTTTCCACTTCTTTCTTCAGCAATAATATCTCGAGCTGCGTAGAGGAGACAAGGTGACCGCCGCCTCTTGTGCGCTTAGAGGAGAAACATTCTGCAGGGGATAAACCGGTGGGCCGAACTCTGTTTCCCCCTGAAACACCACAGTTCTGCCCTCAGAGCTTTAAGAGGGACCCTTTCTGTGGCCGTGGCTTGTCCTACGACCTTCTCTTGGGCAAAGTACGTTCCTGTTTACTTCCCCCAGAAAATCTTTTGCTCACCCCAGGCCTCTTGTGACAAACTCCCTAAGTTCTGGCTTCGGGGAGGCTGCCAGTTTGAGGCAGAGTCTCCATTGGCGGGACAGAGACGGAAGGAGCCAGAGCGAAGAGGCCATGATGTGCTCCGGGGTGAGGCGATTACGGTTTTGTTTCTTCCAAAAAGTTCCTATGAAGGGGACATTCCCGCCTTCTCTGCTTATGACTCACGGCGTGCATAAGATGGGCCATAGGGAGAGCACGGAATTCCTTGAATACATTTGGGGCCTCCCTCAACGGCTACCGAAGGGACACCCAGGTACCCTCTCCAGGTCGCAAGGACAGGAAGGATGCCTATAAAGGCCGTTTGCAGGGAGGTGAGGACAGGTGAGCGTCTTGCCTTCCTCTCCCGCTTGAGATGCCCAGAGGCCACTGGTGGGGCCACTGCGTGAGACGGGACGGAGGACGAGACGGGCTTTGTCCCCGTCCAGCGTGGCTTCCCCTGTGTTTTTAACTTCCATATAATTATCCCCCCCCCGCCGCGTCCTGCAAAGGCCCCACCCTTGTCTTGGGGTTCCTCGCCGTGCTCCTGTGCGACGGGGAGCGGCGCCCTCCCCCCGCTTCTGAAGGGCCACAGACACTTTGTCCCGAAGAGGCACGAAGACCTTTATAGGGCTCTTCAAATGTCTGCCCCGCTGCCTTCCTTTACGAGCCGGCAAAGGGCACCTCCTGGGCCCGTGGGAGATGAGCGTCCGAAGGGCTCTTCGTCCTGCGCGCGTTGCCCACGGGCTCCGGCGCGGAGACGAGCCCGGCAGCCGGTTGCCGGACAGGAAATCGGCTGAAATCACCTAGACCGAAGCCCCTCGCGAGGAGGACGCCTTCACGAGGCCAAGCCAAGGAAGAACTCGGCCTTGACGGAGTAAGCTAGCCGACGGGTCCTTGAGGTCATCTAGCCCGACCCGGGCCGCTACAGGGACCGCCGGCCTCGCCTGCGCCGGCCGAATCCACGGGCGCGGCAGACCCTTCGCTCCGCGGGGCAAAGGAGCGGACGAGCGACCCCTGCCCCGCGGAGCCTCCGAGACGCGGGCGGGCCCGAGCCCAGTCCACGCGCGCTTTGCGGGCCGAGCCAAGGGCCCCCCTCGCCGCCCGCGCTGGGACCCGCCCCCTGGCATCGCGTGGCACAGCCCTGCCGCGGGCCCTATAAAGGTCGCGGGCGCGAGGGAAGGTCGCGCGCCCGCTCCCAGCCGCCGCGTCCTTTCCCGCCCGTCGCCGTTTCCCCACGATGTTGCGCGGCCCGCCGGCGGCGCTACCCGTGGCGCTGGGCCCGACGGCCGAGCCGCCGCGCTCCCCTCACGCCGCCGCCTCGTCGCCGCCCCGAGCCAAGCGGCGCTTCGACATCGAGTCTCTGCTGGCCAAGCCGGAGCCGCCCCGTCGACGGAGCCCGCTGCCGCCGCCCAGCGCCCGATGGCTCTCACCGGCCGTCCAGCGCTTCGGCTGCGCCGCCGCCGCCGCCGGGCTGCTCCCTTTCGCCTGCCTCGAACCCCCGCCGCCGCCGCCGCCGCCGGGCTGCCCCAGACCAGGTGAGGAGAGACGGGGCGGGCAGGTGGGCGTCGCGCATCACCCTTGCGGATCCCGTCCCGGCTAGGACCGCACGACGCCGAAGGAGCCTCCTCGGGCGCCCGCGGCGCTGCGCTCTGGCTCTGCGCCCTTCTGCCGGAGAGCCGGATTTCCACGAGCGGGGAGTTCGTGGAGGGCGCTGACGCGTGTCTCGAGCATCCGGAGCGGTTGGAGAAAGCAGGGGGACTCTGGCGAGGCGGCCGCACCACCAGCGCCAGGCTCGGGGCGCGGCCGAGGACCCCACGGGCCGGGACTGGCCGCTCCAGAGGCGCTTAGCACGGAAAGACTGCGGGCGCGCGTGGAGGCGCCTCCGACCTTCCACGCCGGTCGGCCGGGCAGGCTGCGGGGCCTCTCCTACCTCCCGGGCCGGCGGACGCAGCAGCCAGCGTCCCCTCGCGCCGCTGCCTTGCAGAGAGACCAGGCCGAAGGGCAGAGCCGGGCCGGCCTTTCCCCTGCGCTTGGTCCCCAAACCCCCCAGGCCCGCCCGCTCCTAATCGCAAGGGGGGCGCCTCCCGCAACCCCAGATCTGGACCTTTCTCGCGCGGGTTGGGGCTCCAGCGCCTGGACGGTCCCTTTGCTGCCCTTTCCCCTGCTGTGTCCTTTTGCGCATGTAGCAACTCTCTGGTGGCGTTCTCCAATCTGCCCTGTCCCCACAACAACCCTGTGAGGTGGGTCAGGCCGGCTCAGGACCCCTGTGAGCCCCTGTGACTGAACGGGGAAATGAACCCAGGCAGACCACCGAGCTGAGCAGTATCTGGGCGTCTCCAAGGGGTGTCTGTCCGCAGAGTGTGGCCTGCCGAGGATGGCCATTCAGTGACCCTCCTTCCGGTCCTCTTCCCATTGCGCTGCCTCTCCCGCTCTGCTCTGGACGCCACTGGGCAGCCTGGGGTGCCGGGCGGAAGAGTCTCCTCTGTCCCTCTGCTTGGCACAGGCTCCCCCTCTGCCCGTTCAAGGCTTCTCCCTCACTGAGCAAAGCCACGGCAGCAGCGGACGCTGGCCGCTGCCTGTCCTGGATCTCCTCCGTTCCAGACACGGCTGAGCCCCTTTGCGGTCCCCTGACCGACCAGGCCACGGCCCATCCAGTCCAGCATCCTGTCCCACACGATGGCCCACCAGTTGCCCATGGGCATCTCAAGCAGAGTCAAGGGCAAACCTTCTCCCGCTCTCGAGTCCCAGCAGATGGCCTTAGAAGCGTCCTGCCTGCCCTCCTTTCATTCTTGGGCAGCCCCAGGCCAGCGTCCATCTCACGCCCTTCAGCATCTCCTCATCTTTCAATTGGGGAGGCAGTTTTTGTCTCTTTAATGGTTCTGTAATTTAGAATCGTGGCCCATTTTCCACCAGCTGATATTAAGGCCATTGCCATTATTTGGAGTTGAGGGTCCTGCTAAATGATTTCATTGGGCTCCTATTTAAGTGCACTTTTAACGGGCAGGTGTCTCTGTGAGCTTTGAGTCTTGTCGCTTGACCCTTTCAGCTTCTGTTTATATAATTTTAATTTCCTGAATCATACAGTAAGGAATCCACAGAGTAAAATGAGCATCTCCAAAAGACGGTGCAACAGCTGATGCTGAAAGGTTGTGACCTGAAGTTGGACCTTTTTCGTGGTGGCCCCATTGTGCGGGACAGTGTCCCCAGGGAGGCTTGCAAACCATGTAAATGCATTTTCCAGGCACGGAGTGGCCTGTTTCACAGACTGCAGCTTGCACTTGCCTTAAGAGTTTTGCCTGAGCTTCTGTGTTTTGAAGTTTGGTTGGTTTTGTACCAGGAACCTGGCAGGTTTCTTGTCTCTCTCGGCTTGGCTTTTCAGTTTTGCTTCTTTTTTTTAAGAAGCATTTTTCATTTTAAAGAAATAATAATATTGTAATAAAAACAGCTTTTACCGTATAAAGTTTTGCATGGTATACAGGAAATAGGCAAGGTTAAGTTTCTCTGTCTTCCCAAAATCATGGAACGGGGGTTTCCCTCTGAATTCTAGAAGAACTGGAACAGTTGAAAAGAGTTAATTCCTTGTGCAACGCACAGTTTTTAAAACAGTGGAACTGGTGTGAGCATCACGTGTGTTTGCACGCTCTTTGCAGCACTCCAGCCTCCCAAAATGGGCTGTGGGAAGTTCTGGGAACCCAGAATGACAGTGGGGGACTTGGGAGACTGAGGGGGGAACCTTTGGTCACCGTCAGCACCCCTCCTCTTCACAGAGGGCCTGGCTGCTGCCTCGTGGGTCCATAGAGGCATAGCGTTGGAAGGGACCTCCAGGGTCACCGAGTCCAACCCCCAGGCCTCTTTGGAAGCCTCCAGCCTGAGAACGCATGACAGTGGAGAGTCTGCTCCTGTGAGACGAGGCGTCAGCTGCCAGCCTTCCTCAAAGCCTTCCTCGGAGGCAGGGCTGTCCCTGGCCCTCTCTGCCCTCGTCTGCAGCCCTGAACAAGGAGCAGCGAAGTTGCACTTCATTGGTCCAACCCTGTGAGGTCCCGCCGAGGGCGATACGCTTCCTCTCCCCTGGACAGAGCAAGGTCCCAACTGGGGAGGCCCCAACAGGGCTTGCAGGGAGACCTCGACACGGAGTCCTACCGTGAACCCGAGCAGCCCCTCTGGGACGTGGAGGCCAGTGGGTCGTGTGCGCCCACTTTCCGGACTGCCAGGGGACCCACTTCAGCAGCCACCAAAGTGCCCCGCAGCAGGGGGTTCCCCGTGGTCTCCAAGCACTTCAAGGCCAGGGATGGGCTGGTGCGGACCAGGACCGTCGTCGCGCATGTGGTGCCGTTCCGGTCGGTGCTTCTCTGTGCTCGCGAGACGACCGGTCTGGACCACAGCGAGGCAAGCGCTCGCTCGCTCGCCCTGAAGCCGGCCTCTCTGAGAGGGGAGGGCAGGCTTGTTGCCCCGGCCTCCTGCTTGGGGCCCCAGGGCCATTTTGTCCTGAACCATCCCATGTGGCTGTCAGATGCGGGGCAGAGGGGGAGGGTCCCTTCCCTGAAATCTGGGCTTGTGGGGAGGGCACTCAGGGTGACTTGCCACCTCTCACTGACCGGCGCTTTTTGTCCCCTGCAGTTCCTGGGCTGGTCTTCTCCCCCTGTGCGACCCCTCCCTCCCTGGGGGCCACCCTGCCCTGGCCGTCCGGAGGGGCCTGCAAGATGAAGAGGGTCCGCACCGTTTTCACGCCGGAGCAGCTCGAGCGACTGGAGAAGGAATTCCTCAAACAGCAGTACATGGTGGGCACCGAGCGGGTGGACCTGGCCGCTACGCTGCACCTCACCGAAACCCAGGTAGGGCCCCCGCTCCCCGGTCAGCGAGGCCGGAGCCCTCCAGAGGTTCACTGGCTGGGTCTTCGGTTGCTTCTGGGCCACGGGTGGAAGGGCGCGCTCAGGGCTTTGCAGGCCACGACTGCCATGGAAGCTCTCAAGATTGCGTAGCGCAAGGTGCGCGTTTGCTCAGCCGGCTCAGTTCGTGGCTGATGCTCCACTCGGATTTTCTTCCTTCACTTCATTATTGGCTGGGTGCAGAAATGCAGTTGCATCTCCAGTATCCAGAAGCCTCAGAACATGTTGGGCTCCGTCCCCCAGAATGCCACTGGCCCCGTGGCTGCCCAGGCCACCCAGGCCACGTGCACCCAGACTAGATGAAGCCCTCGTCTGCTCACCCTGCCTGGAGGTTGAGGAAAGGAAAAGAGTAGAAGAGCTGGCTTTTCTACCCCGCTTTTCTCACCCATTTGAGGGGCCTCAAAGCTGCTGACAAACCTTCTATTCTTCTCCCTCCAACAAACACCCTGGGGCTATGACAGCTCAGAAGAGAGCTGTGACTAGCCCAAGGTCTCCCAGCTGGCTTCGTGGAGGAGTTTGGAATCAAACCCGGTACTCCCAGATAAGAGTCCAGCTCCCTAACCACTGGAGCAAACTGCTCTAGTGGCGGGGATTAAAGGACGGGCGCACCTGCATCTGCCCATCTTTGGGGCACGTTTATCCCTTCACCTGTGGCAGTCTTGGAAGGTGGCTGTGCAGGTGGCCCACCCTGTCGTGAGTTTCCTGCCTGTAGGGGCGACCCCTGGGAGCGTCAGAGATCCTCAGAGGCCCGTCCCTCTTTCTGAAGAACAGGTGGAATCCATGGCAAGGGGAGCATCTGCACTGGTCCCTTTGGTGCCACGGTTCCACCCTTACGTGGGCCAACCGGTGATGGGCCTCTTCTGTGATGCACTCTGCCCTGTGACGCTCCGCCTGGGGACGCCTTTGAAGATGATGGATAAGCTTTAGTTGATCCAAAAGGCAGTGACCCGCATGCCACCACACACGGACAGTATGGTTGGGGGGCTCCTTGGCCACGGGGTCACTACGCGTTTTGGGTGCTCAGTGCCTCTGCTAGAACTTGACCACCGTGTGGTGTCGGAAACAGAACTAGAAACAGAGCCTTTTTAGTGGCGGCTCCCACTTCCTGGAATGCTCTGCCAATGGCAATTTGAGCAGCTCCATCGCTGGTCTTTTAAAAAGCTACTAAAAAAACTGCTTTTGACAGTGTTTAAATTGGGTGAGCGCTATTTATTTTTATCTGTAACCTGTTTCTTCTCTCTGCCTTCCCTGCAGGTCAAGGTCTGGTTCCAGAACAGGAGGATCAAGTGGCGGAAGCAAAGCCTGGAGCAGAAGGTGGCCAAGCTCTCGCAGTTTGGGACGACACTGCCAGGCGCCCCAGGGCAGCCGGACGGTCAGAGCAGGTGTGACGAGAAGGTGCAGCACGCCCTCTAGGGACTTTGCCGGCTCTGCCTCAGCCTCTGCTCTGTTCAGCTCAGGATTGTCCATGCCGGGCGGCAGGGTGTTTCCCGGGTCCCAGAGATGGTTCCTTGAGGCCCTGCGGGGAGACGCCATCAGTGGTTGGACCTGTGACGTCCTGGGGCAGAGCGGGTGCTCTGCCAAATGCTGCGGCCCTTCACTTTCCTGCCCCAGCTGGAGATGCCCCTTCTGAGTGTGAACAGACTCGATCTTCAGCCCTGGCTCCTCAGAAGGAAACCGAGAGTCCTGGCAAGGTGATGTGGGCAGGGAGGCCGTGTGGGAATCAGTGCCTCTCAGCGTCTGCACAGGCTCAGCTCCAGGTTCCCTTGGGTCTGTGCTCAGTCCATAAGAATCCAAGCTTCAGTGGGCACATCCAAACCACGCCAGACCTGTGCCTGTTGCCTGAGTCCATCTGTGCCAGGCAGTTATATGTATGGGGCACAATGACGTGGCTGCTTCTTGGTGTCCCACCTCTGGTACAGAGGCCGAGGGCGTATACTGTCCCCCGCCCTGGCTGCAGATCTCTTTATCTAGCCGGGTATTTATTTGCTGAGCTACCGAAAGGTCTTCCGAGGCTCCGTCTCCGCTTGCAGCCAAGCAATTGCCCTGTGTCTGCAAGCCGCCTCTGCCCAGCGGGTTTCCTTTCCATCTTTCAAGCTCCCTCCAAGGCCCTGGAATCCAGGACTCGGCTCTGTGCAGGAACTCTGCTCAAATCATTGCCAACCGACCTTCCTGGGGAATCGGTGGCACCTTTGAGCCACCTTGCCTGGGATGATGCATTTTTCTGATTTGAACCAAAATCTGTCTTGTGAGTGAAGTGGAATGTGTATCCTGGCAAAGACGGGGTCATGGTGGCATCTCACCACAGCCATTCCAGGCCTCCTCCAGGACCTTGCTTCTGGACCTCAAAAACTACAGGCAAACCTTGGGGGGGGGGGGCTTTGGCCTAGGTGTCTGCGGTGGCCAGAGGTGAGTTGTGCGTCGGCCAGGCACGGTTTAGCAGTTGCCTTTTGGTGTCAGCCTGAGCACCACGGAAGTTGCCTTTTCCAGGCACCGCTTGGAGATGCTGCCAAAACTGGCGCTGGCGTGCAAGCAGGGCGTTCCCGTATGATCCTGCTGGCTGGAACTGCCCCGTACCAGCTGTGCAACCTCTCTGTCCCTTTGCCGGCCAGCCAGGAGGGGGGGGCTCCGTGTGCAGATGGGGAGGGGGGTCATAGGCCCCCAGCTGTCCAGGTGAGGAGTCGAATCCAGTGGGCGTCTAAATTCTGTCACATCTCTGAATTTAGGCCCAAATCTTGGCTCTTTGGGGTGTCAAATGTGCACAAACTCTGCGCTCTGGTGAGAGTTCCGTAGGCAAAGGAGAAGCAGCCGCTGTGTTCCTTTGCAGAACTGGGCTGCCTGATAATTTGGAGGGGCAGAAAACTGGGCCGTGAGGCTTGTAGGCTTGGCCTGGTGAGTGGGGGGATGTCCAGCAGTTCTGGGGGAGACTGTGCTGGTCAAGCCTTTCTGAGGGAGTGGGGGTCACTGCCATCCTTCCCCAGTCCCCGTCGCTTTTGCCTTTCTCCCCCCACCCACCACGACGTCAGCCGCCCACTGCGCAATTCCAGGGCCAGGACTTCGGAGCTTCAGCAGAATGGATTGTGGTTTAACCCCCTGAGACGGAAGGCTGTGAAGCGCGTGATGATAGTATTTATTTCTATAGAAGTAGATGTATTTTTGTAATGGAATAAGCCTAATTTATTTTTCCTGGCGCATCTGTACTGTGAATAAAGTCAGTTTATGGGAGAATAGCCTCTGTGTGGATGAAGATCCTCCTTAGATGCCGGGCACTGTTCCGGGGACGCTCACGCCACCAGGGGCCGGGCTTGGGCCCGTGCATGGGACAATGCCCAGGCCAGGGCGTGTGGCCCCAATCCTGTGCAGAGTTATTATGATTGTCCAGAGCTAAAGCCGCTAGAGGAGCTGTCTCAGAGCGCATAGGGCTACTTAGAGTCAGCCTGGATCCCGGAGGGGCTGTTGGGATCAAAGCTTCCACAGGGAAAGCCAAGGGCTGCTTCAGGCCGTCTTCTGGCACACTGACTAGACGTATCAACTGGCAGAAGAGCATCTGCGCCAGCTGGGCAGGGGCGGCCTGCAACTGGGAATCCTTTGAAGAAATTTTGCTATGACGGCATGCAAGCCCATCATCTAACAGGGATTAGAAGGGGCGCTCTCTGCTGGGAATGCTCCTGGCCTTGGTCTCCCTTCAGGGAACTGAGTGTTTTATGGGCCGGGAGAGCTTTAGGTGGCCTTTGGAAGACAAGCTGCCGTTGGCTAGCCTAGGGCTGACTGGTGGCCTGTTTGCTGCTGGGTCTCCATCTGCCCTTCTCTGGATGGGCTCAGGGATTCCTGGTCCAGGGAGGATTGGGAATTACAGGAAAGTTTGGTTTGGGCTGTGGGTGTACCTGCTGATCACAGGATGAACAGGAGTCAGCAGTGTGATGCAGCTGCAAAAAAGGCAAACACCATCCTAGGATGCATCAAGAGGAATATTGAGTCTAGACCATGAGCAGAAATTATTCCTCTTTACTCCACCTTGGTCAGACCTCATCTAGAGTCCTGTGTCCAGTTCTGGCCACCCCAATTAAGAACATAAGAGGAGCACTGCTGGATCAGGCCACAGCCCATCTAGTCCAGCATCCTGTTGCACACAGTGGCCCACCAATTGCCCACGGGCATCTCAATTCAAAGGACACTGACAAACTGGAGCAAGTCCAAAGGAGGGCGACCAAAATGGTGAGTGGTCTGGAAACCATGTCCTACGAGGAAAGGTTGAAGGATCTAGGAATGTTTAGCCTAAAGAAGAGAAGACAGAGGGGACATGATGGTGGTCTTCAAGTCTCTGAAGGGCCGTCACAGCGAGAGGGATCGTCCCTATTCTTCTCTCGACCCCCTGTGGAAGATGTCGCACCTGGCATGAAGAGAAGTGTCTGTCCCAGTGGGGGCTTCTGGCCAGGTGCCAGGGAGGGCTTTCTCCTGGGAGGGGGTGCTGGCTCTCCCCCCAGGTGTTGTGGTGGCTGGGGCAGTGCAGGGGGAGCAGAGACCTCTGGGGCCAAGGCGGAGGGCGACGTAGCTTCCACCACCTCCAGAATGTTGTCCAGCAGTCGGGAAGAGGGAGAAGCCGGCAGCTGGGTTTGCTGAGGGACTTCTGGGGGGGGGGGGGCGTTAGCAGGAAGCTGTTTGGTCTATTGGTCAGGGAGCCGGACTCTTATCCGGGAATCCTGGGTTTGATTCTGCTCTCCATGAAGCTAGCTGGGTGACCTTGGGTGAGTCACAGCTCTCTTCTGAGCTCATATATATATATGAGCCTTAGGTCTCAGGGCGGGTAACAACATTTAAAATCAAATATATTAAATATATTCCCCATCCAGGCCTTTCTGTGATCCCAGGGACTGGTGTGGAAGAAATCCGTGCCTGCAGTTTTGGCAGCATCTCTTGCAGCAGGCGTTGGGACGCTCCCCGCCCTTGCCCAGGAACAACCCTGTTAGGTGGACAGGGGAGATTTCGAGGGACCAAGGGAAGGGGAGGAGCACTCCGCCTGCCTCAGCCGGCCGTCTGTGGGATCCAAGGCGGTGGCTGAAGGACCGAGGCGCCCGCTTGCCTGCCTGTGTCACGAGGGCAACGCAGCTCAGCGCCGGCACCAGGAATAAGAGGGGGGCTCCTCTGCGCTTTGGGGCCAGTTTGGCTGTGTCTTCCACGCAGGGTGGGGTGGGAAGAGGGGCTTGCCTCTGGCTGCCTCCCCCTCTGTCCCTTGCAGGGAAATCTGGCTTCTCATACCTCTGTGACTTCCTGGCAGCACAAGGTGCCTTCCTGACCATTGAAATCTGGCCTTGGGAAAGGCGATGCTTCCACCAGGACTCCCTTCCCTGTCCGTTCTGCAAAGCCACCAGCAGAGGGCTCTCTTGGCCTAAATTTGCTCCCGAGGGGCTGGGCTGGGGGTCTACTTCTCTGATTTGCCATGAGGGGCAGCAGCTGCTGCTGCTAACCAGGACCAAGGCGGGCAAAGCCAGCTGTGGGGCTTTCTGGTGCAGCCTGATGGCCAGGACAAAGGGGCTGGAAGGATTAGGAGTGGAAGGCCAGAGGGCAAGGCATCTGCAGGAAGTGGCACTGGGGTCAGCTAGGCATCGCCCAAGTGATGGGAGGGCGGAGGGCGTGAGGGCGTGGGGGGGCTCCTCAGCAACCCTTAAAGCTGGCAACCCACCAGAGGGCACATGGGCCAGGAGGCGCCATGACTGGCATTGCTGACACGTCACGGAATTCCAGGTAGAGCATGACAGGCAGCAGCCTCTGATCGCACCAGCAGGTCACCCTGGCACCCTGTAGCCCTCACAGCATAAACGTGAGCTGCAGGCTTGGCCAAGGCAGGTCGCAAGCTGCCCATGGAAACTGCCCACCCCACTGGGTTGTGCCTGCTGTCTTTCAGCCAGACCTGTAGAGGAGGAAGGGCAGGGGGCTGTGAGCTTCTGGGGGGGGGAGTGACCCCTGGATGTGGCCTGAATCCTGGTGCCTGGTCCATGCGGATGCTGCTGGCACAGAAAGGTCTTCTGGGATGGAGGAGAGACAGATTCCGTCCCTGCTTGACCTTGGCTCTGGCCCCGAGAGGCAAAAGCTGCTCCATGAAGCCGGATGGACATGTTGGGAGGAAGACCCCGTCCTGCCACCCTGTCCTGGCCTGAAGAGGGGGACGGGCACCCCCCTGGACCACTACTGGGCAGAGGATGATTCCCTTGGTGCCCCCCCTGGGTAGAAGAACCCGCCTCCCTGCCTTGCGCCCTGGAGGAGCAGCTGCTGTAGAGCTGCTTGGCCTGTGGCGTTTTGGAAGGCCCCCTGACCCATTCCACCCTGACCCAGCACGCACACTGCTGGGATTATGGGCTGCCCGTCCCATTTTCCAAGGCGGACAACCACCTCAGCCACAGCTTCCCTCCTCCAAAGCGAGATCCTTTACGGCATCAGTCTCTGGATGACCCTAAAGCCCTTCTGGAACAGGCTGCAGCTCCTCTGGCTCGTGGCCCAAGTCACCACCACCCTGGGCGACACAGGTGAGGGAACCTTCTGAGGGCCAGGATTCCCTCCTGAAAGGGAAGATGAGCAGGAGTTGTTGTCTGGAAGCAGCGTTAGACGCATCCATGGAGGACAGGTGTATCAATGGCTACGATAACTGATGCCCAGGTACTACCTCCGGGTTGGAGAGACAGGCAGGCAGGAGGCCTCCAAGGGCCACTGGCAGAGGTTCAAGAGCAGGTGAAGGTTCTGCCTTTGTCTCCTGCTTGGGATGCCCAGAAGCAGTTGGTGGGCTATTGTTGTAAGAGAGGATGCTGGACGAGAGCAAGCTGTGGCCTGATCCAGCAGGGGCCCTCTGAGCTTCTTACGTAAGCCGGACGCTGCCGTGGCCCAAGCACCATTGGGCGTCTCCTTGCGCTGCGCCCCCCCTCCCTTTGGTGATTTGGGAAGCTAAGCTCAGGTTGGGACCCCATCTGCCTGTTGGTCCATCTGTCCAGCCCGGAAGGTCATTGCCAGTGGTGGGAAGGAGACACCCTCAGAATAGAGAGAAGGGGATTTCTTGGCTTATTTGTCAACAGTGGCCCCTCCCGGCCTCCCGCCTCCCCTTTAATCTTGGCTACAATTGCAGTTTGCTGAGCAAACAGATCTCAGCGCAGCCTGGTGAGCCTTGCATCTGAAGGAGGTCATTTAGAGTCGCCCAGCGGAATGCTGGGTAATCTAGCAAGTGAATCATAGCATCACTAAAGCAGGATTGAGGCGATTTTCAGAGCAATTGCCCTTCAATATCCCTAATCCTGGACACTGAATGGGGTTCTTAACTCTCTATATTATTCTAACATTATTCTCTATTGATTGACTTTTAGAAAGAGTAAACAGAAGGATGTATGCGCGGTAGCCTGGACTGATTGTTTTGCACTGGGCTTGGAGGGGGGAGGCAGCCGCCGTCCCCTGCCCCCCCCCACCTCTGAGCCAGCTGCTAAAAAGTGCATACGGGGCCCTGGCTGTGTTCACACCAGGCCCCGTGGTGATCAGCAGTGCAAGGCTGAAGTTCACAACAGGAACAGTGCAGGAATGCAGGACCATGGGAACGTGAAGCAGGTGAGGCCCATTCCCAAAAACTCTCTTTCCACTGACTTGGGAAAGCAGATGCAGGACGGAGAGCAAAGCGGGGGTGGGGTCCTGTAGCACGCAGGGAAGTGACCCCCCTTTGGGGCTGTTTCTCACATCTGTGCAGAACCCTCCCAATTTCCAGGGACGGCCCAGAGTGACACACAAAGTGCCCGGAGGAAGCCCAGGTCTGACAGATGTTTGGGGCATCCTGGTGTGTCCTGAGACGACCCTGGTGCTCTGTGGGTGCTTTGGATGACAGGCAGGGATGGAGTCAGAAACCCAAACATCTGGATGGCAACATTCTGCCCAGTCTGGGGCAAGATCTGGGGTTGCCCTTAATGGTGGCAACCTGCCGGCACTGCCCCCAGGATCAAGATCTCAGCAGCAGGGGAAGTCCTGGCCTTGGGGCTTCCTCTGGCCTTGGGATCACCACCGGGGCTCCCAGGGCCATTTCCCTGGGCTGAGGGTCACCAGGGTCACTGGAGGGACGAGGGAGTCCCCGTGGGTGGCGGCAGTAAGGAGCGGCACAGCACAGTGGGGCGGGGCCAGTGCCACAAGGGGAGAGGATGGAATAACTGTGGGAGTTCTTCATTGCATGCTGCCTCCAAAGGGCACCATGAACACGTGTGGCAGCCTCATGGTGGGGGCATGTGCCAGGCCTCGCCCTCTTGTGGTGCATTCACAGTGTGCACAGGTGGAGTGTGGGAAAGGCCCAGTCTGCTTCAGACCAAATCCCAGAGCTGCCTTTGTACCAGCACAGCTCTTTGGCCACAGTAGGGGGAAGGCCAGAGGTGGCTGCTCCAAGGCCAGAGTGACCAGTGGGTAGTGATGGCGAAGCCAGACTGTCATGGTCATCACTTGGGAAGGTAGGGATAAATGAACAGTATAAGTAAAAGAATGGACACCTGGCTTTGAAGTGTTCAGAAGCCACAGGCTTCTAAAGGAGGCGCTGGAGAAGCAACCCTGTTACTCTACTGAGTAGAAGGGTCCCTAAGGCACAGAGCTGGAAAAAAGAACCCTCCAGACTGTAAGAACCTAATAGGAGCCCTGCTGGATCAGGCCACAGCTCATCTAGTCCAGCATCCTGTCATACAAGTGGCCCACCAATTGCCCACGGGCATCTCAAGCAGAGACAAGGGCAAACCTTCTTCTGCCCTACAATCCCAGCAAATGGCCTTAGAGGCCTCCTGCTTGTCCCCCCAGCCTGAAAGATGTACCTAGGCAGTCATTCTAGTAGCCGTTGGTACATCTGTCGCCCATACATTTGTCCAACCCTTCCTTAAAACCCTCTGGACTGGTAGCTGTTACCACCTCTTCTGGCAGCAATGCGGGGGAACCCATCCCGTTGGGGAACTCATGGCTCTATATCAGCATGCATGTTGCTGGGATTATGGGCTGCCCATCCCAAATCCAGGCCGCCAGTGCAGGTCAGTCATGTTGGCCAGCAGCAGGAGAGGTTTGGACAAATCCATGGAGGACAGGTGTATCAACAGCTACTGCCTCCACATTGGAGAGACAGGCTGGATGCCTCTAAAGGAATTTGCAGGGATTTGAGAACAGGCGAAGATTTTGCCCTTGTCTTCTGCTTGTGATGCCCATCAGAAACTGGTGGACCGCTGTGCGGGATGGGACGCTGGACTAGATGGGCTGTGGCCTGATCCAGCAGGGCTCCGCTTAGGCTCTTAAAGTGTTGGGCAAATTCATGGAGGACAGGTGCACGCATGGCTTCTAGAATAGATGCTTAGGTACCACTTCCAGGTTGGAGGCGCAGTCAGGATGCCTCTAAATGCATCTGCTGGGATTCGAGAGCAGGTGAAGGTTTTGTCTTTGTCTTCTGCTTGGGACGCCCAGAAGCAATTCGTGGGCTGCTCTATGGGACACGATGCTGGACTGAAGGTCCACTGGGGCTGGTTCAGGCCTGAGCTAACACTCCGGGGTTAAAATGTTGTTAACATCTTTATGCCCTTCCAAGCAACTGATGATCTACATTACAGAAATGTTCTGTCCTGCATTCCTGAGGAGCCCTCCAAAATCTCATAGAATCATAGAATCATAGAATGGTAGAGTTGGAGGGGACCTCCTGGGTCATTGAGTCCAACCCCCTGCTCAAGGCAGGATCTCCTAAACCATCTCAGACAGATGGCCGTCCAGTTTCTGCTTGAAGACCTCCAACGAAGGGGAACCAACCACCTCCCGTGGCAGCCTGTTCCACTGGTTGATCACTCTTACTGTTAGAAATTTTTTCCTAACATCTAAACTAAATCTTTTCCCCTGCAGTTTCACCCCATTGTTTCTAGTCCTTCCTTGAAAGAGTGAGAACAGGGCTGATCCCTCTGCCTTGTGACAACCCTTGAGGTATTTGTAGACAGCTATCATGTCTCCTCTCAGTCTTCTTTTTGTTAGACTAAACATTCCTAGTTCCTTAAGCCGTTCCTCATAGGACATGGTTTGCAGACCGTTCACCATCTTGGTAGCTCTCCTTTGAACCTGCTCCAGCTTGTCAGTGTCTTTTTTAAACTGGGGTGACCAGAACTGGACACAGTACTCCAGATGAGGTCTGACCAAGGTAGAGTAGAGGGGGATAATAACTTCACGTGATCTGGACTCTATGCTTCTCCTAATACACCCCAGGATTGCGTTTGCCTTTTTTGCAGCTGCCTCGCACTGTTGACTCATGTTCAGTTGATGATCTACCAGGACACCCAAGTCTTTTTCACATGTGCTGCTGCTCAGCCGAATTCCTCCCATTGTATATGTGCTTTTTTCATTTTTCTTGCCCAGGTGCAGAACCTTGCATTTTTCTTTGTTAAATACCATTTTATTAGTTGCAGCCCATTGTTCGAGTTTCTCTAAATCTTTTTGAATCCTCTCTCTCTCTTCTCTGGTGTTTGCAATCCCCCCTAGCTTTGTGTCATCAGCAAATTTGATCAGTTTCCCTTCAACTCCCTCGTCCAGATCGTTTATAAAAACATTAAACAAAACTGGGCCCAGGCCCTCTCCCATATTTTAATGGTCCCTTCATGTGGACACCCCTTAGAAAAGGAAAAAACAGGGGTGTTTCCACACTTCCCTTCCTGTCCGCTGGATGGGAAAGGAGCGTGATTAACCAGCGTTGACTAGTGTTCCCACTTGGAGCGCCCCCACCCCCCACCCCCGTGACTGAATACTTACCTGATTTGATCTGGGGCCGGTCCTCCCCCGGGCATTGCCATTTTGGCTGCGACGCCTTTCACGACCGCACGAGCATCAGCGCCATCACCTTGACGGTGTGGACGCGCATCTCTGGTCATGTGAGGTGCCAGTGTTCTCGCGTGGCACCTCAAACAACCCCGGAGCAGGGAAGAAGATCAAACGGTCGTCGCCTGGGCACCTGAGCATGGCTTCGGGGGGTCGGTTAACGTGTTGGGCGCGCTTTTGTGCTCCACACCTAATCAACGATTCGTGAACTTCTGGTGAGGGCGGGCACACTTGAAGGAGCCTGCTCCACTGTCTGCGTTCTTCTCCAGACCTTCACTAACCGGGCACTGGAGGCTGTAGCCCCTAAAAAGAACTTTTGCTCCAGAAAAGATTGCCCATGTTCGGTGCTCAGGCAGAGCCCCTCCCTGGAATGGCAAGCCCCCCCCCCCAAGGGCTCCTCCAGCCAGGCCTGCGCGGGCGGTGCCCACACGATGCCACAAATCGGGGCCCGGCAGCAGGTCGGTTGGGCCCGCTGCAGCGCAGACCCCAGGATCCGACCATCCCCGCCTCCCCGCGTGCGCTCCCCAGGGCTCGTTCCTCATTAGGGTCTCACGAGGCACGAAACGAGCCCTGGTGGAGGCTCATGGCCAGGTCGAGGGGCGGGTGGCCGCGCTCTCGGAACGTCCGAAGGCAGCTCTCCCTCGCTCGCTCGCTCCGGACGGAGGGTGGCAGAGGCGGATCCCCCCCCCCGTGAAGCAATGATAAAAGGGGGGGCGTCCCATTTCCCCGGCGAGATTAACGATAACCTGTCCACGCGCCCCAAGGAGCCGCAGCAGCCGCAGCAGATAACGGCGCCGCTTCTCATTGGCCTCGCGGGGCGGGGGGCGCTCGGCGGTGGGGCCCCTTCCGCGGGCGGCCCTTTGACGGCGCGCGTGCCGTGATGAGGCCGCCGGAGCGCGTCGTCGAAAGCGGGCAGCGGCCCTGGAGCGAGCGGCGCCGCGGAGCCCAATCATCCTCGGCCAACGAGGCCGCCGCCGCCAGCCGCGCATTAGCATTTTGAGGGCCGAGATAATGAGCGCGATTATGCAGCCCATGAATGTTAACGAGGCGCGCGGCGCCGCGGCGCCTTATCTCGCCCGCCCGCCTGCCAGCCGCGCGCCGTTCGCCGCAGCGCCGCCTTAATCGCTCGGGCCGCGTTGGAGCGCGGGTTGGCGCCCCCCCCGGCCCGGCCCGGCCCGGCCCGTCCGGTCCGTCCTTTGGGCGGCGGTGGGGGAGGCGCGCGCGGCACACGCGGCGGGGGGAAAGGGCCGGAGAAGGGCCGCTCCGCCTGGCTGGGCGCACGGACAGCGGGACCCTCAGCGCCGGACCGACGCGCGGGAGCCACCGCCTCCGCCCGCCCGGCCTTCCCGCGGCGCGCTTCTCTCGTCCCCGACGGCCCCGTCGCCCGCACAGGCCCCCTTCGTCCCTGCTGCTGCTGCTGCTGCTGCTGGGTCCCCATGGAGCCTGCTTGCCTGTCTGTCTGTCTGCCCAGGAGGACCCGCGGGCGCCAGGCAGGCACACGCAGGTGCGCTCCTGAACACCTGCCGGCTCGCTGGCCAGACAGCAGCAGCAGCAGCGTGGAGGAGGCTGAGGGGCCACGTGAGCGGCTTAGGACGCTGTGGGGCCGCAGGCCGATGATGTCCTTGCCACCGGGGGTGGGGACGAGATGGCTTAACGGCTCTCGTTTCCTTGCTTTGGGGCTCCAGGAGTGCTGGGGGCGGCGCTGTTTGGGCCCCCTCCAGAATCCGGCTCAAGCCGAAAAACCGGGGAGCTGGAGGTTACTGGGAGTTCATGCGAGGGCACTGGGCGTGGACCCCCTTACCCTTGCCTTTAATTCCAGCAGTACCTGCTTCCGCCCCCCCCCCCCCAGTAAGCACACAGAAGGCCGTTTCTGCACTGACCCCCATTCTGAACAGGGTGCTCTGTCTCTGCCTGGGCGATCTCTCCCACGCAGGGCCGGCTGCCCCATCCTGGATTGCCCCCTCAGCCTCAGCGTCTCCAGAAGGCCACTTCCAGCGCACTGCTGAAAAGTCCCCCAGGGTGGCCCCCGCTGCCAAGGTTGACTGGCATACTGGGAGAGGGTGCCACTCGGGGTGACCTCTCCTGGGCTGCCTCCGGGCACCAGGAAAAGCTTAGCAGCAGCCGCAAAACTGCCAGTCACGTGATTGGCGGGGAAAGTGGAGGGTGAAAGCAGCTGTTTAATTAGCAGCTTTCTCCTTTGGGTTTTCCCTGCCCTCCACCTGGACAAGGGGAAGCGGCTGTGCCGGCGGCGTGCAGAGCTTTAAGGGTTCCCTGGGCCTCCCGGTCTCTGCTTCAGCCAGTGCGGACAGAGGGCGGTGAGGAGCGTCCCGGCATGTGGAACAAAGTGGGTCAGACCCCTTTGTGAGTTGGGACGCTGGCCCTGCAGTAGCCCTTGGGCGGCACAGGTTTGCTCTTGCTTTGCTCATGAATTCTGACATCCCCCGTTTAACCCAGTCCTGGAACGGCAGGGAAAGGGATTTGCTCTGATGCCCACTGACTTGCCAGGGCTGGCCGGCTCTCCCTCTGCTGTGCCCCTGGTGGGCTGGTGATGCGGCCCACTGGCCTGGACTGCAGCGCTGGTGGGCGTGGATGGCGTGCTGATCCAAGCCTCCTGAGCCAGCGTGAGAGGCAGCTGGGGGGCAGGGGAGCCCCCCTTGGGCAGCTGGGGCACTGAGCCCATCCAGTTGTCAGATGTCCTTAGCCACATTTCATGGCTTTGCGTGCCACCCGGGTGTTCTGAGTCTCCTTGGACGGCACCGTGTTTTGAAGCTGAAGCCAGTTTGGTGTCAAGCCAGATGTGGATGCGGCCTGGGTGTGTCTCTCCAGAGCCACCGAGTTCCCTGCGTGTCCCCCACGCCGTGCCACGGACCCACATAAGGAGACAGGCCTCCGGGGCTCCCCTGGCCCCTGGATTTCCGCAGGTGGCAGCGACACACACAGGATGCCTTCTGTGCTAGCCAGTGGTTGCGGGAACCGTGCCTCAGTGCTTTGCCAGGGCCAAGACCTTCCACATCTCCCAGACGGTCTTTGCTGGGGGTGGCGGTGAGGCCATGCAGGGGACAGACATTGCGGATCGCTGCTGCCTGGCCAGCTGAGCAGCAGCACGGGGTGGGCAGGTGGGTGGGCATGCTCAGCCTTCCCCGACCGGAAGACGACGCTTTGAATAGGCACATGGAGGCGGGTGCTGGTGGAGGGCCGAGGACGAGCAGATGGGGTGGGGGCCGGAGGAGGCTCTGCCCCCTCCCATCTTGACGCATACTGACCCTGACCCAGAGCTGGCGGCCCAAGAGGGCGGGCTCTATGGGCAGCCACAGCATTGCCATGGAGACCCATGACCATCTGATCCCCCCATACAGAGCCCTTCTGCAAACACAGTTGGGTCAATGGGTCCCTCCAAAAGCAACGCCAGAGGACACTCAGGAGGACAAGGAGCGCGGCAAGGGGAGACTTCCCACTGGAGACACTGAACGAGGCAAGTCCCAGACCGCACCAAGGAAACGTGGCCACCTTCTTTGTGTTCCACCCCGCCACCCGAACCAGGATGTGCTGCCGCGTGGGCCTGATGGCGGGCAGGCTGGTTCGTAATTGCCTGGGCTGGGCAACCGATGGGGAACCAGCTGTTTAGCTTTCCTCATTAAACCAATGGGCTGCGATGCCCAGGTTTGCCCAAACCCTGAGCCCCTCCTCCTCCCCGGGGCTTTGGTTAGCGGTATTTTACTTCTGGTTTTGTGTACAATTCTCAGTGGCTCATTGCGGCTCTGCTCTGGCAGGGTTTTGGCATCAACTTGAGTCACCCATGGAAGGCGACCAACACGTTTTCCCAGGACCTCTTAGGCCAAAGGCACCCCGGGAAGTGGGCAGCTGGGATGAAGGGCAACCTTTGGGTGAAAGCGCCAAACCTGTCGGCCTTCTTAGGCGCTGAAGAAGCTCCGTCTGGCATGGGAAACCTTGGCCCTGACAGCCCCATCCGCACAGCCCCAGGGCTCCTTGGGGCAGCAGGCGGGATCCTGGGCAGCTGGAGCCCTCCCGGTTCCCTGGCTCTGAAAGGATCAAAAAGCCAGAGGCCTGGTGCTCGGTTGGCAGCAGGCTTCACCCGTGACCTCCCTGTCCTGCGGTTGCTGGAGAGGGACACCTTTTCCGCTAGATGGAACAGAACGAGGGGTCCTTCTGGCCGAAATCTCAGTGAGTGGCAGAGGGAGGGGGCACCAGCCATTCTGCTTGGGTCCTGCAGCTGCACCCTCAGCCTGGCCCATGGCTGCCAAGAGAAACAGGCCACGTGTGTGCCCATGCTGCCCTCTGCCAACTGCCGCTTGCCCTGCTCTGCCCCACCAGGGGCATGGGCATCCATCCCAGTCTGGGCAGACGGACTCGGCTGCTCTGGATTCCTCCTTCCTGCCCCCCTGGCAAACGTGGGGTCGGGCGTCTACACAGGGGGGCGCGGAAGCCGCCTGCTGAACGGAAAGAGTTAACGGAGGCGCTTCCGAGGAGAATGCAGAAGCCAATAAGGAGGCAGCAACTGCTCCGTGTGCCATATGGCGCAAAAAAGCCCGGAAAAGAAAATGATCCAATTAGCACTTGGAGCTGCCAACTTCCCGGCTCGAAATCAGTCGAGCGAGGGCCCCAGGTAAGAAAGAAGCGGCGGCTCTTGCGGAGGAAGTAACAAGGCAACAGGAGCTCGGAAGTACCTCTGCCGTGTGGATTCGCTAGCACGAAGGGGGGGGGGTGAGACACCCTGGCCTCCCCGGCCCAGCGCAGCGAGGGGCTTGTGGCCGTCCTTGGGCAAGTTGGGTTGCGCCAGGGGCCCTAGCTGCGTCCACTGGTGCCAGCCTCCTGCCATCGTGCTGCTGTGATTGGGCACAAAGCTGTGCGCACTCTGGAGGGAGAGGCCATGCTTGAGCAGAGCTCCCCCCCCCCCCCCGGCAGGGCCACCGGTCTCTTGGCTGTATCAGCAGAGGGGCCAGGATGCAACACTCCCCTGTCCCAGGAGGCCGAGCGAAGGCTGTTGCCCTGGCCGCCCTGGTGAGCTCTGTCTCCTTGCGCTGCCCAGCAATCTTCCTTGGTTCTGGGGAAGGGCTTGTGCACCAGGCCCCGGAGTGCTGCTGGCAGCAAGCAGGAGCTGGTTTTTCAACGCCCCCCCCCCCCCTTCTGTCCTGCTTGCACCCTGCAAGGCGCCACTGTCTGCTCTCCTCTCAGGAGCACCTGCAACGTGAGAACGGCTTGCTGGACACGGAGGGATGGATGCCGCCCAAGAAGAGCCCGCAGTGCCCTTTCTTCCCAGGCCCAGCTTCACCTCCCTCCTTGTGGGCTGAAGGCCTTGGCTGGGCTGGTGGGGGCATCAGCTGCTCGTGTGCCTGCAGGCTCCGTCCTGTGGCCCTTGGAACCAGGTGTCATAGGGCTCTTCTGTGTGGGATTGGCTGCAGAGCAGAGGCGCAGAGAGGGCCCCAGAGTGTGCTGCTGCTGCTGCTGCTGCTGCGCCCCCCTCCCTCCCCCTTTGCTTCCTGCTCTGTGCTATGACCCTGTTCCAAAAGACCCACTGGGGGGACCTGGGTTTTTGTGTTTGGCTACAAAACGAGAAGCAGGCGTCACCCGGTTCTTCTCCTGGCCTCTTCCCTTTGGAGAATTCAGGAACTGGTGATGTGGCTCAGCTCTCCCTGCTGTGCCAGAGGTCCAGAGGTCCAGAGGTCCAGGCCCTTGGCCAGTCAGGTGGAGCTCCCCACTCCTTCTGTCGCTCGCGGGACGGAGGCTTTGGCTGCAATGGGAAGCTGGTGGCACCACTGGGCCTCTTTGGACGCACC
The DNA here is from genome assembly GCA_023333525.1 of Aspidoscelis tigris stejnegeri. NCBI lineage: Eukaryota > Metazoa > Chordata > Lepidosauria > Squamata > Teiidae > Aspidoscelis > Aspidoscelis tigris. The sequence continues at coordinate 91,166,621 of JALMGA010000006.1, read as the reverse complement.
TGGTGGACGGCGTCCGCCTGAGAGTCCTGGGAGGATCGTAGATGACTGTTCTTCTCAGTTTGGCCCCTCGTGGTGCCTGACGGCCAAAGTGATGGTCCTGGTGATTTTGGGGCGAAGGAAGGGAGGCCGAAGACTCACGGGCAGGACTGAAGGGGAAGAAGGTGCTTGCAGTGGGGACAGGAAAGCAATTATTGGGACCATAACAGACAGTGTCTGAGAGATGCAGGAAGGGGAAGACAATCAAGAGAGAGTGGAGAGAGAGAGAAATGCACAATTTAAAAGAAGGAGAAAGAAGAGGAAGATCATGAATAAAGATACACAGAGGCAGGCAGAGGCGGTGTGGGAAGCAGCGCTGGCTGCATGCATAATTGGATCTCGGTGCAGAATCTGATAAGGAATTTCAGAGTTGGTTGGGAGCTTCTTCGCCCTGCAAACTTCACAGAGTCCCCCCCCCCTTGAGGTCTCCTTAAAGAACCCACACGCTGTTGCATCATCATTGGGTCACATGCCGCCTTTGGTCTAGTGGCCAGAGAACCAGCCTCTTAACTGGGAATACCGGGTTTGATTCTGGACTCCTCCATGAAGCCAGCTGGGTGACCCTGGGCTAGTCACAGCTCTCTTCTGAGCTCTCACAGCCCCACCTGCCTCACAGGGTGTTTGTTGTGGGGAGAATAATAGAAGGTTTGTCAGCCACTTTGAGTCCCCTTAAAGGGGTGAGAAAAGTGGGGTAGAAAAGAATATTTCTTCTTCTTTCTCCTTTCTTGAGCACCTGGGCAGACAAGTCTCTCTTCTCCGCCGTGCCTCAGAGGATGTGGAAACATCTGGGCATCTTGAAGACGTTTCTGCATACATGGCCTTCCTAGGTACCTCACCGCCAAAGGCTTTTCAGCTGCCAAACCAGCGGTCATCTGGGGGACGATGAGAGATTTCCATGTCCCGAAGCGAGACGCTCGTCCGTGAACTGAGTACCATCTCCTCCCGTTCCCAGAAGTCTTTGTATGAAACGAGCAAAGCCGTTCTGGGTTCAAGCAAAGCATTATGGGAAGCTGTTCTACAAGGGACAGATATTTATGTGTTTACCTTTCCGCCCCATGCTGGGGCCTCCAGGTGACTTGCGTGGCATCCTGTCGAAGCAGAAGAGATTCCTCCATCTTCCTGCTGCAGTGAACACAAAAATGACGCTGGCGCCCGAATCACAGCACTGGGGGGCGCAATTGCTTCCCTCGAGCATCTTCTCAGGGGCCCGTTCGCTTCTTGCTTCGTGGGGCCCCTTTCCCAGGGTGCGAGAGATAACCATTTGGTTGCTTGCTTATGTTTATATCCCGCCTGTGCCCCAAGGTCTCAGGTTGAGTTACAGTAAAACAAAAAGAAAGTTAAAAAAAGATACAGCTGAAAACAACAACAGTCCCTGAGAACTGGAGGGAAATCCGTTCCATAATCTGAGTGAAATACAGTAAAGGAGTCTAAGAGGCCAGTCCATAATCTGGGGGCTACCACTGAGAAGGCCCTATCCCATGACCCCACCCCCTTTACCTGCTGACGGTGGTGGTATAACCAGGAGGGCCTCCCCCGCAGATCTTTAAGGCATGGGAAGAGGCACCTCTTAGATATCTGGGCCCAAGTCGTTCAAGGGTTTATAGATGAAGGTTAAGATCCTATTTTGGGCAGCCGCCGCAGTTCTTCAGGCCCAGCGTGATGTACAAGTTCTTTTTGTGAAACCCCATGCACCTCATGCGCATGTGCAGCTAAGCCCTGCATGGACACTTTGTAAGCTGCTCTCATGCAGTTCAGTGAGACGACCATGCAGGGAGAGCAAGGGAAAGGACAGAGTCAGGCCTAGGGGCCAACCGGATGTGCCCTGGGCCTGGAGATGGCTTCATGCAGATCCAAGGCGAGAGTCCTGCTGCCAGGGCAAACCCCAGAGGGGCCCGGACCCTCTTCACAGCTCGGCTGTTTCCATGGGGCGAGACCTGCAGCAACTGCAAAGGGGCCCCTTCTGGCTGTTTTTCTGGTCCTCTGGAGCTAGCAGGCAATGGCAAACCACTTCTGCATCTTGCCAGGGAAACTGCAGAGATGCCCAAGGAGGTGCCCATGCAGTTAACCAGGAGGGGGGCACGACTCAGTGATTCCCAAGGACAAAATGCACCTCCCTTCCCTGTACATCTGTATGGAGAGAGATGGAGCAACACAACTTACACACCGGGGCGTCTCAGTGAGCAGCTCTTTGGCCGGCTGAGAGGGTTGGGGGGCGTTGCGGGGCTGGTGAACCTGGATGCCAGCTCCTTCTTGGGTCGCTGTAGCTGCTTTGCAGGCTTTTCTATGATCCTGTGTGTGCGCGCGTGTGTGAGAAAGGGTGGCGGCAACTCTTTTTGGCTTGACCCCTTGTACGGGCTCCCAACTGGCCCACAGGGCTCAGGCCCAGCTTCTTCTCCTCTGTTCGCCCAAAGTGGCCTTGGGCTGCTTGCCTTCTTGCTTCCAGGCCCCAGTGACTCTCGTGGGGGCAGCTTCAGCCTGGCTGGCCAAGCTCTTCTCTTTGCCCCTTCCATGGGGGAAGCGCCCTTGACCACTTTGCCCTCCTCAAGCTCTGCTGGGACCCACAAGTGCCTGCCTGGGCCCCACCATGCGCCCTCGAACGCCCAAGGACAGATAATGTGCGGCAGCCCCCGGAGCTCAGCCCTGGGCGCCGTCTGAATTCTGCTGTCAGAGTTTCTGGCGCTGCGGAGGGGATTAGGGTTGATGAGTGCAAACAGCAGGAAGGAGACCCCGAGTGCGCTGCTGAATAAAACATGCTGTGTCTGCCCGCCTTTGTCTGGCTCCCTCCGCTTAATCCAGGAGCGGCTGCTTGACCTTCAGGGAAGCGCTTGGCCCGTGCCCTTGAAGGCTTGGCATTCGCGCACGCTGTTGAACATCCACCTGACGGAGGCCTCAGCCAATCTTGCCACCCTGGTGCCCTCCACAGACTTGGTGAAATCTGAAATCTCTCCTAGCACAAACAACCTAGAATGTATGGGGAATCTTCTCCTGGGTGCCATCTTGCGGGGGGGGGGGGGACATCCTGTGGAGGCTGGCAAGGGGATCTGTTCGGACCGATCCCCAAGGGACAGCAGGGACCCAGAGCCCCCCTCCCCCCACCTAGGGAGGTCTTCCACTGCCCGGCCAGGGCGGCAGTTGTAAGATGCAAAAGGATCACGGGAGTGGAGGGCGGCCTGCGGGGGGGGGGGGGGAGAGTGGACAATTTTGGGTTTAAATGCAACCACTGCAAGGTTTTTAAAAGAATGAAATAGCAAAATACAGTATCTCAGAATGTCTTGATTACTTTGCAACCAAATCATCAAATTATAATGAACCACAGGTTACAAAATAAAATGGGTTAGAAGTCCAGACCTAGAATTATCCATGGCAGCACCGGAGGTTCTGTGTCTGTTATCTGGTGGTAGTGAGGAGGAGGAGGAGGAGGAGGAGGAGGGAGAGGGAGAGGAAGCAGCAGCAGCAGCTTTTATATCCTTTTTATATCCTACTCAAAGCGGCTGACAAACCTCCCGCTGTTCTCCCCACAACAGAACTCCCTGTGAGGTAGGTAGGACTTTAAGAGCAGCTCAGAAGAGAGCTGTGACCAGCCTCAGGTCACCCAGCTGGCTTCATGGAGGAAGAAGAGTTGGCTTTTCTACCCCTCTTTTCTCACGCGTTTAAGGGGACTCAAGGCGGCCGACAAACCTTCTGTTCTTCTCCCCACAACAGAGCACCCTGTGAGGGAGGTGGAACTTCTTACAGCTCAGGGAAAGAGACGTGTGACTACCGTGAGGCCACCCAGCTGGCTTTATGGAGCAGCGTTGAATCAAACCCAGTGACTGCAAGTAAATCCAGCACTCTACGCATAAGACCAAACTGAAAGGAAGTGGGATCCGGGGTGGGGGGACGGTGCATGCGGCAGGGGTCTCGGGGGGTCTGCAGGGCTTGTGCAAAATGCCACGAAATCCAGCCCCCTCAGGCAGAGCGGAAGGCACTGCTTAACTAGCCCTGCCCCGAGGCAGGAAGGAGCAGGGACGGTTGCCCAGGCTTGGAGTCCGGGGGTGGTGGAGGGTGGAGATGCCGCCAGGTTTCTAGTGTTTGAATCCCCCTGGGAAACCCCACTTGTCAGTAGGGTCGCCCCATCCGTGCGGAAGCCTCGGCCTCCTTCCATGAGAAATCCACTAAAAGCGGCAAGAGCGTCTGGCTGCTGCCTCGGACTGGGTTGGGGGTGGAGGTGTCTTCCCAGCTCCACCCTGCTCCCCACCACAGCCAATCCAGTGGGAAGCCCACCGTGGGGCTTTCTGGGGGGAGGGCGACTCCAAAAAGGAACCAGGGCACTAGGAGGGGCCGGACCTCGGGAGGCTTTCTGGGAGCTGAAAGTGGGCAGAAACTGTCCTTCGCTGCACCGGGGGCTTGCCTTGGAGATGCTTTATCCGGTTTACCTGCTTCCCAGGTGCGGCTGCTGGAGTCAGGGAGATACTGGCCTCTGTCTTCAGCTGGGCACCTGCTACTGGAAGCTGCACTTCAGGGTGTTAGGAAACAAACTTCTTCAGGAGGGAGCCCTGGAGGTCCCTGGAAAGAACAGCAAGACTCGCCCTTAAAGTGAGAGCCCCTGGCCTCCGGCCTCCTGGAAGAGGGCCTCATCCTGACCTGGGCCATCATGCTCAGAAGCTGGGGGCAGCATTTCTGCCTGCTTGAGGTCCCTGTGCCACAGTGAAGACGGCGCCCTACTTGGCCGTTGGACACGCGTGGCCTGGGCATGGCGCAGGTGCCATCCTTCCATCAGGGGAACAGAACACATACAGAAGAGCCAGGAGTCACCTGGAGGCCCCCAGCAGAAAGGCTGAGGAGGAGCTTGGCCGAGCTTCTGGGTTTGGCACCCTGTTGTCTGCAGTGTCCAAAGGGAGACCTACAAGGTGGCTCTTGACCAGGACTCCAGGGTCAGTGCCTCCCGCTAAGCCGGACTCTGCTGGGCTTGGTCTGTTGCTTCTCAAATCACCGGGCGTCCACAGCAGACCCACCTTGGAGGGCAGCTGGTGTCTGGTCCGGCAGCACCCTGTGCCCTTTCTCGACACAACCTGCCGGTCTGCATTGCATAAGCCGGCGCACGGGGACCACTGACCTTTCCTTAAGCTCGACTGATGTACACAGCATGGAACGGGCATGTGCACGTGAGCCAGGCCGGCCAGGCGATTTCAGCCTGCCAGGGTGAACAAGGCCCCCTCCCTCCCTGGCCTCCAGACCCTTGTCTCGGGACTTCCACTTGGAACAAGCGTCTGCGTGCCTGGGGGCCACAGGAAAGGGTGGAGGGAACCATTAGGCAGAAAATGAGCCTGTTGCATTCTGTGCCTCCGCCGAGCGAGATGGAGGAGATAGGGCAAGCTCTACCGGCTGGGGCACGGCTGGGGCACGGCCGGCACCAGGCGAATGGCCCTGGAACAGCAGCCTATCTCGCACCCATCAGGCCCCTCCTGGGCGCTGGGGGGCTTTTTCCGTGGAGCAGAGATCTCCTGGCGATAAGGGTGGGAGGAGAGGGAGGGGCTGCGGTCCAAAATTAGCCAGAGAACAACCTTTTAACAGGGGAGGTCCGATGGGGCCCAATCCTGCCCGAGGAATAAGGCAGTCTTGCTGCCAGCCGGACGGCCAACACCCCGGCCTGCGGTTACTTCTTCTGGGACCTCGAGGCCTATGGGGCAGTGCCAACATCTCGTTCCAAGGCATTTCCCTGTTCCCTGGAGGGGCCCAGAGGCGGCGCTTTGGGATCTTTAGGGAGCAGACAGGTGGCTGTGATGCTCTTCTGGGCCGGGCCGAAACATGCCTCCCAGCTCCTCCGAAGTCTGATGAAAAGAATGGAGAGGCATGCGGCTGCTGTTTGCAAAGGCCAAGACGGGAGGGGCAGCCTTGGAGGCCCTCCCCAGCATGCCCCCCTCTTCCTGCCTGGACAAGAAGGCAATAGGACTGGCATGGCATGGCCTCCTAAGAGTCTCTTCCACAGTGGCCCAGGAAACTAGTGTGGCCTGGTAGATGGGGGCCACGTTCTCCCACTGCCATGCTTGTCCCACCTAACAGTGGCCCTGCCGTCTCTGGGGGTGGCAGCTGGGGGGCAAATTCTTTCCAAATGGAGATGCTGCACACTGGGCCTGAGGCATCACGCGAAGACTGCAGGGGGGCTAAGGGAGTCCTTTGCCCGTGACTTCGCTGGAAAGGTTGTGGGCATAGCGTATGCCTCCAGGGAGAGCCAGGGGAACGCAGTCGGGTAGAGGTGACCAGGGAAGGGCTTCCCATGTGTCCAAATAAACCAAATGCTAACAAACCTCCAGGACCGGGCGGCATTCATTAGAGTTCCCAAACTGCTCAGGTATGAAATTGCTGAGCTAGACAAAATATACCCGTTTCCCCCTACGATCAGTCTTGGTGGCTGAAGACTGGAGGGCAGCAAACGTCACCCGGGGCCTTTTCGCGCTTGGCCAAAAGAGAGACTCTGTGCATGCCCGACCCAGAGGGTTCTGTGTTCTTACATTTGTTTACATTTTATCCCACCCTGTACCCGAATATCTCATGCCGGGTGACAGAATAATATCACGATGACAATTATATCACGATGAAAACAGTGACGGTGCCTGTGAGAATGTTTTTTCCCAACCCAAGCCCTGGTTAAAGAGCTGCATCTTCACCTGTCTTCCAAACACATACCATACGGTGGCCTGACGCACCTCGGATGGGAGGCTATTCCCTAATCTGGGGGCCACGACCAAGAAGGCCCTCCTCTATGTTCCCATCCCCCTAACTAATGCAGGCGGTGGGACTGGCAAGAGGGCATCCTAGGCAGAACCCAGAGCAAGGCCAGGTCTACGTGAGAGGAGGCCTTGCTTTAGATCATATTTGGGGCTTGTAAGTTAAGGCGGCGGGGGGCGGGGCACTGAGCTTCTGCTGAGAACAAGTGAAAAGTTCAGGCCCTTTTCCTCCCGCCTGGCTCCCCAAGGACCTGGCTGCTCTCCCCCCCCCACCCCGCCCCTTATCTCAGCCTTTGTTCCATTTAGATTGCAAGCGCCCAAAGGCCTTTAGAGATGTTGCTTCTTCCTCACACACAAGAGATACGGCTGGGGAGTGATAATAGAAATTACCAGCGTGGATTAGGAGCTGCATTCACCATCAGCCGCCAAGAAAATGGGGAGAACCCCCCCCCCCCGCCTACAACCGTCCCCACGCTTGGCTCCCAAGGAGAGCGTGCCATGGGACTCACTGCTGGCTCTGTGGGGGCCGGGATCTGGCTCCCCCTTCCCGGAGGGCAAAACGGGCAGCAGGCAGGATGGGAGGGGCCTTGCCAGGGTGCCAGGGTGGAGGGCTTCCCTCTGGGCCTGGGTCCCTTGGAGAGAATGGGGCGGCCACTGCCTTTTCTGGCTTCCCTTGAAAAACCCCGTGAAAGGCAGCAGCTCGGGGTGGGGGGGGCAAAGGATCCCAGAGGCCATTGAGCCCCCCCCCCCCCGGGAGCTTGGAAGGCGTGAAGAAGGCCAGAAAGCCCTAAAACGCTGCAGCAGCCTCTGTCTGACCACTGCCAGGGCAGCCACCTTGGCTTCCGCTCTTCCCTGGGCATGAATGCCCTTTGGGGCCCCCAGTGGGGTCCCTTGCAGAGACCTACAGAGTGCGGCCCCCACAGTCCTGAGGCCCCTTTGAGCCAGTGTGCCTGCCTGCCGCCTGCCACGTCCTCTCCTGGCTCAGCCTCAGACTGGGGGGGGGGAGGCTTTCCGCCAGAAGTGCCGCTTGCAGGCGGGGGCTGGGAGGGCAGGAAGGTTTTGCAGGCTTGCTGGTGACCCAGCGGTCCTTCTGTCCTTCACACTTCTGACAGCAACAGCCGATGGGTCCCCAAGGCAGCTGTGCCCGGGGGGGGGGGGGCTGTATGCAATCTGTCAGATTGGCTCCTGTGGGAGCGCGCGTGGGGGCCATGCAGGGCCGCAGCAGCCGTGGGGGCAGGGAGCACGAGGGAGTGGGTTGCCCAGTGAGGAGGGCAGGCAGGCAGGCACCTAGATCTCGCTGTGGGCTTGGGTGCCACTCTGGAAGGCCTCAGACCATTTCCTTGCTAGGAAAGTACGTGAAGCTCCACCGCTGTTCTGTCTCCGATGCTCAGTGGCGTCCCGTCCCGCTGCAGGACAGGTGCGCTGAAACGGTAGGAGAGGGCGGCCGGGGGCACGGACCGGGTGTGCTAATGTGACATCAGGTATGGAAAGGCAGAATGAGAACCCAGGAAGTCCCCTGCTGGGTTGGGCCAGGGTCCTGTCCAGTCGGGCCCTTCGTTCCGCCATTGCCCACCAGGTGTGCACCTTTTCCAGAACTCCTTTCTGGAATGTCGCTCTCTAGGCAAACTGCGCATTCATTTGAAGTGTTCCTTGGAGTGCAACAAGGATAAACCTATGGCTCTGTAGCTGGACCAGGTGCCCCCCTCCCCCCCCCCGTTGCAAGGCAAGTGACCCTCTTGTGAGATGCCAGGGACCAGGTGCCCTGGGCAAGTCCGTCTCTGCACCGGAGGAGGCGCAGCAGGAAGGGGCCCCAAGGCAGCCCCAGGGTGCCCCCACTGGGCTGGACTCAAGGCTGACCTGGCCTGGCAGACAGTGGGGGGGGGGGCTGCTGAGTGGGTGCCGCCAGCCTCCCTGGGAGCAGCAGAAGCCGCTGTGGCCCTGTCCTGTTTGGCCAGGAGAGCAGCTGGGGGAAACTGGTGCTTGGAATGGGGGTGCCGGCATAAATGGGGTCCTGGGAGGGACATGACCCTTTGACCCTTGGGACTAAATGCTGGCCTGAGGAGGATGGACCTGTATGAACCACCAGACTGATTTTGGATGTTGTTTCCGAGACAATTTTCCACCTGCAGTCCAGAAACCTCAAATACGGGGGTGGGGGGGCATTTTATCTTTAGGCATTTTATCTAAAGCTTCTTAGGGCTGTGGCTTTGAAATTGAACTTCATCTCCAGAAAGATGCCATGAAGCTCTGGCCTGGATCTCAGCCTCCAGAGTGGAGCAGGAGGACGGCTGTCCCTGGGCAGGATGGGTGGGTCCAGGTGAGCTGTGGCACCAGGGCCAGCAAAGCTGGGTTGGGCTCTCTGTGTGCTCTGGGAAGGGGGCAAGCAGGCCTAAGGGGTGGAGGGTGGTGTGTGCTAATTCGGAAGAGTGCAGGCTCTCCTTGGCTCTGGGCCCGATGAGATGAGCCCTCCATCCATCCCCTGCCAAAGTTTTAACTCTCTCTGGGAGCCACTTGCTGAGCTGGGGCGGGGGGGGGGGCAGCTGGCTGTGCTCCAAATCTGCTTCAGCCAGGGGGGCAACCAGCCTGCCTGTCCATCTTCCTTGGGAGCCCTGCTGTCCCTGCTCAGCAAAGGGGAACCCCCCCAAATGCCCCCCCCCGCAGAGCCCCTTTGACTGACAGGTCAACTGCCTGCTGACAAATGGCCCCCAGCAGCTGGAGTCAATTATGAGACAATCCTTGCCAGCACAAGGTCCCAAGGGGGATGGCGCCCCCTCCCTGGGCTGGGAGAGTGGGGGAGGGGTTCACCTCTATTAACCTCTTTCCGAGCACCTAATTGGCTGGTATAATTGCGGGGGGGGGGGGGCGAAGTGGTCTCAGTTTCAAGCCTTGTGGCAGCTGAAACAAAGACCCTTGGCAGGAATGGCGGTGCCTCCTCTGGACGGACGCACAGCTTGGTTGGCTTCCTTCCCTGGGCCGCCCTGGCCAGGCTCCCCTCCCCAGGGCAGGAGCAGCTGGCTGGGAAGCGGGGAGTGCCAAGGGTGGCCAGGACAGGGCATTCCCACCATGGATGGCCCGCCTGGGCACTGGCACAAGAGGAAGGGAGCTGGGTGTCCAGGGGCCACAGAGGAGGAGTGACCCCATCCCTGAGGGCCTCGGCTCTCCTGGCCCCTGGCACAAGGGTGCCCCGTATTCCCACAGACCTCTTCCTCCTCCTCCTTGGGGCCCACAAAGCCTGGAATTTGGACACCTGTGGAGGTGACTGGCCAAGCAATGGGGGGGGGGGAGCTTCCCAGAGGCATCCTTGTCTGCCACAAAGGCCAGAGTCCGGGTGAAAGGGCTTTGTCACTGCAGCTGCTTACAACTTATCTTCTGTGTTTTTGAGGGTTTTGATTTTACTCACGGAATTTGAGGAGCCTGAGGGCGGGCGTTTGTCCTGTTCATAGCTCTCTGCTGAGCTCTCACGGGGTGTCTGTTGTGGGGAGAAGAACAGAAGGTTTGTCAGCCGCTTTGAGTCCCTTTAAATGGGTGAGAAAAGCAGGGTAGAAAAGCCAACTCTTCTTCTAAAACAGTTTACAACACACATCTAAAGGCAAGGTTAAACACAGGTACAGGCAGGCAAGTATTAAAATCCATTAAAAATCGCCTCGCCTCACCGCAGGACTGCGCAGTGGACAGCAGAGGGCGCGCTTGGCCTTCTTCCCAGCCTGGCACGGCAGGAGGCAGGGCTGGTCCCCCTTGGGTCGCTGCCACCTCCTCTGCCAGCCTGACCCCTCTCGACGGCCGAGGGGCCATGCACAGGCGAAGCCGACGGGATGCTGAAGTTATCCTCGGCAGGCAGGCGGGCGGGCGCTCTTCGCTGCAGCACGCCAGGCGAGGGCCGCCAGCTCTTCTGCTAGCTCAGCACACCTGCCAGTCGGTGTCCTCCCACCTGTCTGCCTGCCTGCCGCCCCATCTCCACCTCCACCTCGGGCTCCTTTGTACTGACGGGAAGGGAAGGGCTCCGCTGCGGCCATCTCCTTGCGCCCGCTTCGCCTCTCAGCTGAGGACTCATCGTCTGACCTTGCAGGCGTTCATTGCTCCTCCTCCGGTCTTGGCTCTGGGAGCAGCTCCAGGCAGGCACAGGGCCACCAGCCTGGCCCTAGCAAGCTCCGAGCCCAGCGGAGCCTGGATCCACAGGTGAGCACGGTGGCTTGCAGACAGGGAGCTGCCCTGCGCCATTCGGGGCAAAGTCCTGCACGCCCAAGGCAGACCCAGCAGCCGGGCACCCAAACCTCGCTTGCTGCCAGTGCCTCCTGGTTTGATTCTGCACTCCTCCGTGAAGTCAGCTGGGTGACCTTGGGCTAGGCACAGCTCTCTGAGCTCTCCCAGCCCCGCCTACCTCCCAGGGGGCACTTTCACACCTCCCTTCCCATCCCACGCGTGGGAAAGATGTGCAGTCAACTCATGTTGACCAGCACTCGCACTTGCGAACGCTGGTCACTAACAGTCCCCGCCCTGCGTGACTGAATGAACCTCTGATGGCCGGGCCGATTCTCTTCTGTGCCGCCATCTTGAGTGCAGCGCCACTGCTGTGACAACGCTGACGCTCTGCCCGGCTGCAGTCACGCCGGGGTGATCGGAGCTGCCCGCGTACCAGCGTGGCAGCTCCGATGACCTTCCCAGCTGGCAGAGGTGCAAATGCTCGTGGGAACACTCCACGGCTAGTGCACAATTAGTGCACATCTGGGGAGGCGGGGGGGGGGGGCTTGCAGTTGGTAAGCGCCTCCTGCAGGGGCAAATGGACCTTCCCAGGCCTTCACTACATACGCACTAAGAGGCCCTATGCAAATTGGCCCAGGGTGTCTGCTGGGGGGAGAACAGGAGGGGCATAAAAGGCAATTCTTGGTCTAGTGGTTGGGGAGCCAGATTCTTATCTGGGAATACTGGGCTTGTGTCCAGTCCACCCTCCTCCACAAAGCCAGCTGGGTGACCTTGGGCTAGTCACAGCTCTCACAGCCCCACCTATCTCACGGGGTGTTCTGGGGAGAAGAATAGAAAGCTTTCTCAGCTGCTTTTGAGTCCTTTGAAAGGGGTCGTCTCTATTCTCACTTGCACAAGATGGAAGGACTAGAAACAACGGCATGAAACATCAAGGGGGGCAATGCAGATTCGATATTGGGAAAAACTTCCTGACAGGGAGGGCGATCAGTCAGTGGAACAGGTTGCCACGGGAGGCGGTGGGTTCTCCTTCGCTGGAGGTCTCCAAGCAGAGGCTGGACCTGCGTCTGTCTGGGATGGTTTAGGGAATCCTGCATTGAGCAGGGGGTTGGGCTGGATGACCCTGGAGGTCCCTTCCAACCCTTTGAGTCTATGATTCTATGAAATGGGTGAGAAAAGCAGGTAGAAAACTCTCCTTCTTCCCTCCCTCCCTCCCTCTCTTTCCTGTAGGAACCCCCTCCCCCCAAGAAGCCCAAAGGGTGGTGAGCAGGTGAGGAGGGGAGCCGGCAGCCACGCCAAAGCCACCAATGTGTGGAGTGTTCTTCAATTTAAGGTCCACACTCAGTACAACATGACAATCCAGCCACTGCAGGTAAACATGAACTGGAACCCACCAAACACAGAAATGAACCCATTAATTCCCAATAATGGCAGCGCCCTGGGTTGTCTTTCTTCCCCACAAGGGATGCAGCTCAAGAAATAATAGGCCTGAGCTATAGAGATGCTGTGGGTTGTCCTGAGTTTGGTAAAGGCAGAACTTGAGAGGAGCGTAACCCGGTTTCCAACCATGGGAGCCAGATGCCGTCAAAACATGCTGTGTAAACAAACAAACAAACAAACAAGTCAGCAAACGGATTAAGAAGAATATATGATTTAGAGATCAGTTAGCCTTTGCTGAGGGTATGATTTTTTCAACAAACAGACTAATATAAATGGAGAGGTGAAACGGGGCATCTCTGCTGGTTACTCTATTGATTGGGAGAGATTCTGATATTCAGTTATCGATCCACATTTTGGCTTGAGTTCCCTGATACACATTTCGTCTGACTGATAAGAATCAAACTGGAACGTTTTCGGACTTTCTACCAAGTAAACACGGTAAACTGAATCAGAAACTGACCAGGCTTGTAATACTTAAAGGTATCAAAGATGGGCCACTATGATGGAGAATGTGCAAGGCCATTGGCACTGGATCGGATGTTTGCCTTCCCTTTATGAAACCAAACTGATCATCAGAAATCCCTTATTTGGGTATTAATTTATTGGAAAATACCCTTAAGCCCAAATTTAATGAATATGGGATCTAAACCAGGCAGGCCTCTAGCCTCCTACTATCGGGTAAACGTTTGTTTTTGTTTTGATTGGCAGCTGCATTCAAATCCTCCCCTAATAGGATTTCCCCATCAGTGAAATCCAACTTTTTTTTTGGGGGGGGGGAATACTATCCTTATTTGCTCCTGCCTCCTTTTCCTCTCAGCCAAGGACTCGTCTGGCCTCACGGGTCCTTTGGGCTCAGTTCTGCTGACATACTGACACTATGGTAAAGGGGTCCCATCCATAGGCCCTTTGCCAATATATACCTGCCATTAGGATCACTCAAAACCTTGTGGCCAACAGATGAATAATTCAGGGACAGGATGAGTGCCTCCCTCCGTGAAGAAGACGCTCCGTATTGTGAAAATGCTTTATACAAGTGGGGTGGGCAAGAAGAGGTAGATTTGCTCTGCCTTCCGTTCTATGAGTCAAGTAAAATTACGAATATAAATTTGTTTCCAATGCCACTACTAGAAATATTAGCACCTTATTGCCACCCACTTGCAGGTTGGACGTATCTCTTTTCTGGGTAATCTTGAAAAGCAAGAAGTATGTTCTTAGGTACAGAAGGTTCCAGATTGTGCATCATGCCAGTCCCACAAGTGGTTGTCTCTACCTGCAGATCTGGGCCACTTCCGTCCACTATTTGAGAAGGAATTCACAGAATCGTAGAGTTGGAAGGGTCTCCAGGGTCCTCCAGTCCAAGCCCCTGCTCAATGCAGGATTCCCTAAACCATCCCGGGCAGATGTAGGTCCTGCCTCTGCTTGAAGACCTCCAGTGAAGGAGAGCTCACCACCTCATGTGGCAACCTATTCCACTGACTGGTCGCCCTCACTGGCAGGAAGTTTTCCTAGTATCTGATCTGTATTGACTCCTGAAGTTCCATCCCGTTGTCTCTAGTCCTCCCATCTTGTGCAAGTGAGAACAGGGACGATCCCTCTGCACTGTGAAGCCCTTCGGATACTAGAAGACCGCCATCATGTCTCCTTTCAGTCTTCTCTCCTGTAGGCTAAACACTCCTAGATCCTTCATGGTCTCCAGACCCCTTGCCAGTTTGTCAACGCCAGCTACTCCTCCACTCAGGGCTACTGCAGAAGCACAGGTTACCCCTGCACAGGTGGCTTCGGCAGTCAAGTAGCAGCACTTCGAACAAACCACCTTCATCACTAGGAAAGGAAACGGCGGCTGCTTGTTCCACCTCAGTCACTGTGCCAGGCAGGAAGAGGCGTCCTTCCTCCGTAGCCGCAAATGTCTCTTCCCGGGCTCCGACTCCCTTCGCGCTTGCCAGGGGCCGCCTTGCTGACTGCTGAATTGTGTCCGCAGTGGCTGTTGGGGAGGAGGCTCCGCGGCTTGGTTCCAGGCCCCTCCTCAGATCCTCCGCCACTCGCTGCTCAGGCGTGGCTTCCGCACCTCAGTTTTCGTGCCTCCCTTTTTCTTCAGCCGGTGGGAGAATTTTGATTCCATCCCCCTCGGGCAGGCAGCTGGAGTTTAATCTCCAAGCCAGGCAGGGGGTGTTTGTGGGTGCTACTCCTTTTGGGGTGCTCCTCCGTCCTGGCACAGGCACTGAGGCCTTCTCGACAGAGACAACGGTGCGGCTCCGAGGGCGAGAGAAGCCGTCGGTCGGAAGAGGCCGTCAGCAAGCAGAATTTCCGCACGGCACTGACATTTACGAGGCCGCGACCTCCACGGATCTTGCTCCTTGGTTTAGAAGCCGTCCTGAACTGACACACGGCGCGAACGCTGCCACCCGCATCACCTGGGCACCTTCGGTGCTCCCTTCTTTGGCGCTGCGTCTCCAAGCGCCGCGCCCCTTTTGCCTGCCTCCCCTGCCTGGGCCTGTGAGTTGCCTTCGGTCCTGGACCTCAGGAGCGGGCAGCTGCCTCCGTCAAGGGGGTGGACGGGTGGGGCTCAGCGGCATGACGGCTACAAAACACTCGCCGCCTCCCAGTCCATAGGCCGAACGGGAATCCTCTCCTCCGGGGTCAAAAGAGCCTGCTAACGGGGACTCTCTGGGGCTGAGGGTCCCTAAAACCTTCCTGGACTGATTCAATAGTTCCTGGCAGGCGGCACCGTCTACAGCCTATTAGAAGCACCTCTGGCTTCCTCGGTGGAGCTGCTGGGGGTCTGGAAGCGCCCTCCTCTCTGACCGGCCTGTTCCCATGCAGATGAGGGTCTCATCCCTCCCTGCAGCAGCCGGGACAGTTCTCCTAACCCTTTTCTCCTCTGACACTTCTGTATTGCAGATCTCCTCTCCTCAAAACAAGGAATCTGACGGATCTGCTGAGCCCCCATCCAAAATCGGCTGTGCAACTGTCCCTCTTCGCAGGCCCCCCTCTGTTCTCAGACATGTTGCTCCTGCTCAGGAAGACTCTGGCCTCGGCTGCCACCCCCAGATCCCCCATTTCAACTCTCCCCCATTGGACGTGCAGCTGAGGGCCACCTAGGGAAGCAACACAATGCAGCTGGAGACAGAAGTGGCCTTCAGGGGACCCGGCCGGGCTTCCTTGGGTGTGGCCAGCACACCAGCTGCTCTCCACAGAGGGGGCTTCAGCTGGGAACGCAGCTGGCTTGGACTCAGCATACCTGGGTAGACGCAGGAGCACTCAAGCAGACTTGGCTGAGGCAGGCAGGCAACTCCACCTTCCTTCCCCTCTTAGGACGAGGTGAGCAGAGCTGGTTGAAGTGGAGCCCCAAATCCTTCCCCTTAGGAGACAGGAGGGTTTCCCAGCCTCATAAGGCCAGCCTGCCCTCCAGATCCAGCCTGGCGTCAGCGCTAACAGAGAGGCTTCTACTTCTGTCGGGCCCCCAGCACGTTCTTCTTTCATCACGCCTGTTTTTGCATGGAACATTCCCGTGGCATCTCTGGTTTTCTCAGGAGATCTTGGCTTTCCCATTCAGTTTCCTTCCAGTTCTTTGTACTGTTCGTTTAAGATGGCCACCTCCTCTCTCCGTGCTGCTTTCTGGAATCCTTCCCTTTCTCCCCTGCCTTTCGCTCACCTTCTTTCCTCAGCTACCTGAAGCACCTCACCAGGTGGCCCTTTTGCCTTCTTTTCCCTTGTGATGTTCTGTTCTTTGGGACTGCCTCTCGTCCAGTGTTATGAACCCATCCACAGTTCTTCAGGCACAACCTGGGGCCTATTCGCACTTGGCTTTATTCTGGAATATATCCTGGAACAGGGACTTGCTGTCCATATGCTAGTGCAGGCTTCAGCAGGCCCAAAGTGAGGTCTGCCAGAGCCTGCATTAGCATGTGGACCACAGACCCCTATCCTGGGATATACTCCAGAAAAAGGCCAAGTGCAAATAGGCCCCAGATCTACCCCCCTTCAATCTATTCCCCTATTCTTAGGCCAAACCTGTATGCTCTAATGGTTTGCCCCATGTTCTCCAATTGAACTCTGAATTTTGCAATAAGAAGCTCCTGATCTATGATGCAGGCATTGCGGCTCTTCATAGCACTGGCAGCTCACTCTCTTTGCATCAGTGGTTGAGGTGCAGATTGTGACAACAGTGATTTCTATGGTTTGCCTTGGATCTGAACAGAGGCCATTCTGGTAGATGACGTTTAAGAGGGGACCTGATTGAAGTAGATAAAATCAAGCACAGTATAGAAAGGGTGGATAGAGAACATTTCTTTTCTTTACCACACCACACTGGACCCAGGGGGCATCTATGGAGCTGATGGGCAGGAGAGTCAGATCAGACAAGGGGAAGGATTTCTCCACCCAGAGGGTCATCGGTCTATGGAGTTCACTGCCAGAGGAAGTGGTAACAGCAACCAGCCTAGGTGGCTTTAAGGAAGGGCTGGACAAACTGATGGATGACGGATGTATCAATGGCTACTAGAATGAATGCCTAGGTCAGTGGTTCTCATCCTGGGGGTCGAACTACCCTTTCAGGGGGGTCGTGACGAGTCTCCTGCCGCCCTTCCCTCCCACCTCCCAGCTGTTGGGGGTCTCCACAACATGAGGAACTCCATTAAGGGGTCGCGGCATTAGGAAGGTTGAGAACTACTGGCCTAGGTGCATCTTTCAGACCGGGGTGCAAGCAGGATGCCTCTAAGGCTATTTGCGGGGATTCAAGAGCAGGAAAAGGTTTGTCCTTGTCTCTGCTTGAGATGCCCGTGAGCATTTGGTGAGCCACTGTGAGCGACAGGATGCTGGACTAGACGGCTGTGGCCTGATCCAGCAGGGCTCCTCTTATGTTCTTATGTCAGTTTTGACTGAACCCTAATACTAGCGTTCTCACCCTTTTATGGACTTGGAAGACTACTCCAGTCCTTCTAAGGGATTCTTGCTCACAGTAGTAGGCACATGAGTAGTAGTCATCTGGGACAAACCCGCCTATTCCCATCCCTTCTAGTTCGCTGACACCCAAGATGTCGATGTTTAATCTTGCCGTAACATGTCTGACCACATCTAGCCTACGTTGATTCCGAGATTTTACACTCCAGGTTCCTGTGCAATATTGTTCTTTACAGCTTCCGGCTTTCCTTTCACCACCAGACCTGCCCACAGCGGAGCGTCTTTCCGGCTCTGGCCCAGCCGCTTCGCTCTTTCTGGGGCGACTTGTATTTCTGCTCCACTCTTCCCCAGGAACATGTTGGGCACCTTCCAACCTGGGGGCTCCTCTTCCAGTGTCACCTGTTTAAGCCTTTTTGGCTACTGTCTGTCTGTGGGGTTTTCTTGGCTAGGAAACTGGAGTGCTTTGCCTTCTCCCCCCTCCAATGGATCACCTTTCGCCGTAGGTTTTCTTTGAGGTTCCGTCGCATAAAAAACAGTCGCCCAGAAGGCCGATTTGGGCTAAAGCAGCTTCTCTTGGGTTGCTTCGCTGCTGCAGTGGTAGGCGAAGAGGCCTTTCCTGGTGCCGGGCCGGGGGTTTTCTCCTTGTTCACATTCCAGCTTGCCCAATAGGAATGAAGTTCTGGTCTTGATCCAGAAGCAGAAGAGACAAAGAATGTTCCAGACTGTCTGAAGACGCCAGAGGCGCCTATTTTTGATCCAGGTTGTAGCCCTGTGTGGCCGCCTGAATGTGAGGAACACGATGCTGCTGTGACAAAAGCGGTGCAGAAGAGCAAGGAAGCTCCGCCGACGCCCTTGCGTCTCACAAAGCCCCTCGTTGCGGCCGACTGAACGGAGTCTCCGGCTTTGGCCCCTGGGGATCCAGAGGGCGAGGGTCCTCCTTTGCACCAGGCCGGGTCCTCGTGGGAGGGACCGATGGAGCTGCGTGGGCTCCTTCCGCTGCTGCAGATTCTAAGCTAAAACTGGGGCACCCAGAGAACGAAGGAAGAAGGCAGGCAGTGGGCGGAGAACAAAGGAGCAGGGAAGGAGAGCGACGAGAAAGAGCGCCAGGCCCCTCTTCCCTTATCTATCCACAAGGACAGGAAGGTCCTAGCGGGAGGGGCAGGCGGCTCCCTCCCGCCCTTAATCTCCTCTGGAAGGGTCTTGTGGGGCTGCTCACCACTGACTGCAGCCTGTACCTTAAAAGCGAGGGCTTGATTTCAGCCCTATGAGAAGGGAGTTTAAAGAGCGACTCCACACACGCGCTGGTGCAGACAGGGACGCCTGGTCCCTTAGGGCAAAAGGGACTGTGCTCCACCATGCCCAGCAGTAACCAGTCTCCTCCAGGCTGGTGAACGGGCCCAGAACCTACGATGCTCTGTGGGACCCATTGGTACTTGGCTTGAGCCTCTTCTCTGAGAGGCTCGGCCATTCCTACCAGCTGCCGCCCACCCAGCCTGCCTTTCTCCTGCCAGTGACTCCTGGCTTGCTTTTGCCAGGGCTGGGGGGATTTTAAGGCATCTGCAGTTCAAGCAGCATAGAAGGGATGGGCGTCCCACGGAGACAGTCATTTTAATTCTGACGTGTTTTCAACTGTGTATTTTAATTCCCTGCTTTTAATGCTGGGGTCTTTTTCCTTTGTGCAGACTGCCAGTTAGGTCTAGTGGTTAGGGAGCTGGAATCTTAGCTGGAAATACCGGGTTTGATTCCGCTCTCCTCCATGAAGCCAGCTGGGTGCCCTTGGGCTAGTCACAGCTCTCTTCTGAGCTCTCACAGCCCCGCCTACCTCACAGGGTGTCTGTTGTGGGAAGAATAAAAATGCTTTGTCAGCCACTTTGTCTCCCCTTAAATGGATGAGAAAAGTGGGGTAGAAAAGCCAGCTCTTCTTCTTCAACATCCTTTTTTGTAAGAAAAGTTACAAAAGTTTTTTTAAAAGAATAAACATAAACACTTTTAATAAGTATAAATAAATAAATACTGCATTTTGGGGCGGTTATGCTAAAACCCGCCTGCTGTAGAGATTTTGCCCGTTTGGTCTCAAAGCGACGTTCCCTGAAGATGCAGCAACCAGGGTGACGGCTGGAAAGATTTATTCCGCCCGAGTTTAGTGACTCACACTTGCTTAAAAGTTCACTGCTGGGTGTTCCCCCTGGCATTTCTCTCTCCAGACTCCTCTCCACGGTGGGAGGAACATCCAGGCCTCTGAATCCTAACTTTTTAGACTGTTTGTGACCCATACCGTGACCCATTTTGTGCCCGGTTTGCCCGCAGTTTGTAACCCGGTTTCCTTCTGAGCAGAACCGCTTTACCTGGGATGGCAGCCTCGTGGCATCTCACCTGGTGCCAGCTGTGTCCCTCTTAACCATCGCCCCCTCCACCCTTCTCCCAGCCCAGCAGGAGCCTGGGGTGCGAAGTCTGTGCCCCGTTTGCCCGCCAGAGCCCACACACGGTGACCCTCGGGTAGGTGGGGCGAAGAGCCAGGCTGAAGGAGGGCTGGTTGGTTGCAGGGCTAGGGACAAGAGGCCGCAGCCCCTCGTGTGGCCACAGGAGTCCCAGCGGTGCTGCCCGCGCCTATCGTCTTCCCTCCCGGACGATTCTGCCGGCGGGGGCAGTGGGACAAGGTTGGTCTCCTCCTGCCCACTTTGCCAGGCAGCCTAGGAGACGGGCGCGCGGCAAAAGCCCAAGGAAGCCATGGGGCGGAAGCTCGCCTGCCCTTCAGGGTCTCTTCCGCTGCCATGGCTCCCGTCGCCGGTGCCCTCACCTCGTTTAACTGATGGCTTTGGGCATTTTATATTCCCGTTGCCGCTCGGCGATGGAGCAAAGGGCCCCGAGAGCGGGAAACCCACTTCTTTGCCAAGAAAGCCGCGCAGGGCCTGCGGAGCCGAGCGGGAGTCGCCCGACGGGCCGGTGCGCAAGAGCAGAGGCCAACGACGCCTGTTTCTAGCCCGTCCTTCCGCCCCCGCCGCCGCCCGAGCCAAACGACCCGCGGGCCGCCGGAAAGGGCCGCCGGGCGCGGGCAGCCTCCGTCTCCGCGCCTCGCCCGCGTCCTGGCCCTGCCGGGGGGAGGGGAGGGGAGGGCGGCTTCGCCGGCGCGGCGAGGAGGCAACGGAGGGTCAGCTGAGGGTTTCGGTCGGGAGCCCCCAGGCGCGCGACCCCCTCTTGCCCCGGCCCCGGCCCTCTCTGTCCGGCGACGCGGGCCCGTGGGGGGGGGCGGTCGCTCCTGCACGCGCAGGGTGGGCGGGCGCCCCTGGCCAGACTTGCGCGCCCCCGGGAAGCCCCCGAACCCGCCGCGGCCGCCGCGCTTCCCTGCAGCACGCGAGGAGTCCCGCCTGCGGCCCCGGCCGGCGTCCCAGCTGCGGGGCGGATCCCGACTGCATCGGAGCGGCGGCCGAGCGGGCCGGGGAGGGGCAGCGGCAGCGAGCAGGAGCAGGAGCAGGAGCAGGCGCGGCGCCGGCCGAGTGGCCCGGGCGGGCGGGCGGGCGGGCGGGCGGCGGGGGCGCGCGAGGAGGAGCCTGCCTGGCTGCTGTGAGCAGGGGCGGCGGCGGCGCAGCGCCAGCGGAGGAAGGCGCGGGCCGGGCGGCGGAGGGCGCGGTCGCGGCTGTGCGCGCTGCTCTCGCTCGCTCGCTCGCTCGCTCGCTCGGACGGCCGGAGGAGGAGGCCGCACGCACGCACGGACTGGCCGGGCCGTGGAGCCTGCCGGCCGTGACGGGACGCCGCCGGCATGAGCCTGCTGCGGGTGTCGGAGCTGCGGGCGTCCGAGGAGGCG
Organism: Aspidoscelis tigris stejnegeri; assembly: GCA_023333525.1. Lineage (NCBI taxonomy): Eukaryota > Metazoa > Chordata > Lepidosauria > Squamata > Teiidae > Aspidoscelis > Aspidoscelis tigris. The sequence goes on along the minus strand of JALMGA010000006.1, from coordinate 91,145,540 downwards.
CCCTCGCCGTCGCCGTCGCCCTGGCTGCCCAGCCACGTCCAGGTGACGGTGTGCCAGGCGCGGGGCTTGCGCGCCAAGGGTGGCCCGGGCGACGCCGCCTTCGTGGCGCTGCAGCTGGGCCGGCAGAAGCACCGCACGGCGCTGGCCAGCCATAAGGGCGGCTGCCCGCGCTGGGCCGAGCAATGCGCGCTGGAGCTGCCGCCGCCGCCGCCCGCCCGCGCCGCCGCCGCCCCGGGCCCGGGCGCCGCCGCGGAGGAGGAGGAGGCGCTGCTGCTGCAGCTCACCGTGTGGCAGCGCGCGCTCGTGGGCATGGACCGCTTCCTCGGCCGCGCCGCCCTCCCGCTCGGCGCGCTGCTCCAGGCCGGGCGCGCCCACCAGGACCGGTGAGTGAGTGAGCGGGCGGCGGCGGCGGCACGGGCACCGGGGCGGGGGCGCACCCCCCGGCTGACCGCCTGCCTGGGCGGCGAGGCCGGGGCGCATGAGCATGTGCAGAGCGCGCGCAGGAGTGGCGCCGCCGGCTCCCGGGAGCGCTCGCGCCGCCCGTTAGTGCGTCGAGTAGGCGAAGCGAAACGCCGAGTCATCCTGCCGGCGGACGGCGGGTAACGGTCGGCGGCGGCCCCTGCCTGCCCGCGCCGTGGCTGTGGCCGTCGCCGGCCGTGGCGGCGGCTCGAGGAAGCGACGGGCAGCTAGAGGACGAGGCATGAAAGGAAAGGGGGACGAGGAGGGACGAGGCGAGCGTCCGAGTCGAGGGCGGGCGCTCCCCTCGCTTCGCCAAGGCCGAAAACGCCCTATGCCGCCGCCGCGTTGAGCCCCTCCCGGAGGGGCCCGCCGAGGTTAGGATGCTGCTCGGAGCCCGTTGGGAGGGGGCTGTTGGCTAGCCACCCAAAGGCCAGGCGAGGGTGGCAGAAGGGACGCCGAGGGTGGTATCATCGCTGGGTCTCTGGCAAGCCAAGGAGTGGCCATTTGCGCAGGGGAAGGGGTGCTGCTCCGCCGCCTCTGAAAAGACCCCCTGGGCCCCCAGGTCTGTTCTCACTACCCCCGGGTAGCTAACAGCCCCTCCCAGCCAGGGCCTGGCCAGGGTGCGCCCGCACAGTTGCCCGGGGTCTTGGGTGAAACTGATTAATTGGAGTGTTTCTGGGTGGGTCCTGGCCCGGTTTGGAACCGAGCTGGTCTGGGTTGCCTTGCAGACAGGCTCTAGTGGGAGAGGCACCGAGGGTGATCCAGTGGGAACCCCTGGGGCCCTTTGACACCGAAGATCATGGGGTCCCCCTGGGTTACCGGTGCGAGGCAGAACTTGGGAGACGCTGGAGTAAAGCGGTTCCACTCCTATCCTTAGGGTCAGTCTTGGGGAGCGGTTGGTCGATCGAGCCCTGTGGGTCCCCCGGGGCTCTGTTTCCCCCGGTGCCACTTAACAGCTGGATCGGGCATCTGAGGTGTGATGCCACCAGCAGGCAGAAGACACCCGGCTCTGTCTCTCGGTTACACCTGAGCCAGGAGAGGCCGTGGGTGCCTTGAACCCGTGCGTGGGCACAGTGATGGGATGCCGGTGAACTAAGGCAGAGACTCTGGCTGGGTGGTTCTCGCCTTGGGGTTGCCCTCCTCCAGAAGGAACGGGTGCGTTGTTTAGGGTCTGCTTGGGTCATCGCTCTCATGGCAGCCCAAGTGACCGCTGTGGCTAAGAGGGCCTATTACTGTTATGGCTGGACAGAGGTGTCCTGGGCACAGATAACCTCATCTTTAGATTATCGTCACGCGCTCAGCGTGGGGCTGCCCTTGTACCTGGTCTGGGAGCTGCAGATGGTGAGAAAGGTTGTTCAGGGGGACTCCTGGCCGTGCACTTATCACACCTGCGCTGAAGCACTTGGTTACCAACCCGAACCCGGAGCTTATTGGCCCAGGGGCGTTTTTGCACTTCCCGTCTGCTGGACAGGAAAGGAGCGTGATTAATCAACGTTAATTAACATTCACACTTGGGGCGCTAGTCAACTTGGGCCGTTCTCTCCCCCTGGGATCAAACCGGGACCCAGTCCTCCTCTGGGCGCCGCCATTTTGGCTGCGGCTGCAAGTGGGTCAGCACTGTTGCCATGACAACGTGGATGCTCTGTGCACGCGCAGTCGCGTCTGTGGTCATCTGAGGTGCCAGCATGCTCCCGCGACACCTCAGATGACCCTGGAGTGCGGAAAAGTGCAAATGGTCACTGCCCTGGACGCTTGAGGTAAGTCTCTGGTTAACGTTGGGTAACGTGTGAAGAATGATTTTCTTCTGCACACCTAATCAGCAATTAGTGAATTTCTGGTGAGGGCGGACATGCTTAGAGGCTGTAACAGCCTACTCCATGTCTTCACCAGAGGTTCACTAATCATGTACTAGAGGCCATAGTGAGAATAGGCCTCAGATTCAAGGATTTGCCTTTGGTACACAGAGCCCCTAACAGTATGTGATGATCTTGTTTGGCGGATTCCCTCCCTCAACGTCGCCTTCTGCAAGGGTTAAGATCTTCAGGAATGGTCTCGCTGTGGTATCAGAAATTGCTGAATGGTTGGGCCTTCTCTGTGGTGGCCCCCGTCTCTGGAAGAGTCTCGCCGCTGATATTCATGGGGCGCCTACATTTTTGGCTTTCGGACCCCTACTGAAAACCTGTTTTCTCTTTCCCAGAATGAATGTTTTCGCTTTCTGTTGTGATTTTAATATAATTTTTAATATAATTGCTATTTTGGCTATTTCTCATGATGCTTATGGCCTGTTTTGAGATCACATTTGTAGTGGGAAGTGGTATAGAGCTGTTTTGAATGAACAAACAACGTCCTTGAGCCAGGGCTGCTGGGAAGTTTGTTGGGGAGGGGAGCTTCAGAGCTGTGCTGAGGTCATCCCCTCTGGGCCCCCAGATGGTCCTTTGGCTCTGTCCTGGTCAAAGAGCACTACATGTCTGTTCTTGCACCTGGGGGAACCCTAGTGAAGGTTTTCCCTTTGTCTTCCGCTTGCGACGGGATGCTGGACTAGATGGGCTGTGGCCTGATCCAGGAGGACTGCCCTGAATTCATGGAGGATGTTTATAAGTGGCTAATAGAATGGATGCCCAGGTACATCCTCCAGGCTGGGGAGACGGGCACAGTGCTCCTAAAGGCCATCTGCAGGGAGTCAAGGGAGCAGGTGAAGATTTGCCCTTGTCTTCTGCTTGAGATTCCCATAAGCGATTGGTGAGACAGGATGACAGACCAGATGTGGTCTGATCCAGCAGTGATTCTTCTGCCAGTATCCCTAAGAGGCTCCTAAGAGTCCCTGCCTAGAGTCCAGCATCATCCTGTTACCCAGTCTGAGCTACCAGATGTAGCACTCTGGGGTACAGGAGCAGCCCTCTTGTGTCCGTTGGGACCCCCAGAGTGGGCTCTCAGAGGCGCAAGAATAGACACCCAGTGCTCTTTTACCTGGTTGGACTCAAAGGACCCTCCAGGGTCCCAGACTAGATGGGCAGCTCTTGCCTTCTGTCAGGCACCCACCATTAGCGGCTATTTCTCACATACCTTATTGGGCTGGTCCAGGCAGGCTGGAGCAGACACAGCTGCTGGGTGGCTCCTGCTGTCCCAGGAGGCTGTTTTGGGGGTCCCTGCACTGTTCCCAAAGATTGCACGGTCTTTGGAGCCGGCCACTGTGCTCTCCAAGGGCTAGGGACTAAAGTTCCTGGTCCCAGAGCCCCTGGGGACCTATTGCAGCAGGGCAGTTTGTGCCTCTCCCAAATGGGTCCCGCTAAACCAGCCGGTGGGAACAAGCACCCTTCTACATGCTGTCTGGACTGGTTTAGTGCCCACTAGACCCTACGTAGGCCTGTTAAAATGGGCTTACCAGTCCCTGATCCAGGTGGCTGTCTTGCCCTCTGGCAGATGTGGCATGTTAGCAGGGGTTTGGCCTCCCCATAAACCACAGCAGTGTGGAGGAGGGAGGCCTCTGGCCCTCTTGCCGGCCGGGGCCAAAGGCTTTCGGTTAATGAAGATCGGTAGTCACCTGGGACTTTGAGGGCTCCTGTTGAGGAAGGGTAAGGGAAGGGTGCCGCTGCTTGGTTCCTGCGTCCAGCCTCCCTAAGAGAGGCCAGTGTGCCTTTTCCTAGCCCTCTTTGCTTGAGGTGGAGGGAGGGAGGGAGGAGGGTCAAGCTTTGACCAGTAGGCCAAGGCGGTCCTTGGGAGCCCTACAGTCTGGAAACCTGCCTACGGCCTGGGCCTGGGCCTGATGGTGGAGGTGGCCGTTCTGCCCTCCCACGTGCTTGTGGGAAGGCTGTGGCTGAGCGGAAAGGGTGCGCCATCCCGGCCCTCTCGGGACTGCGGCTGGAGCCACGGTGGTTGCCGCCGCTTCGCTGGGCCCGAGGTCCGCACATGTCCAAGCTGGCAGAACTAGGAGGGCTTGACCGATGGCCTTGTCTGGTACAGAAGGCAGCCTGTTGGGCCCCGGCCTGCGCCCTTTATGGGACGCCCTTCCCGAAGCCTCTAGAGTAGTGGGTCCTTCCAGCCAGTGGCGCATCCGGCGAGGCTGAGCAATGGGGAACGCAGGACGTTTCCCACTGGCGCTTGCGAAGTCTGCCCTTAGGCCTCCAAGGAAACCGTGCCCCTGCCCAGGGCTGGTCGTGGTGTTGCTGTGCGCGGTCTCTGGCAAGGGGGAAGGGCCCCTCCCCTGGGAAAGAGCCCTTCCCGCCCACTGGGGCGCCTGAGCTGCCTTTTGCCCACCTGCAGCCGAGGATGGCATCCTTAAGGCCGAGGGCCAAATTGTGGTGTCCGCTGGCTTCTGGGCGCAGCTGGAGCGCTCTTTCTCCTGTCCTGCCTGGTTGGTCCCTGGGGCTGCCCCGCCCTGAGCCTCGGCGCCCTGCTCGCCGCTGGTCTCTTTCAATGGGGATCCGGCTCAAGGAGCATGAATAGGGTGGGTCTAGTCGTGCCTGGGAGTGACGTCAGAGACGTGGTTCCTCTCAGGCGGCTGGGATAGCAGCGTGGGTGACTTTGCACAGAGCAGCCTCCGTTGCTGACGGGGTGCTGGCGGTGGCCGTGGTGGCAGAAGGCTCGGCAGGAGAAGAGCTGTCTTTTCTACCCCGCTTTTGTCACCCATTTAAGGGGACTCAAAACAGCTGACAAACCTTCTGTTCTTCTTCCCACCACAGACGCCCTGTGAGAGCTCAGAAAAGAGCTGTGAGTAGCCCAAGGTCACTCAGCTGGCTTCATGGGGGAAGGCTGAATCAAACTCAGTATTCCCAGATAAGAGTCCAAACTGGCTCACAGTTCTCTCCTGCCCCATTGCACTCTCTGTAGGCGGAGTGCTGCGTCTGCCGCCAGCTGCAGGTCTCGGTGTGTTGTGTTTATGGGATGCACTGTGGCCTTGCTGCCATTGTGCCTGCTTCAAGATGGGGAGCTGTTTCTGCAGGCCATAAAACAGATGAATTGGGGGCTCCTCAGAGACCATCTAGCCTCTCCCTCAGTGGGGGTGGGAGCCAGAGGCGGGCGGTCCCACCTCTGAACTGCTCCTGCGGTCAGGATCTGAATCTTCTCGCTTCTAGTTCCACCCCTGGTCTCATCCAGCCTTCAGGGGCACCAGGGAGGAAATCTGCCTGCCGGCTTCTCTGGTCTCTGCCATCCTTTCAGGGCTTCCTCCCCAGACCTCTCGCCATGCTGGGAGCCGTCCTGAACCTGCTCCAGAGTGTGCCAAATTGTAATGTGTGATGCCCGGGAAGGGGTACCGTGCCAGGACGCGTGGCAAAGGCTGCCTGAAGAGTGCTCCTTTGCCCCCAAAACGGCTCTCAGAAACATGTGACGGTTGAGCGTCTTGGGCCGCGTCTGTTTCCCCCGTTGCCCCAGAAATCATGGGTGGTGTCTTCTGTGGGTGGTGGATCTGTACACGAGGGATGCTGCCAGTTGGGTGTCGCCTTTGGACGGACCTGGCTCTGCAGTGTCTCAGATGCCCACCCAGAGGATGCCGCCGCAATCTGCCTAGGATCTTGCTTTGGCGCTTCCCAGCTTGGACGGCCAGTTGGATTGCCTGCAGCTCCACCCTGGTCTGGCCAAATCCTGGAAACCCTTGGTGGGGAGCAGAAGCCAGGGCTGGTCCTGGACAGCATCCAGGGCTGGCGAGGCCCTTCTGGAGCGTTGCAGAGGGAGCGGCTGGTAAACGGGCGCTGCTGCCTTTTGCTTTGGAAGGAAGGAAGGAAGGAGGGAAGGGAGGGAGGGAGGGAGGGAGGGAGGGGCTGCTCTTGCTGAACCATTCAAACTGCGCTGGAACACCCCCCCCCCCGTGCAGAACAGTGGAGGTATGCAACGGGGCCCTGCTCACACTTTGGCCACTTGGGTGGGTGTCTCCGTGGGGCTTCAGGAGGAAGGCCCAGGCTCAAGGGGTTTCGGGGCTCCTGGCGGCCGGGACTCCGGTGATGGCTCCTGGTGCGTGCCTGGGCCAAAGGCTGTGGCTGCTTTGGGGGCGGGGAGACCCTTGGCTGCTGCAGTTTCCGGGGGCCAGGAGCACCTGTGCCCAGTCAAAGCCGGTGCTTCTGGGGATCCCCCACTGGCACAAGGGCCACACGGCAACCTGGCAGTCAGCCAGCAGAGCTCAGCTGCCCCTTCTGCAGGCTGGAGGAGCTGTGGCCTCACAAGCTTTTGTGGGCCGCAAAATGCCCGGGCTGCCACAGGGAATCCTCCGTGGACACACCGATGGGTCTCGAAGGCAACCATGCATGGCCTGGCTGTGACTCTGGACCCTCGCTGGCCTCCTCCTCCTCCTGGCTTGGTTGCCCTTAGCCGCTGGGTTTTCCTTGACCCGAAGGCCGGAAGGGGGATAGGACACGCGGGGCGGGGTGTCTTTTGGGTAGGGCTCTCGCTACCCGAGGCTCTTCCTGTACTGACCTGCGGATCCGGATGAAGACCACATTCTGAGTGGGAGAAGGTGGCGCCCTGGACCGGGCGGACAGTGCTGGCGGTCATTTGTGGGCCCTGGAAACTGTTTTCTCACCCCAGGGCGGTCGGGCAGCCGGTCGGCTCGCTGGGACAGGGCTTGGGGGTTGTCCTTTTGGCTTGCGTTGTGCCTTTCAGACTCGCCCTGGGCGGCGTTCCCGAAAGTCTCCTGCTCTTTTGGCCTGCAGAAGCCGCCAGGGCTCAACAGCGGCATGCAGGGAAGGGCAAAGTCCTTGGCACGTTTCTGGTTTGTGGCAGAGTTTCCCGCGGTGCTGATGGGGCCCTTCTGTTTCCAGGGAGGCCTGGTTTGGTTACCCATGATGGGACCTACCTGCCAAGAGCTGCCCCTCTTGTGAATTCATGAAACGGACAAGTTATCTTGGGGCACGTTTATGTGAAGGGGGTTTAGGCCTAGACATTCTTGCAGAAGAGAGCTTCTTCCCCCATGTCTTTCCCAGTCCGCTTTTTTGCAGAAACCCCACGTTCAGTCCAGTCAGGTGCTGTTTTACCTGCTGCCCAGGTGTTCTGCTCACAGGCTGGGTTTTCTGTCCTGACGCCTGATTGGCTGCTGGAATGGTCAGCTTGACCCTGCGATTGACTGGTCGACTCGGTCAGCCCAGGAGGCGCTTTGCACCTGTCCATCAGTCCACACGGTCGTTCTCATCACCCCAGAGAGTTCTTAATTCGTTTTCCCTGCAGAAACCTCATTTAATCTACGCCCGTGGAGCTGTTCTTCCAGATTTCTTTGGTTAGCCCTTGAAGACACACAGCGGTGCTCTTATTTCTCTTTCTTAAATTCTCTGTGCACATTGCAGGCAGTTTGCAAAGGGACACAGATGGGTATTTTGCCCTAGAACCCCTGCCTGTCGTGTCTGGAAGGTCAGAGGGCATCTTAAGCGTATTAATGTATTTAAGAAATTTATATTTATATTCCACCCAGGGGAGGACAGAAAGGCACATGGTTCTCAGAATTGCATGAAGCGCACGGGTGGTGTCCGGCCAACCTCTGGCCACCTCTGGGCGTTTGGGAGGCCTCAGAGCTGCACTTCCCTTTCCAGACCTTCAGGAGAAAGACAGCAAAATGGGGAAGTGAAATCGGCGTTCTGCCCCTACTTCCTGCCTGCCCCAAATCTGTGGCCTGTGCCGTGGCCTGCAGCGGCAGCCCCTCCCTTCCCAGCAAGGAGAGGGTACTGGGGAGGGATGGGGGAGTGGACGTTTGAATCCCCCTCCCCTCTGGGCGATGTCATCAGGGCCCAGGGTTCCTGCTGCCTTTCCGGTCTGGTTCAGGCTCAGCTTTAGGGCCGCTCACCGTGGGACCCGATGGAAACCGTGGCGTCTTGGGCATGTGGGGGGTCCTGACACTCAGCTGCCCCCTTCCTCTCTTTTTCATGTGCCCGGGGCCCTGCAGGAAGTTCGAGAGAAGCCTCTGCATGCCCCCCTTTGCCCCCTTTGTTTGCACAGATGGGCTCCTGCTTGTCCGATGACTCTGCAGAGGAAGGGATTTCCTGCCAGTGTTGAAACGGGCGGGGGGGGGGCAGGAGACCTGGGGTGAGGGGGGGCGTGGCTGAAGTGGCGTCTGGTGCTAATTTTGCAGGTTTGGGCTCCACGTTGACGACCCTCTTTGGCCCCGGTGCATTGTGGGGCACGAACTTGTGGCCTGGCAGGTATTGCAGAACGTCCACCAGGAAGCGTTAAGGCTAGAGTTCGGGCGTGCCACCCAGCAGTGTCCGGAAGCTCACGGGCCTGCCTGACCTCGGGCTCTCTGCAAAAGGGGTGATTTGGCACTGGAATGCCAAAGGAGGCAGAGAGTGAGAAGGTCCCTTCGCCGATCTGGCTGTGGGGAATCTGGGGCATCAGGGTCCGTGGACCTGGCTTTTGCACTGGCCGTTAGCAAGGGGAAAAGGGAGTCCGTGTAGCTTTGCCCTCATGCGCCTCCTGGGGAATGGGCTGTGGACTTCAAAGGGGGCACAAAGATGGCGCCTTGCCTCCACTACTGGGTCCAGGACAGCTGCTCTGGCGTGTGGCCATGAGATGGGAGCTTCCCTGCACTGGAAACGGTGGCTGGATCGGGGGTGGGGTGGCACTTCTGGCTGCTCCAGCAGAATACTGTGTCCCGCTGTTGGGGCAGAGAGCGGGACTCCCTGGAGGCACCCGGCATGTGGCCATCCCGGAACATGGGGCTCCAGACACGTGGCTGTTTGCCCTGGTCCGTGCTTTCTCCCCCACCCCCACGGCCCAGATGTGCTCTTGCAGCAAGCGGGGTGGGCAGGACAGGCCCCGGGTGCCCAGCCATTCCCAAGAGGTGTGAAGGTATGTGAGAAGGAAGGCCTTCCCTGCGGCTGTGACTGTCAGGTTTGCAGGCCCAGGAGGTGGAGAAATGGTCTCCGCTCTGGCGCAGGACACTGCTACGCTCCCTCGCTTGGAGCGGCTCTGGCGCCATCAGGTCAGGGTGGAGCGTGTGGAGCGTGTGGCCTGGCCCTCCCCGTCCTGGAGCACCTTTGGTTCTCGCAAAGACGCTCCTGGGACTCTGGTCCTCTCCAGACTCTCGTCCCTTCCTTCAGCCTTGCTCTGGGTGTGTCGTGCCCAAAGCAGAGGGGCTCTGCCCATCCGTCGCCATCGCGGGGCTCAGCCAGCCGTCGGTCTCTACAGAGGGTGGGGGGAGCTGCGGGAGCCCCCCGTGGTAGCGCCAGCCGGGTTCTCAGAGCTGTCAAGGCGAAGGCGCTGCAGGGTTAGTTCTGCTGCAGGAGGTTGACGTGGCTCCTTCCATGCTGGAACCAGGGCAAGACGGACTGCTGGACGGCAGCCGAGTTCAGCCTCCCGCTCAGCCTCAGCGGTCTCTGGTGCCCTAGTCTGGTCCGGAGCCGCAAGAGCGGGCTCAGAGCCAGGCAGCCGGCCCTGGCACGGGGAAGGCAGCGAGGCTCTGCCGCCCAGGTGTCTGGAAGTGCCTTTGCGTGCTCAGCAGCCCTGAGAGCCATCAGTGCCACACGGTTCCCGTCTCTCTTGCGCACTCCTGGCCCAGGTGAACGTGAGAATAACGATGGTCTCAAACGGTGGTCTGGCCCTGGGAGCGAGGCCGGGATGCCGCTGCCGCCCCATCCTTCCCCGAGTCGAGTCCCTCCAAGTAAAGGGCACCTGCTGTGGAAAGGCCATCCCTCCGCGGGGTGAGCAGCGCAGCGCGTGGGCTGGGATTTGGCTGCCCTGCCGCTAAGCGGGCATGAGCCTGGGCAGTGCCAGGGTGGGAGACCTCGGTACGCGTTGGGTTCTGTGGCAGCACGACGCCGGGACTGAAACGCGGGAAACGCGCCGGTCTGGATCGTGAGCCCAGTCTGGGTCCCTGAGCCTGTGGCCGGCGGTGGCTGCTGCAGGGGGCTTTTGAGCCATGAGGTGGGGGCGAGGGGGCTGCGGGGTGAGGGAGGGGCACAAGGCCAGCCCCCGCCGAGGCCCGTGGGGCAGCTGGGCTTTGATCCGGCCGAGGGAGCTGCCCTTCCGCTCTAAACCTGAGGGCAGAGGCCCCTCCCTTCCTGGCACTTGCCTGCCGCTGTGCAGCCAAAGTGGGACAACCTGCGCGCTTTCTGTGCCGCAGTGCAAGCTGTGTGCGTGCTTCCGCCGGGGAGGATTGCAGGACGTGTTGGGAACGGTGTGGGGGGGCCCTCGCCGGGCCTCTCGTTTGCGCTCAGAGGACATGGTCGGGGGGGAGGGGGCCTCGTGTCTTGTGAGCCCTGCTGAGATCTGCTGTGTCAGCGTCTGCGGGATCCTCGCAGGCAGCCTGCATGCTGCTTCTGTGCTGGCAGCTCTGGGAGGCCGTTCTCTTTTGAGATCAGAGAGAGCAAGAGTTGCGCTTTGGATGAAGCGGAGGACTCTGGGAGAAGAGACGGTGGTGGCGGCCATGCGGGCGTTGTGCTGGTTGGCCCTGCCTTTCCCCTGGCGGCTGGAGCGGCGCTTGTGGCTGCTTTCTGGTGCAGCGAAGGCCCCTTGGTGCGTGGAGCCTGTTGTAACGGGCAGCAGCCCAGCAGTGCCAGCCCCGTTAGGAATGGTCTGCCGCGGGCACCAGGCCTGGTGGACCGTCCATGGGCAGAAGCCCCTTCCCTGGAGGTCCTTCGGTATCAGAGCCCCGGGCAACCCGATGCGTTCCTCAGGAAGCTCAGCCGTGCTGGGTTCTCCTTTCTGGTTCAGGCAAAGTGCGGGGTTCCCACGCTGTCCCTCACATTGGTCCTAAGCCCCAAAGCCTGTGCATGTGGACTCTGGGACAGGAAGACAATGGGGCACTTGTTTGGGACTTAAGCTCCAGGGAGACCGCATGCCGGTGTCCTTCCAGCCAAAGGGCTGCTGGAGCCGGGTGGCTGCAGAGGGATTTCCATGGCGCAGTTCTTGCGAAGGGAGCTGCTGGCGTGGCGGCATGGCATGCGGTTGGTGCTCATGCGTGGAGCATCGTGGCTGGAGGTGGCAAGTCACGGCCTTTGTGACTAGCAGATGCCAAGGCTGCATGGCGCCAGGAGCTTTGCCTGCCTTTCCAGAGCAGCCCATCGTAGGACCTGGGGTGGCCTGTCCAGGTGTCAGGAGAAGCCCCCCCCTCAAGTGCCCATGGCCTGGAGTGTGCTCCACCCCCCGACACTCATTGTGGCTGGAACTGTCTCTTTGGACAGTAGTTTAGGCTATTCTTGATGGACTGGGAGGGCTGAAGCGCTGCGCGCAGGAGCGGTTTCCCAGAAAGCCTCTGTGTGCACGGTGGAGCCCTGCGGAGCCACCTTGAGACGCCCTCCTCACAGGGGCACAGGGAGGGTGCCAGGGCCCTTTGGTGGGTGACAGAGAGGGTGGTCCCCGCCCCTGGATTAATACACTGAGTGTGTGCAGGGCTTGCTGCTGAGGAAACACCCTGCCCCCCCCCCCAGTTGACCTGCACGCCTGTGGATGTGCCTTGCGTGGTCCAGGGCCTGGCAGCACGTCCCTTTACCCCTTGGCACTTTCCAGAAGGGCCAGCTCCTTGGGAAGGGGAGAAAAAACAGAAGAAAGCTACCCCCCCACACATGACCTCCCTGAAAAGCTTCGCGCAGCCTTGTTCCCCTGCCCCAGGGTGCCTGTGGTCCCCGCTGACCTCTGACGGATTCCAGCCATGTGGTTCTCTTTGGGCTGCTTGCGCTGGACTCTGGGAGCCACACAGGAAGAGCCTGCGTTTTGTGCTTGCCCGCCTGCCCGCTTCTGGGTGTGCGGCCCCAAGGTTTGGGAGTTGCGCCTCTGGTCCTGGCACGAGGACACTGGAAGGAGGAACAGTTGTTTTCCCCCTGCGACTTGAAGGCACATGGGGGCTTGCGGCTCGTGAAAGGAAGTGGGGAGCTGTGGACGCGATCTGGGGGCCGGGAGGATCTAGCGTTAACTGCGGCCAGCTGCTTCGGAGGGGTGGTGGTGGCTGTGTGTGCGGGTTGGAGCAGCGGTCGAGGGGGGCACTGGAGCTGCCTCCGTGGGACGATGTTGCCAGCCAAGGGCCGGAGCTCCTCTGGGCGCAGAGCCTAGATGTGGCACCCCGGCTGCACAGGACTTTGACCCCTTGTCCTCCTCTCTGGCCTGAGCCCCTTCCTGGAACTGCCCATCAGAATCGGTAAACCACCTTGAATGGTGGGTCCCTTTGGGGGGGAGGCACTGCCTTATTCATTTCAGCAATGCTCTATTACAAAAATCCAAAATTGTGTGATTTCTACAGGACGTGAGGGCACTTCCAGCCCCTTTGAATCATATTTCGTCCTAAAGGAGCACCGTGACAAAGAAAACATTCCCCTTGCCCCAAACCAAGGAGCACTCAAAGTCTTTGACAAGGAGTGAGGTGTTGTAGCTTTCCAGAGCTCAGCTGATGTGGGGGGCCACCACAGAAAAGTCTATTCTTGCTGCGGCTCTTGCTTGCTTGTCCTGAAGGCATTCGCTGTGCCCTTCATGCTTTGCATTTACAACATGATGCCAAGGGAAGTTGTCTGAAGCCGGTGTGTGGGTGGGTGTCACTGGCTGGCATGCTGGGGGCCCACTGCTCGGTTTGTCTCTTTCATTTGACCCTGGCTGCCTGAGGCCAGTGATTGACTGGTTTGGGGGGAATAAGTAAATTGAAGGCCGGGCCAGGCAGGGTGGAATTCTGTGTGTGTTGGAGGGGGGGGGGCAGCACCTGTTCTCGTGAAGCAGCAGAATTCCAATCCCAGATTTCTTCCAGAAATATTTGTACTGAGAGATTTTGAGGAGATGGGGGCTTCTTGCAAAATTTGCAGATGACACAAACCTAGGAGGGGTTGCTAACAAGAGGGAGGAGAAGGAGAGGATTCACAAAGATCTAGATAAGCTTGAACAGTGCGCTGAAACTAATAGGATGATTATTTAATAGGGACAAATTCAAAACCCTACATCATGTTAAGGAAAATGGTAAAAATGAATACAGAATGGGAGGAACCAGGTTGAGTAGTAGCACAAGTGAAAATGATCCTGGGTGAACTGGTTGATCACAGGATGAACATGAGTCAGCAATGTGATGCAGCTGCAAAAAAGACAAATACCATCCTAGGATGTATCAAGAGAAGTATAGAGTCTGGATCATGAGAAGTAATTATTCCTCTTTACTGTGGTCAGACCTCATCTAGAGTCCTGTGTCCAGTTCTGGCTACCCCAATAAGAGGAGCCCTGCTGTGTCCAGCATCCTGTTGCACATGATGGCCCAACAATTGCCCATGGGCATCTCAATTCAAAAGACAGTGACAGAGCAAGTTCAAAGGAGGGCCACCAAAATGGCGAGTGGTCTGGAAACCACATCCTACGACTGGTGATGGCCAACCTATGACACGCGTGTCACAAGTGACACGCCAAGCCCTTTTGGGTGACACACCTGGTCACCCTGGCACCTGGGCGTGTAGTGCCTGCTTGTTTTTGAAGTGTACGAAATACCAACTTTCAGTTGAAGATTTAGCAACAAAAGTCACTAATGTAAAGAATTATTTGTTTTTGCTTTTAATAAAATACATACAGTATATCAAAAATATAACTTTTTTACTAGAGCCACAAATATCACAAAATTATGGATATTTCTCGAAGTGACACAGCACCCGAGTTAAGCTAGGTTTTCTTGCGAATTTTGACACACCGAGCTCAAAAGGTTCACCATCACTGTCCTACGAGGAAAGGCTGAAGGATCTAGGAGTCTTTAGCCTACCGAAGAGAAGACTGAGAGGAGACATGAATGCAGTCTTCAGGTATCTGAAGGTCCATCACAGTTCAGAGGGATCGTCCCTGTTCTCATTTGCACAAGATGGGAGGACTGGAAACAATGGGATGAAACTTCAAGGGAGTCGATACAAATTAGATTTTAGAAAAATGTCCTGACAGCGAGGGCGATCAGTCAGTGGAACAGGTTGCCACGGGAGGTGGTGGGTTCTCCTTCGCTAGAGGTCTTGAAGCAGAGGTTGGACCTACATCTGTCTGGGATGGGTTAGGGAATCTTGCATTGAGCAGGGGGGTGGATTCTATACCAGAAGCCGACTCTGCGCGTTCCCACTTTCTTTTGCTGGCTTGGCGACCTTCTGGGAGCCCAAAGCATCCTCACTTCAGGTCAGGCCTGCAGACCCAGAAGTCATCAGTGTTATTCTGGCAAACTCCCACCTTTCTATAATAGATTACAGGTTGTTGCGTCACTAAATTGGGAAAAGCTGCCATTTTAGCATTTTGTGTTTTTTCATAGGCTGCGATCTTCCCTGGTACTTTTGGGGGGATAAATAAAATAAATTCCAGTTTGGTGCTGGGAAAAGTGTGGGGGCACCCAGAGCAGGTCACAATGGACCCAGGGCCTTGGTAGTGGGCCTCCCCTGCTCTGCTCAGGTCGTCCCCGTCCCCCGTCCCCCCGCTGGCTGTGGTCGAGGCTGTCCCTTGCCTGACCGCAGCCCTTTCTTCCTCCTCAGTTATCAGGAAGGCAGACGTAGCCAAACCGCCTCTGCTGAGGTCACGAGGCGAAAACGGGGGAGCCAGTTACTAGGAAGCCCTAAATTTTGCCTCCAGCAGGTGTGAGAATGGCCTTTGAGCTTGTATTTCCCACCCTGGACTTTCATGGGAAGGATAAGAGGTGGAATCTGAGCCAAAGAGGCCGCAGAGGAAACCTCCAGGGGTCCTGCCGTCTGTTTTGCTGCCCCCGGGGACTTGTGGGAAGGGGGTGTCTGGCACTGGGCATCCTTCAAGGGGAGCTGGGAGCCTGGCCGAGGGTTTAGCCTCGGCTGTGCAGCCCTTCCTGGGTTTGGCTTGGCTTGGCTGCCTGCCTGCCTCCGATTGCGCAGGTGCCCCCCCCCCCCAGTTATATTTTGTGGCTAGGAGCTGGCCAACAGTGTGGACTTTGCTAATTCTGGGGAGGAAACAAACATTCACAGCCCAGGACAAACCTCAGGCGGCTCTCCAGGCCGGGAGCGCATCCTGCCTCTGAGCTGAGTGTGCAGCCAGCGGTCCTGGACAAAGCCAGAGCCCCCTCCGTCCGTCCCCCACCGCCTCCATCATGTGCTTCCTGTGTTCTTGGGTTAGGATGCAGCCTCAGCATGTGTTATTCCTGGAAGTCTGCAGTGGTGCAGAAAGGTCTCTCAAAGGCACTTTTGTGTGGGTACGGTGTGGGCTGTCAGGTGCGCCGCCTCACGGTGCTCCAAGGGGGCTCGCAGGGAGCGCAGCCAGGCCAGAGTCCGAGGTTGGGCTGAGGCCCCCTTTGCCCCAGGCAGCCCCAGGTGCCCCCAGCCTAGCAAGGGCTCCACGCAGGCCCGGTTCTGCCCTGGAGCAGGCTTTTCTGTGTGTTGAGCTGCTGGCGGAAGACAAGGACTGTGGGCAGGCCGGCAGCATGGGGAGCGCTTGTTGCCAAGTTCCCAGAGCACAGGGCCACTGCAGCGTGGAGGAATAAAGAGGCCCACAGGCATGGGGACGCGCTTGGCTTCAGCTTTCAGCAGGAATGTGCCTGCCCCTGTTCTGCTGGGGGTGGGGGGCGCTGGCCCCGGGGCGGCCGGGGGTCTCTTCCGCGATGCCTGTCCTGGAGCTAACGGCGCCTTCTTCTTCCCTCTCTCTGGAGGTGGTACAAGCTGCACTCGAAGCCCGGGAAGAAGGAGAAGGAGCGCGGGGAGCTCCAGCTGAGCGTCCAGTTCACCCGCCACAGCCTGACGGCCAGCATGTTTGACCTGTCCGTCAAGGAGAAGCCGCGGTCGCCCTTTGGCAAGCTGAAGGACCGGGTGCGGGGCAGGCAGAAGTATGACCTGGAGTCCGCCTCGGCCATCGTGCCCAGCAGCAGCGGCGGCACCCTCGACGAGGACCTGGACCCGGGCGGCAGGAGGGCGAAGGGCAAGGGCTTCTTCTTCAAGAGCAAGCTGCGCAAGTCCTCCCTCACCCAGTCCAACACCTCGCTGGGCTCAGACAGCACCGCCTCCTCGGCTGGGAGCCTGGGCGCCTTCGGCACAGCGGAGGGCATGGCGCCCTCGCCCAGCTGGCACAGCAGCCTCTCCACGGACCACCCAGGTAAGAGGGAGGGGGGAGGAGGCAGGTTGCTCTGCCCGGGGGGGGGGAGCTCAGGGCTGTCTGCTGGGCCTTGGGGGCTTCGGGAGGCATGCGCCCCACTGTTGGCCAGCTCTTGAGCAACACGTAGTCCCGTTGCCGTCCCTTGTTCTGGAGCAAAGGGCTTGGAAGGTTTGAGCCAGTTTGAGCCAGTTTGAGCCAGGTGTGTTTCCTCTGGCCCTTGCGTGGTCCTCTTTCGAGCAGCCCCCTGACCCCTTGGGGACCGAGGGGCCGTGAAGCCCTCATCCAACACGTGGCTCTCGTGGAGGCCCAGGCAGGGCCCGCTGCCTCTTCTTGCACCAGGCCCCGAGCAAGCAGACGCAGACTGGAGGGAGCGCCGGTGGGTCTGACGGGCAGCCGGACGGTTGCAGGGTTTGGCGAACCGGCTTTGAGGGCTCTGGGTCCAGCCTGGGGTTTGGGGAGCCCCGGGGTGCCGAATGCTGCCTCACGGGACCTCTGGGGTCTTCCTTTCAGGGAGAGACGCCCTGCCCTCGCCAAAGCCCACCCACAAGAGGGCCTTCAGCGACGAGGTCTCCCAGGTCCTGCTGCCGGAGTCCAAGTCGGTCCAGAGTCTGAAATCCCAGAAGGAGCCCATTTCCAGGTCCTCGCTCTGCATCAACGGAAGCCATATTTACTGCGAGGAGCCTTCGCCCAAGCCGTCCTTCCTGGCCCCCGCGCCGCCACCCGCTGCAGCCCCCTCACCGCAGACTGCGGTCAGCAGGCCAGAGGAGGACTTTGGTGCCGGACTGCACGGCCTGGAGCCGGAGTTGCCCGCCTGGTCCAGCAGCAGCTACCAGAAGGGGCCCCCAAAGGACCTGCCCAGGTTCATCCCCTCGCCTCCCATCCTGGCTGCCCAGGAGGAGGACAAGTTGTCCGTGAAGACCATCGCCCTCAACAAGCACCGGAGCAGGATCAAGATGGAGGAGAGCAGGCCGGTCCAGGTCGCCGCGCCCATCGTCTTCTCGGCAAAGGCGCGCGGGGAGGGCGACGGGGAGAGGCCGTCCAGAACTGGCTTCCTCCGCCGCAGGAGCAGCAGAGAGGACGGCAGGAAGGAGCCGGCTGCTGTGGAGAGTGGGCAGCCCCTGCCAGGCATGGCCGTGGCAGCCGGCGGCCGAGAGCGGAGCAGAAGCAGCAGTGGCGGCAGCTGGTTCGCCCTCCAGGGTGCCAGGGAGGATACCCCAAAGCCCAGGTGAGCGCGGGCAGAGGGAGGCCTTCCGTACTGGGCGGCGCTGCAGCGGCTGTGGCGCACGACACCTTTTGCGCAGTGGCGGATGCAGCTCGTGTTTACGTTCACCTGGCCGCATTGGGCCTGCACGGCCAAGGAGGGAATAAGATCCGGGGAGGGTTTGGCTGGGTCAGGCAAGGCTTTGCTGAAGCAGTGGCAGAGGGGAAGCGCGTTCCAGGCGCTGCCCCCAGTGTGGAATGTTCTCGGCTGCCTGCCTTCTGCCTTGCTGTCAGGGAAGCTGGCATCTCGGGGGGGGGGAGGGGGATGTATGTAGCTGTGCACCACCACCACCCGGAACCCCTGGGCGACTTCTAAGGGGTGATGGGTCTCTGGTGGGGGTCACCTGGGTGCATCTTGGACTCCACTGATGGTGCTTGGCCATTGCTCTCCGTCTTGCGCTTCTGGCACCTGGAGGAAGTGGTGCTCTGACGCACGCGTCTCCTGACGCCACGTGGTTTCGTACGTGCGCTTGTTCCTGTGCCGCTGCTTTTGCCAAAGGGTGAGGGCACGAAACGATGGAGGCCAGCAGGGAGGGGCAGGCAAGACGCCCCCCTTTTCCTGGCCGGGGTTGAGGGTGAGGCGGATGTTTCCCCGTTTGCCAAGCAGCCAAAGGGGAGCCAAGCGAACCGGATTTTGCCGGTGTGTGTGTTCCAGCTGTGCTCCCCTCACCGGCTGTGGCAACCGGGACCTTTCCTTTCCCCAGGGCATGTAAAGTAGAGAGAGGGCAAGAATGGGGCAGCGAAGGTTGCAGGTGAAAAAGAACGTGGCGTTTTTGAGGGGAAAACCCTGGCTTTTTGCTGTGTGAAGGCAGGGTGGCCGGCGGGCACATTCAGGGCGTTTCTTCTCCAGTGGTCACCTGGGCGACGTCTCTTTGCGTGGCCGTGAGAGGGCCGTGGCTGCTTTTTCTTCTGCCACTGCTTGCACAGCTGCTCAGAAGGCAGCAGGGAAGGGGGGAGGGGTCCCTTTGGCCTGCTCATGCCCTTCCTCTGCGGTTTTCTAGGAAAACACAGCATGGCAAGGGAGCTTGAGAGCGCAGGGCGATTGGAGGCGTTTTCCCCTCTGAAAGCCACGTGGGAGGAAGCGGTGCAGGGCCAGGGCTTGGGGTGGGCGGTGCGCTTGCAGAGCATGACCCATGCACACACCATTCCCCGGAAGGGCTTCCCCTGCCAGAGGCTCTTCCTCTGCTTTTGTTTCCAGGCGCTTCCTTGGCTTGGTTGCCCCACACAAGGCCAGCCTTGGCGTTTTGCGTAGTGGGAAGGTGGTAGCAGTGATGGGGCCACCACAGCTCCTGGTAACATTAAGGGCCAGGCTAGCGCCATTAGCAGGAAAACAAATGCGTCACTTTGGTTTAGTGAAAGTGGCTGAGTCGTCCTGTCTCCCAAATTCGTCCTATTTGAAAGAATCATGCAATGCATTAAGTAAGACAAATGCCTGTTTCAGCAGACGCTCATCAGAATAAATTTAGAATGAACTATAAAGTTCATTACCATAAGAACTCAAGAGGAGCCCTGCTGGATCAGGCCACGGCCCATCTAGTCCATAAGAACCTCAGAGGAGGCCTGCTGGATCAGGCCACGGCCCATCTAGTTCATAAGAACTCAAAGGAGGCCTTCTGGATCAGGCCTCAGCCCATCCAGTCCATAATAACCTCAGAGGAGCCCTGCTGGATCAGGCCACAGTCCATCTAGGCCATCAGAACCTCAGAGGAGCCCTGCTGGGTCAGGCCACAGCCCATCTAGTACATAAGAACCTAAGAGGAGCCCTGCTGGGTCAGGCCACACCCCAACTGGTCCATAAGAACCTCAGAGGAGCCCTGCTGGATCGGCCCACAGCCCATCCAGTCCATCAGAACCTCAGAGGAGCCCTGCTGGATCAGGCCACAGCCCATCCGGTCCATAATAACCTCAGAGGAGCCCTGCTGGATCAGGCCACAGCCCATCTGGTCGATAAGAACCTCAGAGGAGCCCTGCTGGATCAGGCCACAGCCCATCTAGTCCATAAGAACCTCAGAGGAGCCCTGCTGGGTCAGGCCACAGCCCATCTGGTCCATAAGAACCTCAGAGGAGCCCTGCTGGATCAGGCCACAGCCCATCTAGTCCTTAAGAACCTTAGAGGAGCCCTGCTGGATCAGGCCACAGCCCATCCAGTCCATAAGAACCTCAGAGGAGCTCTGCTGGGTCAGGCCACAGCCCATCTAGTCCATAAGAACCTCAGAGGAGCCCTGCTGGATCAGGCCACAGCCCATCTAGTCCTTAAGAACCTTAGAGGAGCTCTGCTGGGTCAGGCCACAGCCCATCTAGTCCTTAAGAACCTCAGAGGAGCCCTGCTGGATCACGCCGCAGCCCATCTATTTATTTATTTATTTATTTATTATTTACATTTATATCCCGCCCCATACCCGAAGGTCTCTGGGCGGGTTACAACCTTAAAACAACAAATTAAAATCTAGTCCATAAGAACCTCAGAGGAGCCCGGCTGGATCAGGCCACGGCCCATCCAGTCCATAATAACCTCAGAGGAGCCCTGCTGGATCAGGCCACAGTCCATCTAGGCCATCAGAACCTCAGAGGAGCCCTGCTGGATCAGGCCACAGCCCATCTAGTCCATAAGAACCTAAGAGGAGCCCTGCTGGGTCAGGCCACAGCCAATCTAGTCCATAAGAACCTCAGAGGAGGCCTGCTGGATCAGGCCACGGCCCATCTAGTCCATAAGAACCTAAGAGGAGCCCTGCTGGATCAGGCCACAGCCCATCCAGTCCATAAGAACCTAAGAGGAGCCCTGCTGGATCAGGCCACAGCCCATCCAGTCCATAAGAACCTCAGAGGAGCCCTGCTGGATCAGGCCACAGCCCATCTAGTCCATAAGAACCTCAGAGGAGCCCTGCTGGATCAGGCCACGGCCCATCTAGTCCATAAGAACCTCAGAGGAGCTCTGCTGGATCAGGCCACGGCCCATCTAGTCCATAAGAACCTAAGAGGAGCCCTGCTGGATCAGGCCACAGCCCATCCAGTCCATAAGAACCTAAGAGGAGCCCTGCTGGATCAGGCCACGGCCCATCTAGTCCATAAGAACCTCAGAGGAGCTCTGCTGGATCAGGCCACGGCCCATCTAGTCCATAAGAACCTCAGAGGAGCCCTGCTGGATCAGGCCACGGCCCATCTAGTCCATAAGAACCTCAGAGGAGCCCTGCTGGATCAGGCCACGGCCCATCTAGTCCATAAGAACCTCAGAGGAGCCCTGCTGGATCAGGCCACAGCCCATCTAGGCCATCAGAACCTCAGAGGAGCCCTGCTGGATCAGGCCACAGCCAATCTAGTCCATAAGAACCTAAGAGAGGCCCTGCTGGTTCAGGCCACAGCCCATCCAGTCCAGCATCCTGCCCCATACAGTGGCCCACCAATAGCCTATGGGGATCTCCGGCAGAGACAAGGGCAAACCTTCTCCTGCTCTCAAAGCCCAGCAAGCGGCCTTAGAAGCACCCTGCCTGTCCTACTATTTTCCAGTGCGTTCTATGTATATAAAAAAAGACAAATAAAATCCTGTTTTGGAGAGCTCAGAAAGGAAGCATTTGCATGGGAAACAATGTAATTTCCCCTGAAAAGGGCAGGGGAATGTTGCTTCTTTTTGGGGGGGGCGGGGGGGCGGGGACAACCTTTCCTTTCCCTTAGCTTTGTCCTTTTTAATGCCTTGAGCAGGAGGGAGGGGGCCTGGAATCCTCCCCCAGTGGGATCAAAGGGCGGGGGGAACACAGTTAAGAGCCTGAGTGAGCGCAGGGTTAGGGCTAGAGGAGTGATGGGGTTAAATTAAGCGACTGGTCTTCTGAAAAGCTCAGGGTGGGGCTTGTTTCCCAGGCTAACAGGTGTCTAAATGTCCTCCCCTTTTTCTCCTAAACTAAAACCCTCAAAGGCGCTACCTTACTTTGCTCAAGAGTCCCTTGAGTCCCTGAAGGGTTTTAGGAATCTTCTTTAGTGTCCTTGGGGTAAAATGTACCACCCCGAGGTGGAAGCAGCTGTCTGCTCTGGCGTGCTGGTGCAAAAGCCCTGTAGAGGCCGCCTGCCTGTCTCGCCAACCTGAGGGTGGCACCCAGGCATCACTTCTAGTGGCCATTGATACACCTGTCCTCCGTGAATTAAGAGAAGCGCAGCTGGATCAGGCCACCGACCCTCTAGTCCAGTGTCCTGTCTCATCGGCTGCTTCTGGGCAGTTCAGGCAGAAGACGAGGGCAAAATCTTCACTGCTCTTGAAAGCCTGCAAGTGGCCTTTGGAGGCCTCCATTCTACACCTGCTGGATCAGGCCACGGACAATTTAGTCCGCCGTCTAGTCTTACTTGTGGGCATCATGAAGCAGAAGATGAAGGCAAAACCCTCACATGTTCTTGAATTCTTGCACTTGGCCTTCGGAGGTATCCTGCTCTCTCCTGCTTGGATGTGGCACCTGGGCATCCATTCAGACAACCTCTTCACCGCCAGGGCTTCTCAAGGGCTGCTCTGGGACCAAGTCCCCCCATTGGGCGGAGAGTGGCACTGTCACGATGGTTGGCTCTGGTGGCAGGGCTGAAGCAAACTGGGCCGTTGGCATGTTTTGGAGAGGCGCCAGGATAGTCCGCGAGCCCCTGCCCTGCCTCCCCTGCCCTGCTGCTGCACCTGGAGGTTGCTTTCCCCTCTAAGCTGGCGGGGAAGCTTTCAGCACGCCACAGGACCCTCCTCCTGCAACTTCTGGCGATCCCTCCAGGGAGATGGAGAAAGTCATTTCAGGAGTGAATTAAGCCGCAAATTCTGTGTCGGGAAACCACAGTCCAGATAGACTCTTTAATTTACTGATGGAGAAAAGAGTCTGACCTTAAAGTCCCCACCCCACCCCGGGCTGTGAAGGAAGAGGGAAGAGCAGGCGGGTCATGGACAAGCGTGCAAGCATGGAGTCTGCTCGGACGCCCCTTGGACCCGGTTCGGACTCGGCAGCAACGATTCGTGCGCCTGGGGAGAGGCAGCAGAGCGCCCAGGCCTGCGTCCTGCCAGGCAGAGGGAAGGAGGGCGCCGGGGGCTTTGCCGACGTTAAGGCCCTGCTGGGCTGTGGCTGCTTTGAGAACGTCCCTTGCTGTTGGCGCACCCAGTGCCAGAAGCGGACTTGAGTGCAGCGCAGAGGAATTTCGAGGAGGCCGGGGAGTCGGAAACGCTCAGGCCGAGGAGGTGGGGGAGGAGTTCACATGATGGGCTGCTTCGGTTACATGCACATCCATGCACGCACACACCGTTCTCTCCTCCTCCCCCCTTAAGAATGTTTCTCCCGGCTGCGCAGTGCCCCTGATCTCGGCGTGGCCTAGTATTTCTGGAATGCACCTTCAGGGCCTCTGGCCCCAGACAGGCGCAGCCCTAGGAGAAATTCTTTCCCACCGCTGGCATCCAAAACAGACCGTCCCGGACTGCAGAGCTGCAGATAAACAGAGAACAGCTTGGACAGGGCAGGAGGGAGGCGGGTTGCCAGCCGGCCTGTTCCCCCCTCCCTCCCTCTTCGCTTCTGAGTGAGGAGTCCACCGAGCCACAGCTGAAGAGCCGGATGGCGCGTGGCTGTTTGTGGCATGTGCCTTGCGCGCGTGTGCTTCTGTCACACACACCTGTGCCCCCACCTGTGCTGCGCCTGCGATTCCTGGATCTCTTGGTCAAGACGAGGAACTCTGAGCATGAAAAAGCAAGAAGGCAACGCGCGCACCTTGCTCAAGCTCCCCCCTCCCAGTTAAAATAAGCAAGCTCAGCGTGCAGTCTATAGACAGAGATAGATAGTCACCAGTAGGTAACGTGGGCTTAATTGCCGCCAAGAGCAGCGTTGGGCGTCTCTGGTTTCCTCGCAGGCAAGAGCTGTTTCCATGGGGTAAGGTGTGGAACCTCCCCCACAGCACCTGCAAAGGGGGTGCAGGTGATCTTGCGCTGCCAGGTACGCACAAGCTGTACGTCGAAGATCACGATGCCATCGCTAAGGATAAAATTACTGTGCCCACAGGGGAGCCGAAGGACAATCGGCACGGCTTCCGCAAAGGTAAATCACGCCTTACAAGCTTGTTAGAATTCTTTGACGGCGTCAATAAGCACGCGGATAAAAGTGAACCGGTTGACACTGTCTGGACTTTCAGAGGCCTTTTGACATCACCTGTGGCATAAGTGGACAGGTCGTGTCCTGGATTGGTGACTGGCTCGAGGATAGGAAGCAGAAAGTAGGAATAAATGGCCAGTTCTCAGGGTGGAAAGAGGTAGAATAATAGACTCGTAGAGTTGGGAGGGACCTCCAGGGTCATCCAGTCCAATCCCCTCCCTGCTCAATGCCAGGTTTCCTAAACCATCCCAGACAGATGTTGGTCCAGCCTCTGCTTGAAGACCTCCAGCAAAGGAGAACCCACCACCTCCCGTGGCAACTTATTCCACTGACTGATCACCTTCACTGTCAGGAAGTTTCTCCTGATACCTGATCTTGTATTGACTCCCTTGAAGTTCCATCCCGTTGTTTCTAGTCCTCCCATCTTGTGCAAGTGAGAACAGGGACGATCCCTCTGCACCGTGACGGCCCTTCGCTATCATGTCTCCTTTCAGTCTTCTTTTCTGCAGGCTAAACATTCTGAGATTGCTCAACCTTTCTTCATAGGACATGGTTTCCAGACCTCTAACCATTTTGGTTGTCCTCCTTTGGACTTGCTCTAATTTGTCAATTTTTTAATATAAAATTAGGTTGCCCAGAACTGGACACTGGACTCTAGATGAGGCCCAACCAAGGTAAAGAGGGATAATTACTTCTCGCAATCTAGACTCTATACTCCTCTTGATGCATCCTAGGATGATGTTTGCCTTTTTTGCAGCTGCATCACATTGCTGACTCATGTTCATCCTGTGATCAGCCAGGACACCCAGATCCTTTTCACTTGTGCTGCTACACAGCCAGATCCTTCCCATTCTGTATTTTTTACCATTTTTTTACCCAGATGTAGTACTTTGTATTTCTCCCTATTAAATATCATCCTGTTAGGTTCAGCCCACTGTTCTAACGTATCTACATCCTTTTGAATCCTCTCCTCCTCCCCCCTAGTGTTAGGAGCCCCTCCTAGCTTACTCTCACCTGCAGATTTGATCAGCGTCCCTTCAACTTCCTCATCCAGGTCATTTACAAAAAAGTGGGACTGGTGCTTTTTAATTCGTTCATAAACGATCTAAAACAGCAAAGTTTGCTGACGATACAAAATCGTTCAGGATAGCGAAAACTGAAAGTGATTGTAAATAACTCGAAAGGGATCCCTTGACATTGGGTGAGCGGTCAATGAAGTAGCAGATGATCTTCAATTTTAGTAAATTCAAAGTATTGCACATTGGGACAAAGAACTCCAATTACACCTATAATCTGATTGAGGCTGAGCTTTCTATGATGAACCAGGAAAGCGATCTTGGGGTGCTGGCGGACAGATGAGTGAAGGGGCGACCATTGCACAGTAACAGTGAGAATCAATACTGGGCTAATTGGGGGGGGGGAACAGGAAACAAGTTGGCAAGCGTCGCTGTTCCCCTGGAGGCTCTGTGAAGTTCAGTGCCAGGACAGGAAGGGCTGGCAAGGGGAAATATTTTTTCACCCAGAGGGTCACCGGCCTTTGGAATTTCCTACCAGAAGGGATGGTGAAAGCAACCAATCTAAATGACTTTAAGAATGAATTAAATTCATGGAGGACAGGGGTGTCAGTGGCTAGTGGAACAGATGCCTAGGTACATCCCCCAGGTTGGAGAGACAGGCAGGAGACTCAACAGGCCATTTGCAGGGATTTGAGAGCAGGTGAAGGTTTTGCCTTCTGCTTGAGATGCCCAGAAGCGATTGATGGGCCACTGTGTGGGACAAGGTGCTAAACTAGCTGTTCTCTGACCCAATCCAGCAGGGTTCTTCTTATGTTCATTTCTGTGAGTAAAACTCCCCCGAACTGGAAAAGGCGAATTATTCAAGGTGCTCTGCAAATAACTTCTTATCTTCCAGGGACTACGCGGTGCCCCTTCGTGAGGCACCCTGGTGTAGAAAGAGGCCATTGGCTTTGACCGACAGGGTTGGCCAGGTCAAGAGGCCATTGGCTTTGGCTGCCAGCTACTTGCCAGAGGTGGACGGATGGGTTTTGCTGGCCTTTTGTCCAGATACCAAACAGGCCCGGGGTCACGGGATTAGTGGCCAGATGATGTGGTTAGGGTCCCACTGTCCCTGTCCCACTTGGTCACAGAGAGTGGCATTGTGGCAGACCCCACACAGGTGTCTGGGGGCTCCAGGGTGCTCGCTCCCCGTGCGCCCCAAGAGCTGCGAGGATCCTTGTAGGCGTTGGTGTGTTTGGCTGCTGAATGGCCCAGCGTGGGAAGCTGAGGCTGTCAGGGGAAAGGGGGGTCCAGCCCTTCTCAGGGGAGGGGGCACCTGCTCTTCTGGGTGCTGATGCCTCGAGGCAGTGGCTGGATTGGGTGGCCCATCTGTCCCTCTGACCGGGGACAGGGACCATAGTCTCGAAGAGCGTGGATGGGGCTGGTCTGGCCACGTGCTCTGGTGGGGTGGGGGGCAGCAGGGTGCCTTGCTGGAGCGCTGGCGTGCCAGGAGAGTTTCTTTGTGCAGGAGAGGATCCAGCTGCAGGAGTCGGGGGGGGGGGGGGAGCCGGCCAGATAAAGCTAGCCAGGGCTGGCGGAGAGTCCTTGAGGACGGGCGCGGAGGAGGGAGGAGGCCTGGAAGGACGTGGCTGAGTGGGCAGGGGAGAGGATTGTGCCCGTGAGTGCCAAGGAGAAAGATGGGTGTGCAGAAGGGCAAGGTTCCAGCGGGTTGGGCTGCATTGAAGTCCACAGACGACCGTCAGCAGAGGGTGCGCTATGGAGCGTGGAGAACTCAGCCCAGCTCCCACCCTTGGGTGCCAGAGTCCCTTGGGCAGTGTAGCTGATGGAGGGGAGGGAGGGAGGGAGGAGGAGGAGGAGCAGCGCCAGCAGGGTACTCTTCCTTCCCTGCCCTCCGCCCAGCCAGTAGCAGGGCAGCGACCCAAGCAGAGGGTTCCTCAGCACTCGCAAAGGAGAACCCCCAGAACCTGCTGGCTGGGGGGGGGTGGGTTCCATTGGGCGTTCCGTCCACGGGGTGCAAATCTGGAGAGGAAAGGGGCTCCTGTGGCTGCTTGGGCGTCTGGGACATCTTTGGTGGTGGCCGTGCCAGGCTGATGCCGCCTGAGCTGCTTTCCATTCCCCCATTGGCCTTGCTCTGCTTCAGCAAGGCCTTTCCCCACGGTGCACGTTGACTGAGGCTGCTCTGTGTGTGTGTGTGTGTGTGTATGCGCGCGCGTCTTGCGAGAGAGAGAGCCAGGATGTTTGTGGCTGTCTTCTTTGAGGTGGGGGGGGGGGGCTGGGAGGAGGGGGCGTCCTGCTCTTCTTCACAGCCTGGAAGTATCTGCCAAGGTAGCACCTCGCATGGGCACACGGGCTGTTCCTCCTGGCCGCCGGTTGGCTGTGGAGCTGCTGGTGCCCCTGTCTGTCCCGTCCTGCTGCCGCCTCTGCAACGGGCGTCCCCAGGGGCAGTCCCTTCGGAAGCGCGCGTCCTGTCCCCCCCCCCAGCTGCTCCTCCTTGCCAACCAGATTCTGAACTCTCCCTCCCTGCTCCCTTTCTCTCCAGCTCCCCATCTGGCCTGCTTGCTGCGACAGAGGACGCCAGCTGCCTTGAGGACCACGGCCCTTCTCCCTCCATAACCCCTGGAAGCCCGCCGGCCGTTCCTGCCAGCCAGAGCCCGGGTGGCCCTGAGTCTCACCCGCTTGTTGACACTGCCAGAGACCCCTTTGAGTGGGACGATGGCTTTGACGCCTTGGCTACCAGCAGACTCAGGCCAGGAGGGCAAGGGGAGTCGCCAGTTCTGGAAGCCTCAACAGACGTGGCGCCCACTGAACGCCCGGCTGGTGCTGGGGGCCCTGAGCCGGCTGCCACAGTCGCTCTGCAGAGCGCGGTGGGTCAACCCCAAGGCGGCTCTGCGAGCCCGACTTTGACGGACACTCCCCCAGAAGAGGCCCTGACAGGGGAGGCATGCCCGGGTGGGCAGGGGGTGAGGGGGCTGTCCGCCGAGGAGCTGCCCTGGGTGGAAGCCTCTGTGGACCTTGCCTCCTTGGCAAAGGCGGGTGGGGAGGAGGTGCCCAGAGAAGGCCTGCTTCCATTGGAACCAGCGGCAGGAGAGCCCGACACGGAAGGAGCGAGCGTCCAGGCGCTAGAAGAGCCTCTGCTGCTTCCAGCCGCCCCAGAGGTGCCCAGCGATGCCCGTGTCCAGCCTTGGGAGAGGAGCAGCGGCCAGGGCGCCATCTTGGAGCAGGTCCTTGGAGAGGAGGAGACGGCCCTTGGCCTGTCCCAGAAGAGAGAAGGGGCTGAGCCTGCTGTGCCTCAGGGTGCAAATGTCCAGGTCTCTGAAGACGGAACCAGGGGATCCCCTTTGTCCAGCCCATCCCCCTGGGACTCGGACAGTGTGGAGGGGGTTCCTGCTCTGAGGACACTGGCCCAGGGGCTGGAGGCAAACGAGAACAGCCTGGGTGTAGCTCAGGATCGTACTGGAAAGGAAGGCCACGTAGAGACCTGGGAGCAGGGGAGGGAGGCCGATTGCAAGGCGGAGCCCCCCCCTCCAAAGCCTCCAAGGAGGTTCACCCCCCTCAGCCTCGAGAAGGATGTATGTGGGGCGCAGGTGAGGTGGCACGAAGGTGTGCCGCCTTGTGGCCTCGAGCAAGTGGACCCAGAGGGAGAGGGTGACTGGCCGCGTCTCCCTGTGGCCCGAGTAGACCTTCCTGTGGGCCCCCCCACTTCCCCAGGGCCAAGGGTGATAATTGGAGCAGACGCTGGGAGAAGCCGCAGCGTCATGGAGGCTCCTGAGGACGTTGTACCTGCGGCAGCTGCTGATGAGCTCAGTGGTGGTTCTGGGGAGGCCGCACTGGCTGAAAGGGGCGAGCCGTTTGAAACCTGCCCTAAAGACAGCAGCTGCCAGCGAGAGGATGAGGACCCCACCCCTCCTGCTGCTCCCCAAGGGCTCCCTGAGGTGGGCTTGCCACAGCAAGCTGAGGAGTCCCCCACAGTCAGGCGTGACAGGGGGCCCCAGGGCAGCTCCTCTGTGCTGTTCTGGACAGCCCTGGAGGAGGTCCAGCTGCAGCTTGAGGAGCAAGCCCCAGGTGAGGGTGGCCCAGCTGGCCTTGGGCCTAATCAGGAGCAGGGACACCGGGTGGTCGTCCCCGTGCGGCAGGAGGTGCCCGCCGGGAGCCCTGAGAGCCAAGCCCTGCCTGCCGTGCCGCCCCTGCTGCGGGTTCCAGTAGGTGAGACACTGAGCCCAGGGCCGAAGGACAGCTCGACCGGTGGGCCTGGATCCTCCGGCTGGTCTGATCGTCGAGTGGCGGACTTCAAGAAGGCTGACTTCTGGCAGGCAGAGATCACGGGACCGAGCGGCAAGTGGGCCGCTGTAGGAACCCCGGGCAACCCCTTTGCGGCCAGCGCCGGCCCTCCCCCTTCTCCTCTGAACAACCCCTTTGTGGAGATGCCGCCCGACGTGCTTCTGGCCGAGGCGGCCGTCCTCAGGGTCTCTCCAATAGAAGGCTGCGGCGCCCAAGACCGCTGCGCGGACACTGCCCCGCCAGGCCTATTGCCGGCCGAGAGGCAGCCGCCGATCCGCTTTCCACATGGCAGCCGGCCCTTGGCTTCCTCCGCACCTTCCGTCAAGGCACCTGCCGACCTCCGAGGTGGCCGCTTCCCTTCTCCCCTTGTGCCTCCTGCCGCCCGGGGGAGCTCTGGGGTGAGCCGACAGTCCGCAGTCCAGCCTCCCCCTGCTCCACTCCGGCCCAGCGCAGACGCCTCAGCGCCATCAATCTTGCCCGTGGAGACGCACCTGGCTCAGGAGGGTCCTGCGTGGCAGGTGGACAGGTGAGAGTCACGGGGGGCTGAAGAGTGTGTGCGTGGGTGAGAGAGAGAGAGCAAGGGCACCCGGGCCATACTCCCTCTCCATCTGGCTGGCCTTTTCCATCTCCCTGGATGTCCTGGCAGAGAGATCCAGCCGCCTTCCCACCCCTGCCCTGGTTCCTCCTTGATCTTGGCAGGAGTGGCCCCCCACGCATGTGCAGGGCACACACGCAGCTGCATGGCAAATGATGCATCCTCCCTCCATTGCTTGGGGCTGGGGCTGGGCTGCCACCAGACCGTCTTCCGTAGCTAAAAAGGAGAGTGGCAAGGCAGCGTGTGCGGGGGGAGCTGGATCTGGGGCGGCTTCTGGGGGTTGAAGATGCCACCCATCTAGCCCTGCAACGGTACAGAGCATGAGCTTGCTCCCGAGTGTGCTGATCTCCCTGGCCGCCCGTGAGCCCAGCTGGACACCTTCCTTTCTCTCCCCGCCCCTTTTGCCTGGCCTGGGAAACAGGTGTGGACAGGCGGCTTCAGGCGATAGGGAACAGCACAAATATTTCTCACGAGCGCATTCTGTACGGATTCAGATCGCGTGTTGGCTACATCTGCAGCGCATGTGAAGCAAATGCTTCTGGGCATTCCTTTGAAGCTTCTGCTGCCGGCCTGGTGGCGTGGCTGCGCTGCTAACGAGCGGCTACCCAGTTGCTTCCGCAGCAGATTCGGATCTGGCTGGGCGCCGCAAAAGTGACCAGCCGCCAGGGAGCATTCAGATCATGCAGTTGGGTTGCAGCGCTCCCAGATAAGTTTTGAATGTCGAATCTGTACGTCCCGAACCTTGACCGGAAGCGCTGCCGCTCCGTCACGTGATTTGAACCCTGGTGGCCGTCCGTTTTCACCAGTGGCGCCCGGACAGATCAGCTTCTGCTGAGAACGCTTATGCATTTGCGGCAAACATTCACCAAACATTCGTAGCAGATAGAAACCAAACGTGAACGTGATCCCGTTCCAGACGGTCTCATTGCATTCACTTCGATGCAAAGCGAGCATGAAACAAAACTGTGTGCTTCCCTGTTCAGGCTGCTGCGGAGAACACCAAAGGGGCCGCATCCTGCTGGCTCGGCCAAGGGCCGCACAGGCTGCCAGGCAAGGGCCCCTGTGGACTGCAGGGGGTGGCAGGTGACGTTTCTCCCCCAGCCCACATAGGGAGCTCCTGCATTTCAGGCCCTGCTGATCAGGTGACATTGTCCAGAAAGCACATGAACTGCAGGCTGTTTCTATCCGTGTTGCATCCCACAGGGACGCCTGCGGCTTGTACAGCTGTTGTACACACGACAGGCCACCCGGGGACTGCGATGTAGCTTTCCCAGGCCGCCAACCAGAAGCCCAACAGACAGGGGTGCGCATCAGCCACCCGCCGGGGCAGCCTGCGTGGACAGGGTGGGTGTGGCTTTCTGGTGGGGAGGGGAGGAGGGGTGGGGAGGAGGGGTCTCTTGTGGAGCTCCTGCCCAGAGATGCTGCTGGAATGTGAGTCTGGGGCACTGTGTGTGCAAACAAGACGGCCAGCTGTGCCAGTGTGTGTGTGTGCGTGTGGAGAATCATGGGATTGTCTTCCTGACCCCCCCACCAAGCTGAAAGTCCACAAAGCTTCTTCACTGGGGATTTCTCTGGCCCTCTGCTCATTTTGCTCACTGTTTGGGCTCAGCCGAGGGCAGAGAGCCCTCCTGCCCGTGCTTGCAGCCCCTTCCTTGGTCCTTCTGTGGCATTCTGCCCTGCCCAGGACTGACACTGCCATGGAGCTGCCCATCCCTGGCCAGTGGTGGGCACAGCAGGCGCTGTCACTGTGGAGGAGAATTAGGATGTCTGGCCCATTGGATTGTCTTTCCTATCAGCCAGACTGGAGATCCTGTGTTGATGCTTCTTTTTGGCATTTCTGCCCAAGATTTGAAGGTCTCAGGGTCGGTTAGAGCAAGTAGCATGCGTAAAAGCCAGTTAGAAGCACTTAAAGGCAGCCTAAGGAAAGGGGTGCCTGAGCGTACGCAGGGAGGCCACTCCGGCACCGGCAGCCTCCACAGACAAGGCAGCTGCCATCTCAGAGGGTCACAACTTCCCCTCTTTTTACTGCTAGAATGAACCATTTGGCTTGCCTGTCCTCCTCGCAAGTCGTCTGGGATGGGCGGCATCAGTTTCTTCCTCCCTGTCCGTCCTGTTTGGGTGGCCGTCCGCCCTCTACCTCCGGGGCTACAGGAATAGCTGATTAGAGATCAGAGCCACACCCAGGGCAGAAAGGGGAACTGCTAGTCCCCCGTGCGTCACGGGGGTGGAGGGCCACTACATGGGAGTGCCTGATGCCCCCTCCAGCAGAGTCCGGTGCTTCTTTCAGCTGGACGGCCGGTCTCAGTGCAGCCGGGCAGGAGCAACTTCTGATGGGTGGACCTCATATCCTGCCCTAGCCTAGTGCCCAGGAGCTGCTGGTGCCCCGTGCTGCCGCCTTCCTCCCCAGGGCCTGCTGTCACTCTGTTTGCGGTACCCAGTCTTTGGCCCATATTAACTGGTTCCCTTCCCTTCCCTTACAGAGTATCAAGAGCTGGTCAGAAACGCTGGGAAAAGTGCAGGCCTGTGTGGTCTTCAGGATCTGGAGTGGGGAGCCAGTGAGGGTGGGGTGGGCATAAAGGGCATTCAGGGCCCACAGAAGCCTACTGGCTCTTTTATAACATTTTGTGCTTCTGTGGCAGACCCCTAACACGTCTTCTTCCAGAAGCAAAATTCTCCCTTTCAAAATTATCAGAGTAGCATTGGAGAATGATTACCTTTGGTGTCAGCAGGGGGCGCTGTTACCCCGCAGATCCCCTTGGTAAGCTTGCAGGCAAATGGGTGTTTAAAGGGGTGCTATTGAGTGATCCAAGGGGGGAGGCTTGGATAGTTAAGGTGGGGTCAGGGGTCAGCAGGTGGAGGCTGGAGCATGTGCTGCCCCCCTCCTGTTTCAGAACTCCTGTTTCCGCTGTGTTGTTTTGCTTTGGAATAGTTCCTGGAAGGTCCTGAAAGACAAAAGCCCCAGGAGAGAGCGAGGCCTGTAGGCAGGATCCTTCCAGACTGTGTCTGTGCTAAGGATAAAGAGGCAGGATGCAATCTCTGGCTTCACGGGCTGCTCTTGGGGCTCTGGCCTGAGGAAGAGGCAGGCTGTTCAAGTGTTTTCTCTGCCAAATCAGTCCCTGGAGTGAAGCCCCCAGATACAGCTCAGCCCCAGGTATGCAGGTTCCTGAAGGCTGGTTGCCTGGCTGGGCTCTCCCTCCCTGGGGCTTGAGATGGATGGCCAGATGGCCACTGGCAGGGTCACTGCTGAGCCCCCTTTCAGTCCCCACGAGGCAACAGGCACAGGCGTCTTAGCAGAGCTCCACAGGCGAGGAGCCGCCCTTGGCGGCTTCCTCCACGTCCTGCGTGTGCTTTGGTTACAGGCGGAACCTCGGGACCTCTCTGGCCCGAGCGAGTTACTCCTTGGACCTCAGGGCTCTGTGTTTTATGCACGTTGGATCCAAAATGTGGGCTGAGGCCCCTGCTACAGTCGTCCTGTGTGGACAGGATAGTCGGGACAATGCCCATCCAGCTCCAGGTATTTTTTTTGTGGGCCAGGGGCTGCGTGGCTGCTCAGCTCCAGGCCCCCTTGGGGAGTGTGGCTCCTCTGGGCCTGTAGTACCGATTGGCTTCAGTCGTTCCAGCCGTGGAGGATGGGGCGGTCTGCCCCGGTGGCTCTGCTCTGCCCCTTGGCAGCTGGGCCGTCCTGCTGGCTCAGTCCGTGCGGGGCAGCGCCTGGGGGACCTTGCGGGCTGCTGCTTTCCGCTTGGTATTTCCTACGGTGGCCCCGCTAAGAGGTGTCCGTTCCTTGCAGTCTGCACCTAGTGAGGCCCATCCCCAGCCGTCCAGAGCCAGAGCCCCCCAGCGAGGAGCAGCAGAAGGAGGCCATCGGTCAGAGCCCCCCCTGGAGCGGCGGCCAGGAGAAACGTGACCACGGGGATGTCAGCTCTGCAGTCCCAGCGTCGCCGTCGGTGAAGCCGGAATCCAAAAGGGTGAGAAGGGGTTGGTGGGAGAGGTTGCCCAGTTCTGGGGGCAGAGGTCACGGTGGGGCCCGTGAGGGGTCCACCTGAATTGCTTTGGGCCAGCACACGTGTGTCCTTTGTGAACACCCCCACCCCCTCAGATTTCAGATCCCATGCCAAGGTCTCTGGAGCCCATGGGGGGCACTTCTGAAACTGGAAGCAGGCGAAAGCTTTGCTTATTTGGCCATCAGGAAGAAGCTTAGAGGCCTGGGAGGACCAATGACTCTTCCTCATATCCACCTTCTGGGTTCCAGAATTTTAAAGTCTGTCTGGATTTAAAGTCCCTCTCCCCCGTTTGAAGCACCCGCTCCCCATTCTCCCCCCGCCTTCATGTCTCCCTTGGCCTGGTGCCTGGGGTGAGGTAGAGCAGACTCTTTCTGGGATGCTTCTCTTGGACACCCCTTGGGCCATTCAGGACAGTTGCTCCCCAGCCCTGCTGTGACCTGTAAAACCTGCAGCAAACAGAAGGTCTTGAAGAGGCTGGCTTGGTCCTCGGTCTCTCGGAAGGAGGAGCAGGCAGACATGAAGGGCACCCAGCCGCCCACGGTCTCCTCGGCGTCTTCTAACCGTAGCACCAGGCGAGATTTCTGGGGCCCCGGAGGCGTCCCTGCGCCCGGAAGCACCTGGACGGAGACTGCAAAGGCTGTGGCCAGGCAGGGATTCCCAGCACGGCCAGGGGAGACTTTGGGTCAGGAGGGCTTTGTCGGCCTGCGGCCCGTCCCTCGCTCCTCCCCCCTTCCGTTCTGCCGCTCTGCCGCTGCAACTGCTCTGCTTCTTTCCCTCCCCAGGAGCCTTCTGGGCTGGACCCTTCAGCCAAGTACTACCACTTGACCCACGACGAGCTGATCCGGCTGCTGCTGAAGCGGGAGGCCGAGCTGAGCCGGAAGCAGGAGCACGTGCGGGAGCTGGAGAACTACATCGATGGGCTTCTGGTGCGCATCATGGAGCAGTCGCCCACCCTCCTGCAGATCCCCCTCGGAGGGGAAGCCCCTGCCTCGAAGTAGACCGCCCTCCTCCGTCCCGCACGTGCCCCTAGAGCGCCTCTCCTGCCCTGGACTTGTTCCGGCCACGCAGCTTGCGCACCCGTAGCAGGGACAGTGGTGCCTGCCTTCCACCTGGAGCAGGGCACCTGGGCCTGCAGGGAGGCGTGCGCTGGCACCGCATCGTGAGCTGCGTCTGGTCTGCTGGTGCAAACCTGGCACTGTGATGCTGCACCTCTTGGGTCTGAGGACTGTCCTTCAGACTGCCTTGACCATCACCTGGCAGAGCCCCGGTGGCCTAAGTAGCACTGAATTCAGTTAGTCCCGTCAGCTGTTTTTGCTCAGAATTCCCTTGTCTTCCCCTTCACCAGCGACTGATGGAAGCTGGCCTTTTGGTCTGGCTCACCTGTGGCTGCAGGTGGGCACTTCCTGCACGGTGCAGAAGGCTTAAGGCGGCCGTGTCCCCTGAGTCCCAGAGGCCTTCCTGACGGGCCCCAGGGTGAGCGTCTCCTTCCCTCCTGGGATGCTCAGTGGGACCTTCGTCCTGCTCGCCTTCGGCGTCCGGCAACACGGCTTCCCTTGCATGCCGGACAGTCCTTCCCCTTTGCCTCTCCTGGTGGTGATGAGGATAGAAAGGAGGGAGGGAGGGAGGGAGGGGTGGGTGGGTTCGGGGCACCCCTGGGACCTTTGCTTCCTCATTCCACCCGCACTCATCATCAGACGCGTGCCTTTTCGCCGTAGGGGAAACGTATCCAGTTTATGAAGCCGCTTGTGCTCCCGTCCGGGACTCTTCTGCTGCTCAGCTCCATCTGGGCCGGGGGCGTCCTCTGGCCTGCTTGCGTTTGGTCAGCCAGTGCATGTAGCAGTTTCCCCGCTTCTGAAGCTCTTGGGCCGCAACTCAGCCAGTGGCCCCTGAGATGCCCGGCACTGTTAGTGCTCTTGGGCCCCCAAGAAGTGAAGGCTTCCTATGCACGCAGGGCGGCCCTGGGAGCTTGCTGAGCTTCTTGCTCTTGTCCAGGGCGGAGGAAGCAGCTGGCCAGGCTAGGGGAGTTTTGCCCGCTCCCGCCAGGGTGTGAAGCAGAACCCTTTGGAGGCCAGCTTCTAATCCAGGAAGCAGGAGCCGCCGAGGCAACGGCAAGAGGCCCTGGGATTGCTGTGGACCCATCCTGCCCCCCTTTCTCCAGGCTGGGACAGGCCTGGCCTTGGGTGCCCTCTTGGGCAAAGGCGCCTGGTGGTGGTGCCGGTGGGGAGGCTGTTTCAGTGTCCCGATTCTGAACAAGGAGGCATTGCTTGTTTGTGCTCCTGGGTGCCCACTGTGCTTCCCTTGCCAGGGCTGCAGGGCCACCTTCCTTGCAGGCCACCTAGGGGCTGCCCCCGCCTTAGACCCCTGCAGAGACAGGAGGAGCAGGCCGGCGATGCTGACAGCCGGTGCCTTGCTGCTTGCTCAGGTGTCTCTGGGAGGTCTGCCCTGCCTGCCTGCCACATCTGCAGGCCTTGGGGCCACGGGGGAGCGATAGCTGGCAGGCAGCGGGCACCCCCTTGGTTAGTGTAGGAGGGTCTTGTCTGGGGGACGTCAGGGTGCTCGTGGCAGGCTCAGGGCTTGGGCCTTGCGGGTGCCCGGCTGGCGTGTCTTCAGCTGGGGCTAATGGGAATTGGGAGGGGGGCTTTGGGCCTGCAGGGAGGGGGCGGCCTGGTTGCCCTTCAGGGTCCCTTGGTTGCCCCCTCTCTGGGCATGTGGGGGTCGTTTTGCTGTGGGAGGGGGCGTTTAATAAAAGTAAATGGCTTGTTTGTGTTTTAAGCACTTTAAGGAGAATAAACAGTTGACTTGGTTGCTTATTTATTTATCATTTACATTTACATCCCCCCCATACCTGTGGGTCTCAGGGTGGGTTCCAAGTCTAAAACAGTAATATCCATAAAAAACGTTTAAAAAAACAAGCAGACAACAAACACAGAATCTACAGTGGGAGGGAAAAAAGGTCACCTCGGCCAAAGGCTGCGTCTTTACCGCCTTCCTGAGTGTATACAGAGAAGGGGTGTGACTCACCTTGAGGGGGAGACTATTCCATAGCCTGGGGGGCCATCACTGAAAAGGCCCTTTCCCGGGTGCCCACCCCTTTTACTCCTGAAGGCCTCTTCCTTGGATCTCAAGACACAGGCAGGTCAGTATGGGAGAAGGCGCTCCTTTGGATATTTGGGGCCAAGGCAGAGTTAACGCCTTGAAGTGGCCTCTGTAGTGAATTGGCAGCCAGTGCAGCTCTCTTAAGACCGGTCAGCACCTGGCGGCTGCGTTTTGCACCAGCTGCAGCGTCCGAACCGTCTTCAAGGGCAGCCCCATGTAGATCGCGTTGCAGAAGTCCAGTCTAGAGGTTCCCAGAGTATGGATGACTGTGGCCAAGTCGTCTGTCCGAAAAGGCTTCAGTGGGCGCACCTGGCTACGGCCTCCACCTGGGCTTCGAGCGTTCGCCCCCCCCGCCCGGGCCTCGCAGCCCCTCTTGCCCGGATGCAGCTCAGGAGCCTCGACTCCGCGTCCCCCTGCCCTCGTGACCCCCCCCCCGCGGCCAAGGCGGAGTGGGAGGGAGGGGAGGGGGCCTCCGGCTTGGGTCTCCCATGACGACGACGCACCCCAGCCGGGCGGGTCTTTGATGTCATCACCCTTCATCGTCTCCCCCCTCCCCCGCAGCTACCGCTGTCCGCGAGCGTGAAGGACAACTGCGCCTGCGCACTCGGGGTCCACCCCACTGAACGGCAAACTCCGTTTCCCATGACGCTTTGCGCCCACTGGCCCCGCCCCCAGCCGTGCCGCTCCACCCCTCAGCCGGTGAGCCCGGCGGCGCGGGCCTGGCAGAGCCAGAGAAGACTCCGCTTCCCGGCATGCCTCGCTGGAGCTGCGGAGCACCTCGGCCAATGAGAGCGCCCGGCCGGCCCCCGAGGCGTTGGGCGGGGCGGGGAGGCGGCCGAGGGCGGGCGCGCGCTCCTGCCTCCTCCCCCGTTCAAAGTGGCGCTGAGGAGGCGGGATGGCGGCGAGCGCGGGATATCCGCCCTTCCAGCTGGGCAAGCCGCGCTTCGAGCAGGTGCGAGGGGGGAAGCCGCGGTGGGCGGTGGGGGGGCGCGGCGGTCTCTCCCCCCCCCCCCGCAGCCCGCCCAGGTGGTTTCGCCCGCCGGCGACGGTCACGACAGCGGCGTCGCCTGGCCGGCCCGTGGCCCCGCCCACCCGGCCAGAGCGGCGCGCCGATTGGGCCGCCCGGGTGCTCCTCTCGCGGCGGGTCACGCCCTCCCGGGGGGCTCCTCAGCGGCGGGGCTCGCGATTGGCGGGGCGCGAAAGGGGCGGGGTTTCCCCGAGCGGGAGGCGGCGGCGGCGGCGGGTTCGAGTCCTCCCGGCGCCGGCGGGGGTGTGTGTGGGGGGGTATTGCGGCGGGGGGGGGGCGCGCGTGGCCGGTCAGGGGCGGGGGGGGCGCCCACCGTCCGGGACCCTCCGCCGCCGCCCGTGGCCAGAGGCAGCGGCCGGGCGCTCGCCGCCTCGCCTGAAGCCCTGCGGAGCTTCTCCCGGGGCCCGCACGGGGAAGGCCCTGTTGGCCGGCGCCTGCCCTGCCCTCCCCCGCGGCGCGCGGCGTCTCCTGCCGGAGCCAGAAGGCCGCAGACGCAGCCGGGTGCGCGCGGGACGCTCTCCGCAGAGGCGCGCGGGGGGCGCCTTCCCTTCCCTTCCGCAGATCCCCTCGCAGGAAGGCTGCCCCGCGTTTCGTGCCCCCAGGACCCCGTCGAACTCAGGAGGAGACACGCGTCCAGAGTTCAGTTACTCCTCGTGCCCGGGATGGTGAACCCCCTCTGCGATCAGGGGCGGGGGTGTGTGTGCCCCGCCTCGCATGCAGGTGGAGGACAGGTGAAGCACAGGTGAAGCAGCGAAAGTGCCGTTGGCCTGTGGAGCCAAAGCGCCCGTCCTCAGGCGGCCTGGCGAAGCAGAGCTGCGTTTCGCCCCCCCTGACCTGTCCCAGGGGAGCCGGCGGCGCTCTCCCTGCCCACTCGCGCCCAGAGTCCTTCGTCCTGAGGCCGCTTTGACTCCGTGCCCAGCCGGGGCCTGGCCTGGAATGATTTTCCCTTCTGGGTTATGGATCCAGAGGGGAGTCAGGCAGGCAGGCAGACAGGTGGAGCCTCTGGAAGCGTCCTGGACAACATTTGGCAAAGGTAGCTAGGAAGTGGCCTCTCCTGTTCTTCCCTGACAGAGGTTTGTGCCTAAGAGTAGCTGGAGGGACAGCAAAGTGGGCTTTGTTATTACATCTTATATGTCGTCAAGTGATCTTTTTAACCTGCAAAACGTTTGCGGAGTAAAGCATTATCGTTTCCCTTTTCCTGGACGACGTGGAACTGCCCGTGAGACGGGTGGCTCGCTCGCTCGCTCCTTCCGTCCGTCCCAGGTGGTTCCCAAGAGGCGACGTGAGGCTTCCTCCTCTCCGCTTTTCCCCGCAAAGCCCCCGGTCTCTCCCTCTCGTCCTGTCACGTGAAGGCCAGAAATTTCATTGCTGCAGTTTCCAAAGCCTCGATTGCTGCGTCCTTCGCGTATTTGATGAAAAAACTCCAGGCTCTAGGAATAAGAACCTCAGAAATGGCCCTCGGTCCGTCTGGCCCGGCAGTCTGTCCGCACAGCGTAACGCCATTCACTCAGGGAATCCCGCGGGGAGCACACCTGGGTTCCCCGCGTCTGGCGAGATACGTTTGCAGCGGTTGGGGCAGCGGCCCTGAACTTTAAATCACCTTTGGGATCCCGGTCTGGCTTCTCGGATGAAAGTGCACCGTGGTGTGTTGCAAGTTAGAAAACAAACGACTTCTGGGGAACCCGGGATCCCCTGAAAGGGCTTCTCTGTTTTAACTCCCTTGTAGATCTCCACAGACGGAAGCTATGGGCTTGTGAAACACAATTTGCCCCGCATCCAGACTGTTGAGCTGGAGTCTCTGGTTCAGGCTCCCCACAGCTGCTTGGCTCCTGGGGCTGCTTCCCTTTTCATTTCCGTCCAGTTTGCTTGCCGTGGGCTGGTGCTGGGATCTCCCTTGTCCCAGTAGCGGCTTCTGCCCCACCCCTTTCCAGGACTATGGGTGCAGGGCAGGTGTGGAAGCTGGTGGAAAGCAGGCCTGAAGCCTGAGAGACGAGGCCCCAGGGGCTGTGGGGAGGGAGGGAAGAGGAAGGCCGGAGACTAAGAGACAGGGACAGAATGAGGAGACAGAGACCCACACAAGGCAATGGAATGGCATCCCTCTCAGCAAAGGAAATAAATCTATGAAAAATAATTTGCATAGAAACAAGGTGACATATAATGCGAATGTATTAAAAAGCTGCAGAGCAGCTTTTAAACTGATCAAACGTTCACACTCGAATAATGGCTTTATTTAAAGATTGGCATTCGAATGCGAAACAGGCGCTTTTGTGATGCTTTGTTATATTTGCGAAGGCAGGGAGCCAGCAAAGCGGCTGCCCAGTCACGTCTGCAGCGGGTCCAGAGGGACTTAAAAGTGGATTCAGAACAGCTTCGGAGGGGATTCAGAGGCATGACTGGCGGCAGGGATTCAAAGCAGATTCAAAGTGCATTCACAGCAGATTCAAATCCTACCACATTCCAAGTGGCTCTTTGCACGAATGCAGATTTCCTTTGCATTCACCTTGATATGAACAGGGAAAAAACTGCACATACCAGTCCCTGGATGTCCTAATAAAATACTGTATGTGCTAACTAATCACCAGCGGCCTTCATCTGAGGGTTCTTAAAGATCTCAGATGTGATCTTCTAGCCAGAATGTATAATCTTCCCAAAAGATCTGCAACTCTTCAAAAAAGGATCCAGTGGTGGTCCAAGAAACTGCAGGCCAGTTAGCCTAACATTAGTTTCAGATAAAGTGATGGAAAGCGTTATTAAGGGTAAGATTAGTATGCACACAGAGGAGAAAGCATTATTGAAAGAAGAGCAGCAAGGCTTCTCCCTTAGTAACTTGTTAGAATCAAAGGCTCCTGAATAAAATTAATCAGTCATGGAATAAGAGGGCAGGTCCTGTCTTGGGTTAGTAGCTGGCTAAAGGGCAGGAAAGAAGGTAGTATTAGGACTCATGCTTTTTAAATTATTCATAAATGATCTAGAAGTAAAGTAAGTAGTGAGCAAAAATGGCCAATGACACTAAATTAACTGAAAGAGTTGGCAAAGAGCTCCAAAGGGATCTCTTGGCATTGGGTCAGTGGGCAAGCAAGTGGCAAATGCACTTCACTTTTAGCAAGTGGAAAGTACTGCATATTGGGGCCAAAAATCCCAGTCTTGTGTATAAACTGATAAGGGGGCTGAGCTTTCTGAGACAGACCAGAAAAGGGATGTGGGGTTCCATGGGCAACTCAATAAAGGGGCGAACCATGCAGCAGCGGTGTGAAAAGCAAATTCAATGCTAGGAGTCATTAGAGAGAAGAAAGGAAGTTGGCATGTGTCATTTTGTCTCCGTAAATTTATGCTGAGGCCACATTTGGAATATTGTGAACAGTTGTGGTCACCACACCTCAAAAAAGATATTGTGGAAGTGGAAAAGGTGCAGAAAAGGGCAACAGCATGATGAAGGGGCTGGAGCACCTCCCTTACGAAACCAGGCTGCAACGTCTAGGCCTCTTCAGTCTGGAGAGACGGCGTTTAAGAGGGGATCCAACCGAAATCTAAAAAATCATGCATGGTATAGAAAAGGTGGGTAGAGAAAACTTATTTTCTCTATCACACAGCACTAGAACCAGGGGGCATCTATGAAGCCGATGGGTGGGAGAGTCAGATCAGCCAAGGGGAAGCATTTCTTCACCGAAAGGGTCATCAGTTTATGGAATGTGTGGACTAGCA
This sequence comes from Aspidoscelis tigris stejnegeri, assembly GCA_023333525.1. Lineage (NCBI taxonomy): Eukaryota > Metazoa > Chordata > Lepidosauria > Squamata > Teiidae > Aspidoscelis > Aspidoscelis tigris. Next base: position 91,104,069 of record JALMGA010000006.1, on the reverse strand, counting down.
TCCAGCTTAGATGGCTTTAAGGAAGGGTTAGACAGATTCATGGAAGATAGGGGTATCAGTGGCAGCTAGAAGGGGTGCCTAGCTACTGCTTCTGGGTTAGAAAAACAGGTTCTGCTTTCGTCTCCTGCTTGAGGATGCCCAGAACTGGTTGATGTTCCCCTGTGTGAGATGGAATGCTGGGCTAGATGGCTGCGGTCTTGTCCAGCAGGCTTCTCTCATGTTCCGATTCTCAGCCCGATGAATCCTCAGCATTAGGTACCTCCTTTGAAACACTGGCCACTGCTTCTGGTCCAGACGAGAGGCCCATTTGCACTGAGGCCGGTAGCGAAGAAGTAGTGAACATCTGGTGAAGAGCATATGCGTGTCGAGTAGGCAGCTGCAGCCTACAAGCGTGCCTGCGCTCACCAGAAGTTCACTAACTGTTGCATGAATTAGTTCACAATTTCGTGCTCCACATCTTAACCAGTGTTTACCTAAAGCTTACCTTAAGCGTCCAGTGGCGCGACCATTTGCTCTGCATCTAGTTCCTGCGTTTGGTGGGCGGGGGAGGTGGCGTCTGTGCAGGCGTGGTGGCAGTGGCGGCCGTGATTGATCGCTCACCCATGCCGTGATTGGACCTCCGATCCCTGAGAGTGGCCATCAGTCATAGAATCGCGAGAGGGGCGTTTGAACATGGGTTAGCCTGTGCTTGAACATGCCCCTCTTGCAACGGCATCCGAGCAGCCAGTCACAGCAGTGAGGAGTTAGAACTTCTGTTTTTGGACGCAGCCGTGTGGGCTGGTAAACGGGAGGACCATTTGCATTTGGGGAAGCTTTCCTCCCGGCAGATACGAATGGTCCACCTGTACCTGAAGTTTACCAGCCTTAGTTCATGGCAGCCTAAACAGGTAAGTGCAGAAAGGCCTCAGGTGTATGTGTGGAACATAAGAACATAAGAACATAAGAACATCAGAGAAGCCTTGCTGGATCAGGCCACAGCCCATCTAGTCCAGCATCCTGTCACACACAGTGGCCCACCAAATGCTCACGGGCATCTCAAGCAGAGACAAAGACAAACCTTCTCCTGCTCTCAAGTCCCAGCAGATGGCCTTAGAAGTGCCCCAGTTCCTCCCCCCCTCAGCCTGAAGGATGCACCTAGGCATTCGTTCTAGTAGCCATTGATACATCTGTCCTCCATGAATTTGTCTCACCCTTCCTTAAAGCCGTCTAGCCTCTTCCGGTAGCAAATTCCATCGACCGATTGAAATTCTTCCCTTGTCGGATCTGACTCTCCTACCCATCAGCTTCATAGAGTGCCCCCTGGTTCTAGTGTTGTGCGATAGAGAAAAGAAATTTTCTCTATCCACCCTTTCTATACCGTGCATAATTTTATATACAGTACTTCAATCAGGTCCCCTCTTAAACGCCGTCTGTCCAGACTGAAGAGGCCTAGACGTTGCAGCCCGGTTTCGTAAGGGAGGTGTTCCAGACCCTTAATCATTCTGGTTGCCCTTCTCTAGTTCCACAATATCCTTTTTGAGGTGTGGTGACCAGAATTGTACACAATATTCCAAATGTGGCCTCACTATAGATTTATAAAGGGGCAAAATGACACTTGCTGTCTTATTTTCTATTCCCTTCCTAATTACTCCCAGCATTGAATTTGCTTTTTTCGCTGCTGCCGCGCACTGGGTTGACACCTTCATTGAACTGTCCACCAAAACCCCGAGATCCCTTTCCTGGTGTGTTGCAGAAAGCTCAGACCCCATCAGTTTATAGACGTAATTTGGATTCTTGGCCCCAATGTGCATTACTTTGCACTTGTTAAGATTAAAGCACATTTGCCACTTGGTTGCCCACTCACCCAATGCTAAGAGATCCCTCTGGAGCTCTTGGCGATCTCTTTCAGATTTTACTACCCTAAATAATTTAGTATCATCAGCAAACTTTGCTATTTTACTATGTACCCCTTCTTCTAGATCATTGATGAATAAGTTAAAAAGCATTGGTCCCAGTACTGAGCCTTGAGGGACCCCACTTTTTACTTCTTTCCACCCTGAGAATTTGCCGTTTATTACTACTCTCTGCTTTCTGCCCTTAAGCCTGTCACAAATCCAGGACAGAATTTGTCCTTTTATTCCATGGCTGATGAGTTTACTCAGTAGCCTTTGATGTGGGACTTTGTCAAAAGCCTTCTGAAAGTCCAGATAGACAATGTCTACTGGTTCACCTTTATCCACGTGTTTATTGACACTCTAAAAGAATTCCAATAAATTTGTGAGGCATGATTTACCTTTGCAGAAGCCATGCTGGCCTTTGTTCAGCAATGCTTGCTCCTCCATATGCACACTAATTTTGTCTTTAATAATGGTTTCCATCACCTTACATGGAACTGACGTTAAGCTAACTGGTCTGTAATTGCCTGGATCACCCCTGGATCCTTTTTTGAAGATCGGTGTTACATTTGCTACCCTCCAGTCCTCAGGTACGGAGCCTGAGGTTAGAGAAAGATTATATATTTTTGCTAGAAGGTTGGCAATTTCCCATTTGAGTTCCTTAAGGACTCTTGGATGAATACCATCCGGTCCCGGTGACTTGTTAACGTTTAGTTTATCAAGACATGCCAGGACCTCTTCCTTGGTTATTTCTGTACAGTTTAACTCTTCAGAAAACACAGGCTCAGCTACTGGCATGTGTCTTCTGTCTTCCTCCGTGAATACGGAAGCAAAAAATTCATTTAGTCTCTCTGCAATCTCCGTGTCTTCTTTAATTACCCCTTTCTGTCCTTTACCATCTAGTGGTCCAACTGCTCTCCTGGTTGGATTCCTACTTCTGATATACTTATAGAAGTTCTTGTTGTTTCTTTTTATGATTTTAGCAATGTGCTCCTCAAAATCTTTCTTAGCTTTCCTAATGGCCGTCTTGCATTTGTGTTGCCAGTGTCTATGTTCCCTCCTGTTCTCCTCATTTGGACAAGCCTTCCATTTCCTAAATGAACTCTTCTTGTTTTTAATGACTTCATCTACTGCATTTGTGAGCCACATGGGTTTCTTCTTGGACCTAGAAGTCCCCTTTCTTCTTTTAGGAATGCATTCTAGTTGCACTTCCATTATTGTGTTTTTAAGTAGTCTCCATGCATTTTGAAGTGATTTAACTCTTTTGACTTTCCCTTTCAATTTCCTTTTCACTAATTTCCTCATTTTGGGGAAGTTTCCCTTATGAAAGTTTAAGGTCTCTGTGTTAGACTTTATTAAGAACTTACTCCCTGTATTTAAGTTGAAGGTTGTTGCATTGTGGTCACTGTTCCCAATTGGATCAGCTACAGTGACGTCCTTTACCAGGTCCTGAGCATTACTTAGGATCAAGTCCAGGACTGCATTTCCCCTGGTTGGTTCCATGACCATTTGTTCCATGGAACAGTCATTAAGTAGGTCTAGGAATTTTCTCTCTCTATCCTGAGTTGAACAGGAGTTCACCCAGTCTATGTGAGGACAATTGAAGTCCCCCATTATAACTACCCTGTCTTTATGGGATACCTCCTTTACCTCCTTCTCCAGTTGTTCATCTCCTCCTCTGCCCATCCAGGCAGCAAACATTTCCAGTTCAGGCTCCTAGTAACTGGGCAGCTCCTGTAAACATGACCCCCCCCCCCCCCGATCAGGTTGCCAGGATGTTATGGAGCAGCCCAGGAGCAGAAAGGCTTCAGTCCTCCCCGGGAGCTGGTGTATTCTGGTGACGCTGCGTCCTGGTCTTCAGCTTGGCATGATGCTCTTGAGCTGTGGGGCTGTTTCCTGAGAGCAGCTCCTTGTTCACGAGGCTGGCTGGCTGGCTGCGTTGACCCCGGGGCAGCTGACACTGACACTTCAGTGAAAAACTGTTCCAGGAGACACAGAGCTCAGGGGTGTCAACGAATGAGAACACCAGAGCTGCAAAATTATGCACAGTCGGTTTGATGTGCTCCTTCTCCTGCCAGAATTACTTTTAAAAACCCAGAAAACTGTGTCACCTGGATGGTTAGTGGGTTTCCTGGTGGGATCCTGAGCCTTGAGCCTGGTGGTTCTGCCTGGTGCTAATGGAAGTGGGGGATTTCAGCTGGCACTGTACTGACTGGGCCAGGGGGTGAGGAGTAACATTGGCTTGGTGAAAATGCGTTTCATGCCACATTGGCTGGAGCTGAGGGTGGCACCGGGGTTCTTCCAGCTTGGCTGCCATCTTTAAAACACCCTTGACTTCCTATAAGGAGCTGTGGCCAGTCTGCCAGGCTCTCCCGGATCCTGTCCTTTTCTCATGTGCTGTAGCCCTAAGGTGCCTGTAAGGAGTGGATGGGCTGTTGTGTGAGGCAAGATGGTGGACTAGATTGGGGGGGGGCTGATCTGGCAGGATTTCACTTAATTAACAGAGGACAGGTGCATCAATGGCTACTAGAATGGATGCCTAGATTCTGTCGCTAGGTTGGAGAGGCATGGAGACAGGATGCCTGTAAAGGCCTTTTGCAGGGAGTTAAGAGCAGGTGAAGGCTTTGCCTTTGTCTTCTGCTTGAAATGCCCAGAAACAATTGGTGGGCCACTGTGTGAGATGAGATGCTGAACTTGGTGAGCTGTGGCCTGATCCAGCAGGGCTCCTCTTCATTCATGGAGGACAGGTGTTGCAGTTTGACTGTACAACCTAACCTTGGCTCCGGGAAGCGATGGGAAGCAGCAGGGAAGCTGCTTTGATCTTGGCTACCACTGGATAGCTGTAGCGATATGGGCAGCACCTGGAACTGCTGCGATTCCTTTGGCGGGTGTTGTGAAAGTTAATACTTAGATCCTCGACTGGCCCGAGATCTAGAGGCCCACCACGTGCTTAATGGCGGACCCGATAGATAAGAAAATGGGGGAAGGGTAAATAAAGAAGCTAGAGACAGGTTACAGGTGGAAAAAGAGAGCTTTTTAATGGTGCAAGCAGTTTTTGTACAGCACAAGAAGGGGTGTGGAGGAAAGACATCGATGCAACATCAGGGGAGGTGATTGGAGGAAAACTGCTGTCTTCCGGGTCAGAGGTCCTTCTGATGTCACATCCTGTGGTCAGGAGGCGGGGAAAATCCTCAAACAGGAAGAGAAGGGCAATTGCCCTTTGAAACATGTCCTGGGTCTCCATAATGCCCAAGGGCCGCTGTATGGAGTGGAAAGAATTCAGCACCGTGGTGGTGCTGAGTGTGTGCTACAACCTTATGGAACAAGAAAATAGTTGCTCCTTTGAGGCCTGAGAAATGGAAGGCTGAAGAAAAGGAAGCCAGGGGAAAAGCTGTGCCGCTTTTGTGGTTACTACAGACAGGTGTATCCATGGCTAATGGAATGGATGCTTATGTACTTCCTCCAGGTTGGAGAGACCTTTAGGATGTCTTTGAAGGCCTTTTGCAGGGAGTTGAGGTCAGGTGAAGGTTTTGTGAGCCAGTTTGGTCTAGTGGTTAGGGAGCTGGACTCTTACCTGGGAATACTGGGTTCGATTCCGCCCTCCCCCATGAATCCAGCTGAGTGACCTTGGGCTAGTCACAGCTCTCTTTTGAGCTCTCACAGCCCCACCTACCTCACAGGGTGTCTGTTGCGGGGAGAATAATAGAAAAGCTTTGTCAGCCGCTTTGAGTCCCCTTAAATGGGTGAGAAAAGCGGGGTAGAAAAGCCAACTCTTCTTCTTCTTCTTCTTGTTTTCTGCTTAAGATGCCCTTGGGCAATTGATGGGCCACTGTGTGAGACAGGATGCTGGACTAGATGGGCTGTGACCTGATCCAACAGGGCTCCCCTTATTTTATTTTGTTCTTATGCCCCCGCTTCTGAGTCCTTTCTCTGCTTTCCCCCTTCCTTTACTCTTTCTGCCCCTTCCTTCTCCACCTTGAGCAGGATAGTTGTCCGTGTGTTTCCTGCTGGGGCCTGAGCAATTCTCAAGGGTCTAGGAAAGTTTGCCAGCTTTCCAGGGCAGCGTTAGAGGCTGACTGACTCCTTCTCCTTCCCAGTGTTAGCAACCCCTCTAAGCTTTGTTTCATCTGCAGATGTGATCAGCATCCCTTTGACTCCCTTACCCAGATCATTTACAAAAACGTCAAACCGCACTGGGCCCAGGACGGACCCCTGTGGCACTCCACTGGAAACACTCCTCCAAGTGCATCTGTGAAGCCATTTATTACCACTCTTGGAGTGAGATCATTAAACCAGTTTCAAATCCACCTGACAGTTGGTATATCGACCCCATAACTGGTAACATATTTTCAGTATTTCACCTTCTGGGGTCCTTCCTGCCCCTAAAATGCAGGCCTGCCCACCTCATGAGATGGAAAACGGGAGGCGTTTCTTGGCCACTTCTGGGGTGAGCAGGGGAAGTGCTGGGTTTGTGTGAATCTGTAACTTGGCCAGAGTTTGGCCAGCAGATCCTGGCCTTGCCTGTTGCAACTTCCATGTCCATTCTGTGGGACGGCTGGGTAGAACATCTGTTGGGCCATTTGGGGACCCGTGGAGATGAGGGCAGCGTAGCCCCTTTCGCTGTGCCAGTGGCTGCGTCCGCATTGGTCTGGCGGAAGGGTATGTGCCACTGATCCAAGACTTCTCCTGGGCGGGGAATCTGAAGGTCTTTTGCAGCAGTTGTGCCTACTTCTCCCCAGCTGCTCAGAGTGGGTTGCGTGTGGCAAATTCCAGTGCCGTTGCTTTGCGTGAAGAAATTTGGCGCGGACGCTTCCAGATAGCATGTGGAGTGAAAGCAGGCCTACCTGAGACTACATCCACATGGTGCGGCAAAGCACCTAAGGGGTTGGGCAGGGGAGATGAGTGCCCACCCGCTGCCATAGCGCACGTGGCCTCCGCCTCCACTCGGTGCCCTTGGCAGATAGGTAGGCCGGCTTCCCTCGAGCAGCCTGTCATTGAGCTAAGCTGCCATACACTAAGCCCTGACGGGGAAGGCGGCCCCTTTTCCTTGAGGTCCAGCCGACGGGCAGCCTAGGAAGAGCAAAGAGGAAGGGAGCTGTCTGGGTTGGTGCTGATGCTTTGTCTTTCTGTCTTTGCAGACGTCATTTTATGGACGGTTTAGACACTTCCTGGACATCATTGACCCTCGCACTCTCTTTGTCACCAAGGTAAGGTGGCCGGTGGCCGGTGGCCAGTGGCCGTGCGCTTGTGTGCGTGTGATCAGGTCTCCGGGCTGTGCTTGAGTTTCATCTTACAGATCATGCGGCAATCCAAACCAGAACCCTCTTTGTGCAGCCAAGGAGGTCTGTAGCACTGTGGCGGCATTGCGGGATGCTTGCAGAAGCAATGCTCAGCAGGTTGGTTGGAGTCCCAGAAGGTGACGGAGAGCAGATGGAACCCCCTGTGGGAGTAGAAGGCCGCTGGGCGCTGCTCTCCCGCCAGTGGGGTGCTCAGCAAATGGGCCTTTGCCGCTGGAGGGAAGAGGGCGAGGCCTATCAGCTTATCGCCAAGCCTCCGGTTGAGTTGCCGTCCTCTGCAGAATGGAGCGGCGAGGCAGGGGAGAAGGCGCCAGGTAGAAGGGCGATTCTCTGGGAAGGAGGGGAAAATAGCTCCTTGTCTGCTCCCAACCAGAAGAAAATGGGATTTTCCAGCCTAGAACAATCCATCATCCTATCTCTGGCCTGATAATGGAGAGGCGTCCATAGCTTACCCAGGTTTATCTCCCTACATGCTCAATGCTGCAGAGCTGTGGGCCTCTGGGTGGGCAGGGGGAGTTGTGGTGCCTGCAGGAATTCCGCCTCCCTGTCCAGGAGGCAGAGTAGACGCTGCTGGGGTAGCCAGCCTACCTCCAGGCATGGAGCCTCTTGGCCTCCTTCTCTGTGGGCCTCTTGGATGAAGTCCTGTGGAGGCACCCTCCATGGGATTGTGGGGGAGCCACCTCTGGGGCAGCAGCGCAAGCCTTTGTGGGCCTCAGGTCAACCGTGAGGAAGCCCCACACGTGGAGGTCAGCATATCCTTGGCTTGGTCTTTGCCCCAGAGAAGGCTGGTGGACAGGTGACTCACTGGTAAGATTCTCACTTGATAGCAACGCTGTTTCAGGGACATTCAGAATCCTGAACGCTTTGGGTTTTTCTTCCACTCGGTGTGGATGGGGCTTGTGCCAGGGAATTGGTCTTGCTGTGGAGCCGTGAGAAGAGAAACAGTTATTTCTCCACCACCATTATGTCTTCACGTCTAGCGGAGGTATCAAGTAGGCCACGCGCTGGGATTCGAGAGCAGGAGGTTTGCCCTTGTCTCTGCTTGAGACGCCCATGGGAAATCAGTGGGTCACTGTGTGAGATGGAATGCTGAACCAGACGGGCTGTGACCTGGTCCAGCAGGGTTCCTCTTAGGTTCTTCATTTATATGACCTAATATGAATGACCTAATGACCCCAGACCAGAGGAGGGAAGAGTCGATGCTGTCTTAGCCTTTCCATGTCACATTTGCTCAGCACATTCAGGACAAAATCACCCAGGCCGATTGGCATTAGAGGCCACATTTCAGAATGGCTTGGTGGGTGTGTCCGAGAAGCCACCAGGGTGAGTTGTTTGCAGTTTTTGCTTATGGTGATTTGAGGGTGGGTGCTGGCAGGGGTCCCACCCACCGCACGATCTGTGCCCATCCTGGCTGGCGAGAGCTAGCTCAAAGCTTCATGGAGGGAAGGGGATGTCCCAGCAGCTGCTGACAGTGCAGAGGTGTGCTCTCTTTTCGGGAAGACGCCCTTGGACTTAGGTGTGTTGATACATTTTACAAGCAAAGGGTTGGGGAACGTGGTGTTGACTCAGCTGCAGGTGTGCCTGGAGGAAACGGGAACTTTGGACCCATTTGAATCTGGCTTCAGGCCTCCGGAGTGGCACCAAAACTCCTTTGGTTTACAGGAGATGAAAGCTCCTCCTTCACTGGGAGGGGGAAGAGGGGAGTGGAACCCTCGTGGTCCCCCACAGTTCTTCAGGTTTCTGATACCATTAATATGGGGACCTTCAGGACCAGCTATGGGCACTGAGAGTGGGAGGAACTGAATTTTGGTGCCTCTGCACCCCCCCCCCCCCCCAGGTCTGACACCAGAGGGGAATCATGCGAGATTTCTGTCCAGCATTCTGGGAACGAACCTCCGGGGTTCTTCAGGGCTTGGTCTTCCATGGTTTTCAACTTGTAGCTGAAGCTGTTGGAAGATTCAGGTGCCGTCGCTATCTGGATGATGCTCAGCTCCGTGTCTTCATTTTGCCTGAATCAGGAAAAGCTGCCCAAATGCTCAGTCACTGCCTCCAGGGGGCCGGGGCCTTTCTGCACTTGGCCCCGTAGTCAGCCTGCAGTGCGCTCCGAGACTCCGAGAGCGCCTGCGCTGCAAGGAATCGTTTCCGACTCAGAACGCCCTGCAGGTCAAGCACACGTGGAGCATGATTAAGTGCCCCACAGGTAGACTTACTGCGACCTTTGCCATCCTGTCCCACCCTCCAGTGGGCCCATCCACACCTCTGTGGAAGTTATGACACACCTCTGACTGTCAGCGCCTTGTCCATGATTGTCCCCAGGTTATGGAATCATTTCCCTCCCCCAACGTACACTTCTTCGCCCTGGCCTTTAGCTACAAGAAAGGTTTCCACCTTTCCCTTTTGGTCTAGTGGTTAGGGAGCCAGACTCTTATCTCGGAATACCGGGTTCGATTCCACCCTCCCCCACGAAGCCAGCTGGGTGATCTTGGGCTAGTCACAGCCCCACCTATCCCACAGGGTGTCTTGTTGTGGGGAGAAGAATAGAATGTTTTGTCAGCTGCTTCGAGTCCCATTAAATGGGTGAGAAAAGCCAACTCTTCTTCTTCTTTTATATTGGTTTTGCATTTCACATTTGCTGTTCAGTAGTTTTTGAGTTCATTTCAGGGATATTTGGCCATGTTTGAGTTACAGTAGCCTGATGCCGTCAAGCCACGGACTGCTAAACTTGCGCTTGATCTCCTGTAAGGCACACTGTTTGTGGGGCTGCCCTTGGAAGTGGTTTGGAAACTGGAGCTGGTACAGCAATCAGCACCAAGGCTTTTGGTGGGGACCTGGCATGGACCTCTAGTGCTGTTTTTTTCTCACCTGCCTGGGTTCTGATGCATTTCCAAGCTCAATTCAAGCCCCGAATTTTGGGTTAGAACCAGGGTGTCCATGAAAATGACCCCTCCTTTATAATTTAGCCCAGGCCTTTTGTTCAGGATTGGTGGCTTTTCCTTGCATCTTCTCTCTCTGGTGACTTGGTGGTGACAAGCAGAGTTGGGGCCTTTTCACTGTTGGCTCCATATTTCCCAGGGAGGCTACTTGGTGGCTAATCTGACCACTTTCAGGCACCAGATAAAATCTTGGCTCTTCTTCAAGGGAACTGGAGGGAATGTAGAACTACTGTACCTAAGTATTTTATATCCTTGGTTCTGATAATTTAAATTGTCTGTTAGTAATGCTTTCTAGTTTGGGGAGGGGGAGGTTTGCATTTTTGTTGATTGCCCTGGTTACGTTTAAGAAAGCCAAATAATGATTAAATTTACAAAACTGACTTTTGGACTATTTTTAATCTGAATAGAGTACCTGAAGATTGATCCGAATACAGCCATTCCTACTCACAAGAAAAAATCTGAACATAGCCATTCCCAGGACCTTTAAACCCCCCCTCCCCCAGTGCAAACCCTGCTTCTGTTCAAAGCAGCAAAGTTTTCCCCTTCACTCATTTCTTGAGCTGAAGCTGGAGAGCTTAAGTTAAAAGCTGGTGCTTTTTTTAAAAAATTCTAATCCCTGCCTCTGATTCAAAGCTGCCACTTTTACTTTCTCCTTTTCACACCCTCCCTTTTGGTTACTGGGATCTGTGCGCTCAAGCAGATCAGCGAAGGAGCAAGCACAGCACAATCGGAGGTGAGCTGCGTTTTGCTTCAAAGCCTTTTTGCTTATAAAATGTATATTTCTGATAGTTATCAGAAAAGATACAAATGTGCCCAGCAAAAAGGTTCAAAGGCAAAACCACATCTGAGAAATCTCCCCCCTTTTTGACTTTTTCAATCGGGGCTCTAGGACTGCAGGGGGAGTCTTTGCATCTGTGAAATTCCACCCACAGCTGGCTGGCATTGGCCAGAAGGCTAGTGTCCCCATTTGGGGGGACAAAGCAAACTCGACTCAAAAAAGGCAAAAAAGCACCTGTACTTTTTTTCCTCCAAATTTATGCAGGATAGTCCTGCATATGCAGGAGAGGCTTTTTGGTGGTGGCCTTCACTCCTGAAACTTCATCCCAGCTGGGATCTGGGTGGCTTCGTTCATGATGTCATTTTAAACAAGATTTAGAAAACTGCATCTTTTGTTGTTGTTGTTGTTGTAAACTTCCACAGCAGCTGGAGCAACAGGCCTCAGGGGCTCAAGTTGAAGGATCGTCCTCTCTACCAGCCAAGAGGGCTTCCAGACTCCAGAAGTCTCCTTGAGCTTCCTGGAGCCCTCAGCACAAGGATAGGGTACCTGCCCAGCCTGGGCCCCATGGACCAAAATTTCTGCAGAGCAAGTGAAGCACAGAGGGTCCCATAGGTTTTTCTGCTGAGAGAAATCTGACCTGGATGGTAGGCGTGAGCATGGTTTAGCTGAGCTGCATGGAGAGCCAAGAGCAATCTGTGCCTGCTTCTGCCAAGCTGGTTTTCTGCGTTGCTTGGCAGTTCAGCTGGCTCAGATGGAACAGGGCTGGTCTGGACTGCTAATGGGAGTTATATTTTGGAGCATGAAGGCTCCACAGAAAGGGTCTCTTCCTTCAGGCAAAGTGGCCAGGCTTTGGGCAGCTGTTCCCAAGGTGGTTTCCTCACACCTTTGGGAGAAGGTAAAATTAGCCTTTTAGGACCTAGTGTAGTCCTCAGACAAGCTCATCCTACAGTAAAACCCTAATCCAAATATCTAAAGGAACGCCTTCTTTCATATTGATCTGCCCGTGCCCTAAGATCTTGAGGGGATGCCCTCCTGGTTGTACCGCCATTCACAGCAGGAAAAAGGGTGGGCACCCTGGATAGGGCCTTTTCAGTGGTGGCTCCCAGACTGTGGAATAGTCTCCCTCCTGAGGTGCGTTTAAATTAGCTGTGAAGGTGCACCTCTTTGCCCTGGCCTTTGGCTAAGTCAAGGAACAGTCTTTTCCTCCCCACATCCAGGCACTGTTGTGGCTTTAATAGGTTTCATGTCGTATTGGTTTTGGTGTGTTCATTTATATGTTGTAACCCGCCCTGAGACCCTCAGGTATAGGGTAAGATAAAAATGTGAGTGAGTGAGTGAATGAATGAGTGGATGGATGGATGGATGGATGGGTGGGTGATTGTCTCTGGATGATGCTACATGGATAGTTTAAGTCAGTTCCCTGGGTCTCCCTCTGCCCTTCCCTTGCTCCAAGCCTGTGGACTATCAAATATGCATCTCAGAGCACCCCACATTATGTACAGGGAACCCACAATGCTCACTGGGCTTCCATTCTTCTGAGTACAGAATCTGCAGATAAGACCACTTTCTTCTTAAAGCCGCTCCCGCAAAACTGGCAACAACTTGTTAGAATGTGTGAGTGCGTCTTGCCCTTCCTTTGTGGCCTCCTGTGGATGGAGAAACCAAGAGAGTTCCTGGGCTTCTTCTAGAACGCCATGGATGCTTGTAGACGCCAAATGTATCTTTGTTTGCTAAAGCCTATGACTGCAGATTAACCATAAATAATAATCCGAGTAGTGGTTCAAAACAAGCACAGTGTTTCCTCATTCAGATGTTGCCAGGAAACAGGACAAGGTGTGAAGAGCTCAGTGGAGGTGCCTGAGCGTGGCTGCCCCTGAGGGCTGAGCGACACCTGTGCTGTTCTCCAAGCCTGGTGGTGGGAACACAGGCAGAGCCAGCCCAGCCCCTCCTCCTCGGAGCAGCCTAGAAAGACCCCATGGGCAACACGATCAAAAGCCACTGGGATAGCGAGCAAAAGCCCTTCCTGCGATCCGCTTCTGAAGTGGGTTATCCGTCCAGGGACCAAGAGGAATTCCGGTTGACTGAATGGTTTGAGGTGGCAGGATTCATCCAAGAGAGAGAGATTACAGCCCAGCGCCATTCTTGCATTTATTTGTTTAGTTATATATTCCACCTGTTTCTGAAGACTCAGAGCAACACACAATAAAAGGGCGATAGAAACCAATAAGCAATCAAAATGCACGGAATAAATAGTAGAAATAGAGTACAAATATTTACATTGTAAGACTCCACAGATGCTGGTTACTGCTTGAAGCATCTTTTTCACTCCCCAGCTTCAAGGAATGAGATGGGTCCAATTAAATGTGCAAAATCATCAGCAACTAGATTCAGAGAACTCTGATCCTGGGTTTTGGGGGACAGGAAAAGATAAGGCTGTATCACCCTGAGAGATGCTTCGGGCGTCAAATGTGATGCTGTTATTCTTTCACAAAGAATAAAACACCAATTTCAGATCTAATTACAAATCTTCCATTTCTGAGTCAGGTCTTGAAGAGGGAGGTGACAGCCATTCTGGCCTGGCTTCAGGCCTGCCCATGTTACTGAGATAGCCTTGGTTGCCTTGACCGGTGACATCTGACGGGAAAGAGATGGGGGTGCTCCAGTCTGGTCTTGTGGTTAGAGTGCTGGGGCCTATTCACACTTGGCTTTTTTCTGGAATATATCCTGGAATAGGGGCCTGCTGTCCATATGCTAGTACAGGCTTCAGCAGGCCCAAAGTGAGGCCTGCCAGAGTCTCCAATAGCATGTGGACCACAGACCCCTATCCTGAGATATACTCCAGAAAAAGGCCAAGTGCGAACAGGCCTCTGGTTTCTTACCTGGGAATACTGGGCTCGATTCTGCACTCCTTCACGAAAGCCAGCTGGATGACCTTGGGCTACTCACACTCTCTTTCTGAGCTCTCACAGCCCCACTTACCTCACAGGGTATCTGTGAAAGAGAGAGGAACACAAGGTTTGTCAGCCGCTTTGAGTCCCCTTAAATGGGTGAGAAAAGCAGAGAAGAAAAGCCAGCTCTCTTCTCCTCCTCCTGGATCCCTCAAAGGCCTTTGACACTTGATCTCTGTCTTGTATTGGAACACATGCATTGTTTGGTCCTATCTCCGTGGTAGATTCCAAAAAGTGGTTACAGGGGAATTTTGCTCATTCCCTAGGATCTCTCTTGTTGGGTCCCACAGAGATCCATTCTGTTCCCATGACTTTCAGTGTTTACAAAAGTCCACTAGAAGGTCCCATCAGAGGATTTTGAGTGATGAGTCACTGGTATGCTGATGACACTCTCCTCTCCATCTCAGTTCTGTCACGGTCAGGTGAGACTGTTAAGATTTTGGACAGCCACCTAGAAGCCGTGATAGGCTGGATGAGGTCCAATAGATTGAAACTGAATCCCGAAGAGATGGAAGTCTTATACGTCCTTCTAACTGTGTGAAGAAGGTGAGTCAACAACCACTGTTTGATGGGGTTGTGTTATCCTGGAAAAGCCAGGTTCAGAGCTTGGGCATTGTGGCAACCTGCCTGCCTCTTCCCTCCTTGTCCTCCTCAGAGCAACGCAGGCTGAAAGCAAGCAGCCAAGCACCCAGTCCCGCACCAGTTTCCTTCAGCTTTCAGCTGTAAAGCTCTCCCACTGGCTTCCACCTTTGTCTCAAAGCATCAGATTTTAAAAACTCTGCTTTCAAACTGGATTAAAATGCCCAGTAAGGTTAAAAAACAACAGATCAAGCTGATAAGTTGTGGGTGTTGTCTACTGGCACAGCTGGTGCATACGATGAAAATTTTATCCTCCAGTTGTTGGTACAGCTGTGAACAGAGGGGGGCTTACGTTCATCTTTGGTGGGGATGCCCAGAGGTCGTATCGTGGAAAATGAAACTAATCATATAATAGGTAGACATATAGATTGGGCAGAAGAATTATGTATTACTCAAGTGTTAATGGATGTACATAGATAGGAAAAGGAATTTTGCATAGTAAAACAGGCAGTTAGTGCAGCACCACTGGCTATATCAACAGGATGGAAAGCCAGCAAGGTGTGGAGTGCTGTACTGAAAATTAGTGTGAATATATATGAATGATTTTCTGTTGCTTGATTTTTTAAGTGAGAGAAGAATGATTTAGATGGGCATGGAGACTAATATCAGCTGGCAACAGAAATGGTATAAGATGTTACTGCACAGATTGGATACAGAGGGGAGAGAGGCTTTAAAGGGAACAAGAAAACTGGTTCCTCATTTGAAAAAATGAAAATATTAAAAAGCTTCCTGCAATCCATTCCGTGGGAGAGGATGTTGTATTGTTTCAAATATGATTTAGTTTATTGTGTCATGATTAAGGTTTTTCTAGAACAGGCCCTTGGTTAAATGCTGCTTATGCTTCCCAGACTGCAAACACTACTGTTTTAAACTGTTTTTGGTATTGCTCCTATCATGTTGGATTTTAAATGCTGTACTAGTTTATTATTGTTTTTGATACAGTTTTGATATGTTTGTTTTTAAAGGTTGTTAGCCTCGGTATGGGGCGGGATATAAATATAAATAAATAAAATAAAATAAGAAAATAAATAAGAAAAAGACACGATCAGATTATTGCAATGCACTCTGCATGGGGCTGCCTTTAGAAAACAGTCCGGAAATTGGGGCTTGCGTCAAATGCTGCAGTTAGGCTGATCACAAGAGTGCCTGTCTGTTGTTGAGATCTTGATAAGATCTGTAGATAAGGTGTGGATGCAGAGTGGTTACTTGGTTGCTACTTCGTCTCCTGGCTTCTCGTTATGCCGGCAGAATTCCTTGGCTCTGCTCCCAGCTTACAGCACTCCAGCTCATTAAAATCACGGCAGTCCAAGAGTTAATTCTAACTCTACGTTTATTGCAAGTAAGGTTACAAAGGCATATAGAAAGCAAGTTCAGGCATTAGCCTGGCGGATCTCCAATCCATTCCATGTTATCAGCTTACATACTTGGCAAGCGGCAGCAAGCTACATAAGCAATACGGCTAAAAACTAAAAACAGGAACAAAGGAAGAACACAAGCAAAGACTACAGAAGCCTTTTACATACTAGCAACCGGACGTTGTTTTATGACAACTTCCGGGGCTTGTGAGCTCTGTCTCCCCCTCCCAATTTGGCCTACGTGCTCGAAAACACTTGTCGACCTTGCAGCATATCTGCTTCATAGTCCGTTCCCAGGAGAGAGACAGACTCACTATCAGTGTGTTTTGAAAAAATCTTTCCGTACATCCGACTGTGTTTTTTTTTCTTCACTCTTTCTCACAGCTAACATCTGTGCCCTCATCATGCTAGTTCCCACTGGCTACCAGTTCATTTCTGGGCCCAATTCAAAATTTTAACACTGAAGCCTAAAACCTTAAACAACTGGGTCCCAAATATCTGACAGATTACATCCCCCCTAGTTAAGATCAGCCTTGGAAGGTGCCTTAGCGGTTCCATCAACCCATTAAATCCAAGGAGCTGCCATTAGAGAGAGGGCTTTTTAGTGGTGGCTCCCAGGGTTTGGAACACTCTTCCTGTATTTTTCCCACTTCAGATTTTTTTCTAGCATAAAAATCCTAAATAACAAAACAAAACAGTTTCAAAATTCAGAGTATTTTTTCAAAAATGCATAAGATTACTATAAAATATAACAGTAGAGCTTAGACTAAAAGGGTGTGGGAATAGATGGAAAAGTGAGAAAGATGGTGGAAGGACGGGGACAAGAACCTCCTGACTCTTTGTTGTATTGACTTGTGGGAGCGAACTGGAGTCTTGCGGGACCTTCAGAGGTCCAGTGAAGCGGTCCGGCGCAGGGGAGGGGTTTCCGCACACGATTCCGCTTGCGGGCCCCTGGGGATGTCCCCTAAGCCCATGGAACTGCCTTGGTGCCCCTCCCACCCTTGCCCAGATGGCCTTCTAGCCTGTTGAGGGGGAGCTGCCAGCTCCCAGGACAGGGGCATGGGTGGGGATGGGCTCCGCCTGGCATAGTTCATAAGCAGTGGCGTGTGCGGCCCTGGGCAGCACCTTGTGCACCAGTGTGTGACTCCTGGCATGGTAGGGTCGAAGGAGGCCCTTGGGGAAGGCCCAGCCAGCAAGGGAAGAGTTCCATGCGGGATGGACTTGGCTAGGAGGACAGTCCAGTCATAAGCCTGGACGAGAGATGTTCAAGAGGCTACCATGTGAATCACGCACTGGTCTTCTCCCTTAAAGAGGATTTCTCTCTCGTGGGCCTTCTGAGGAGGTTTAAAGAGAAAAACAATGAGTATGAGGAGATGAACATTTGTCTCCCTGAACGTTGCTGTTGTGTCAGAGAATGGAGCTGAGGTGGCCTTGCGGGGCCTCTGGAAGGAAGGCCTCGTGGTGCCCCAGCAGTGGGAGAGACGTGAGAAGGAAAGAGGGGGCAAAAGGGTCAAATTCTGAGGGAAATTCAAAGCAGCCACAGCAACCATAACAAGCAGGAGAAGACAGGGAGCAGCTTTGGGTGTTTGCAGACCAGAATTTTCCCGGTACCTTGAAGCGTTTTGGGTCACTGCTCTTTCAAACAATTTACCTCAGAATCTGCTGCCTGGACTGTATTTGCCTGGATTCCACTACCAGTCTGACTGTTGGGAAGGGTGGAGGAAGTGGAGGCAGGTGACGTGCTGCGGCTCCTCGTGACCCCTGGCAGTTACACCTTCTCACCCATGCCATTGCCATCTGCGGCCCCCCAGGCCCTCCCTGCGGTTGTAGCCGGGACCCCCAAACTCCACTTCGAAACAAAAGTCACTTCCTCTCACAATACCCACAGGCACCTAAGAAGTGAAAGAAGGTGGGAAGCCCATGTCTGTGGTTTGCCAGTTGGATGGTGCCACCAACCAGGATCACGGGCCTTAGGACTGGAGCGTGGTTGAGGCAGGATCCGGGTGCTGTGCCTTTTCCCTCATGGGGAGGTCAAGGTCTGCTCTTTGCCCTGTTCTCCAGATCCGCCCATCAAGGTTGTCTTTCTGCCTCCGCCGCTCCCACAGGCCTGGTCATACCAAAGGAGGAGCTTTCTGAACGGACCCACTTCCCCACTGCCAGCAGAAGCTGTGCCTACTTGCTGGCAGGTGTGAGACGGTGGAGCTTAAAATGAGCCCTTTAATTGCTTGTAATGAAACTGTGTTGGGCTGGCTGAGGAGAAGATTGGCAGATATACTATTATCATGAAGCTAATTCCGTCCATGTGAGGCTTCTTTGGACAGGGTGCCGCCAACACGCAGCAGGGGCCGGGAGGGGGCACTTTTCTCTCAGGCCTCCTTTTCTTTGTCCTGCCCTTCCTCTTGGCCGGAGCCGTTGAAGTGCTTTGTAAAGAGGATGTGAAGGCAGGAGGGGCTGACGTCTTTCCCTTCCCCTGCTTTTCTGTCCTCTGGTCAAGTTGCCTTGCCTGCCAGAACTTTTCCCTGGCACTCTTTTGGTCTGCAGTGTGGCCTCAGGTGGGGTGGCCCCCGTGGGCTTGTCTCACCTGCCTGCCCCTCTCCAGATAGCCTGATGGGTCTTTCCACTGGAGCTGGAAAATCCTCAAGGGCTGAGCAGATAATCTGTGTTCCCCTGGGTGGTCAGTTATTGGGGAGCTGCAGTGGAGTTTGTTTGTTTGTTTTGTTTAAGAATTTACATCTCCTTCAGCTGAAGGTCCCAGGGCAGGTCACAGCAGTAAAAAGATAAATAGAATATCCTAAAATATATTTAAAATATAACACTCCCTCCATTCTTGATAGGAGACAGGTTTTAACCAAGCACCGAAAACCACGTAATGTAGGTACTTGGTGAATCTCTAGAGGGAGGCTGTTCTGCATTCTGGGGGCCGCCACAGGAAAGGCCCTCTTGCATGCCACAGCCTTCACCTTGAGATCTCACTACTTAGGCAGGTCTATATGTGAGAAGATTCTGCTCCAGATAATGGGGCCCAAGCCGTTTAGGGCTTCACATGTTAACATTAACACCTTGGGCTCGGCAGGAAATAGGCAGACACTACAGACGTGTAAAGACCAGTATATGTGTGGCTGGTCGTTTAGGATAGCCCCATATAGAGCACATTATAGTACTAGTCTGATCTGGAGGTTACCAGAACATGCATCACTATGACCTGTCCGGGAAAGGGGCTAAAGCCGGCTTGAAGATGGGGATGGACACTCCTGATGGGTCTCAAATAGTGATGAAGGCAGGAGCAGCCCCAAACCATGTACCATCCAGAATCAGGTGCCCCTTAATTTCCTGGACTTGGGACCTCATCTGTCTGGATTCAGTTTCAGTTTATTGGTCTGCCTCCAGCCCTTCACTGCCTCTAGGCAGAGATCCAGCGCCTGGACTGAGAGGCAACAGACAGGATAGAGCTGCTCCAGCAGGATTCCATGGTTGGTGGTATCAAAGGTCAGTTGATTGACCACTGTGCTGGACTAGATGGGCTGTGGCACTTTGGTTGTTTCCTTATATATCTTTATGAAACTGTTGTAAGAGAATAACTGGTGTATCAACTTCTTTATCAGATGTTCTTAGCATCCCCTACCATTGTTGAACTGTGGATGCAGTTTACCAAGGATTTTATTCAAGAAGTGACTCCCCATACACATTATGGGTGTATGATTTGTCAGACCAACCGCGAAGCCACGTTCCCTCGTTGCAGTGAGCGCATTTGCGTTTTTGCACGGTGCAGCGTTCAGGGGACCTTAGCGGTGGCTCCTGGGTGCGGTGGCCCCTGGACGGCCAAAGAAAGATGACGATACGTTGCTGTGTGAGGAGGAAAGAGCTGGAGATGATCAAGGTGGCCGCAGTGATGGCCACCTCTAAAGGAATCATTAATTATTAAACAACATGTGTGCAGTCGCTTAGATGGGAATGCAGTAATTAACCAGAGCCAACATGGTTTTGTAACAAACAGGTCATGCCAGACTAACCTAGTATCCTTTTAGGACAGAATCACTGGGTGGGGTGATCAGGGAAATGCTGTAGCTGTAGTGTCTCTTGACTTGCGCAAAGCATTTGACAAAGTGTCTCATTCCATACTTACTGAAAATTGTTCAAATATGGGATAGGCAGGACAACTGTTAGGTGGATCCATAACTGGCTTAGTGATGGCACTGAAAGAGTGGTAATTAATGGTTTCACATCCAATTGGAGGAATGTTTCAGGCGGAGTTCCACAAGGGTCTGTCCTGGGTCCAGTGCTGTTCAGCATCTTTATAAATGATCTGGATGAGGGAGTCGAAGGGTCACTGATCCAATTTGCAGATGACACCAAGCTAGGAGGGGTTGCTAACACTAGGGAGGAGAAGGAGAGGATTCAGAAAGATCTAGATAAGCTTGAACAGTGGGATGAAACTAACAGGGTGATATTTAATAGGGACAAATGCAGAGTACTACATCTGGGTAAGAAAACGGGCTAAAACCTGGACCGAGGGAGCGCGGAGCCCTCTGAGGGGACGTTCCTTGCTTTCTTAAAAATCTCTTAGTGAGCCTTTCTCGGTCTTCCAGAGCTGCACCTGTTTTCTCATAGAGGGCTTTAGTTTTGCTTTTAGGGCAAATGTCCAGAGATGCCCCCAAATGCTCAAGCATTGCTCTGGTTTGTCTGTGGCATTTGTTGCATTCTGGGAGATGGATTTTGACCAGGGTTGTTATAGTAACTGCAGGGACTTTCTCTCCTGAGGGGAGCAGAACACACAGCCATTCACAGATATCTTCCCCGTGTTTTCCTTCTGAGGAGCTCAGTGTACCCACCAGATGAGCGTGAAGAGGGGGCCCGGGGGAGGCAGTTCCAGTTCCAAAGACGTCCCAACAGCAAGCCCAGATGAGGACCTAGAATGCTAAGCGGGGCTGCTCTACTTTGCCTGCTCTTCATTGCAACGGGGCCACTTTCCGGAGCTTAGCTTCCTGGTTACCATTCACTCGCTGCTCTTCTTGGGCAAAGGCCCTGCTAGGTTGTGGGTATGGTGCCAGTTTCTGAGCTTCAGTTGACTGTGAGCCCCTTCATGCTGTGGATGAATGAAAACGCGAACCCTTTTGGTGATGGCGAAGAGGAAAGCGCTGCTCTCTTTCTAATGAAAGTAAAAGGTGCCTTTCCTACAGGTGCTTTTAGCGTAAAGGGAAGTGGGGCTGAGGCCACGTTAATTGAAGTGAGGGCCTGAACCTGCGTGGCGCTGACGTGAAAGGTGGCGGCTGCAGGGTGTGCGCTAGGGACGGCTGCCGGGGCCCCTTCCTCCTGGACGCTCATGGGGCAGACAACAGTGGGACCGTTCAGGGCTGTGCTTTTAATGTGGGGGCCCAATCCACGGGGTTCTCTGTGGAGCCTTGCACAGCTGCCTCGGGAAGCTTCCTGGGGTGGCAGAGTCTTCACATAAAGGTGGACTCTGGCGCCTTTCCCTCCTTCAACCTGTGACTCAGATTCATCTCATCCACTGGTGACTTTGCCTCCGTTCCTCAGTTCGGGTTTCACCTGATCGGCCTTCGCTGTGACCTGTCTAGGTAGAGTAGCCCCTTGTGGGTGATAGTAGGCATGGGATGGCTAGGAGGCAGTTCAGACACTCATCATCCCCCTAGAGGGTCCCCTGCCTCTAGTGTCGCGCAAGACAGAAAATATCTTGTCTCTATCCACCGCTCCCACTCTGAGCATGATTTTGTATACTTCATCTGCATGCTGTCTCCTCTGTGTGGCCTCCGCCCATTTTGTGGTCCACTGTTGTGAGCCACTGCCCAGCACTGCACCTGGCTGGCCTGCAATTGGTTGCAGTGTGGCACCCTCCGCTTGTCAGGCTGTGGCTACATTCCTCGTTGGTCCCCTAATTGGAGGGCACGCCCCTTTGACTGACCCCGGTGCATTCAGAAATCTCAGCTCTGGAGCAGCGTGAGCACCAGGCGGGTGGCAGGATTTTGTCTGGACAGCGCGAGGCCCCCTTTCATTAACATTCAGGAGAGCACTCCCTGCCTTGCTTGCCCAGTTTCCAGGCTAGCCTCCATGGCTGCAGCGTTTCAAGGGGACGGCCAAGCTGCCCTTGGTATTGTGATGGAAAAGGACCAGGCGGAGAGAAAGGCCTCTGTGTTGCCGGTCAGCGATGCCAGTGCGTCAGCTGGGTTAAGCAGCAGTTCCCAGTTCTAAGGCCCTGCTGGGTTCTCTGGGGTCCCAGGACTCAGGGCGTCCACCAGGTTTGGAGGTATTTGGGCTGCTTCCCTAGCAGGATTCAGCTGCAGAGCCTGCAGCCAACTTTGCTTCTTGTGCAGATCTGTGTGGCTTTTTATAAAGCATTCCTTCCAATACTGGTTAGAACGATTTGATCTTGGGCCTGGTGCTGTGATCTTAGGGCTCAAATGCTGAGCAAGGCAGGGCATCAATATTTTAAGAAGATTAAATCTAATGAAGTTGCTTCCGTTTTGATGAGCATCACTGCAAGTCCTTGGCTAGAAGGGAGGGGAGAAAAAAGGGAGGGAGGGAGGGAGAAGGAGAAGGAGAGAAAAGGGTTCTTTTGTGTAGTGCGACTACATGACCCACTAGGTGCCTCCAGATTTGCAGAATAAATCCACAATTGAAGTAAAAAGCGCAGCTTTCCTGCTGTGAAGCGACAACCAGCCGTCCCGACTCAAAGGGAAGCTGCGAGAGCTGAGTTGGCGCTTGCAGTCATGTGGGCTGAGGGAGCCAATCACATTTGAGCTGCCCTCGCACTCTCGTCCTGCTCTCCTCGCCATCCTGCCCAGACCGATGGGAAAATTCTAGTTTTGTTTCTATTGCATAGCAGATGTCCTTAGGTCAGCATTAAGGTAAGTGCGCAGTAGCGATCAGATAATGCGACGCCATGATGATGTTTGACACCCCAATTGCGACTGGGCATTGTGCTGCGCAGTATAAACAAGTCTGTGTGCAGTTCCTTCCCAGAAGGCTTTGCTAACTTTCCCCTTTGCTCGTGGCTTGTTTCCAGAGTCATCTTAAAGAAGCCGTGCAGTTACTAGAGGACTACAAACATGGGACTTTGCCCCCCGGAGTCACCAGCAAAGAGGTATGGTGATCTGAACAGATGAACTCACACTTTTTCTCCAAGGTCCAAGAACTGACCATCCAGTTTCGTGCCTGGGAGCTCCTCTGCTCTGGACAGTCTCTGGGCAGCTTTGTCTTCGAGAGTCAAATGAGTGTCAGAGATGTGCCAGGGTGCATTTGAAACCCACGTCTCCCATGTCCTTGCCCAAGTTCCGTGCTCCTTCGGTGTGGGCCAGTTTGGTCTAGTGGTTAGGGAGCCAGACTCTTATTTGGGAATACCAGGTTCGATTCTGCCCTCCCCCATGAAACCAGCTGGGCGACCTTGGGCTAGTCACAGCTCTCTTCTGAGCTCACACAGCCCCACCCAACTCACAGGGTGTCTGTTGTGGGGAGAAGAATAGAAAAGCTTTGTCAGCCGTTTTGAGTCCCCTTAAGTGGGTGAGAAAAGCGGGGTAGAAAAGCCAACTCTTCTTCTTCTTCTTCTTCTTCTTCTTCTTCCTCCCATCCCGTTTGCAGAAGGAGCTCCTTTCCTAGGTCAAGCCAGAGCTGTGCCAGGTCGGGGGCTGACCTGAGTGGACCTTAGAGAGTCTTCTGCCCAAACTCCTGCCGTTGAATAGTTCGCAGGTTACTTTCCAAATAGCTGCCAGCTATTCACTGGGCATTTTAGATTTGATACGGGCCGATGCTGGCCTTCCATCTTTGACTTTTAAAAATATGGAATTGTATTCAATAGCTGTTGTCCTCAAGTGTCTAGGATTTGTCGGCATTTAATGGTTTATGAATTTTACAAACTGCCAGAATCAAAGCAATCAAAAGATAGTGAGGAGTTTAAGGACCTGAGTTTTGAATCTGATTTTTTTAAAAAAAGATTTAATATATTTGCAAATTGGTTATATTGAATTTCTGGCCATATAAGCTTCTGCCTGTGTGTGTGTGTGTGTGAGAGAGGAAGACAGAAGTTGGAGGAACACAAAAGGTGTGTGTGAGTGTGTGTAATGTCTTCCTCCGTAGCACTCTCCAGATTTCAAGATGAGCGCGATGGCTTGTCTGTAGAATCCAGTGAAGAGAAGAATTTCACTCCATTCAGTGTCCTTAAATCTGATGGCCGCTCCAACACACTTTGTAAGCAAACTGCAGAATCCTGGGCGGCCGAAATGTCACCTCGGGCCTCTGTCTGCATTGAGCAGGCCTGCCTGGCTCGGCTGGTTGCTCCAAGAGGCGCAACTGCTGGGACAGAATGGTTTAGATGCCCTGCCGATACAGGATAAAAAGTTGGTAGAAACTCTTCATCTTAAAATGGCAAGACAAGCAAAGGATCCAGGTGTATAAGATAATACCTATGTGCATATGTTCTCTAAAAAATGTAAACAATTGTACACTAGTTCCAATGACAGCATAAAATAACTCAGAATACTTATAAGACACCAGCGATAATATGACTGAACGGCCACTTGTTCATTTGAACCCTTCCCTTGTTCCCTGTCCAGCTGTCCGGACTGAACTCATCCCAGGCCAGTTCACGGAGCCTCCTTGCTCTATCAGTGGGAGACGCTGGGCACTTCGGTCTGGACAGTTGGACAAGACGGGGCCGAAGGCGTTGCTCCTTGCTCCGCCCTTCCTGCCTCCCACTTAGATATTTAGTGTGGAGCGAGGTGAGTCCGAAGGGAGGCTGCAGCCGCGAGGAAGGGCCCTGATGGGAAGCTGAAACCTGGAGGCCACAGTGCTGAGCTGGTAACACTGGGAGAAGCTGCCAGGAGTTTCCTGTTGTGAACCAGGTAGTCTTTGTATTTTTTGCATGCCATGTTTGGTCAAGTTGTGAGCCAGTTTGGTCTGGTGGTTAGGGAGCCAGACTCGTTATCTGGGAATACCCGGTTCAATTCTGCCCTCCCCCATGAAGTCAGGTGGGTGACCTTGGGCTAGTCACAGCTCCCTTCTGAGCTCTCACAGCCCCACCCACCTCACAGGTTATCTGTTGCGGGGAGAAGAATAGAAAGCTTTGTCAGCCGCTTTGAGTCCCTTAAATGGGTGAGAAAAGCAGGTTGAAAAGCTAACTCTTCCTGTATCAGTGAGAAAGGAGAAGAACAGGGCTGTGGTCACACCTAAGGTTTAATCCAGTTTCAGTCCACTTTCAGAGCGAGAGAACACATCAGCAAAGTGACCAGTAATTTTCTTTCCACGTTATCTGTTCCAAAGGTGAATTTTCTGAGTTACTTAACACTAAAAGAAAACCACTTATCTCTTTGCTGATGTATTCTCTCATTCTGAAAGTGGACTGAAGCTGGATTATACCTTAAGTGTGACCACAGCCCAGGTTTTACACTTGGGAGCAGAGGGAGCTCACCGCCTGGAAGTGCTGCAGGGTCCTCTCTCCCTGAGAGCCTCCTTGAGAGCCTTGGTGCTTCATCCTCCAGGGGGCTTTGAGCCCCAGCAGTTGCGCCTTCCCTGGACTTTTGTTCCAGTATTAGTGGAGGTGTAATATCTGGCGCATGGAGATACCTGATGAGATCAAAGGTGGCTTTTGAAAAACGGGCCAGGGCCTGAACTGTGGGCCTGGAATAGGATGGACATGAGTATTCACAACTTTCAATGTTCAAATTTGGACATTCGTTCATTGGCACTCATGTGAATCCAAAGGCTTCAGGGCATTCGTGAACTGGGGAGGCGGGAAAGCGGCTGTGCTGGTCACATCTGCAGTGGATCCAGAGTGCATTCGACATGGTCTGAGAGCGGATTCAAAGTGGATTTCAGGGCGGACTTGACCCTTTCAGAGCAGATATGTTACGGGATACATATCGTATACGTTTTCGTTTGTATTGGATATTTGTGTGAATTCCCACAAAGACGTTTGTATCAGATCGATTTCTGCCCCATTCAAAGGAATCCATTTGACCGTAAATTAATTTTCCTTCATTTAATTTGGTACGAAGGCAACCTAGAAAGTGACCGGACATGTTGGTGCCCGGCGCTAAGCTGGACTTTGCAGATCTAATGGCAGAACCTTGAATTGGCCCCAGAAAGGGCTGCCAGGCGGGCAGCGAAGCCCTTTGAGGATTAATGAGCTGTGCTCCTGACAGGCAGTCAGCGCTCGGATTCTGGCAGCGAAATCCCACGCCGGCGGCAGTTTCCCAGCTGACTTCAGAGGCAGCCCCACAGGCCGTACGAAGCTGCAATCAAAGCAGAAAGCTGCCAGCTAATTAATTGCCCCAATTCAGAGGAGGGAGGGGGCGGCGGAGCACCGTTCTCCTAACCCAGCAGATGAGGGACGAAGGCGACTGGCAGGGGGAACCTGGTCCCTGCACATGCCCGTCTGAGAGGCTCATGAGCTTTACTGAGAGGCTTTGGCCCCGTGGGCTTCTAGTCCTGCCCAGCAGGCTCAGCCGCTGTTACAGGTGCCTGTGTCTCCCATGAGGCTCAGCGGCCTTGCTTTTGGCCACCTGTGGTGGCTCCTCCTTTGTGCTCAGCCTGATTGGCCGGAGGAGGCCCCCCCTAAACAGTTTTTGTTCCCTCTGCCCCCTGGGAGAGCTGGAGGGAAATCTGCACCCACTTACTGTGGGCCAGTTGCGCAACCCCTGCCCCATGGACTCTTCCCCCCAGTACACTAATCCTGTGCCCCCCTCTTCTGGGCCTGGGCACGGTGCCCCCCCCCTTCCCATCCAGCCTCCTCGTGTTGTGGAGGAGCGCCTCCATCCAACGTGGCTTCACACCCCTTCGTCCTTCCAGAGCAGCCTCCGTGCCTGGAAGCCATTTCCTTTTGTGGCTGAAGTGCTAAGAGGCTCCCCATCCCAATGGGCCGGCCTCCATCCTTGGCCACTCCCTCGATGGCCAAGCAGCAGGAAGGCGCCTCCTGCTGGCTCAGGCATGGCCGAGAGCAGGGCTTGGCGGCTTCCCTTGGGGCAACCACAGCCTCCCCCTTCTGTGCCTGGGCTGTTTTTGCCTGGCCTATCAGGAGCAAAGAGGCCTGTCATTTGCCATAGTTCCACTCCTGTGCTGCTGGTTCCACCTGTGGACAGTGAAGCCCTTTTGCAGCCATTCCCGTGGCCGCCACCACCAAGGTCCTGTTTGCTCATTTTTTAAAAAGGTGTCTGGAGGCGGTTGCACCCAGATTTTAATCCAGCTTCGTTCCACTTTCAGAATGAGAAAACATACCAGCGAAGTCTCAAGCTGTCTTTTTTTTCTTTTTTTGCAAAATCTGCCTTTGGGTTAGAGAATTCATGAGCAAAGTGATCAGCTGAAATAACTCAGAAAATTCACCTTTGGGATGGATAATGTGGAAAAAAAATACTGGCCACTTTGCTGATGTGTTCTCTCGCTCTGAAGGTGGATTGAAGCTGGTTTAAACCTCAGGTGTGGCCACAACCATTGTCCCCCACAAGCTGTGTTTCTTTTGGTGGATCTGTGAACCTGTGCTCCGCTTCCCTTGTCTGGGGGCACCTAGATTGATCTCCTGATCTGAGTCCGAAGACTTGGAGCCCCGGATCTGCGCAACCGTCTTCCCAGCAGGCCCCCATCTGCCTCTGCCTGAAAGTCTGTGGTGAGAAGACCCATAAGTGAGCAAGGCAGACGGTCGCACAGCCGAACAGCTCCTGTCCTCAGGGGCAGCAGGGAGCAATCTGCCTCCTCTCTCAGGTGGCAGCCCTTAAGGTGTCTGCAGCCGCAGGTGACTGTTTCTAAGCTGAACCTGCTCTTCTCCCTGCGGTTGGTCCCCAGTTAGATACTGGTCTAGGTTCAAGGTTTTCCCTTGGCCTACGTGGCCCTCAGCAGCTTGGGACCAGCCTCCTTGGCAGACAGCCTCCCTCAATATAGACCTGTGACATGATTAAGATCTTCAGTGGAAATTGCTGAATGTTGTCTTATGAGTACCCGCAGTTGGGCCTTCTCTGCGCTGGCACCCGCCTCTGGAACAGTCTCTCTGCCGTCATACGTTTTTGACTTCCTGGGATGCGCGCTGCCCTGTTCTGGACTTGATAATGTTTTCATATCATTGCTGGTTTTAATTGTTTTTAATGATGTTCATGGACTAGGGATGGGCACAAATGTGTTTTTTGCATTCTGTTTGTTACAAATGGAACGTAAGCAAATCGGTGTCCATTCATATAAATCCCCTTTGAACGAGGCAGGATTCTACTCAATGTGAACCTAGGAGTATCTTTGATACAAACGTATCACATATGTATCCGAGGTGTATCATACATATCCGATATGTATCCCACAACATCCACTCTGAAAGCGTCAAATCTGCCGTGAATCTACTTTGAATCCGCTCTCAATCCGTGTCGAATGCACTCTGGATCCTTTGCACGTGGGACTGGCGCAGCCTCTTTCCCACCTCCCCGGTTCACGAATATGAATGTCATAACTTTCAATTCATATATGAATGTCCGAATTCATACAGATATCAAATGTTACATCCCCGTTATGGGCTGCTTTCGGATACTATTCTTTTCTCTACTGTAGAGTATAGAGCCAGGGGGTGCCCTATGAAGCTGATGGCAGGAGCGCGGGGGAGAGTATTTTCTTCTCCCAGAGGGTCATTGGTCTATAGCAGCAGTTCTCAACCTTCCTAATGCCGCGACCCCTTAATGGAGTTCCTCATGTTGTGGGGACTCCCAACCACAGTGGCAGAGCATCTGGGAGGTGGGAGGGAAGGGCAGCAGGAAGCTCGTCGCGACCCCTCTGAAACTACTGGTCTATAGAGTCTGCTGTCGGATGAGGTGGCAGCAGCAACCAGCCTAAATGGCTTTAAGAAAGGGTTAGACAAACCCGTGGAGGACGGCAGTCTCAACGGCTACCAGAGTGAATGCCCAGGTACTGCCTCCAGGTGGGAGAGGCAGGCAGGATGCTCCGAGGACCATTTGCAGTTGCTGAAGGTTTTGCCTTTGTCTTCTGCTTGAGATGCCCAGAGGCAATTGCTGGTCGGCTGTGTGGGGCTCTGGCCTGCCCCGCCAGGCTCTTCTTGTGTGCTATGTTCTTAAGTATTTTAAATAAATTATTAATAGAGAGACTTTGCAGGCTGTTCTCACCCATGTTCCTAGAAGCTTGGATTTCGCTTCTCTGAAACCGATTCAGAGGTTATTATCTTCCTCCTTGGACTTCCATAGTGCATGAAGTTGGGCTGTGCACGGATATTCGAAAATTTGAAAATCTGATTCGAATTAGACAAACATCGATATTCAAATTTGAGTTCGGATTTTCAAAAATCCAATACAGATTTTTAAATAACTCGACTGGATTCAACATCATATATCACATACGTATATCTGGTTTATTTGTGCTTATAATGTGGGATGCAAACGGGATGCAAACAGGACGCAAACGGGACAAGAACAGGATGCTCACAAATTCAAAAATTGGATTAGACTGTTCCCAACATTTGTATTTTCAAGTTCAAATCAAATTTTTGAAAATACAGATTCGGATAATCCAGATTTGAATCGGGTTTTCAAAAATCCGGATTTTAAAATTTCGAATCAGATTGAATATTCGAATCAACTTGAATTCAGATGCAAAGAATGCCTCTGTGCAGACCCCTAGCATGAAGACCTTCCTTCCTAATTAGCAGTGGAAATAACTTATTTCTTCCCTCTGCCCCTAATCTCCTTTGGGAAGGGCCCTGGGATCTGGCTGCCTTAAAGAGCCCTACTCTGCATTGTTCCCTGTTTTGATCTTTGGGAGGGAATGATACGAGGAGCAATTAATTAAGAAGGGTACAGTGTTATGTCTGTGTTATGCATTTTTATTACCTTCTCACTTTGAGAACCTGCTGCTGCTGCCGCCAGAACGGCCGCAATTTTTCATCAGGGTAAATCCGCCAGATTTGACAGGGAGCCTGTAAATTTTACTTCAGTGTAGCTGCAATGGGTCTCTGGCATTGCAAGGCAATTCTTTCCACCGCCACCATTCAAGTCCCAATGTCTCCCAAATGCACCATAGTACTGATGACGTAGGGTGGCTAATTAATGAACTCATTAACTTCTTTTCTGGCCCTTCGGCCAAGAATCTTGGGACAGGATACAGGTAGTAGTAGTACTGATAAGAAGAACAACTTTTATTTAAAATGCCCCTTTCACCAAGGGACGGTACAGGGTTAAAAATTACAGAAAGAATAATAACATAGCAATAAAACAATCTAATAATAATCAATAATATTAAAATCAATCTAATAAAATAACAATAATAAATTTTCAAAACATCATTTCATCCGTCAGAGATAAATATTATCCACTAAAATAAGTCAATTTAAACTTAATCAGGGGTATTAAAAAGAAAGGTCTTCAGACCCTTTCGAAACTGAACCAAATCTTCTAATCCAGGGTTTTCCAAACTATGGGTCGGGACCCACTGGTGGGTCGCGAGCGAATATTGAGTGGGCCCTGCCTGTACAATTAAGTAATAAAAAAATTGTATTAAAACTTTGTTATTTGAAAACTCCTTTATTCATATTGGTAATGGTTAAATTTCCTAGAGGTGGGTCCCGAGTTGGTAAACTTATATTAGATGGGTCGTAGCCCAGACAACTTTGGGAACCACTGTTCTAATCTAAGGACTTGTGGGAGATTATTCCAAAGGTGAAGAACTGAGGTGTAGTGCACCTGCTGGCCAGTGTGGAATCACCTATAGCTTCAACTGTGGCAGGTTTCCTAGCAGATTATTATATATTAAGGTGGTTTTACTATATCTTATATTTAAGGTTTGTTGGTTGGTGGTTTTTTTTTTAATTTTCGTACCACCCTTTGTTGTTGTTGTTCTCTCTTCCTATGAGACTTCCATCTTGAGGGTTTAGCCTTTGCCTGGACATCAAACAGGGAAATTTTGAATTTTCTACCACAGATCATTAATGATGTCTTTTGCCTTTCTAGCTATGGAGAGCACAAAAAATAAAACAGGTAACGTACTCTTAGTTTTCCTTTTTATAGTACTTCTGTTGCTAATCCTCCCCATTGAAAGGGCGAGTGGGAATGTGGCTGGTCTTGCTGTCTTTTCGCCCAGTCTCATCAGGTGGAGATTTTGCCAGATCAGCCTGGGGTCCCAGGTGTGTTGTGAAACAAGGGGGCATCTCACCTTCCTTTGGACTGCAAGCAAGGGAATGCTTTGGGGCAGAGGGTTTCCTCCATCCTCCTCCGAAGAAGGCAACGCTGAGAAGGAGAGCAACACAAATAGTGTAGATTCCGATACTGGCACGTGGCGTTTCAGATTAGCCTGGAACACAACATTTCCTTAAGGCTATATGAAAAGTCTTCTTTTTAAAGTAACTGTACGTCTGCCACTGTTCCCAGAGCCGGGACACTTTTCTTCCCAGGCGCAGTGTTTTTATCCAGGGCTGTTTTGCAGAGTACAGGAAATGATTGCAGGAGCCGTCCATTTCCCTCTGTTTACCTTCTTTGGAGCATTCTCAGGAGTGTCTGCGCAGCATGGGGAGGGAGAGCGCACAGCCGGAAGAGAAGCCGGGGCCGTTCCATTGCTCAGCTGTTACGATGCTCTGATGAGATTGAGTACGCCCAGATGCTATCTTGTGCCCTAGGAGGTGCGACTGGGGCCCACAGGTGTGTGGCCCTGCACCCCAGTTCCGTCCCACAGCGCCACAAAGGCACCATGCAGGCCATGACATAGTTTCAAGTGGTGGACTGACAGAGGTAAAAGAACATTTGCGTTTATCTGATTCTTTTGTAGGCCATCATCCACCCGGACACCAACGAGACGATTTTCATGCCTTTCCGAATGTCAGGTAAGGCCCAGGTGCTGCCTTGGCTTCAGTGTCTTCAACAACAGCCCTTAAACGAGGGAAAGGCCGTTCGGGAGGGAAGGTCACCAGGGCCACACACCCCGTTCGTTCCCTTACTCTCATAGTGAGCATTTGAGATGAGCTTGGGGCTTCACCTCCTAACTGAATGGGTATTTATTATTTTCTACAGGCCTTGTTTGTGAGCCAGTCTGGCCTAGTGGTTAGGGAGCTGGACTCTTATCTGGGAATACTGGGTTCAATTCCACACTCCCCCGTGAAGCCAGCTGGACTCACAGCCAGGGCACCAAATGCAAAAAGGGCCCTTTAGTGGGTCTGGTGTGGCGATCCTACCTTAGAACAGACTCAAAGCCACCTTTGGGATTTGGCGTCGGCTCGGTTGATGGGATGCCTGGTGGGGAAGGGAATGAGGGAGTTTGGATGGAAGGAGATAATGCGCGAGATACTCTGATATTGGATTAAATATGTATAGAATAATAGAGTTGGAAGGGACCTCTAGGGTCATCAAGTCCAACCCCCTGCTCAATGCAGGACTTCCTAAACTGTGGGGGTGTAATGCTATATATATTTGATTTCTGCATAATTTAAAAGTTCAGGCGGACCCCCGTATCCGCAGGGGATTGGTTCCAGGCCCTACCACTGTTACTGAAAACTGCGGATACGTCGGGCTGCCATATCCATGGTGGATACATTCCAGGCCCTACTATGGATAACATAAAACTACAGATAATAACAAATGCTGGGAAATGGAGCACTATTTCCCATAATTCCAGTGAAATCCCATGGAATTTCAAAGGAATTATGGGAAATAGTGTTCCATTTTAGGCTATTTCCTTCCTGTCCCAGGCCTTGGAAGAGTTTAAGGTAGGTTTAATGGTGCCCACGGAGGGTTGGGGCGGCTGATCTGGTCACCACGGGAAACTGACCATATCTGCTGCCCTGGTAGCTGCGGAGCAGTTTGGAAGGGTTTTCTAACCATCTCCAAGGTGTTTCTAATAACCATAGCAACACCCCCAGCCTCACCCCCAGCTTGGACTGATGCTCTGCTGAAAAGCCTGGTGAGCCACCCTGGTTGCACAGATGCACGCCACAGTCAGATCGCGGATGAGGGCAGCTTTATTAGGATCAGGAGCAGAGTCACCAAGCAGGGGGGCATGACGTCTGGGGTGGGGGGATCCGCTATCCGCCAAAGCTTTGACCGAAGCTTCGATGAATACCTGAATATCCGATTCGTGGGCTGTCTTTCAATCTCTCTCAATCTCCCATGATTCCTATGAAGCCTCAGGTAGGCTTAATGACAGCAGCGGGAGGGGGGAGGCTGGAGCAGGCTGTGAGGGCCTCCACCTTGCACTGGGCGATCGGGAGAGATCGGGGAGGCTGTCGGTGTCTTGCGCACCTTGCTGCCTGACAGCTCCCTGACTGATCTGGTGGAGGTTGCCTCTAGGGAGGTGTTGGGGATCCCCAGGACATTGATCTTGGGGGACATCAGCATACATGTGCGGACTCCTGCCTCCAGACCAGCTTAGGACTTCATGGCCCATGGGGCTGTCTCAGTTTATTGCTGGCCCAGTGGATAGGGTGGGGCATACTCTTGATTGAGCCTTTGCTTTGGATTGTGAGGGGGGATGGCCTCATTATTGGGGGGGGGACTCATGTGACCCCACTGTCATTGTCAGACCACTACCTAGTGGGTTTCCGGATGCTCTGATTGGATTTCCAGAGGACAGAGCTGTAATCTTGCTGAGGCCCTTGTGGCAATCCAGAGGCACAATGGGACATCAACACAGTTGCCCCGAAATGCCCTCGCCAGCCCTGGGGAGTCGGCGCTGCTCTTGCTTTTCTGAGAATTCCCCCATCCAGCCCCACCCCCCAAGCCTAGGTAAGTGCTGCACCAGATGCTCTGAGCCAGTGGTGGGCCTCCTAGCTCACCTGCCCAGGTCTGTGTAATCGACGCCCGGCCAGCCCTTGACCCATGGCCTGCTTGGAACTGAGCTGTCACTCAGCCAACAGCACCACCAAGCCAGTGGGAGGCTGGCAGGCATCCCAGCATCCTGAAGCTCTGGAGGCCAAACAGGAAGAGCCATGGGCTAAATATATGCCACCCTCCTTCTCTGAAGCTCTTCTGGGCCTCCTAGTGAGCCAGTTTGGTCTAGTGGTCTAGTGGTTAGGGAGCTGGAGTCTTATTATCTGGGAGTACTGGATTTGATTCCACCCTCCCCCGTGAATCCAGCTGGGTGACCTTGGGCTAGTCACAGCTCTCTTCTGAGCTCTCACAGCCCCACCCACCTCATAGGGTGTCTGTTGTCAGGAGAAGAACAGAAGGTTTGTCAGCCGCTTTGAGTCCCCTTAAATGGGTGAGAAAAGTGGGATAGAAAAGCCAAATCTTATTCTTCTATTGCCCATATCCTCCTGGCCATAAACATTGAGGTGGGACCCCCTGACCTCCCTCCTCTCACCAGGCCCATAGCTCCCTTCCTCTGGCCCCACTGGCCCCACGGTTGCCCCAAAGCAGTGACAGCCTCAGACCTTTACTTGCCCGGAAGGCGCAGCACGACTCTTTTGCTGCTGCCGCCGCCGCCACCTCATTCCGGTGGCCGTTCAGGAGGCCCCTGCGCCCTGTTGTGTTGCGCGCCTCCGTTGAAGCAAATTGCTTTCTAAAAAGACGATGCTTGATCAGTTCAGGATCCTTCCCATCTGATGGATCACTTTTGCTGGTCTCAGAAATCATGGAGGATCAGGCACAGCCAGGATTTAGAAGGGAAATCCCAGGAATGGGTGCTGAATGGTCAGTATCTGGACATAGGGTCTCGGGTCCACGTAGTTGGGAGACACCCTGGCCTCGATGGGGCTGTGATGCCTGGAAGGGACAGGGGCAAAACTGTGGGACGCTCTTGGACTCTGCACTGACGCTTGAAGCTCAGGTGGAGGCCGTGGCCAGCAGTGCCTGCTCCCAACTGTGGGTGGCGCACCAGTGGAAGCCTTTTCTGGACAGAGACCACTTGGCCACAGTTATCCATGCTCTGGTCACCTCCAGGTGGGACTATTGTAATGTGCTCTACATGGGGCTGCCCTTGAAGATGGTTTGGAAGCTGAAGCTCCTAGGCTGCTGACTGGGACAGCTGGCCGGACGCACGTCACGTCGGTCCTAAAAGAGTTGCATTGGCTGCCAATTTGCTGCCGAGCCCAAGGTGCTAACCTTGACTTACAAGGCCCTAAATGACTTGGGTCACAAATATCTAAAGGAGCACCTTCTTCCGTATCAACCTGCCTGTGCATTAAGATCTGGAGGGGAGGCCCTCCTGGTTGTCCCACCACCTTCAGCAGCTAGTTGGGTGGGCGCCCAGGAGAGGGCCTTCTCAGTGATGGCCCCCAGGCTATGGAACATTCTCCCCCTTGAGGTGCATCAGACCCCTTCATTGTATATGTTTAGGAGGGCAGTGAAGACGCACGTCTTTTCCCTGGCCTCTGGTTAAATCGGAATATACTGTCTCTTCCCACTTTACAGACACTGTCGTTGTTTTAATATTTATCTGATTTTAAATGTTGTTACCTGCCCTGGGACCTTCCTGAATAAGGTGGGTTTGAAATGCAGATAAATAAATAAGTAAACGGGGAGGTTGAAAAAGGAATCCCCTCCCTCACTGTTGCTGGGAAGGCGCTGAGAGCGCCCCATGTCATCACCAGGAATCCTGCCTGTTCCCCCCCTTTGTATTAAGAACGGATTCAGGGAAGACTTGCCAAGGCGGCCCAGCCAGCGCACCAGTGGTCATGGTGGCGCCTCTCCCTCCAGGCCAGGCGCACGCTGTATGGCCTGCCAGTGGATGCTGGCGTTCAGGAGCCGAGGCTCCGGCATCCTTGAGCCAGACCCGCCCCTTCCTGGTGTCCCTTCGTGCTTCCGGGCACACGCAGGCATGCGTGGAGGCGCGTGGGTTCCTCCTGTGCTGCAGCCGAGTTGGCAAGTGGTGCTTGTCAGACGTGGGATGGCTCAGGACAGAGAAGTTGCCAATGGGCACGAAGTAGCCAGATGGCTATTAGTACAAGGAAATCTGTTTTTTGCCCGCCTGTGTGCCGCCTTCTCCCTGGAGGCAGCGAAAGTTGACAGGCTTTCGCTTTCCTTCCTGCGGATGCAGTGGGGCTTGGCTTCTCCTCCTACAGGGGAAAGTCGAAAGAAGACACAAAGGGCCGCTGCTGCCTTGCGGCGCTCAGTGGTGGCGCCTGTGCCAGAACTCTCTTACCCTAGAAATGCTGCCTTATGCTAGAGGCCTTTCTTGAGCCTTTAGGCTTGCACGCTGCTGGCATGCCCTGGGTGATAAAGCACCTTTGCCAGGGGTATTTCACTGCTTTGGCCATTAACTCCAGGGTCTGCGCCTCCTGGCATCATTAGCTGGATCGCCGTCCTTCTGATGGCTTTGTGCTGTGTGCAGTTAGGAGGCCACAAATTCACGTGTGCCCCTTTGACTGCGGTGCATTGTGTCCCTTGTGGGAGAAGGGGAAGGTGGGGAAACCTGTTCTGTCCTGAAGAAGACCGTGAATATTAAAATGTGTTTTTCTTCTTCCTTATTTCTTTCTGCAGGTTACATTCCTTTTGGAACACCTATTGTGAGTACTCATTCAGTGTACCTGCTATGTTAGCTTCAACAAGAAATTAATTTTGTGGTTGTCTAAATTCTGCAGGGAGCTGAGCAAAAAAGTCTTCCTGTTGGGTTTCCCCTGCCATGTCATCCTTTTCATTATGCTCTGGCCTTTTTGAAGCATAAGGGAAGGCGCCCCCCTTCATCTCAGCCTTGAATGGGAATGTTGGTTAACATGTGGAGCTCAGTTTTCTGCTGCACACCTAATGAACGATTAGTGAACTTCTGGGGAGGCCGGGCACGCTTGGAGGCTGTAATAGGCGGATGCTGTTCACCAGAGGTTCACTAATTATGCACTAAAGGCCACGGTGGCTGTATCGTGGCCGTGGCCACCTTCCCCCTGCAAAGGCTCTTCTGGGCCCCTTCTTGGAAGGTGGTATGGCTCATGACAAGTGAGGGGGGCTGCTGGGAATAGGCATAGGAGGAGGGGGGAAAGGGGGCTCTTTTTCTTGAAAGAGTAAGTTCGATACAGTGCAGATACAGTATGGAGAGAATAAGAACAATCATTTGCAGGTGCCAGAGTTTGCTGAGGCAGCTTTTGCAGCCCTTGAGCTGGAAAGCATGCATTAAGCTCTCCAGGGTGGGATAGGTAGGTGGGCTTTGGGCAGAAGCACCTGTTGATGAGAAGTGTGCTTTTGGGGACCCAAGGAGACTTCGTCCTCTCCCAGTCTGTCATCCTGAAATCTGGTTTACTCTGCAGCGGAGGGACTTTGGCTGCCTTCCCCCTGTGTTTCATTCCCAGCTCCTCGTAAGTTATTTTGAGACGTGAAATACGCCCGTGGATCCATTCTGGGCCACATTGCTTCAGACATATGGCCCTTCCTGTAATGATATCTTGAGGGAGGTAATGGCATGATTCCCAGCATAAAGAGGGGAAAGGTGTCCGTATTTATGTTTAACATTTGGGTGGTAATTTGTAATTAACTTTGCAAAAAAGTTAAACACAAATTTGAGTTAGCGATCAGGTTGACACCGAAATCGGCCCAAATCCAGACCTGTCAGAGGAGCTGAGAGCTGTCAGCGGAGCTCAATTTTGCAAGCTGTAAATGATAAACTGGGGCCTCTTGTCACAAAGCAGAAAAAATGATGTTCAAATGTTACATTTTAATTTTAACATTTATGCCAATTGATCTGTGAATTGCAGTGACATAATTGGCAGCAGGCTCATGCAGGCTGAGTCTGAAACTGAGCATACCGGGAAACAGCACGGGGGTGGGCTGGGCTGGGGGTGGGGAGTTGGGATCTCCCTGCCGCCCCATTCCCTGAATCCAAGGCTCCCTAAATCCGAGGAGGCGTCTTTGCAGGTTAGGGAGCGTTACTCTGCCAGCGGGCGCAGAGGGGACATTGGGAAGCCTGTGCACGCAGGAAAGCAAAACAGGAAGCCAAGGTAGAAAGGAAAGGGACATTTCCACCCCCCACCCTTGGTCTTGGGGCCTTCTGGGCTGGGCAACAAGCCCTGTAGGAGGCTTCCTGACGCTTCTGAGGCACCGGGATTCTGTCCCACAGACCCTCAGCTTTATTGCCTTGGGCTTTGAAAAAGGGAAAACTCAGAAACGCTTCTTGGTTTTCACTGTAGGAGTTCTAGCGCGTTTTGCAGCCAAGTGAAGATGCAGTAATTTTTCTTTTTTTTATTTCCATTTTATTTGTATACCGCCTTTCCAAAAGAAAATTTGCCCAAGGCGGTTTACAACAAACAGAAAATACACAATGCAAAATAATCAAAACATTATAATGAAACTGTATTATAATTATAAAAATTGCACATCATACAAAACATTGCAAAATAAGCCAAACACACAAACACAAATGGAGGCAGCTGAGGCCAAGTGGAGTCCAGAGCAGCTGACCAAAGGCCCCAGTCCAACAAAAAATCATCTCCTTCAAGATGTCAGTGCCCAGCCAGGCTGCAGCCACTAGACCATCCCCAGGAGAGGT
The DNA here is from genome assembly GCA_023333525.1 of Aspidoscelis tigris stejnegeri. Classification (NCBI taxonomy): domain Eukaryota; kingdom Metazoa; phylum Chordata; class Lepidosauria; order Squamata; family Teiidae; genus Aspidoscelis; species Aspidoscelis tigris. Next base: position 91,065,868 of record JALMGA010000006.1, on the reverse strand, counting down.
GGCAGAGTTCTCCTCTTCAGGCAGGAGTCTACCCGTTGAATTTCTGCCCTCCCCCCACCATTCATCTGTTGAGCGCATAGCAGAGTGGACAAGGCTGGCTTCAGTTTTGAAGACCATGTGCTTTTGGAGCTCTGAGGATCTTAGAATCATAATACTTTAAATTTTGCATTTTGCTGTGATGCATTCGTGTGTTGTGTTGTTCCAACAGGTGATTAGCCGCTTGCCTGCAGGGTAGCTGAAGGCTGGAAGTGTGTAAGCCAGCCTGTCTGCCTTTGCAAAGGACCATCAGCTGCTGGCTAAAGTCCCCCTCCTTGTGCTTGCCCCTCTCATAAGCAGCTGTCCGTCATCAGGGAAGGGCCCCATCCTTGTATTAGCAGGCTCAGGGGAGGAGCATTGAGTAGTTAGCAGCCCAGTTAGATGTAAATATAAAGGAAAGAACTAATTATTTAAACTAGATTTGGAAAATACTCCAGCCACCAGGGCAGTGGCAAAGCCATGGAGGAGTGTGATGCCTTTGCCAAGATGGTGGTTCTGAACCACTGGAACGGTGACAAAGATGGCAGCACAGTGGACAAGCTGACATCTAAGATCGGCCGGTGAGACCCTCTTGGTAGTGCCACCCCCTTCTGCAGTTAAGGGGCTGGGACTGCCCAAGAGGGCTTTCTTGGTGATAGCCCCCATAGTATTGAATAGCCTCCCCTCTGAGGTGTGTCCAGGCACCCTTAGGCCGTGGCCCCATGCAAGTTTGGTGCCATTCCAAGCGTGGGATTGGCAAGGTTCATCCCCATGTGTTTTGGATTTGGTCCGCAAATAGAGTACCAAATCCCCCCAAACCGTGCCAGAAGGATGCCAAATTTGGTACCTGAAAAAACAAATCTCGGCACATTTTGGGGGAGCCGGGAATGCACATGGGGACAATTGCGGGCTACCAGGGAGGAGATTTGCACTCAGGTCATTGGGAGGTGGGCAGTGCACGCTGCCCCTGCCCTGTCCACTGAAGACCACAGCCACTGACTTTTCAAAATGCCGATCACAAAGGCAGGCTGGAGAACAGCTTGGTTTTTAAATTTTCTGCCATTTCCACGGAGGTAATTCCAACCCCGTTTCAAGAATGCCAAGGCAGGCTGCATAATGGCTTGATTTCTGTTCCATTTGCAACCCCCGTTTCCCTGATCTGCAAGGCGATTGTAAATAAAGGCTTGACTTTCTGCCTTTTAAAGTCGACAGGCGTTCTTGTGGTCTCTGGTGGCGCAGAGGTGCGCAAAACTGCTCAAGCGCCTACTGCCACTAAACCTCATAGCGGCTTTCGGTGTTTTAATTTTTTTAAAAAAATATTATTATGAATGAAGCTTTATTTTTACTTGTTTCTATGCCTCCCACCCCAGTCCTGGCTGTCAGTGCCGCTAAGGGAGGGGGAGACGCAGCACAGGGGTCGGCTGACGTCAGTCTTGCTTCCAATGAGGAGAGAGGGGGCGGGGGGGGGGCGCTGCTCCCCTGTACCAGGGTTCGGCACGGTTCTCATGGGGATGACCCCATCCACACCCAACTCGTACCTGTCCCCCTCGCATGCCCAAAGAGCGCCCAAAGTGTGTCACATGGCCTGCATGGGAACGCAGCCTTAGCGTATGTATTTAGACGCCTGCTTGTGATGCACCTGTTTACCCAGGCAGGCACCGTAACTGCTTTAGCTGTCTGTTTTTATGATGAATGTATTGCGACCTGCCTGGGTTTAGGGTGGGGTGGATGGATCAATCATCAGTCAGTTGGATGTATGGCATTTGCCATCTTCCCATGGCTGTGATCACGACAGAGCGTCCCCTCGCGTTCACAATGGGCATCTCAGAGCGGAATTGGCGTTGGCAGCCTCAGGGATCCCCTGGTTTACCCAGGATAAAAACAGAACACATGAACCCCTAAACCCACCGGCCCGTTGAGAGCGAAACACAGTAGAACTGTGGCTGAGCAAAGAGGCCTGCGGTTTCGGAGGAGGATTTTCTTCCTGTTGGTCCTTAACGTCAGGCTTCGGAGGTGAGTTTGTCAGAAGGAGCGGCTGGGAATCTGTTTGCCGCCATAAGTGTAGAATGCTCCTTGAAACGTCTTCCCCGCTTCGTGGTCCTTCTTGCGGTCCCTGGAGTTCCTTTTGCCTGAAGTATTTCTTCCTTCACCTCCAGGTTGTCGGACTGCTGTTGCCAAACCAGACGCTGGCATCCACTGTCTTCTGGCAGGTAATACTTTCGTGCCCATCATGGGGGCCTTTGGAAAGCAACCCGGCCCTCAGTGTCAGCAGAACTCTGGCCTTGCGCTTTGGCCGATGGGCCGGGGGAGCTGCAGGGCGATCGTGGCAATTCCTTTTCCCACCCCCCGGGGGGAGATCATTTGGTCCTCCTTAATTCCTCCCTGCGTTTTGTTGGGTTGTCTTGGACCTGCTGGGAAGATCCGGTTTAATGATTTTTATTGTCATTTCCCCCGCCTCAGTCATTTGTAGCTCTTTTTGCTCCTTTTCTAGGTGTAAAGTTAGAGGTGTAAAGTTAATAAGAGACGCTGTCCTGGGAGGCGAAGGGCTTTGAGCTTTTAATCTTTCCGAGGGTTCTTGTTCAGTTCCTACAATGATGATTTGCTCACTGCGTTAACCTCTTCGCTTGCTGAAAGAGTGGTGTAACGCTTGGGGGCCTTTGTGTAGGCAAGTGGAAATTCAGAATGTCAGTTAGCCCATTTATTTGTCCGACTGAATCTATTGATCTATTTTAAAAAAAAACATTTCTACACCACTTCTTTCGTTCAGAATCTCAAACCCACGGAGTGGAGTTTTGAGGCAATGTTAAATCAGTGGATAACTGCAAATTATATTAAAACAAGATTAAAAACTAGGTTTGGTTCTGTACCTGGTAGACATTCATTCACTCCAGAAATGCCTGGGTGAACTAATACTTAAATGATGTTGTGTGAGGGAAGGTAATATGGGAGCCACCCTAGAGAAGGCCCTGCTACAAGACGTTCCAAGATGATATCCAGTAACTGATGGCAGCACAGCTGAATCTCCCACAGCAGATGATTTCAGCTTTCTTACTGATCTTCTGGGAAAGGTGATCTAGCGAGTTCTCTGGTACAGGTTGTTTAGGGCCCTGTACGCCAAGTGTAAAGCCCTAAATCTGTCTCAGTAATGGACTGGCAACCAGCGCCGCCATTTAAGCCCAGGCCTTAGGTGTGCGTGAGCGGAAGCAGCACTGCTTGTTGCACCAGCTGTAGCTTCTGGCAGCCTCACACAGCGCATTGGAGCAATCCACAGCTGCCAGGCTCTTCCTCTCAGGTAGAGATATAGCTGCTGATGAGCACTTCTTGCTCCCGAGGCCAGCTGAGCCCCCGGAGACAGGGATGATTCCAGAAGTACCCAGGGCTACGAGTCTGCTCCTGCTGAGGGCATGCAACCCCGCTTGGAGCAGGCAAATTCCCCAGCGCCCAGACGCAGGATCCCTCTTGCCCCTCTTTTCTCACCCATTTAAGGGGACTCAAAGCGGCTGACAAACCTTCTGTTCTTCTCCCCACAACAGACACCCTGTGAGGTAGGTGGGGCTGTGAGAGCTCAGAAGAGAGCTCTGACCAGCCCAAGGTCACCCAGCTGGCTTCATGGAGCAGGGCGGAATCAAACCCGGATTCCCAGATAAGAGCGTTTCGGAAGTGGCCATGAGAGCCAATTGCACATCACGTCCCTTGTGGTCGCTGGACCATTTTCCTTTCAAAGTGGCAGATGCCTTTTGCGGCAGCATCCCTTGGGAGGGAGACCACCGTTGAGAGCACTGGCTTCCCTCAATGTCAGATGCCCCACAAGACTGGCCATCTGGGAAACCCAGCTGAGCAGCAGCAACTTTCCACGGGAATTTAGGTGGAGGCCGTAGCCAGGAGTCCCTGCTTCCAGATTCAGCTGGGTTCGACCATAGTAATCACGCGCTGAAGATTTCCAAACTAGACTGTTTTAATCTGCTCCACCTGGACCCATTCTGGAAGATGTTTCAGAAGCTGCAACATCAAGACTCCTGGCCAGAACTCACTTTGGCCCTAAAAGAACTGTACTCGTTGCCCACTCACTGCTGAGCCCAGTTCAGGGAGTTGCCATTGACCTATAAGGCCCGAAACAGCTTGGGCTCAAGATACCTCAAGGAACCTCTCCCCCCATATAGACTTGCCTGTGCCTTAAGGTCTTCCAGGGAGGGCCTTTTGACTGTGCCACCACCCTGAGAAGTTAAAAGTGCAAGTGGACACGAGGGGGCCTTCTCTGTGGTAGCTCTGAGGCGATGGAACCACCTCCCTTCTGAGGCCCGTCTGGCCCCCATATTTAGACACAAGGTGAAGAAATGTCTCTCTGCCTTTAGTTTTCGGACAAAGAAACAGCATTCCCCGCTTTCAGGTGCTGCTTTTGCTTTCTTAGTCAATGAAGTTTTTAATTCTGTGTTCATATTGCTTTGCTTTTGACCTGCCCTGAGATCTCTGGGTATAGAGTGAGTTAGAAATAGAAATAATTTATAAATAAATGGATGGATGGCTAGATGAGCCCAGTGAAACTTTTGCGGGATGCATGGGTTATGATTTGGAGAAAACTAAGGGAGGGATGAAGGCCTTGAGAGAGTGGTGGATCGGGCTCTGTGTTGTGCTGCCACGATTACAGGTGCCAGGAGGAGAAGGAGGTACCAGAGTACAGTTGGACCCACGTTCCGCTGAGGGTACGTTCCGGCTCCTACCGTGGTTACCTGAAACTGGGCAACCCCAGAACCAGAAGTGCTTTTCTGGCCTCCAGAGAGTGTAGAGATGGGCCTGTGATGCCAATGGACGCCTCCCACCTGCCTCCCGCGCTCCCCCTTACATTTTGGGATGGGCTCTGGTGGCCTCTTGTGCCTATTCCAACGCTGTACAGAGGCCAAAATAGACTTTCGGTTCTGGTTGCTTTTCCCTTATGGTGCCTGTGAGTAACCGTGGTTAACTGAAACTGTGGTTACTGAATCAGTGGATACTGACCAGAGGGTCTGACTATATTTTATTGAAATGGGGGATCTTGAAAAAGCAAGCAAAGTAAGGTGGTGGTTGGTTAAATCTGAAACCATCCGTTTTCCTTCTTGTCGGGGTATTCATTGGTTTACAATTCAAACTTTACTTTGCTGATGCTCCAATGGACTTACTGTTTCTTCTGCTGTACCCCGAGGCCTGATTATTGTATTCTGCATGCTTTCTGGTGCCTACTTTTCCTGCCCTTTAATATATAAAACTTCAGTTCACAAAGAAGAAATCAGGCCCAGTAAGGAATTGCAGCCAGCCCGCCGTGACCCCAGCACTCCACCCTCGTCTGCCAGGGCTCCTTTGCACGTGTCTGGATAGAGGGCCTTTGCTCTCTTTGCCCTGTGCCCGCAAAGAATTATATACCCGTAAATAAAACAAGCAAGAGCAAAGGTTAAAAGATGTGTAACCCAACGTGAATATATTCCACCAGTCCGTCCACAAATAAAACTCTTTCCGTGTGCTTGAGCGTGGTGAGACTGCATTGTCTGCCCTTTAAAAACACACTGGGCCCTTCTGCACCCACTGCATCATTCTAAGGCACCTTCTGGGCCTCCCTTGTCCACACGCAGGCACAGACTAGCGAGGCCCTACCGTGACAGACTGTAGCCCAGATCAGGAGGCCCAGATTGGCTTCTTGCTCCATTTTAGGTCTGGAACACCAGCGGTGCTCCACAGTGAGGTCACCCCACAGGTCGGGATGGGAGGGACCCGTTTCAGCGACGTTCCTTGCTGCGCTGGCTCTGAAGCCAGGGTGGAACAGACAGGGGCCAGTCCCTGGTCATTATTGATGTAGACTATTTGTTATGTATTTTATTTGAAAATTAATTCTTGGTGAAGTGCAGTTGCCCCTGGCTTGTGTCCAATAAGACAGGCAGAAGCCCAAAGCTTAATTGTCTGGGAAAGGCACTGTTTAAGCTTACCTAGACCCTAAAGCACCTGGATGGAGAAGCTGAGAAAGCAGGGAGCGGACAGGAGGGGCCTGCAGTGGCCACAGGGAACAGTAATAATAAAAAGCAAGGATGGGGGGGGGGAGTAACGGGGGAGCAGAGGCAGCAGGAAGGTTAAATGGGGGGATCTGGAGGGAGGCAGAGGGAAGGAAAACCCGGCACAAAAGCTTTGTTGGTAATGCGGGAAACGAGGGTTATCAAACCTGCAGGCACAAAGGGCTCCTTTGCATGTGCAGATCAGGACAGACGGTGGCAAATCCTTGAAAAGATGGGAGCTCCAGACCACCTTACCTGTCCCCTGAGGAACCTGGTCGGCCAGGGACCTTTTGTGTTACCTGTTCCCAAGGAGACGTCCCTTCCCCCTTCTGCCGCCTCCCATCACCCGCCTTGCTCCTTCCCCCGCTCCCCCCTCTGCTTTTCACTGCTCTGACTCCTGTTTCTTTCCCTCTTATCTCAGCCTTATTTCCCAGGTATGCCCAGCAGCTGGAGAGGAGCAGAGCAGCCCATGCAGTGCCAGGTTTTAGTGTGCAGGTTGCAGTCCAGGTCATGTCAGGGTCCCCGTGGAGGTAAGCGCCACCAGAGCAGCGTCAGCAGGGCCAATGGGAGCCTGCTGGGCCTTGGCACTGGCAAAAGCTGGGCTGCTCAGGGACACCCCTTCCCCTTTGACAGCACATCTCTCCTGGAGGTCAGGGGTCGGAGCAGCGTCTCCCCTCCTGTGCCCTGACACCCCATGGACAAGAAGGGAACAGTGTGTGTCTGTCCAAACGCTGCTTGGGGCAGGAGCCAGTCCAGAGCCAGGGCATTAGATCTTTGATCCCATAAGTAGCAGGGCATGAGATGGGGAGGAGGGGGCTGGAGATCCAGAGGAAGGATCTGACCTTGCAGGCTACGCTCTTCTGGATTGTAGAGCGGCCTGAGACTTGCTGAAGGCGAGTTGGAAAACTGCACCAGCATTTTGCCTGTGTGTCTGAGACTCCCTCCAGGGTGGCAAGTGTAGCTCTTCTTCTAAGCCCCAAGATCTCCAGGTGGGGCTGGGGAAGGCCTTCCTTCACCGGGAAACCCACCAGGGTAGTCCGTGCTTTCCCATTCTGGCGCTGTTCAGATGTTTTCTCCACCTGAGCCTAAAATTAGTTGAGATGGCAGGTGCCAGGAAGGTGCCAGGCTGGGCTGCTTCCTCCAGGTGGTTTCTCAACTGAGAAGGGAATCTCTCGGATATCAAGGTGGCAGTGAGTTGCTTGGTCTGAACCTGCAGCTGCCATGGCTCATGGCAGAGACCGGCATCTGTTTGTTTTTGGCCAGGAGAGAGGAAGGATGGGCGGGCGAGAGGAAGGAAGGAAGGAAGGGAGGAGAGGAGAGGAGGGGTGGGTTGCAAGAGTTTGGATTTGATTCCCTGGAGAAGGAAAGGATTCTTCCTCCTGAGAACTCAGCCAGTAAGCTTCTGGAAGACTTCAGGCCCCTCTAATTAGGAGCAACCATCTTGTGGGGCACTGCTTCTGCCTTCGTGTCTGGCGTGGAGGCAGATACACGGTGGCTCTGTTAGAACCAAAATCTGACTCTCAGGCGGAGTCACAGGAGACCCAGAGCAGGGGAGCAAGAGCGTCTCGGGTGGGGAGAAGCCAGCCAGCCCTGTGGCCTGATCTGGAAGTCTGCTCCTCGACCGGTTGGTCCCTCGGTGGCGGTGGAGCTGGATGCCACTGCCACGCAGAGATCTGCCACCAGAGACCCCAGCCGTGCTCTGAAGGCTCTTGTCCCAGGGGCCTCCCTTTGAGTAGGTGTCATTGACCCTGTGGCTGGAGACTGAGGCCAGCAGCGACCTTGTGAGGACGAGGGTTCAGGAGGGGCCATTTGGCTCTTGTGGGGGGGCATCATTTGGGAGTGTGTGGGGCACAAACAGAAATGGTTTCCGAAAGCGGTAGAGAGGGAGGTGTGCCGTTCTGTCCTTACTGCCCCTGTCGCAGGCCTTGTTTTTTTGCAGATCCAAGAGCAGGAAAACCTTCCACGGCTGGAAATGCCTTGGACCTGCAGAGGTTGCACAGCTGTCTGCTGCCGGCTCTTCGTCTGCTTATTTTTAACCAATGGTTCATCCCTGTTTATCTTTGTCCTTAGTGGTTGAATCAGAGCCACAACGCCTGTGTCAACTATGCAAACCGGAACGCGACAAAGGTGAGGGGACATCGCGGTTGGGGCGTGGCCAAAGGGTGCGGGCGTCCCGGAGCTGCAACTGCCGTCTCTGGCTTTAGCCAATGCTCCTAAGTGCTGGTTGTGGTCCAGTCTTCATGTTGGTTAGGCTGAAGAACGGGGGCTGCTCCTTTAGGCTGTCCAGAGCTTTTGCTTGACCCAGGAGACAGGCACAAAACGGGCTGGTGCAGAAGAGTAGCCGGCCCCCTTGTGCTGCTGCTATGGCACTGTTTGGCCCCAGCAGTGGACATCCCTTGTCTCATTGCTCAGCCATGCAGGTGAGGAGAGGCCTCCTGCAAAGGCAGTGGCCCTGTTCCCTGGGAGGGAGTCCAACAGTGATGCCCGTGGTGGAACTGGCAGGATGGCAGGAGAGGGCCAAGGATCAAAGCACTTTGGAGGGCAAGGGAGGTTGGCATGGTCAAAGGCTTTGGTCAGAGCCTCACTCTCCCATGCTGCCTTGCCAGAGCTGTTGGGTGACTCCCAATCCTGTATGCAGAGGGTCCAAGGGTGAACGCAAGGCCCCAGATGGCAGGTCTGAAGAACACATTTCCCTTCCTGAGTCTCAGGGGACTGCATTGCTCATGGGAAGCCACAGCCACCTCAGAGCAAAGTTATCTGTACAAGGGGAAGTTGATGGTTTTGCAGAGCTGGGAAGGAGCTGGGGGTGCCGCCAACATCCCAGCCCGGTGATGCTTTTGCCTTCAGAGGCAGTTGAAGCTTGGAGGGACCGGTGGGGTGTCACCTGGGAACGCTTCCTCCACGCCAAACTGCAGATGAACCGCAGCGCTTCCACAGAGAAGTTCTGTGTGGCCAGCAGGGTCCCTTTGTTCACCGCACTGCTCCTTGGGACAGCAAGGTCCTTCTTCCAATTAAAATGGGTTTCACTGCTGCCAGGGCCTTGCTGGCAGCAGAATGTCTTGTTTGGCCAACCGGGCTGCCGTACTTCCCAGGGTATCCAAGCAAGATCTCTACCATCTGCCTGTGGCAGCAAAGAGAGGGCAAGGTCAGCTTTTAGCCAGTGGCTTTTGGGGGCTGAAATGGCATGTTCTTATTAATACTTTGCCTGCTCTTTTTCCTTCCGGAAGCCTTCTCCAACATCCAAGTTCATCCAGGGCTACTTGGGAGCCGTCATAAGTGCTGTCTCTATAGCAGTGAGTAAACAACCCGTCTCCTCTTCTCAGTTCTCTGTTAGAAGGCTTGGAGTGCTAGAAACCTTCTGATGGCGAAGCTCTTCTGGATGGTGGATCCCTGCGCTTCCCACTCGTGGTACCGCTGGCAGATGTGCTCTGAGGTCACACACGGTCAGGATAGTTGAGATCAGCCTGCTGGGTGAGGGCTAGGAGGGTCCTCCGCTTCACAGTGCTGGACAGCAGATGGAGAGCAATGTTTGAGGGAAGCTGCTAAATAGAGCTTGCGGTGAGACTTCAGTTTCCATGTGGTGGAGAGGCTTTTACTTCTCCGCACCTCACAGCGATTGGGGCAGATGGTGAATGCCCCCGATGCTCTGGGTGAGCGGAGCCAGAGTGGCATGCAAACAGAATCCCCCTGGAGCAGCTCTAGCAGTTCTAGAAAGGTAAATATGAACAGGCCCTAAGTTCAAGGCAGGGTTACAAACACCAGATCAGCAGAGGACTTCTGGGCCAGATTCGCACGTCCTGTCCTGTCCTGTCCTGTCTGGACAATGTGAAAGGTGAACCTGCCCACGCATGGACTAGCATTCACAACCCACCCACCCCCATCCATCTGGGCACTTATTGGTGCCATCACCGGGACAATGGCGATGTGCCATAGATGTGCGCTAGTGCCCACATGTCATGTGATGCCCCAGTGTGCTTGTGAGGTGCATCACATGCTCCTCCATGCACCACAGATGTGTGGATGGCTCACCAGTGGACAGAACTGGTGAGGGAAGCGCAGGTGTGAAGTCTACGTTAGAAGGAACAGATGAAAAATTTCCAAATGCAGCCCTAATTATACTAGGAGATCTTAATGAAAGAATAGATGAAAGATCTTAATGAAAAAGACATAATTTGGCAGGCCAGTTAAATAGGTGACCTCATAGCATATCACTTTAAATTAAAGGACTAAGAACACCCAGATGGGTTTGGAGCTCCTAGAGCTTTTGTTCAGAAATAACTTTTGCACGCTGAACAGAGCTCCTCCCAAGGACTCACCAAGTAATTCAGCCATTATGACAACAAATGGTCTGAGCCATGTGCAGAACAATCTAGAAATCACCCCAGGGCAGCATGAACCACCAGTCAGTCACCTTTCAATATACAGCGTCTTGCTCTATAAGTCAAAAGAAAGATTTCCCAGTTCATATTTAACCCAGGGGACAAAGGAGAACTAGATGGACTGCCAGGGCGGATGAGAAAAGCCACGTCTTTCTCCACTTGTTACGACCCTCAGCTTTTTGCAGCCATTCAATACAAACGGACCCTGGAATTCTGGACCTCTACCATCACGTTATCAATATAAATAAGCATCTTCCAATCACCATGCAGTCAAACAGCCACACTGGCATGATGCAGAATCGCAGGTTGTGATCTGAGGAGGAATGTGAGGAAAGTCAAAGCAAGGTTTCCCTTCTCCCCTCGCCGTCCGCCTTCCCAGTGAATGCTCTTTTCTCATTGTGTGGCCAAAGTTTCTGAGCTTCAGCTGCTGTATTTCTCCCTCCCGTGATCAGTAAGGGTTGGTTTCCTTGATCTTGACCAACTGGCTCTCCTTGCGGGCCAAAAGTCTTCTCCAGTAGTTTGTGGGCTACCCTTGAAGATATTCCAAATGTGCAAAGTGTGCCAGCGTAGCTGCCAAGAGGAATCTGTCTTGGCGCCGACATCACACTGATCTTGAAAGATCTGCTCTGGTTACTGAGCTCAATTCATGGTGCTGACTTTTGTATTTAGTGCCCTAAACAGCTTGTGGCCCCAGTATCTGAAGAAGCCTGTCCTGCCCTTGTATTAAGGTCACGGTTGTGCCCAGAGCGGGTAGTATCAGTGACGCAGCCGCACACATGCGCACCCAGCTAGTCAGTTTCCAGAGTTCTTGGGGATACAGAGTACACAGAGTCAAACAGGCTAAGAGTCGGGGTGCCATAGAGTTGTCCTAAGTCGGGAAGTCAGTCAGGAGTCAAGAATCGGGGTTCACACAAGTTGGGGTTTGCCGAGGAGATTCTGCAGAGTTGGGCATTTCTTCAGTAGGACTTGGAGGGTCACGCCCCCGGTGACAGCAGTTTTGCATGGAGGCGAACCAAGCGCCGTAGCTGTTGTCATCCTCTCCAGGGAGAACTCAGCTCTTGGTGCTGCGTATCGTCTGAGTCCAAACTATCCCCATCTGGGGGGACAGAAGCAGTCTCCATGTTTGGCCCCTGAAGTGCACCTCCCTCACTTTGGCTGGCAGGGGCAGGTCTTCCTCCGAGGAGTCAGGGAGGACATGAGGCGTGACGGTCACTGCGGGAGACCCTCTGGTAGTTTTGTCACCTTCAGACTTTTTTGAGGTGGTGACACAAGAGAGGCCCTGGACTTTGGAATGGCCCCTCATCTGAAGAATGCCAGGTGCCCACATTAGGTGGCTTCCTGTACCTGCTGAGTGCTTCATCCAGTCCTTCAGTAGTTCATCCCCTCCTACTGCAGTCTTCCTAGGGTGGGAATATTGGTGAGAAGGCCCAGCTCTTTTCGGTGAGCCAAAGTTGCCACCTGAGATTTAATATCTTTGCACACTTCCAAGGGCCTTTTGTGCTGGGGGGGTGAGAGTTTGTCAGAAGTAAGCCTCAATGATCCATCATTAACACTTCCATCCAAGGAAACAATGCCAACAGGGTACAGCCAGGAAAAGCCCAATGACTCATCGGCAACTCAAACAAAGGAAGAACTGGCAAACAGGCAGCATCTATAAGAAGGGAAACAAGATCTCGTAAGACACCAGTCGCCTTTGCCTCATCCAAGAGCAAAATCCTTTGATGATGGTCATCTTAGCTATATCCAAAAGCTTAGGATCACAGAAGAAGAAACCTAGAACACTGCAAAACAGACTAAAAACCGCTACGAATGAGGTCCTTCGCTAGGTTCCCCAAAGAGGCGTGTAGTCCACATGGTCTTGTACCAAAGACAGACACAGTGGCCTTCTTTGTTTCCTAGCCTGGGAGGTTTTGATGTAATTGAAACACGCTCTTCTGTCGGTTAGCAGCAAATCACCTCCTGGGGTGAACTCATTAGGACAACATGACCTGAAAACAACCTGCTCTGCAGTGGCCCGCAGGAGATGGTGGGTTCGTTAAAACGAGCCGACAGTGTGAGGAGCAGCAGAGGGAGGTTCCGGGGTCAACAGAAGATCTGTGGGCCTCATCGTTTGGGCTCTTTCTGCCTTGGCGTGGCACAGCACTCAGGGTGAGGGATTATGGGAGATATAGGGAATCCTATAGGGTGTTTCTTTCCCCTGTCCTGTTCAGTACCTACATAAAGCTGCCGGGGGAGGCTGTCAGAGATTTGAAGGGCCACCAGAAAGCTAATCCCTCTGCGTCAGGGCAGGAAGATGGCGCTCTCACTTGCTGCCTAGAGGGTTAGGGTTGGGGTGAATAGATTGACCCTGAGCCCAGACAAAGCAGAGGGACCGCGTGTCACAGGCTCTTGGATGCAGGCACCCAGGGCAAGGTTGGGCAACGCTTCTCAGTTCATTCTCATCATTTGAGGCTTGTGTGTCAGCAGTAGCCAGGAGTGCTGATAGTCCAACCTGTTTGCTAGCTTCAGACTTTGCCATGGTGACCCATATGTTCCCCCCCTCCAGACCAGACTATTGCAGTGGACTCTGCACGGGGCTACCCTTGAAGACGGTCTGGAATTTGCAACTAGTGCAGGATGCTGTGGCGTGACGGCTGACAGGGGTTTCTCCCCTCCCAGAGGGGAGGCCTGGTGGCACTCAGGAAGGACTTTTTGTGGCAACCCCCAGGCTTTGGGAGAGCCCTGCGGTGGGCAAACGCCAGGCGCTGCCATAATACGGCTTTTGGAGCCTGGCTGAAACATCTCTCTTCCCCGGAGACCTTTGACGCTTGGCTTCTGCTGCCTGTAGTCCTGCTGGAATTAGAGGGCTATAAGCTGAAGCCTGTTCTGGTCTGTTTCTGCTGGTTTGTTGTTTTAATCAAGTGTTGCAACCCACCCTGGGGTCTCCAGGTGAGGTGTGGGATACAGACAGAAGTAAGTAACACCACGTCTTCTGGCTGGGCAGAATTCAACTGTGCTTCAAATGTGGCGTTTTCTGCTCCTCCGCCTGGGTTCTCAGGGTCCAGTGGTCCTGCAGTCCATAGCTCAGGGAGCCAAGGAGCCTCTGAAAGGGACCAGTTACAGCAGCCTTCCCAGTTGGCTGCCCTTGAGATGGGCTACGGTTACCACCTGCCTAGCTGAGGAAGAGGCAGGCTGGCTTTTACATGGCCAGCCTTGTAGGTGGTTCTCATTCAGCTTATGAAGGTGCTTTGCCACAGTTAGGCTTCTAAGGAAAGGCTGCAGTTTTTCTCCTGGCAGAAGACGTATCCTAGCAGGCTCCACCTGAGCCTCAGTCTCACGGTCAGAGTCTCTGCTCCTTGCCTCTTACCTGGAGCAGCTGAACTGGCTTTTCCCAGGTGGAAAAAGTTCAGCTTAAATACCTTAGAAAAGCAGCAGCCTCGTTTTTGTCCTTGTTTTTGTTTCATTGCCTTCAGAGTCTCCCAGTATGCCAAGGAAGGGGGTCACCCTGGATCTTTTCTGCCCCCCCCCCCCCGGCTGATCCCCGGCTCCATTCCCAGTGCCTGTCGTGCAACCCTCCTCCCCCTGTTGCACACGCCCTGCGATTTCACTTTTCACCCTTCTGCCTAGGTGAAGGCGCCCCCGTGGCTTCCCTCGGTGCTTGTTCCCTCGTCCTGATAATTGTTTGCAGCCGCTGTGTTGACAGCCTGTGAAATTGCTGTGATAGGCCGTAATCAGTTCCAGGCGGAGCAAGAGACCACCCACTGCCCACTTAGCACCAGACGTGAACCTTCAGGCCTTTTGTCTCAGGGTCCGCTTTGCCCTCGGCTTTCAGCTGGAGCCCTTTGGAACTGGGCTGTGTAGCCCTGGGTTGCTCCAGCTGATGGACTCTGGAGAAACCAAAGAATCCCTCCCTCTACCTGCAGCCCTTCCCTGCCCCTTGCCTCCCATGAACAGCAGCTGAATCTGGTGGGTAGGCCCTTAGAAAGAAAAGCCCCCTCTAGGCTGCACTCCCAGCCCATCCAGTCTGGCCACCTGCTCCCCAGTGGCCAACCAGCTGCACAAGGAGGCCCACCAACAGGTTGTGAGCACACCACTTGCCCTGCTCACCTTCTCCCATCAGGACCAGTAGGCACCGGTAATGTCATGCCTTGTGTCCTCTCTGACTCCTCGGAGGAAGGCCCTGCCCCTGACGGCCAAAACGAAGGAGGTGCACCCCAGGATTCTGTTCCCCAGAAGCGGAGGGCTCAGGCTCAGATGCTGCACCCTGCCCAGAACCGAGTTCTCTCTGGAAACAATGAGAACACCTGTGCCGCTCAGCGTGCCTCCATGCAAAACAGGTGTGCTGGCGGGGGCGTGACTCTGAGTTCTGCTTAAGGAACACCCAATCCAGCAACCTCCATTGCAAACCAGAAATCGCCTTGGTGACCCCCGCGTCGTGTGAACTCTGATTCCTGACTCTTCCCTGATTTCCTGACTGGCAATGACTCTCTGGCACCCTGACTCTTGGGCTGTTTGACTACATGTCCTCTCTATCCCCAAGAGCTCTGGACATGGACTTGGCTTCATCCTGCGCATGTGCTTGCTGCCTCTGCCCCTCCATGCATGACAGGTTGCCCTAGCATTCGTGAATGGGCCCCAACATTTTTAAAAGCCACACAAGCTGAAAGGCTATACCGCTCCACGTGGGAGTGAAATCCAAAGTTTAACTAGGCATTGTATTCTTAGAAAATTGGTCCAGGGTATACAGTAGCTTAATTGGGTGACCACTGGTTCTGGTCTTTTGGGAAAGGGAGAAAGAAGTCATCTCCCTATCGACTTTGTCCACGCCACGCATAATTCTACACACTCATATCCTATGCTTGTGATGCGGTCACAACTTTAGCATCTCTGTTTTCAGTGCCATTTTTTTTATTAGCCCAAACAATCTATTGGGCTGTTTTATAGTGAATGCCATCTGAGCCGACACTTCTGCTTTGAGCTGTCTGCCAATGTCTCTTTCCTGATCCACAGTAGTCAGCTCTGATCCCATTAGTGTACAGGCATAGTTTTTGGGTTTTTGCCCCAATGTGCATCACTTACGCACTTGTTCATGTTAACGAGCATTGCCATTTTGATGCCCAGTTCCCTAACTGACAGAGATCTCTCTGGAGCTCTTCACAGTCCTTTTTCTTTTTCTACTCTGAACATTTTGGTCTCATTAGCAAACTGGGTCGTTCCACTAGCCATACCTGACTCCAGATCATTTATGAGCATATAAGCAAGTACGCGTCTTGGAACAGAATCTTGGGGGACTCCCCTTGTTCCGTCTGTCCGTCGTGAGAAATGCCCATGTACTTTTCTCTGTGCTCTGTCCTTTGCCAGTTGCTTATCCACAACAGAACCTGCCCTTTTATTCCACCATTGTTAAGCTTATGGAGAACTCCTTGACGGAGGGACGTTATCAAAAGTCTTTTGAAAATCTAAGTAAATTATAGCGACTGGGCCGCCTTTATTAGAAGGATTCCTCTTTGGCCTGCTTCTCTACTTTCCTGCTCTGTCTCAGATCTCCTTGAGCATCTTAGTTTGGAAGGTGGCAGTACAACTTTCTGTTAATGATCCGATATCCCTGCCAACAGTGTGTCTGTGGAATAGTCTCCCCCTTGGAGGACCTCAAGATGACTTGGTTCATATTCTCTTCTACAGATAGTGCAGCGCCTCCCGTTAACACATTTGTCTCTGTCTTTCCTCCAAAATCTATGGCCAGGAATAACCTCACTAGCTCACCTGCTATACTGATGTTCTAAAAGCAAATGTTCCAGGCCTCCCATCTTGGCTCCAAGCTTCTGGCGTTCTCCTATCGACACAGATACACGGCGCCTCCCTCTCTAGCCTGCTGACTTCAGCTATTTTCCCCAGTTAGCTTTGATCTCCTTGCACAGCCATCACATTTAGTTACCTTTTTGCTGCCTGTTTCTTCCCCTTTAGGACGTGCATAAATCCTTTCAGCCCTTCCCTGAACCAGTGACTGATCCTGAACCAGCTGTTTCCCCGTTCCTGTCACCATTTCCCCCACTAGCACTTTAATATTCTTCTGCAACCGAAGACTCATCGACACACTGAAACATTTTAGCTGGACCTGCGTGGTGGCCTTGTGTGTGGCGCAGGCCACTTTTTGTGAAAGCTCCCATGGAGATGCTGCCTCTCAGCCTCTTGTCTAGCAATCCACATCTGGCTTCCGGGACCTCCCAACCACATGCAGCACAGCTGCTCTCTCCCGCCCAGCACCCTCCAGCAGCCCACCAAGATGGCACATAACATCTGCAACCTTTGCACCCTGCAGCTGGCATTGCCACCCATATCCGCACATCACCTGCTGCCTGAGCCTCTTGTCATAGAATGTCATCTAGCAACCTCTGTGTCTGTGCAAGGCTTATGCACACATATGTGCCAGCTTGCATTGCTGTCCCACCCATAAAGGGGGCAAGTTTCTGCTTTACTGGGGCTCCACTGAGTAAGATAACGGTGCTGTCCCTGGCTGCTTCTGCCACCTTGTTTGTCGATGCAACAACTGCAGCTCAGCACATCTACAGAAGTGGACAGTGGAGGAGGCCAGAAGCAGCATCCCTTTATACGGCAGAAGCAGCCAGCAAGTTGACCCCGGCCAGTGCTGCAAAGAGCTGCCAGTCGATGAGGGCCCAGTCCTGCCCTGCTTGAAAGTGAGGCGAGAGGGACAGGCAGCCAGGTCCCAGGCAGCAGGGCCAACCTATCACCTTGGTGCCTGGGCTGGAGGTGTTTTTCCCTCCTGCAGGAAGGCTTCAGGCTTTAGTCACGCTTTAGATTCGGCTCCCTTATGAACAGAAACAGCTGGTGGCGAAAGTGAAGTTCTCAGGAGCGTAGCAAGGTGGGTGCTTAAGGCAGGTCCTCTCAGGTAGAAGCAGGGTGGGTCTCTGGGGTCTGTTCCTCCCAGAGAGCAGGAAGGCTTCCACTGACATTCTCTCTGCTCCCTTCGCACAGGTAGGCCTTAACGTCCTGATTCAAAGAGCCAACCAGTTTACTCCGGCGACCCGGCTTCTTATCCAGAGATTTGTGCCATTTCCCGCTGTGGGTGAGTCAGTAATCTTTTTCGTGGGAGGGGCTCTCCCTAGGCGTGTAAGGGATTCTACGGAGGGGCTGGGACGGGCGTCTGTAGTCACTGGCTCCTTGTAGGCGCTTGTGGGCGGTGCCCACGAAAATGACCCCAAAGCGCTCGCAAGGTTAAATGATTCACTTTTAATCAAACAGTGAAGTACAACAAAAACAGAAAACGTGACAACTGAAAATCAAAGATTGCAATTGTAGGTTGTACGCAATGGGTGTGTGAGCTGCAAGGTGAGAACCCCACCCCCACCCCCTGGCAGATCACCCAAACCCATGGAAAGTACTGTTAGGGCGTTTTCAGTGGTAGCCCCAGGCTGTGGAATGGCCTCCCCTTACGACGCACCAGGCACCTTCATTATAGACAACAACTGGTTAAGACGCACCTATTTGCCCCCATGATGGAGGCACACAGACAGGGCATTTGCTTGGATTGGGGTCCTGCGGGGGGGGGGGGGGAACAGCTGGAGAAACGGGGCTCTCCTTTCCTCCCCCCACAGCTAGTGCCAATATCTGCAATGTGGTGCTGATGAGACACGCAGAACTGGAGGAGGGCATTGATGTCCTTGACGGCGACGGGAACATCGTTGGATCTTCCAAAATTGCTGCTAAACATGTAGGTGCTGCAGGTGCTTCTGCGGAGGGACCTCAGAGGGATGTCTCTGTTTGGGGGAGAGAGGGTCATTTTTGTGCTCCACCTGGGCAGGGGATGCTCCAGCACACCTGGAGGCGCTTCTGGGGTGGAAGCATCTCCGGGTGGTGTGAAGCCCCCAGACTTTCCCGTTTGCAAGGGGTGAAAAGGCTCACGGAAGGCCTTTCTGCCTCACGAGGACCGCCCTCTAGTGGGCATGTGCTGCTGACGCAATAGCAGTGGGAAGCCCACAAAGCCTTTGGCCGTTCCCAACCCTGAAGCTCTTTCTGCTCTGTTGGGTGACAGAGAAATGGACAAGAACGTCTCTGGTTCTGTCCAAGAATGTCCATTTCTGCCCCACGTTACTCCCCTTGTAAGCGCAGAAGAACCAGAAGTATGTTCCTTGGGGCTCCAGAAAGGGGGGGGGGGGCTTCTCTAAGTACGGAGAGGAAACTCAAGCACCATCCCACTGGCTGGGACCCTGGCCCACCTCGTCCTGCAGCCTGCCCTGGCTGTAGCCCCCCAGCCCTGGGGTCCATTGGCCACTCTGGGCAGAACACGATGCAGGTGTTTTCAGTCTGCCGCACGTGCCCTGAAATCTCCTTTATCATTTGCTTTCCTGCCCCGCTGTGAGCCAGGCTGGCTGCCCCAAGGCCTTCAGGAGGGCAGGCTTTGGCCTTGCAGACTGCCATGGCTGTGGAATGTGGGCAAGGCTTCAGTCCTGCAAGGATCCCCTAGTGGCGCCTCCCGCTTGGAGAAACGCCAAGCCACGGGCAATTGCTGCTGCTGCTGCTGCTGCTACACGGTCAACTTCCCCGTAGAAAGAAGCAGGCAAGCACTAAAAATACTCTGTTGCTCCCTGGCGCTCCTCGGCTCAAAGCCACACTCTGCCAGGGCAGCCTTTTATTTTCAGCGCTGAGATCTTTTTTGGTGCATTGGCACATACTGGGTCACCGGTGTTCCCTGAGCACCATCTGCTCTCCATTCACCACAGTGGGCTGCATTGGTTCAGTCCCAGTTTTGACTTCCCTAGACGGGGTGGAAGGTGTGCCTGTTCCTAGTCCTAAATTCTGCTCTAGGGCAAGGCTGGGGGTATCCATGAAGCCCAAATCAGTCTGGGCAGATTCAGCACTTGAGCGCTGGAGGAGCTTTAGGAAGAAGGCGGTTTCCAGTTCTGGCTGCAGCTTTTGTGCCCTTCATGCATGCCCTTTTCATGCATCGCGATGGCTATATTAAAAAGAGCACATGTGCAACCAAAGCTGCAACACAAGGCATGGAAGAGACTGCGTTGCCTGCAGGAGCATTCTCTGAATAGTCGTGGGTGAAGCCATTAGGTGGCGGAGGAACCACTGGAATAAAATGGTGGCTTGTGCAAAGAGTGCATATTTGCTGTGCGTTTGGCTCCACCCAGGTAAGTCATTTTGTGGCAGTAGCAGCCATATGGAGCTTGTCTGTGCCTGTAATGGCCCAGCTGCTTTCCCGTGAAGAGTGAGCAGCTTTTCAAGTGAGCTGTTGGACTATTGAGAAGGGAAGGTACCGCTATCTGAAGGTTAGCAAAGCCTCTGATGTGACTGGTGCCTTTTGTTAACGATTTTCTCAGGCACTGTTAGAGACAGCCCTCACCAGAGTGGTCCTGCCGATGCCTATACTGGTTCTACCTCCCATCATCATGTCTCTACTGGAAAAGTAAGTGAGGAGGGATTGCTTTTTGAATTGGAAGCGGGAATGGGAAGAGCTGGAGGTGAATGACGCTTCCGAAATAAGACCAGGCGCACGTTTGTGGCTGGTTTATTTTATTATTTATTATTTGTATTTCTATCATGCCTTATACCTGAAAGTTATGTGAACAATTCTGGATCCGTGTCCCCAGCAGTACCTTCAGGTCCATAATTTTTATAGCACCAAAATTTTAGTTGCAAGACTAGGCAGTTTGCAGCTCATCCTCAGCAAGGGGAAGTAATTAGGTTGATGTTAATGCAAAACATACTTTTTATTAAAGGATAGGAAATGCATAAGGTAACTTTATTACCAGGCAAATTAGAAATGTATCAAAATGGGGAAGAATTTTGCTCAGTGGCAGCAGCAACTCAAAGTGAAAGGCAATCAAAGCTGGAAGTTTCATCTGTAACCTCAGCAGAAGTGCATAGAATTAGAATAAAAGTTACCGGCTGTAGCAGCTGAAAAGAGGCAGGGAGACAGAACAGCCAGGGAGGCCAGGGAGAGCAATGAAAGTGTCCTTATGCATCTGAGGAGAGGTGGGGCTGTGAGTCAGAGAGCTTCAGGGCACATTCCCATAGGGGCTAAAAGCCGGGGTGGATCCGGATTTGGCATTGGGGGTTTCCATTAAACCCCCCAATACTCTGAATCCACCCCAGATTTTCCAGTCCTGTCCCCATGCCAGTTTTCTTTCCCCAGATTTTCCAGGGAAAATCGGGAGAAAGAAAACCCCTGTTGGCTGACTCGGATTAAAACCAAGTGCAGGAGGACAGCTGGCGGCCAGGTAAGTGAGCGAAAGGGTTGCAGCCCAACCGCCGGCCGTCCTCCTTCGCCTGGCTTTAAACTGAGCCAGCCTTTCCTTTCTTGAAACGGGGAAAAGGGAGGAAGGCAACCGTGGACATTAGGAGGTGGAGGCTGTCAGTGGCTGCCTTCCTTCCTTCTCCTTCCCCCCCTTCCTGATGCCCGACAACACCACATCCGAGGGGCGCCTCCCCTCCACACACCTCGCTCACTTACCTGAGCGCCGGCGGCAGGCGGGAGGAGGGAAAAGGAAGGAAGGCAGACGCTGACAGCCTCCTCCTCCTCCTAACGCCCTCGGCTGCCTTCCTTCCAAACAGAACCTGCAGGTGCGCACAAGCACACCTGCCAGCGCCTGCCAGCCTCTTCCTGCTCAGCTGCCTTCCTTCCTTTCCCCTATTTCAACAGGGGGAAAGAAAAGGCTGGCTCGGTTTAAAGCCGAGTGAAGGAGGGCAGCTGGTGGCTGAGCCTTTTGTTTCCCCCTGTTGAAACGGGAAGGGAAAAGGAAGGAAGGCAGCTGAGGAGGCGGAGGAGGAGGAGGCTGGCAGCCGCTCGCAGGTGTGCTTGTGCGCACCTGCGGGTTCTGTGTGGGAACAGCCCAATGCGTCGTCAGTGCTGTTCCCGGCCTCTACCCCTAACCCACAGCAGAACAAGGATTACTCTGGAGTCGCTCCGGATTGGCCTGTAGGTGGGAATGCGCCCTCAGTGTGGCGATTCTCCGCTTGAGTATCTGCCTGCACAAATCAATTGTTCCCCACGTTACCTTTTCAGCTGTGCTCCCAAAATGAACTGAGGAGAGTCAGCCAAGCTGTAATTCCCATTTTGTAAGACTTCTTCCTAAGCTGAAGTGGTGAAATGAAGGGAGAGAAAAGGGGAGAGGGAAACAGGCCAAGGAAACGGAGAGGGGGGGATTATACCTTCTTGCGGTGTTCTCTTGATCAAAAATGGGTTCCGTGGCTCATGGTGTAGGATAGTGTTGCCAGATATGTGCACGCCTGCCCATGCGTGCAGGCACACACACAATTAGGTTAAAACAAGTTTCTGTAACAGCACTGCAAGATTCAGCTGAGTGCAAACATGTTGGTGTTAGCAAACATGAGTCCTTTCAAAGGAACTCAAAGCGGCTGACAAACCTTCTGTTCTCACCCATTTAAGGGGACTCAAAGCAGTTGACAAACCTTCTGTTCTTCTCCCCAGTGAGGCAGGTGGGGCTGTGAAACCTCAGAAAGAGAGCTGTGACTACCCCAAGGCCACCCATCTGGCTTCGTGGAGGAGGGTGGAATTGAACTGGGAGTCTAACAGATAAGAGCCTGACATTCCAGCCACAAAATGAAGCTGGCTCACAGTGGTATAGAGATATTTTTAATAGATACATAGCAAAGCAAAACTTTCTTATGTTGGAAAGTTGGGGGGAAAAACAACTGCTTAGTCAGACTATGAAAAGAACTGAAAGGCAGGTAGTTAAGAAAAGTCCCTGAAAATGGCTGCAGAGAAAGACACAGAAAGCATATTGCAGCAACCGCGCCTGTAAACCAATACGATGAAAGCAGAAATTGAGGCGACCACAAAGGGCACGGAATGCAGATGTGTGAATAAGGAGAGGAGAAAGTGGACCGTTTCGCTGGCTCTTGAACTTACGTAAAGCCTACGACTTAACTGGGTGGAAGAAAAGTGGTGAAGCATAAGCCAGGAAAAATAGCTGAAAATAGCAAGGTTCACATATTACGGGATTTTCAAATCCAAGCTGATAAGCAACTAGACTGTAATATTCTTGACGTAACTGTGTTTGAGAAGAAGTTGTGGTTCTCTCAGAAGAGTGTAAAATTGAGGTGGCAGAACTGGAGAAGATCACAAAATAACAAGATCTATAAACTGGTATCAAACCTCTCTGCTAGAAGAATATAGCAGTAGTTTCAAGAGTTATGGGTGCATTTGATGCAGTATCAAAGAACCCCAAATAATAATTGGAAAACATCAGGATAAGTAAAATAACAGGTTCCACAACTGCAAAAAGCAACCCTACTTGGAGTAACTATAATCTTTGGGGATTATGTTATCGATTCCTAAACCTTTACTCAGCATTCAAATTAAAAATGAGGCAAAACTCCTATCATTTTTGGTGGCCTGTGCAACTAACACATCATCATCAAAAAAATTACCACGAGAGGAAGGCTACATGATGAAGGGCATTTTGAAAGCAAGCAGCATCAAACCTAGTAGAATGAAGCTCAAGCTCAGCGAGAAGAAAAGTCCTCAAATTAAGAACCCACCGAGGTAATACAGTGAAAGCCACCAGCACGTGGGCTCTGCCTTTCGTTTGACGCCGTCCAGGATTGGTTGCTTGGGCTCAAGGCGAGGGTCACACACAGGACACCAAAGAAGACCGTGACCCTTGGATGTTGGCAGGCAGCGTTGGCCCCAAAGTGAGGACAGGTGTGCCTTGACTCGGGATCAGCGATCAAGAGAAGAAAAGCAGAGCACCAGCAGGTAACATCAGAAAGACGGTTGGGAAGAGGTGCTGGAAGAGGTGCTCAGGGAAGGCCGGTGAAGGGAAGATGGCTTTGGAGAGACATGCAAAGCACAGAGCTGACAGACCAGTGGGAAGCGAGTTGTCCTTGGTCTGCTGGTGGCCCTGAGGCGGTGGCAGAGGGTGGGCTTGTCCTGAACGTAAGAGGATCCCTGCTGGATTTCGTCACAACACTTTGTCTCAGAGTGGCAACCAATTGCTTCTGGGCATCTCAAGCAGAAGAAAAGGAAAAACCTTCTCCTGCTCGTGAATCCCTGCAAATAGCCTTGGGAAGCATCCTGCTGTCTCCCCAGCCTGGAGGAAGTACCTAGGCATCAGTTCTGGTAACCATGATACACCTGTCCTCCATGAATTTGTCTCGCCCTTCCTTAACGCCATCGAGGCTGGTTGCTGTCACCACCTCTTCCGGCAGGAAATTCCATAGACTGATAGAAATTCTTCCCTTGTCAGATCTGACTCTCCTACCCATCAGCTTCATAGAGTGACCCCTGATTCTAGTACTGTGTGATGGAGAAAAAAAATCTCTATCCACCTTTTCTCTATCATGCATGATTTTATATACTTCAATCAGGTCCCATCTTTCCAGGCTGAAGAGACCTAGACGTTGCAGTCTGATTTCATAAGGGAGGTGTTCCAGGCCCTTCATTATTCTGGTTGCCCTTTTCTGCACCTTCTCTAGTTCCACAATATCCTTTTTGAGGTGGGGTGACCAGAATATTCCAAATGTGGCCTCACCATAGATTTATAAAGAGGCAAAATGACACTTGCTGACTTGTTTTCTATTCCCTTCCTAATTGTTCCCAGCACTGAATTAGGTTTTTTTTGCTGCTGCTGCTGCTGCTGCGCACTGGGTTGACACCTTCATTGAGTTTGTCCACCAGGACCTATAAGATCCCTTTCTGGTGTGCCGTGGAAAGCTCAGCCCCCATCAGTTTATAGACATAATTTGGATTCTTTGCCCCAGTGTGCATCACTTTACACTTATTAAAATTAAATTACATTTGCCAGTTGGTTGCCTACTTACCCAATACCAAGAAATCTCTCTGGAGCTCTTCACAATTTCTTTCAGTTTTTACTACCCTAAATAATTTAGTATCATCAGCAAACTTTGCTATTTTACTATGTACCCCTTCTTCTAGGTCATTGATGAATACATTAAAAAGCATTGGTCCCAATGCTGAGCCTTGAGGGACCCCACTTTTTACCTCTTTCCACCCTGAGAATTGGCCGTTTATTCCTACTCTCTGCTTCCTGCCCTTAAGCCAGTCACAAATCCAGGACTGAACCTGTCCTGTTATTCCATGGCTGATGAGTTTACTCAGTAGCCTTTGATGTGGGACTTTGTCAAAAGCCTTCTGGAAGTCCAGATAGACAGTGTCAACTGGTTTGCCTTTATCCACTTGTTTATTGACACTCTCAAAGAATTCTGACAAGTTGCAGAAGCCATGCTGACTTTCCTTCAACAAAGCTTGCTCCTCAATGTGTGCACTAATTTTATCTTTAATGATGGTCTCCATCGCCTTACATGGAACTGATGTTCAGCTCACTGGCCTGCAACTTCTTGGATTACCCCTGAATCCTTTTTTGAAGATTGGTGGAGGAGGAGAAAGGGCTCCTTCTGGCTCTGTTGGTCAGTAGATTTGAAGCAAGGGTTCTGTCTGAGTGTAAAGGGGCAAACAAAAAGGAAATCAATTTGATTAAAGTTCCTGGTTTTCTTCTTTCTCTCTGGAAGACAGATGGAAGACAGTCATATCTGAGAATAATAGTTTGGCAATTAACCTGATGCCAGTTCAGTTAATTCATTTGCTGCAGCTTGGCATAAGGACTAAGCCCTGGACATTCCTGTGAGGCCTTTGCCTCCACTTTTTTATTGTTTGGCCATTTCTGCCCCTCGCGTAGTGCCCCTGGCACACTTGCAGCAGCAGCAGCAGCAGCAGCAGCAAGATTTGGCCCTGTTCTCCAGGGTGATTCTGATGCCCATCAGCTCTGCTGGGGCTGGTTCTGGGCAAAGGAGACCTCACAAGCCCTAGGCGAGGCTGCTTCCGTCAGATGTGGGCAGCTGCCCTCTGAATACCTGAGAAGGTCTTTCTTTCCCCCTTCCGGAGTCATTCTGGTGTTCTCTGCCATCCCGCCCCGTCCCCTCTAGCTTGGCAAGAGGCATCAGTGGCAGTTCTGTTTAATATAAACACGACACGCGCACCCTGCCTTGAATCTGCTAGCCGGGAGGCTCCAGTTAACTCTTGTCATATTTAGCTTTGCATCTCGCACCTTCTTGGAGGCAAAAGCCACTCTGGAGCTTGAAGCCGATAACTCCTTTGGAGTTCCGAGAGCAACTTCCATATGGAAGACCCTGCGCAGCCTCCCGGAGATGCCGGCAGCAGCTGCCACATTATGCAAAATCTGAGCCACTCATCAGCCATGTGCTGAAAGTTGAGCGAAGGTACGTCTGCAGGATCTGTGACACGCGGTGTCTGTAGAGCAGGCGCACCGCCTGCGTCACTTCTTTGAATGGGACATTTTAGAGAGCAGATTTCCTGCTGCTGGTGCGCCCACTGCGGAGCAGGAACGCCCTCCCTGTCCACACCTAGTCCAGGATGTCCTGCTCTCTGCCGCCCCAAGCAGAAGCTGGCCACCCTCAGGTCCCTCCAACATCATCGTCCTCTGCAGTGTCGCCCAGGCACCAGCGGGAGGCCCCTCAAGCAGGACTGGCTGCCCCATGAGTGTGGAATGCGCCCCTCCACCCCCCAAGCCCCCTTTCTCCCTGGGCGGGCTCCGTGTCGGGCTCCCATCCGTTAGGTTCAGTGGGAGCAGGTTCCATGGGGGCTGTGGGTGAGACAGTTCAGCACCCCCCCCCCTCTGATCCAGGCACCTTCCCTCTGCACTCGACAGCATTCCAACAGGGCAAAGGCCGTTCAAATCAACAAGGGAAGAGCTTATCTGAATTCGCTTATTTGAATGAATGGACGCCAGTCGGTGCAGGTCTAACCACTGTACCGTGCTGCTTGCGGCCCACCGGACTATCATTTAGCATGTTGTTCCCTTGTTCCAGCCAAGCCCCGCCTGTCTGTGTGCGCCGAGCTCTTTGGCATCCCCCAGTTTGGGGGCTGTAGAGAAAGTGGGTTTAAGGTGGGAGCTCTGTGCTTTATGAGAAGGGTTTTGCTGGAGACACTGCTGCCCTGGAGATGGCCGGCTTGCGCTGGGGCTGCCTTAGGAGCTCCAGTGACCCTGAGAGCAACGGGGGGGGCGGGGCGGGGGGGCAGGCAGAACAAGGAGTGAAGATGAATGTTCTCCCCGTCCCAGACCCTTCCCAAGATGGAGGGAATGCCTGTGTGGACACGCAGTTCACACGCATGGACAGCTAGGCGTCCTTGGCTTTCCTGCTGCATTGTGGGAGAGTTGGATCCAACATACACTGCGTTGCCAGTCTTCTCCCTGGAAGGTGACAGGCGGTTTCCTTTCCTTGCCTGAGAAAAGTGCCCCGTGGTGACCAAGAGTCAAGTTCTGTTCACCGCGGCTGCCGAGACAGAAGAGGCGGAAGGCGGAATCGACCGCGGGCTGCAGCCTGAGTCCGTGCGCTGGAGGGCGGAGGCCAGGCCAGCGGCTTGCAGATCGGGGCACACGCGCCTGCGCATCGGAGCTTTGGCTACCCCTTTCAGGATCAGCCTGTCGGCTGCTGCTGCTGCTGCTGCTGGGACACGGCTGGCCATTCACTCAGAGTTGTAACGTTTTTGTGGAAGTCAAGAGGCACACTCAGCGCAAGGAGGCATCGACAGTCAATGGAGGGGCAGGTAGCGGCAGGTGCAACGGGGCCATTTCCAAGCACCGCAGTCAAATGTCCTCCCCCCGCAGCAGGTTTGACAGGCAGCTCTGCGTTCTCGCTTCCTTGCCTCGCAGCGCCCGGTCTGTCCTCTCTCGCCCCTTTTCCTGGAGTCAGTTGGTTCCTCTGGATGGCTTTAAGGTAGGGTTAGACAAATTTATGGATGACAGATGTATCAATGGCTACTAGAACGAATGCCTAGGTGCATCTTTCAGGCTGAGGGGGGGGGAGGAAATGGGGCGCTTCTAGGGCCATCTGCTGGGACTCGAGAGCAGGAGAAGGTTTGTCCTTGTCTCTGCTTGAGATGCCCATGAGCATTTGGTGGGCCACTGTGTGCGACAGGATGCTGGACTAGATGGGCTGTGGCCTGATCCAGCAAGGCTTCTCTTATGTTCTTATGTTCTTATGTTCTCCTTTGCCGGTCGTCCCCATTAGTCTCTTTGTAGCGGACAGAGAGGAACGACGAGCCCTTTCCCTGCCAACCTGACGCTCGCTCGGCCCGTGGGTTTCCTAGGCACCTCCCGCCCCACAGGCCTAGGGAAGGACACAGAGCGCACGCCTGCTGAGCCTGCGGCCTTGGAACACGAACGTAGCCCTGAGAGCAAAGGGATGGATTAGCAGAACTTCGTCTTTAAAAGGAAAAGGTTCCAGGCAGGGCAGGCAGTTCTGGCCATCTGTCCGGACAAATCATGGCTTGAGTAAAGGGTCAGGTTTCAGGGGGGGAAATTAGCGAGGGGGGGAGGAGGAGGAGGAGGCGAAACAGCAGCCAAGCACACAGATACTCTGTGCGGTTTGCCGTCCGATTTGTGGAAGCGTCGGACCGCTCTTTAATCGGCCTCCTGTCCGTGTGATGCAGAGAAAACAAGGCTGCCTGGCACCTGCAGCCCGGCAGGTTGGCACCGGGTATTTATTTAGAAGACTTCTGTCCCTCCTGTCGCCCGAGGGTGGATTCCAGCAGTCGAAGGATAATGGAAACACAATGTGAAATGCAGCCCTCTTTCGCCACCGTCTCCCTGGGCAGATTGCAGGAGAGCGAGGCTCAAAGGTCTGGGGGAAGAGAGATGTTTCAGCTTGGTGTCAAACCCACCCCCCTCTTCTGTTCCAAAGTCTAGGGGCCACCGCATAAAAGGCCCTCCCACGTGCCACGATGCTTCACTCCTCTGAAGGGAACAGGACTAAAAGAAGGCCCCCGCGTTGTGATCTTAACACACAGGCAGGGCTGCAGGGGGGACATTTTCTTACTGTTGTAATCTTCCCTGAGACCTCCGGGTGGAGGTTGGGGTTAAAGCACAAATAAATAAGAGCCAGTGTAGAGTAGCAGCCGGACTTTGAGGGTTACCCCTTTTGGCAACATCCACGCAGTGCATCTGGGCCGTGCCAGTGGTGTGCAGGGTACAGGGTGGCCATGTGCCTTTGGACACCAGGGAGGTCTGTGCCCTCTCTCGTGTATTATGTCCACACAGCCCCTGCCCTGCTCCCGGGCACGGAATCTGGACCCAGCAGGGCACACGGGCCTGGCCGAGTCGCTCGAGGGACTCGTTTTCACCAGTGAATGTGAATGGTGCGTTCCTGTCACCACCACCGTCCCCAGACTGAGCCTTTCTAGGCGTTCCAACAAGTGCAAATGCGCTGCTGAAAAAACCTAACAGAACAAAGTGTTTAGAACATTTGATTGACTTAGTTGAAGGGCACATTTAGAACGGCAGCCATTTACAGGCCCCTCAAGATGTGTGCTCCTGGGGACCTCCGCCCGCCTTGGGCCCAGTTCGCCTCCACTGCTCCTGGGATGCTGCCAAGCCTGGGCAGAGCTACCGGGGTGGGGTGGGGTGGGGGCTCTTGATTAATTGGCCATAATTGCCAGCCTTATCCCCATCGGTCCCCTGGCAGAGGGCGCCACATTTCCATCGGACAAATGAAGGCATCCCAACCTGTTGGTGCCATTCCAGCCACCATCTGGCTCTTTTGAGGTGCCCTGGGGCGGCTAACCAGCCAGGGCGTTCTCGGCTGCACAGAGCAGTGGCAACAAGTGAATCAGCCCCCTTCTTCCCTGCTTTTAAGGCGGCGGCAGCAGTGGCAGCGACAGAGGCAGCTTTAGCTGGCTGCGATTTGGAGAGCAAAGATCTAAAGACGGGGGTGGGCGGCCCTTGTAGCTAATTGTGAGTCATTTAGACTGAACTTTGCAAATGGTAGGATCTGAGTCCCAATTAAGACATTACACTTCATGCGTTAATTAAGGCTTTTTCTTTAAATCAGGCCATAACTCCTCTTAATTAGGAGGCTATAGCTGTTGTAATTTGAACTGGTCTGAGTTTAAAGCACCCGTGGCGGAAGTCACACTCGGGAGCGGCACCGGGGGACAGTCTAAATTGGTTTTGCTCCCTCGCCGTGATTATAAGGAGCCCAGCAGGGCTTTAATTAAAAGGGTGCCGCCGCCAAGGGAAAGCAGAAGGTGGGTGAACGGGGTGCCGCTGGGTGCCCCAAGCGCCGTGCATGGGCGCATTTCTCAGCGCCACATTTGGTGGATTTGTGCAGCGCTGAAATGTGCACAAATCCACCAAACGTGGGCTGGGAAACGTGCCCATGCGAGCTGCTGAGGCCCCACCCCAGCGGCACCCCTCGGAAGGGACCCGGTTGTCCTGGCAAACTTCACGGCAAGGAGCGAAGCACCTGCAGATTCCTCCCAGGTGACGGGAGCGCACTGTCCCCCTCTGGCTCTTGGGACTCCCTCGCCTCCTCTCGCCTGCCTTTGTTATGTTGACGGTTTATTATTACCTGTTTTTTCACAGCCTTGGCAACCTGGGAGGGGGGGGGGGCTCAGGCTGGGCCAGACTGGGTTGCCCCGTGGGGACCGAGTTAAAGGGCAGGACGGTGTCAGGGCTCACTGTGTTGTGTAAACTTTTCTTGGAATTGTTGGTGCTGGGATGGATTTGACAGCAATGCAGGCTGCCCTGGCCTTGAAATCTCTGGCTGGCTAAACGCTTGTCGGGGGCCCCCGGCGTCATGGGGCCCAAATAGAGGGCCACCACACTGATGCCCCCACAAGCACTCGAAGGTGCCCTGGGTTCTTGGCAGCTAGCTTGGTTTAAATTGGCAATCCGTGGG
Organism: Aspidoscelis tigris stejnegeri; assembly: GCA_023333525.1. Classification (NCBI taxonomy): domain Eukaryota; kingdom Metazoa; phylum Chordata; class Lepidosauria; order Squamata; family Teiidae; genus Aspidoscelis; species Aspidoscelis tigris. Next base: position 91,035,777 of record JALMGA010000006.1, on the reverse strand, counting down.
GGGGGGCAGGATCCCTGGGGTGCTTTCTCTGTAACTGAAAACGTCTCCCTCTTGCAGGTCGACCCTCTTGCGATCCCGGCCTCGGATGGTCCTCCCCGTGCAGAGCCTCGTGTGCCTTGCTGCCTTCGGCCTGGCCCTGCCCTTGGCCATCAGCCTCTTCCCGCAGATGTCAGAGGTCAGTGGTGGGTTTGCCTGAGAGGCTTTGGGGCGCCCAGGAGGACGTGAGGAACGCCATTGCGCCCGGCCTCCTGGGTGAGGTGGTCCTTCGTTCAGAAGAGGTCCTGGGCGTAGGCCGACTCCCTGCACTGCCCTTTGGGGTCTGCCCAAGGAACCACTTGCTTTGGTCTTCTCCTCCATGGCTGGGGAACATGGCTGCCTGAACCAGCTGGGCCCCGCCAGGGTCTCGCTAGAGCCATCTGCATCTCCAGCACTCTGGCTCATTGTGGCCCTGGAGCCGAGGCTGAGCACATGGAACTCAGGGGCACCGATTTGGCCCCAGGGTTCACGCAGGTGCAGCTCTGAAAGGGGAGGCGTTTGGGAGTGGGGAAATCATGCAAGGGGTGTCCTGAAGGAAACAGGCCCTTTGCCAAGGAGGACTGGGCGCCCAAGGGACAGCCTTTGGAAGCACCGTTTGTTCTGCTCATTTTAAGACTCCCTAATGCAGGCGGGAGTCAGCTTTGGTCTGGGGGTAGCCATCACCTAGCTGGACACTGAAAGCCCTTGGGCGGCAAAGAGGCTCTGGGTGCAAGCAAAGGACTGCAAAGGGGGCTGGTGGTCTCTTCTACTGAAGCCTTTCAGAGGCGTTTGCAGAACATTTCATGCACAGTTGCTGTTGTTCTCACAAAGGCTTTTGACGGGAATCCGTGCAAGGTGAGACTGGAGGGCAGTCAGGAACTGGAGGAGGGGTTGTGGGTCTGGGGGGGGGATTAGGAGGCTCCTCCTGTGTGACTGAAGCAGGGAGGGACCCGGGTCCATTTGGTTCTCTCCGCTGGAAGATCTGGCCTGCCACCCACGAGCAGGAGAAGGTGGGACCACTATGTGGCTCCCCCTGCTGGTGGTGGGAGGCGCTGGTCACCGCTTCTGCCTCCAGCAGTTCTCTTGGCACCGCGGTAGCCACAGCAGCCTTCTTTCCTGGCCTCCTCGCCCACCCAGGCCCCATGGGAGCTTCTGTCTTGCTCTCTGAAGCAGGACGGGCTGCTGCCTCTGGGGGGTTCCATGGCCCCCCAAGCCTCCCCTTCCTTCCGCAGCCCAGCCATGGTGCCTGCTGAGCCCACCTACCCTCCTTGCGGAGTTCACACACACTCACCTGTCCCCTGAGCAAGGCAGCCTTGAACCCACGACCGTCCGCTGCTTTGCTATGGCAAGTGCGGGACCAGGGAGGCCAGCTTCCAGTAGTGTCTCTCCCACAGCTTTGGGGCAGGAGGAGCGGTGGAAGGATTTCTGGCCCCGAGCCCCCCTTGGGCAGGGCCCCCCTCGGGCATGCGCAGGTAGGGCATCTTGGCTGCCAGGCGTGGGGTAGGGATCCGGGAGTGGCACGCTCTACCGAGCGCCCCAGCCGCTCTCTCCGCTCCTCCCCCCCCCGGGTTTGGACGGGAGACAAGGCATCTCCATGGATGGTGCACGCCCAGCTGAAATTCTGTTCCTCGCCCAGGCTTCCTTCTGGATCTCCAGGCCAGGGGAAAAAATAGCTCCCTCTCGCCAATCTGTTTGAGCCTCCATCTTGCTGGCAGGCGCCATCAGAAAAGCAAAAGGTTAATGAGCCAGCGTGCGGTGGGACTGCAGCCGCCGCCGAGGGATGACAGTGAACCAGCAATTACTAATTAGATGCAGTTTAACAGGAGGAGCTGGTGACATCTCCTCTTCACCAACTGTCAATAATTAGCAGATCTGGTGAGGCTGAAATGTGTCCACAGTTAAAAGGCTGCTCCAAGAGCGGGAGGGGGGGGGGCTTCTTGAAAAGAGCCGCCTGGAGGTCGGTCAGGGCTGGGGTCCGCAGAGGGTTCCCTGCTCGGCCTGGGGAGGCGATGGGGATCCCGCAGCCCTCGCCGCTCTCCCGGGACGTGGCGTTTGGGGCAGGGGCGGCCGCACCTGCGCGGGGAGCCTCTTGCACCAGCCCTGAAAGAGAGGAGGAAAAGGTTGGCTGTGCTGTGGCTGCCCAGCAGGCCTCCCGTACGGGCCAGGGAGACTTCGGCCTTGGCTCCCTGCCTTTCTGGCCCTGTCCCCCAACCGCTGCGCAGGGATGGTTCATCACTGGCTGTCGTGTCCAGAGGGGCGGCAGCAGCAAGCACACGCACACGCCCAGCAAGAAGCCATGTCCATTTCCAGAGTCCTTGGGGATGTAGTCGAACAGGCCAAGCGTCGGGTTATCAGAGAGTCGTGGGGAGGTCAGCCAGGAGTCAGGAATCAGGGTTTACACGAGTCGGGGGTTGCCAAGATTATTTGTTTGCCAAGGAGGTTGCTGGATTGGGCCTTCTATAAGTTGGACCCGGAGAGTCATGCCCCCGCTGGTGCAGCTGTTTGGCGCGGAGGCGTGCTGAGCGGTCTCTGGAGAGAACTCGGTTCTGGGCGGGGTGCAGCCTCTGAGCCTGAACCTCCCTTTCTGGGGTGCCCGTCCCTCGTTTTGGCTGGCAGGGGTGGGCCCTGTCTCCGAGGAGTCGGAGAGGCCACAAGGCAGGACACCAGCTGTACCTACCCTTCGGCAATGGTGTAGGGATGCTTGGAAGCCAATCAGAGATGCCACCAAGCTGTAGCCACTACCCGTGGGGGCATGTTCAGCCTCCTGCTGAGCACCCAACAAAGCCGGCCGAGAGTCTGCCGCCTTTCCCCAGAGGGAGCCTCATTGGGTGCTGCTGTGACCCAGTGTGCCCTGAACCTAAGAACCTAAGAGAGGCCCTGCTGGACCAGGCCACAGCCCATCTAGTCCAGCGTCCCGTCGCACGCAGTGGCCCACCAAATGCTCATGGGCATCTCAAGCAGAGAGAAGGGCAAACCTATTCCTGCTCTCAAATCCCAGCAAATGGCCTTAGAAGCACCCCGGGCATGGGGCGGGAGGGGAGGGTCTCAGTGTTGTTGGACCTCCGGCCCCTTCTTGGGGGTGACCTTTCAGGTGCTGCCTTTTCCACTTGGACCCTGTGAGGTTTATCAGTCCTCAGCCTAAGAAGATTAGATGGCCAACTAGACCAGGGTGGGAACCCCTGTGCCACTCTGGGTGGCCCTTGACCTCTGGCTAGCCTTCCTTCTAGACCACGAGGCCCTAGCAAGGAACCTCGTCCATCCCTGGGGCCATCTTAGCCATCCTCCTCAACTCTGCAATGCCTTTTTTGAGATGCCGGCCAGGCGCTCCTGGCTCTCCAGCTAAGCTTCTCCAGGAGGTAGAACTTAGAGCCTGTGTTTATGACTCTGGATCTCCACTGGAGTCTGTGGGGCAGGGGTAGGGAGGACAAAGGCAACATGTTTTCATCTCTCACGCGTTGGCATTTCACTGCCTGAATTCTTTCTTCCTTTGTCTGTGCACTGACTGCCTCAGAGCTGCTTCTGTGGCTATGAGCAGGATTGCATGTAGGTGGGAGGGAGGGAGCCCTCGAACGAACCTCATTGTGGCCTCCTTAAGGTGCTTTTCTCTGCCCCTTCCATGCCACATGCTTAGCAGGGCCAGGAGACTCCCAAGGCCTGTTCTGACCTGCAGGGCCTGGGATTGTCTTGGGCCTGGCTGCACTGTGCCAGAGAAGGGCTACGGAGGAGAGGACCTTTCCGGACAAGGCAGGAAGCCTCTGCTGCTCAGTTCCTTTGTCCGGAATCCCTTGGCCACGAAAGAAGGTACTGGCTGTAGCCCTGGAGGAACCTGACCAAAGGAACTGAGCGGCAGACGATCCTTTGCAGCGCCAGGAGCCTTTCTGTACTGGGCCTCATTCTGGGGTGCATTCCAGAATAGGGACCTGCTATCTGCATGCCAGTGCAGGCTGTGGTGAGCCCTGCCTTAGTCTGTGTTAGCTTGTGGCCAGCAGACGGCTGTCCTGCGGTACGTTTCAGAATAAAGCCACGCGCAGGAAGGGCCCACGTCTTGGGCTGCTCTTCTGCGCCTTGTCCAAAGCGTGGAAACCGCTGCAATGCAGCCTCAGTCGCCAATAGTAATAATGTTTATTTATTACGCCCTTCTACCAAGGGATGGTACAGGGTTAAAAATTACAGAAATAATAACATAGCAATAAAACAAATAATGATCAGAACAATTTTAAAATCAATCTAATAAAATAACAGTAATAAATTCCTGAAACATCTAAGCTTTTTCAGCCTGGAGAGACGGTGTTTAAGAAGTATGTAAAATTATGCACGGTATAGAAAAGGTGGATAGAGAAAATTTCTTTTCTCTGTCACACAACACTAGAACCAGGGGGCCTCTATGAAGCTGATGGGTAGGAGAGTCGGATCCGACAAGAGGAGGTATTTCCGCACCCAGAGGGTCATCGGTTTAGGGAATTTGCTGCCAGAAGAGGTGGTAACAGCTTCCAGCCTGGATGGCTTTAAGGAAGGTTGGACAAATGTATGGATGACAGATGTATCAATGGCTACTAGAATGGATGCTTAGGTACATCTTTCAGACTGGGGGGACAGGTAGGAGACCTCTAAGGCTATTTGCTGGGATTGGAGAGCAGGAGAAAGTTTGCCCTTGTCTCTGCTTGAGATGCCTGTGAGCAATTGGTGGGCCACTGTGTGGGACAGGAGGCTGGACTGGATGGGCTGTGTCAGCAAGGGGCACTCAGCCGCTGTTGAATGTCTTCCCCTCTGCTCATCACTGGTCCCTGGCCTGGTTAAAGAGCAGCCTCTGCCATCCCAATGGAGCAGAGCTGAGGAGATGCAACTTGGGGCGCAAAGCCTTTTTCACCCCTGCCGCCGGGCTGAAGGCGCCAGTGGAGCTGGAACCCAGGGATGTGGTGGTGGTGGTGATCTTGGTAGCATGCTGGTGGGCTGAGGAGAGAGACCCGTTTTCTGCCCACTGTGTCAGCATAGGCGCCTGCAGCTTATGGGCAGATGGGGCTAAGGGAGTGAAAGGGGCAGCACCCATCTGCTCCCTGTGGCAGAGGCCCATGCAGCCCCGGGTGATTGGGCCTCTGTGTTGGAAGGAGGTATCTCAGAAGGACCCATAGGCTGGCCCTGGGGGAGGAGCCGGCTTGGGCTTGACGGTGCCTCCTCTGAGGAATTTGCCTGGCGCCGCTCCTGGTGCCTCCGTGCCGTGGCACTTTCCCCAGAAAACAGACGCTCATTGCCGTTCATTAACAGGACTTGTGTCCCACCATTCGGTTGCCCTGGCAGCCTGCAGGGCGGTTTGCCGCCTCCGCCTCCGCCTCCGCCTCCGTCTGGCTGCCCACGAAGGCGCCTGGAGCTTCACGGGGCTCTGCAGAGCGGACACCTGGGAACTGGTGCTCATGCAGCTCTCCGTGCGTGGACTCAGAGGCCTATTGCCTGGCCAAGCTCCTCATCACCTGGACACAGGTCTGCCACCTGTGGGCCCTCGATTGCCTCCGTTGTGGTCGGGCGTCGCCTGTGCTTGGCGAAGGCAGAAGGGCAGCTCCAGGTCAGAAGTCTCCATCGTGATGGCCTCCCGAGGCGCACGGGTTTTGCTTGCCTGCACAGTAAGGAGCGTCCTGCCTTTCTCCCAGTGAGTCCGCCTTCTCTCAAGGGGCCGCGGCTGTCAGTTGCCCCCTTGCCCCAGAAATCCCTTTGGCCCCTTCCAGGCGGCACTGCAGTTGGGGCTCAAGGTGTCCTGCCCAGGCAGACTGTGTGGAGGGATGCCAGTGGTTGCAATCCTGTCCGCACTGCTCGTTCCGCCGCTTAATTTTGGCTTTTTTTATCTATTAATTCTGCTCTGTGAGAGAGAGAGAGAGTAGTGTGCGTGTTTACATCTTTTGTTTTCCTTTTCATTGATTTTTTACTTTGTATGATTCCTCTGATTTGTCTTAGGATTGCTGTTGGGTTGGTTGTCTCACAGGCCTCTTCCAGCAGCCCCAAAGCCAGGTAGAAATAATCAAACAGGCTGCCCAGAGATGGCATGTGCACGCATTCACGTTCAAGTGCGCGCACCACATATCTGGAGAGAAGAAGCGTGGGCTGATTCCGTGGCAGAACGGCATTTTTGTTTCTCTGCCAAGGGAGCGTCCTGCCAAGGGGGCCATGAGGCAGCTGATGATGATGGCCCTCCACCAGCCCTTTGGGAGCTCCTCTGAGACCAGCTGGTGCAAAGACAGCCAAGTGGTGGCTTTCTGCACGAGGCAGCCCTGGCCTGCTCAGGCCGGAGGAAAGGCTGTTTTGTCTTGGCAGGATCTTCTCTCTCTTGACAAGGCCCTTCCCTCCTTGCTTCTGATTCTTCCCCTCTCTGGGGAGAGAAGAGGAACCAGTGCAACGCAGTCTCTCCAGTTCCCAAGCTCTGTAGCCTTTCCAGAGGATATCATGGTTAATGGTATCAAAAGCCACAGAATAGCATTCCCCTTGTCTTTCTCTCGCTCGTCAACCGGGGCAGCCAAAGCGGATTTTGTGCCATATCTGGGCTGGGAGCCAGACTGAAATGACTCCAGATAATCACCTTCCCCCAAGCATGCTTGCAGTTGAGCACTATTCCAGGTCCAGCCACACCACTCATTTCTACCAGGGTGTTTTCATAGAATCACAGAGTTGGAAGGGACCTCTAGGGTCCTCCAGTCCAGCCCCCTGCTCAATGCAGGATTCCCTAAACCATTCTAGCCTCTGCTTGAAGACCTCCAGTGGAGGAGAACCCACCACCTCCCGTGGCAACCTCTTCCACTGACTGATCGCCCTCAATGTCAAATTGACTCTAATCTGCATTGACTCCCTTGAAGTTCCATCCCGTTGCCTCTAGTCCTCCCATCTTGTGCAAGTGAGAACAGGGACGATCCCTCTGCACTGCGACGGCCCTTCAGATGCTAGAAGACCGCCATCATGTCTCCTCCCGGTCTCCTCTTCTGCGGGCTGAGCATTCCTAGATTCCTATCAGTTGGTTCATTTTTAATACCCTCCCTTGTCACTGCAAACACACCACACTGCCGGCTTTTGGGGAGGACGATGCAGAGGTGTTAAAACTTCACAGCTGTCGCCTCCTTGCCCTGTATGTGTGGTTGGGATTCTTTGTTCCTTGTGCACCTCTTTACGCTCGCTTATGTCACTGGGTAGCCCCCAGCCTGTGCAAGAGGCTCCCCCCCCCCCCCGGAGCGCATCAGGAACCATCCTTGGCTACATCCAGATGTTTGATAAAGACGCTGCTCTTGATCCAGGCCTTCCTCCTCCTCCTCCTCTGTTTTAATTGTTTTAAGAATTAGTGCGCACCTTCCCTGGCAGCTCAGGATTTTGGGGGGAGATCAACAACCCCAACCTCTTTGCTGCTCTGACTGCTTTTGACATGGGGGGGGGGGGCGGCATGCATTCTGAAGGACAGAACAAGCATGGCACCAAATCCTGTGGCTCCTTGGGGTGGGATAGGGACATGTGCTGCCTCGCAGGTAGCCAGGAGGAGGAGAGTTGGCTTTTCTGCCCCGCTTTTCTCACCCATTTAAGGGGACTCAAAGCAGCTGACAAAGCTTCTGTTCTTCTCCCCACAACAGAAAACCCTGTGAGGCAGGTGAAGCTGTGAGAGCTCAGAAGTGGGACTGTGACTAGCCCAAGGTCACCCAGCTGGCTTTGTGGAGGAGGGTGGAATCAAACCTGGCATTCCCAGCTAAGAGTCCAGCTCCTTAACCACCAGACCACACTGGGTCACCGAGGAGGAGCCGCGCTTGTGATCCAGAGCTGCAGTCTGCAAGGCAGGTGGACGAGCCAAGTGGGAAGGAAGGCAGCTCTGCTCTGCAGTTGGGGTGTTTGCTTAATTTGTATGGCTGCTTCATAACCATTTTAAAAAACAATGCATTTCCCCAAGGAGCCAGGCTGCTGGTGGTGGCGGCGGCGGCGTTCCCTTTCACGGCAAAGGGGGCCTGCTGAGGCTGCAGAACCCCGGCAAGGAAGCTGCTCTTCCCCTCTCCTCCGTCTTTCAACACTTCAGGAGACAACTACACTTTTGAAAAACACTGTTATGCGTTTGTTTCCAAGGGAGGCTCCACTTGTGCTGCCTGCATTTGCATAATGAGCCCTATACATATGAAGCTGCTGCATTGCTGTGCGGAGAAGCCGTGGCCGGAGTCAGGAGGTGCAGCTGGGGGTGATCCCACAAAGCGGCCAGGGGACAATTTCAGCCCTCAGCCTGGCTGCGCTTTCAGGTGAAACGGGCAGCAGAGAGAACTCTGGAGTTGGTTCAAATATTTACCTGTGCACTGCTTCCCACTCAAACTTAGGTTGCCTCCATGCAATCCACAAGACCCGGGATTATCCTGGCTCTGTACTGGCCAGTCTCATCTGACAGTCCCTGCATAGACTTGCATAGTGGGGTGATATCCTGTAGCAATGTTACTGTGGGAAAATCAACTCCCAACCTGGGTTTTACATAAAAAACTAAGTGCATTTACCTGTCTGGGCAGCCAACTGCCCAATCGCCCTCTTGGGAGTGGCCAGGGTGCACGTATGGCCAGCCAAAAATGGTGGCCGCACACGTGCCAGCCGGGTAGGAATTTCAGGAGTACCAGTATTGCTCAGTCATGTGGTAGAGTGGAGGGGTCTGGAGGCAGCCTGAACCTAACATAAGAACATAAGAGGATTCCTGCTGGATCGGGCCACAGCCCATCTAGTCCAGCATCCCGTCTCTATGGGCATCTCAAGCAGAAGACAAAGACAAAACCTTCACCTTCTCTTGAATCCTGCAACAGCCTTTAGAGGCCTCTTGCCTGCTTCTATAACCTGATGGCAGTACCTGGGCATCCATTCTAGTAGCCATGGATACACGTGTCCTCCATGAATTAACAGGAGCCCTGCTGGATCAGGCCACAGCCCATCTAGTCCAGCATCCTGTCTCACACAGCAGCCCACCAATTGCCCATGGACATCTCAAGCAGAGACAAGGGCAAACCTTCCCCAAGAATAAAAACAGCTAAAATCCTAATTGCCACGTGAAAGCTCAAGGATGGGGGAAACCAACAGCCCTTCAACTGGCCCCTGAGGGTACATTTTCTCTGTGGAGGAAGGAGGGCTGATGGCTTTGATGCCGGTGCCTTTCGTGAACTCAGCTGCATCGCAGGTCTGGTTGTGGGTAGACAGTGTTGCTGTTAGGGGCCGGCAGGTCAGCCAAGTCCTGCTGTCCCCCGAGGACACCTCCGTGCAGGTTTTTTGCCAAGGATGCAGAAGTGGTTTGCCTCTCTTTCTTTTCTTCTGGTGCCGAACCTGGGTCCTTCTGTCCTCCAGGGCATGAATCAACTGCTGAACCACAGCCGCTGCAGCGCAAGGTCAGCGGTCACTTGGAGACAGGAGGCTGAGAGGCACGGGATAGTGTCTCCTGCAAGACATCCCTGCTGGCCAGTGCAGATCACATAAGGCTGCGTGTGCTTTTGAGGGTCTGGGGCGTTCACGGTGAATTCGGAACTGACTGTGCCATTTGTGGCTCTTCATCCAGCTGGCAGTCAGATGGCAAAACTGTGACCCTGCGGAGGTGAGCGAGCAGCACAGATGGTGCCTTGGAGTCGAGCTCACGGCCCGCGGTTGCCTTCTGTGTCTGGAAGCGTTCCTTGGCCTGGGCACCCCTGCACCCTCTTATGGGAAAGAAAAAGCTGCGGGGCCCACATGGTGCGGCCCTTTTCTTCTCGGGGCCGCGGGAGAAAGGAGCAAGTGATAAACTCTTCCGGTTCCCCAAGGGAGTGCCCTTGGTATGAAGCGCAAAACTGTCTGTAAACGGCCGATTCCTAAAATATCGCTGAGGTACCATGCAGCTTTTGAACTGATGCCATTTTGAGGGATTCTTTCGTTTCCATTCACTCATTCCTGTTTGGCCGTCTTGTTTAAAACATATAACACGTAACATATAATAAGATGGTCCTTCAGAGCTCATTGGGGCTTCCCAAGTGGAAAGGAACCCAGACCTTTCCTCCTGCCACCTGGGAGTGGCTGGAAGCTCTCCCTGCGCCAGGCGGAGGGTTGGCGCTGATTTCAGAAGTGGGAAGGGAAGGGCATTCAGCCTTCCTTATTCCCTTGGGGAATTTGTCCTGGCGTTCGGCCCACAGATATCTGGAGAATTCCTGAACAAGTGGCTTTATTGACTTTCTGGCTTTATGTCTTCGTGGAGCACTTGTCCTGCCCCATGTCCAAGGGGCCCTGCAGCTCTTCTATCTAGGCCATGTGCGTGGCTCCACCGCCATCTGCCAGATCCTTGGCTGGAGGGTGTTCAGTGCCTCTCCCTGCCTCCAGGGGAGATAGAACTTGACTTCCACCTGGGTAGATTGGTGCATCCCAGCACCTGAGAGAACAGACACAACCCAGGAGAGCCAGTGCTAGTAGGAATAGGGTCGGTCCCTCTGCACTGTGACGGCCCTTCAGAGACTTGAAGACCACTACCCTGTCTCCTCTCAGTCTTCTCTTCTGCAGGCTAAACATTCCTAGATCCTTCAACCATTCCTTGTAGGACCACTCACCATTTTGGTAGCCCTCCTTTGGTCTTGCTCTAGGTTGCCAATGTCTTTTTTAAATTGGGGTGCCCAGAACTGGACACAGGACTCTAGACGAGGTCTGACCAAGGTAGAGTAAAGAGGGATAATTACTTCTCATGATCTAGACTCTATGTTCCTCTTGATGCATCCTAGGATGGTGTTTGCCTTTTTTGCAGCTGCATCACATTGTTGGCCCATGTTCATCCTGTGATCAACCAGGACACCCAGATCATTTTCACTTGTGCTACTATTCAGCCAGCATGGCACTTTGCATTTGTCCCTATTAAATATCATCCTGTTAGTTTCAGCCCCTGGTTGAACCTTATCTAGATCTTTTTGAATTCTCTCCTCCCCCCTAGTGTTAGCAACCCCTCCTAGCTTTGTGTCATCTGCAGATTTGATCAGCTTCCCTTCAGCTCCCTCATCCAGATCATTTACAAAAATTGTCTTCACCTATTTGCTGCCTGACAGCATTGTGGGATTTTTAGAGAGAGGCAGCACGGGGATTTGTTCAGAGGCGGTCAGTTGCTGGTCCAGTTCTGCCATAAAGGAGGGCTTAGCTTGGCCACGAAAAGGGCCAGAAAGCCAGGGAGGGGGGTTATTCAGTTCTGGGGCATCTTCCTCACCTGTGCTAGTGGGACTGTGTGGGTTGCCCAGGGAGCCCAGTGCCAGCTGCACCATGCCATTGAGAAGAAAAGGGGGAGGGGAACGGGGAACCTGCTGTGCCGGAATTGCCCGGTCTCGACCTTGGCCTCCTCCCCAAAGAAGGCGGCTATTTGGTGTTTCCTAGGAGCCTTCCACGCCCCCCCCCCCCGGCCTAACTCCCGGAGTGGCTCTGTGTGAATGCGGATGAGCTTCTCCTTAAGCCCTCTGGCTTTTCCCTTTTAACACCTTGCACCTGTGCGGCTGCTTTATGCTCAGCTGTGCAATCTCGGAAGGTGAAGCCCCCGTGATTCCTGGAGCAAAGCGAAGGTGGAGACCCTGAAAGCTGTTAAGAAACATCTCTCATCCCTCCAAAGTTCTGCGCTTGGAAACTGTCAAACACAAGGGGAAGATCAAAGCGGAAGCGTGAAGCGCCGGGGCCGCTTGGCAGCAGGTAATGGGCTTTGAAAGATCTCTGCGCCTGACGCCGAGCGGGCATTTCTCAGGCCGCCCTCGCTTCCCCTGGGGGCGGGAAGCAGGATGGGAGGCGGGCAGAGCACCTGGGAGTGAGAAGGGGCCCTTGGGGAGACAAGGCCCTTCTCCCCAGGCCTCCTGCCAAGGCTTAGAGGGCCCTGGCGATGTCGGGCCCCCAGCTGCCAGGAGCTTTGCCTCTCCTGTGCGCATCTTCCATGGAGACCTTTCTTCTGGGGGGCCTCCCTGCTGTAGTCCTTTTGGGTCTCCCTCCCACCAGCTTGGAGGGGAGGAAGAAGGCTGGCTGTGGGTGGCAGCACCGTCTATGGAAGGTGCTGCCTTCCCGGTCCCTTGTGATTCCCACATGAGAAACGGGGTGCTGCCCGCTCTGAGGGCTCAGATGGGGCACTCTTTGGTGCCACCTTGGCATCTCTCTTTCTTCTCAAGGGGCCCAGCTGCGTTCAGGACAGTAGAACGAGCGATGGTCACATCGGCTAGAGACCTTGCCAGCAATGTGTCTAGGTGCATCTTTATTTCATTTCATTTTCATCTCCATTGTATTTCTATACCGCCTTTCCAAAAGAATATTTGCCCAAAGTGGTTTACAGCAAAAAGAAAATATACAATGCAAAATGAAGATCAAAACATAATAAAAATACATTATAAGAATTGTACATCATACAAAACGTTGCAAAATAAGCCGAAGTGAGAATTGGGCCCTGTGTGTGTGGGGTGTGTGTGTGTGACGTGTTGGTCACACACCTCAATGCACCACCAAAATTAATCTTCTGTGGCGTACCAGGTGCCAGAAGCACGCCGTTTCCATTTTGGGCGTCTTTTGCAGTCCACACTCTAGGATGACGGATGCTGGGAAGGCAAGGGGCCTCTGTGTCCACTCTAAGGTGCTGGTGAAAGAGAGCCGAAGTAGACTACAGTCTGGTCCACCACCAAGTGCATAAAGAACCCCAAAATGTAAAACATCCAAAATATGGTGAAATTGTAGTAATGAAAATTATTAAAGCAAATTTACAATAAACCACACAAAATAAGCAGGAGAAACTTTAGAACAGGGCTGTGGAGGCAGATCTCTGTGCTAAGAGCTGTGGGCTTCTTCCGAAGATGAAGCCAGGTGTCACAAGCCAAGTAGCATTTGTGCCTGGCGCAAGAGAGGCTGTTCCGCAGCCCAGAGGACACGGCGCTCTCATGGCATCACAGCTTGGTGGAACTGCTGCTGTTTGCCACAGCTGAGCAGATTTCTGTGAGAGGAAGTGTCCTTTGAGCTATTTGAAACTTCAGGCGTGGCCAGACTCCGGAGGAAGAATCCGCACTTGGGGGAACGAGGCATGTTCCGTTGTTCCCACATTTCTGTTATAGCACAGACCCAACAAAGAGCCTCTCCTCCTCGCTCCTCATTTCCCTGTGCTCGGCATGGCCTAACCGTACCTTTCTCTCTCTGCACCCCACCAGATTCCCTCCCTGTGCCGTCGGCGAGTGGATGCAGCTCCTTCCTTCACACCTGGACTTCACAGGGGTGGGAAAGTCCAGCTCCACCCCCTCTATCTCCCTGCTGCCACATCACGACGTGGATTCCCTTGGCGGCATTACCAGTCATTTGCCGTTTGTTCCAACTCCCCCTGCAGCCTGTGTCCACCCAGGCACAACTCCAGCTTCACACCCGTGCGCAGTGAGAGTGTTGCTTGCTCTCGGATAGTGAAAAGGGGTGTGTGTGTGAAGAGATCAATATTCATGGTGCAAAGCTAGCAATCAGCAAATGGCCTCCCCTTCGCCTCCCTCCAGAACGTCCACGGTGACACGTGTCCCACAGTGTTGTGTGCTGTTGATGGAAACATTGGGATAAGGGGACTGGGCCCCAACCAGCGTGCCCCCCCCCCCCGTGGCCGTTCTTGAAGAAGACTGATGGGCTGTACTTTGCCGTCTGCCCTAAAGCGGCTTTGTTCCATTTTTATCCCTCTCTAATGGCGGGAAATGCTGTTTCCCTTCTGCATTGCCAAAAGAAAATGGAGGAGCCCTTGTCCTCCCTGCAGGGTCAGAAGAGGCAGGCGAACTGTGTCACTGCCACCACGTCTTCTACCCTGGTTGTGACGTTCTCGCCCTTCTGGGCACAGCGCCCACAACGCTCAATGGATGGGAGGAGACGCAGCACACACCCAAAAAGGACAGGTCCCTCCCAGAATAGCCGCCTTGTGCATTCTCACTCGGCAAAACAACGCGGGCGAATGACCTGAAACAGGCCAAGACCTCGTTTCACCTGAATGCCAAACAGTCCTAATTTGAACCCTTCGGTCCAGAAAAGAATGGAAAGGCCTCGTTCTGCCGGGACAGTTGGAACGCTGCGCGGCCGGTAAACTGATTAAGTGCCCTGCCTGACCACACGCATTGACAACTTGAATTGGGCTCACTGGCAAATAGCCGTGTTGATCTCTTAGGGCAACATGAGGTGCATCTAGCCAGAGTTCCAGCTTCCAGGCTGTTATCAAGGGCAGGAGCTGGTGACGGGACTGACAATTCTTGTGGTGGTTTTGCACCAAGGTAGTTGCCCGATGCTCACTTTGCCTGTTTCTGCCCACCTTGGTGGCCACACAGACACAATATTGATATCAGAGGTACCTGTGCCTCCGATTCCTGGTCCAGAAGCCTCCTAGACCTGCTGAGTTACCAGCTTGGACTTTGGGGCCCTTTGGGCCTTTGAATTCATGCCTTGGCCCTTTCCTATGGTCAGCAGTGAGCTGCCTTGTTTTCTGGCCTTGACTTGCTGCTCCATCTGGCATTGCTGTATTTGGTTCTAGCTTCTGGATGGAGGCTGCTGTCAGGACTTTGATTTCTGCCTCAGCTCTGGGAGATGCTCATTCCTGAGATGTTCCTGAATGCTGCTCCCCACCTTCACCCACCTTCACCAAGGACAGCTCCCTCCTCTTCTGTTAATGCCCATCAGCTTCCTGACTCCAGCCGCCAGTCCTAGTTCGGTTCCTTTCGCTTGCTCCCAGCCCTCTGCTCCCCAGTCCCTGCTTGCCAACCACGGTCTGCTGCTGACAGGTAGCCCATTGCAGGACTCTAATCTGGAGGCTATTAAAGCCTGGATCCTTCTGTCCAAAGCCAGTGGACAGGCCGTGCTGGCCACCCACTGCTGCTATCCAGGCGTTCTTTCTGCATGCTGGAGGAGGCCCAATTCCACCGAGACTTCTGAGCGCCTCCATACCTTGCACATTCAGGTCTGTCGGTCACAAGGCCTCTGTCTTCCCTGGATTGCACATCAGCTAGGGATATGCACGAATATTCACAGCATTTGAAATTTATACGAATTTGGCCAAATGCAGAATTGAAGATTGACAGTTGAATCCGAATGGAATGTTTCAATACATTCGTATGAAGCTTCGTATGGGATTCCTATGGGAGTGAATATTCATATCAAATTTGAGTCCCACCACATTCAAAGGGGATATTTTCTAACGGATACTAATTTCCTTGCATTCAATTCAATAGGAGTCAGATGCAAAAGCATTTGTGCACGTGGTCCTAACGTCCGGCTTTTGGCCCAAGTTCAGCCTATAACTTCTTCTGCCTCTCCTGACTCGGGTGGAGCTTGAGGGCAAGGATGGCTCCTCACTTCACGCCTCCAGCTGACGAACCACTGTGACTCCATGTAGACATTAAGGCGCACGAAGGTGGTGACATTGTGCCCTGGGTGACCATGCGCACAAGCTGCCAGGGTGCAAATGCAGAATTGTTTCCGGGGGCCTGAAGCCAGTCCATTGAGGCTCCAGGCTCCCGATAGTCATGCTGTGTTCTGTATAAAATTCAGAATAAAATATGGCAGGGAAAATTAAGGCAAAGCACACAACCGTGTGAGAGACTTGTCTGTCTCTCCTCTCTTGAGCTAGAAAGGCGTTAAGTGTCTGCGCTAGGGGCAATATCTATTGTTATGCTTCGGTGTGGCAATGGTGGTGCCAGCCTTGATCTGGAATCACAGCCCTCTGGGGAACTGGCACGTGGGAAGCAGGACAGAGATGCCACCATCGCCTTGCTCTCCCCCTGCGTCTGCCCGAGGCGAGGCAGTCCCACAGCCACTAGGGAACGCATCTCCAGCAGCCGTTCCTCAGCGCACCGCCCTCTGAGATGCCCGCCTTACATGGCACAGCCCTGGACCACAGTTAGGCCCAGGTGTAGACGGCTGACCTGCAAGGGCTTTCCACAACCCTCCCTTCTTTGTCTCGCACCTCTGCAAAGTGACGCTGCAGCCATGTGGGTGAAGATTCAGCCTCTCAGAAGCCATGAGAACCTACAGCCGCCTCCCGCAGTCCCGCCGGGGGTGCAGTTCCGGATTATGGTGGAGGCCACCCACTTGGACCCCCACTCCCCCTTGGCTCAAGACAAAATTTGTGCTCACCGACTTCTGTAGGATCCCTTGCCTTGATCTGAAGGTTTGCCAGAGCCCTGATGTCCAGTTGCCCCACCTTCTCGGGACACTGTATCACATGCCGTGATCTTTGCGCCGAGGGAGCTCCTCAGAGGGTCACCTGGGAGGGCCTGAGGGTAGGAACCAGCCTGTTAACCTGGGCTTCCCACTGGAGCATCTGCCAGGGTGTGTCCACGGAGCCTCACCTTCCAGGGCTCCCTGTACCTGCAGGAACCGGGAATGGGAGGGAGGCTGAACCCTACTGGGTGAGGCAGGGCCGGTCCTCCTGGTGGACGGTGGCCCTCTCTGCTTGGGTGCTCCCCGTGTTTAGCCTGGTCTGCATCCCTGCCAGCGGCTTCAGCCCTGCCGAGGGTGGGTGGGCATAGTGTGGGAGCCTAGCCGGAAGGTCAGGATCCTGTGCCAGGGATCCAGGAAGGGCTGGGCAGAACCGGCTTGGTGGTGTTCCGCCCGCCGGCAAGCCCTTCTGCCCAAAGCTGCGGAGGTCTTCCTCACAAAAGGAGGGTCTGTGCCTTCCAGCGGCCAGTCGTGTGGATCTCAGCGGCACCCAAAGGGCAGCGCTTCTCCCTCTTTCCCTCTAGCAGGCTTTGCACTGCTCTGCTTTGTAGTTCAGTAAGAAAAGAAATGGTGAAGTTGCTAATAATGGCTCTAAGAGAAAATATGCTACATCTGTTATGGATAGCAGTACAAAATTAGCTACTCACACCTCTGACACCCAAGATGTCTTCACTTAAAATACCCGTTGGCTTCCTTTACATAACTTGCTGATTATATTTAAAAGAAATACAATTTTGCAATTACTCTTCTTTCTGGTGTGCATCATTTTCTTTTTATGTTTATATATTTCTCCTTCATTAGTGCAGACTGAAGGGTGATTAGATCCCTTCAAACATTTTACAGAGGTTAAACGTTGATTAAGATTTAATTATTACTGTAAATAGCTTGCAATGACATATGGTGCAAAAACCTGACATATGTGCATTTGAATAAATGAAGTGCTATTTCCCAGGATGCACCAGGAACTGTTTAACAGCTTTGCTGAAGGGTTATGTTGCACCTCATGTTAAGATTGCTTGGATGTTACATTTTGTTGGGTTTGTGCAGCTGAAAGCGAAGAACAGTTTTTCCCGTTTTTAAAAACATTGAATATTTTAAATACCTAAATTGTTTTGCACAATTTTTTGCTAATTTGTCTAACTAGGTTAAACATTTTCAAAAGCATTTAGGTTTTCCATGTAGGTTCCTAGCAGGCCTTCTAACTCACGGCATTATGATTGCAATTTCCATGCAGAGAGGGAAGGCAGGTGCCGGCGATCTGCTCTGGAGCGAGATTCTGGAGGAGGAGCGCCGTTCGCCGAAGGGAGGGTGGCGGCCGCCATGTTTTGCGTCCCATGGAGAGGGCGGTGGAGAAAGATTGCCAAGGAAGACCCCAGTTTTGCTCGGGAGGCAGCAGGACTTACTCCATTTGATTATTTACTTTGGGTGGGTGGGCACCCAAAAAGTAAAGTTCTCCGGGAGGCTTACAGAATGAGGTAGAGCATAAAATGCACAGGTTAAGATACAAATACCACCCAAAAATACAGAATAAGACGAAAAAGCAATGATACTGAAGACAAGATTAAGCCCCACGATTAGGACCTGTTTCTGGACACAGAAGATCTCCCATCTCTGGCAGGTGAAGTTGCCACCAGGTGAGCCTCCTTGAGGACACCCCCACCCCCACCCCGTGCCTGGCTGCCATTAAGGTCGCCTGCCCACCGCTGTCCTAGGTGGGGAATGGATTTTCCAAGAATTTCTGCAGCGCCTTCCGTCCACAGGCAGAACATGGCGGCCTCTTTCTCCATTGGCATTGAAGCTGCCCTGATGGGGTTGCAATGCCCTGGAAGGGACAGGTGCGTAACTTGGGGGTACTCCTGGACTCCGCGCTGATGCTTGAAGCTCAGGTGGAGGTCGTGGCCAGGAGTGCCTACTCCCAACTGCGGCTGGTACGTCAACTGAAGCCATTTCTGGAGAGAGATGACTTGGCCACAGTTATCCATGCTCTGGTAACCTCTAGACTGGACTACTGTAATGCTCTCTACATGGGGCTGCCCTTGAAGACGGTTTGGAAGTTGCAGCTAGTGCAGAACGCAGCTGCCAGAGTGTTGACCGGAACAGCTAGCCGGAGGCACATCACGCCGGTTTTAAAAGCGCTGCACTGGCTACCAATTCACTACCGAGCCCAGTTCAAGGTGTTAACTCTGACTTATAAGGCCCTAAATGACTTTGGCCCCAAATATCTAAAGGAGCGCCTTCTCCCATATTGACCTGCCCGTGCCTTAAGATCAAGTGGTGAAGCCCTCCTGGTCATCCCACCAACCTCATTAGTGAGACTGGTGGGCACCCGGGTAAGGGCCTTTTCAGCGATAGCTCCCAAATTATGGAATAGCCTCCCTCTTGAGGTGCGTCATGCCCCTTCCTTACAGATATTTAGGAAGGCGGTAAAGACCCACCTCTTTACCCTGGCCTTTGGCTAAGACGAGATGATTATATTCTCTTCCTTCCCTAATCACAGGCACTACAAACAAGATGAGAACTCATGGGAACAATAGGGAATGTACTGTTCTAAATTTACTGAACTTTTAAGTGTTTTTAATCTATATTTTATGTCTATATTGTTTTTAATTTACTTTTCATTTTTAATGTGTATCTTGTGATTAATTGGCTGTTACCCGCCCAGAGACCTTAGGGTATGGGGCGGGATAGAAATGTAAACAAACAAACAAACAAATAAGTAAATAAGGGCTGCGACACGTCGTGCAGCCTGCGTGTGGCCTGCATGGCTTCAAAAGCAAGGTGTGCCTCATCTCGGGCACATCTAAGATGGCGCTGGGAGATGGGGAGGGTCCGGCCATGGAAGCCACTGGCTGACAGCAGTTGCAGGCTTGCGATTGCCATCTGGGAAAGGCACCAGTCCAGCAGAAGTGCAGATTGAGAGGAGGGTCGGGGGTATGAATTGACCAGGGTGGGCAAAAGGCAAAATGAAAGGCGCTCTAAGCAATTCTGAAGCAGCCAGAGGAAGGGAGAAGAACCCTTCTCCTCCTGCCTGAATGCTTTATCCTCTGTTGCTGAATTGCCCTGAAGGTGAACCTTACTGAAATTTCCCTTGTGGTTTGCTGGACAGTCCGGGGCCTATTTGCACTACAGCCCATAGCGCATGATTAGGGGACTTGTGGGGTAAAGCATCTGCACCTTGAGGCTCCCTGCCTTCCCAGAAGTTCCCTAATCGCGCACCAGGTATGAAGCACAAAGTTGTGCTCCACACCTTTCCCGACCCTTACCCCAACTTACCTGATCACGAGGAGGTCAATAGAGGCGCCCTGCAAGAGCGCTGGCAGTTCTGCTGACCTGATGCGGCTGCGCAGAGCATGAGTGTCGTCATGGCGCCCTGAAGAGGACTGGCCCGGGGATTGGTCACAGCTGAGTGACCGATCGCTTGGGCCGTGGGCTGTAGTTACCTAGTGCTCGCAAGTGTGAATGCTAGTTAACGCTGGGCGATTACACTCCTTTCCTGCCCCTTCCAGCAGGTGGGAAGTGCAACATCACCCCTGGTGCAAGAGGCCCAAACCGATCCCTGCTGCGTGTTCCAAATTCTCAAAATCCCTTTGTTTCCCCCCCTCGTTCAGTTTCTTCCTCTGCCTCAGTGCATTTGGTCTGAGGCCCCTTTTGGATGCCGAGTGGCGGAGGGAGACAGGCGAGACTTGTCCCTCATTCTCCCTCCCAGAGACAGCTGGAACAAGACAGGAGATGCGGAGAGTGAGGAACCCCTTGTGTTGAGCCGGCTGGGCGCTGGACAGCCTCTCGTGGTCGGCTCAGCGTGACACCACCGCTTGTGCCTGAGCCAAACACCCCTGGGCCTCCGTAGCCTGGCTCAGCCCAGCCCAGCCCAGGTGGCTGCTTTTCCTCTGCCTTCGTGGAGCTCTTGGAAAACAGGAAGGGCCTGGGGAGGAGCATCTCCACACACTGTCTCATAGGCAGCATGGGGAGCAGGGTCCTGGGCGCGTGACCAGCGGGGCCTGCAGGGACTGGCAGTCACCCTGGCCGGGGTGGCATTGCTTGGGGAATGGTGCTGGACTGAAACGAGAGCAGTTGTCAGTGCCAGCCAGGGTAAAAAAAGTCAGGCCCTGGGTGTCAGGGTGGGAAGGGAGGGGTTGGGGGTGCAACTGGCAGGTATGAATGGAAGGGCAAAGGGGAGGCCTGCCCATGTGAGCTGGGCAAAGGGCCACCAGCTATGGACTGCGTGGGAAGAATTGCAGGCGGCAGTGCAGCCAATGCGGGCCAGGGAGGGAGCGGCAGGCAGGCAGGCATGGGGGCCTTGGGGGGCGTCAAGAAATACGCCCCAGGGAAGGGAGAATTCGTGCAGGTTCCACCGTTACTCCCTCTGAGTGAGCTAGACTGGAGCTGTCTGATTCGCCCATCAGGTGCCAGGCTTAGGGGTGAGTGAGCCAAGCCAGGTGTGCCCTTGCACAGCCCCAGTGGGAGGGAGAGAGGGAGGCTTTGTTCATCCAGGGTTGTGGAGAGCAATGTCGTGGCCCCTTTCCATGGCTCTGCTTCACTCTGCAAAAGCACGGCACTTTCCCTCACAGGGGTGGGAGTGCAGCGTTGGCAGGGCCTGATTGGCACAGAATAATCCCCTGGTGTCGGATTAGAAGCAGGTGGGGCGCCTGGGTGATCGTACTGTATTGATTCAGTGTCGCTCTGGTGCCGGCAGATGTTGCAGACACCCACTTTTATCCTCATTGGAAGCCAGATTGACGTCACCTCACCCCTGTGCTGCCCGCTGCGAATGCCACATCCCCCCCCCCTTGTGGCACAGAAGCCAGGACCAAACGGAAAAATAATTTTAAAAAACCCAAAGCCGCTATGAGGTTTGGGGCGGTTGAGCGGTTTTGCGTACCTCCGCTTTTCCCGGGAACCACAAGTGGAAAATCAAGCCATTATCCTGCCTGCCTTGGCGATCGGGAAAGGGGTGTGGAAGTCTTGTGGGGCAGGAAAGGCCATTGATTCCATGGCCAGGAGGAATATTCTGAGGGTTCCTCATTAGGAAAAGCTGCAGCAGCCTCAACTGCTCAGCTGCAATTCCTTGCACAGCAAAAGCTGACAATATAGTGAAAACAACCATTGCAGTTTGCATCTCTGGAATAAACCAGAACTCTGCGTGCAGCTTTTTATTTCTGTTGCCACCACTTGTACAATTAGCCCTGGCCTGCTCTTGGGGTGGGTTCCTCCCTCCCTCCCTCCCTCATCCCATGCACAGTCTGGGCAGACCAAGTCTTCCCCTCCAGACCTGCTCTCAGTGCCCTCTGCCCCCTCTGCTGCCCTCTCTGATTCGCTCTCCCACACCTGTCCTTTTCTCGTTGGCAGATCGAGACGTCGCGCCTGGAGCCTGAGATTGCCGGGGCCACCACCAGTAAGACCGTTGTCTACAACAAAGGGCTTTGAGTGGAGGCAGAGCTCCTTGGCGTGGAAGATGGCGTTTGCGACGAGAGACCAGGGAGCGGATGGCGAGGAGGGTTCAGACAATAGGAAGAGGAGGAGGAGGTTCTGGCACACTAACATCTTTCCTCTGTCAGGAGCTGTGTGTAAATTAACACTTCCTGAGACCCGGCATCTCACGTCAGTCGAAAAGATTAATATTTAAAGTTTTAAATTAGCAACATTAACAGCACAAAGGGAAGGGAGAACAGGAGGCAGGAGACGCACGCTCTTGTGCAAAGAGCTCATCTGAACCCGCGGAGCACTGTGGAGAGCGAAATCACGGCCCCTTCCACGGCTCCGCTTCACCCTGCAAAAGCACGGCACTTTCCCTCGCGGCGGTAGGAGTGCGGCGGCGGCGGCGGCAGGGCCTGATTGGCACAGAATAACCCCCTGGTGTTCGGGTTAGAAGCAGGTGGGGCGCCTGGGTGATCGTACTGTATTGATTCAGTGTCACTCCGGTGCCGGCGGACGTGTGTAGAGTCAGTTTTAGATCTGCAACACCCACTTTGATCCTAAACCACTCACCCCGTGGAAGTAGTGTGGCTTCTCTGCCTGCGCCCCTTCCTTGTTTTTCCTCCTCGGGTCGGAGGTTGCCGTGACTTGCTCCAGAGCCCCCCTTGGCCCTGAACGTCCGGAAGGCGCAAAGCTGCTGGGATGGCGACTGGGACAGGAGGGTTGCTTAGAACCAGGAGCTCCTGGCCGGAGTGTTAGACACCCCCTCATGCCATGGGCCTCCTTGCCCCATGGGCTGCTCCAGCCAGGATCCAATCCAAGGAGGTTGTGTTTCTCTCCAGAAGGCTGCAGACAAGGCCTCTCAGCCCCCCCCCCCACTCCCAAGTCCTGGAGGTAATAATCAGAAGTGATGGGGGCCCAGAGAAGACCAGGGAGAGGGGTGGATGCTAAGGGAAAGAAGGGAAAAAGCAGCCACTAGGGAGGCTGCCTAAGAGAGAGCCCCGCAAAGGGCATTCTTTCTGCTGGCATCACAGGCACTGGCAAGAGCAAGAGGCAGATGGAGTGCAGAGGTTTGCCCCAGGGGTTTTCAGAGTGTGGCCTGGGACCCTCGGTGACCAGTAGCCCACCATCCCAGGTAGTTCGTGGACTGATGCGACTTCATCATTGAGGAAAAGAGGCCGTTGCCACCTCTGAGGCCACTGTGGCATCCTTCCTGCTGGAGAGGGGGGCACCAGCAGCCTCCCCAGG